>CM066031.1:1812578764-1813178764 GCA_033557465.1 Ichthyophis bannanicus | reverse complement strand
CTCATCTCTACCACCTCCACTGGGAGATTATTCCACGGATCCACTACTCTTTCCGTAAAGAAATATTTCCGCATACCACTCCTGAATCTATCTCCCTTCACCCTCATCCCATGTCCCCTCGTAGCAGAACTTGCTTTCAATTGAAAGAGGCTCTCTCCCTGAACATTTATGCCACGGAGGTATTTAAACATCTCAATCATATCACCTCTATCCCACCTTTCCTCTAAGGTGTATTTAATTCCCCCACCCCCTATGTTACACCGCTTTGACCCGGTGAAAAGCGGTATATAAATACAGCTAAATAAATAAATAAATATTAAGATACTTAAGTCTGTCCTCATATGCTTTATAATGAAGACCACTAATCATTTTAGTAGCTACCCTCTGCACCGACTCTATCCTGTTCACATCCTTTTGAAGGTGCGGTCTCCAGAATTGCATACTATACTCCAAATGAGGTCGCACCAAATACTTATACAGAGGCGTTATCACCTTCTTTTTTCTGCTAGCCATTCCTCTCCGTATGCACCCAAGCATACTTCTAACTTTTGCCGTCGCCTTTTCTACCTGTTTACCTACTTTAAGATCATCAGACACAACCACGTTTAGGTCCCGCTCTTCTTTAGTGGACAAAAGTACTTCACCCCCTATACTATATTTCTCCCTTGGATTGCTGCAGCCAAAATGCATGACCTTATATTTTTTAACATTAAATCCCAGCTGCCAAATACTAGACCATTCTTCAAGCTTAGCTAGATCCCTCCTCATGTTATCTACCCCTTTCTGGGTGTCTACTCTATTGCAGATTTTGGTATCATCCGCAAAGAGGCAAACCTTACCTGAAAACCCTTCCGCTATATCACTAACAAAGATGTTAAAAAGAATCGGACCAAGAACAGATCCCTGGGGCACACCATTGATAACATCCTTCTCCTCAGAGAGAACTCCATTTACCTGTACTCTTTGTCGCCTCCCATCCAACCAATTTCTAACCCAAGCAGTAACTTTAGGGTCCATCCCTAGGGTGCTCAGTTTGTTTATAAGTTGCCTGTGAGGAACAGTGTCAAAGGCTTTACTGAAATCGAAATACACCACATCTAGTGCTCTCCCTCAGTCCATCTCCCTCGTCACCCAGTCAAAGAAATCAATCAGATTTGTCTGACAAGACCTGCCTCAGGTGAATCCATGCTGCCTCGGATCCTGTAATCTGCTGGACTCCAGAAACCTCACTATTTTCTCTTTCAGCAGCGTTTCCAATAATTTACTCACCATCGAAGTTAAACTAACCGGCCTGTAGTTTTCAACCACATCCTTACTTCTGCTTTTGTGTAAAGGCACCACTTGAGCCTCTCTGCAGTCCTTTGGCACCACTCCCGACTCCAACGAAGCATTGAAAAGGTCAGTCAGTGGGGGAGTGGTCTAGTTTCAAGATGGTGGCAGAGCAGTATTGAGCTGGTATGCCTAAACGGAAGGGGAAGCGGAAGGTCTCTCCCGCGGAGACCTCATCTGCGGAGCCACCCGCTGTTGTTGGAGGACCCATGGATCGCTTTGTCCAGTTAACCAAGCAGCAAATGGGAGAGATGCAAGAGGGATTGGTGATGTCGGCTGAGGAAATATTGGCATTGCCTACTCTGGATGTGACTCTCTCTCCCGAGGGGCGTATGCCGCCTTTACCCCCGGGCCTCCCGGAACCTTACTCCACGGGCGCAGCTGGGACTTCCTCCATAGGTGTGGAGGCGGCGGCTGGAGAGCGGAGCCTGTTGGAGTGCCTGTCCGGAGACCAGCGAGTTACAACTGACGCTGAAGGCCCGGTGGTGGTGCAATCATTGGAGGTCGCAGTTTCTACTCTGGGATTTTGTGAGCCGGGTGTGGAGGAAGTTTCCTCGCCTTTACCTATAGGACTGGAATCGCCGCTGAGTTTTACTTTACTGTGTCCAGCAGTGATCTCCCTGGAAAGCATTTGGGATGCTATTTCTCAACTGGCTGCCGTTGTGAGCCAGCAAATGGTTCTTGCTAACTCTCGGGTGTCTAAACTTGAGGATTCCTGCTCTAAACTTCAGTCGGAGGTTCTGGAAATTAAATCACAAGCTATTACTACTGATCAGAAACTTATGCAAGTTTCAGATTTCTCGGGATCCTTGGTTAAGGAAAATATGGCTATTAGGCTGAAGCTGGAAGTCCTGGAAAATGCCACTAGATCTTCCAATATTCGTTTACTTAATTTTCCTATGGTTTCTTTCTCAACTCCTGTGGAATTGTTTAGAAGGTATCTTCAAGAAGTACTGAAGGTGTCTGCTGAGTTAATTCCTCCAGTCACCAAGGCTTATTTTTTGTCTTCTGGTAATAAAATGGTTGAGAAAGTGGCGGGTCTATCAGATGTGGACTTCTTGGATGTTTCGGCCCTGCTTCAAACTCCTAAGGAAGAGGAGGTACCTGTTTCCACTCTGATTGTTTCGTTGGCTTTACCTTCAGATAGAGATTGGATTCTCAAGTTATACTTTAAGAAACGTGCTAATTTGTTTATGGGTAAAAAAGTTGTGATTTTCCCAGATGTGTCCAGAGAGACACAGAGAAGAAGAAAATTCTTTTTATTGTTAAGACCAGGGGTGAATCAATTGGGGGCATCTTTTATTTTAAGATACCCTTGCAAGTGTATAATTGTATATCAATCCCATAAATATATATTTTTTCAGCCAGAGGACCTGTCCTCCTTCCTAAGTGCTCACATAGTGACCTCTTCTCCGGTTTGAGTAGTCGCCCATTGATATAATATCTGCCTGGTTCTCTGCTCTCTCTTGTTTTTCTTTAGAAATTTTCTTTAAATATTATACAGGGGAGTTTTATGACCTCTGTACTATTTCCGATGTCCCTCTCCCTTTATTTGAGGTCTAACGATAGCCATGTTGTTAATTACTTTTGAGTTGTTTTTTTCCTAAATGTATGTATTAACAGGTTTATCTGCTGTACAAGTGTTATACTTGATTAAATTTTAAAATGTATAAATAGAAAAAAAAAGAAAAGAAAAGGTCAGTCAGTGGAGCTGCTAGAACGTCCCCAAGTTCCCTCAGTATTCTCGGGTGTATCCCATCCGGTCCCATCGCTTTGTCTACTTTAAGTTCAGATAGTTTCTCACGAACACAGTCTTTTGAAAATTGTTCAAGATGTTCTTTGCTTCTGTTCCTATTTGTGTGTGTTTTCTGAGGTCCTGCTCCTGGTTCTTCATCTGTGAACACAGAACAAAAATATTTGTTAAGCAATTCCGCTTTATCCTTATCAGCTTCTACATATTCCTCCCCTGCACCCTTGAGTTTGACAATACCACTCTTGCCCTTCCTCTTCTCACTAATATACCTGAAAAATGTCTTATCCCCCATTTTATTACATTGGCTATTTCCTTCTCTGTTTGAATCTTTGCCTTCTTGACTACTTTGCTAGCTTCTCTAAGTTTTTCCAAATACATATGCCTGTCTTCCTCTCTCTGTGATCTCTTGTATTTCATGAAGGCCTCCCTCTTTTTCTTCACTTTTTCAGCTACTTCTTTCGAAAACCATAGCGGTCTCCTTTTCCTTTTACCTTTATTTACCATTTTAACAAAAAGTTTGGTTGCCCTTAAAATATCCCCTTTCAGTTTTTCCCACTGTTTTTCTACATCCCTCAGCTGTTCCCATCCAACTAACGACTCCCTGAGGTATTGGCCCATCTTTGCAAAGTTAGTCTTCCTAAAGTCTAAGATCCTCGCCTTTGAATGGATTCTAACAGCCCTAGTTATAATACTGAACCACACCATCTGGTGATCACTGGATGCAAAATGATCTCCCACTACAATATCACTTTCACCATTGGTAAGCACCAAGTCCAGTATGGCCCCTTCACGTGTGGGGTCTGTTACCAATTGCCTGAATAGTTCTCCCTGTAGAGAATCCAGGATCTCCTTACTTCTAGATGATACTGCAGCAGGAATGTGCCAATCAACATCTGGCATATTGAAATCTCCTATCAGTAGCACTTCCCCTTTCCTAGCAATGCTGCACATGTCCTCAATGAACTCTCTGTCCACCTCTTCCTCTTGTGAGGGAGGTCTGTATATCACACCAATGTAAATAGATTTCTCTTTCCCTCTTTCTAGTTTAACCTACAATGCCTCCCCTCTCCCTTTTAAGCTCTGTAATTCCAAAGCTTTAGTAGTAGTTTTTACATATAGTGCCACTCCTCCCCTACTTCCTACACTGTCCTTTCTGAATAAAGTATAGCCAGGTATAGTTACATCCCAATCATGGTTTTCTGTGAACCATGTTTCTGTAACTGCCACTAAATCCAAGCCAGCCACTCCCACCAAAGCTTCAACATCTTATTTCCCATGCTACGGGCATTTATACACACTGCTTTCCATATGCTACCCCTGTTACCCATTTCCATAAAGTTATTTAATGTATCACCTACCTGGGGGCTTTCACTTACCTGGGGACTTTCTTCACCCATCCCCAACGAATCTAGTTCAAAGCCCTCTTCAGTAGATTAGCCAGTCTACTACTGAAGACGCGTTGACGTTTCTTGGAGAGATGGATGCCATCTCTGCTCTGCAACCCTTGGAACAACATCCCATGGTCTAGGAAACCAAAACGCTCTCGATGACACCATCCACACAGCCATTCATTCATCTCCAGGATGTGAGCCTCTCTGCCTTGGCCTTTACCCTCAACAGGGAGGATTGAAGAGAACACCACCTGTGCACCTAACTGCTTCACCCTCTGTCCCAGAGCCATGAAGTCACTTTTGATACGTTCCAAGGTATACCTGGCAGTATCATTTGTTCCAACATGGATTAGCAACATTGGGTAATAGTCAGTGGGCTTAATGAGTCTCGGCAAAACTCTCCGTAACATCTTGGATTTTGTCACCAGGCAGACAGCATACCTCTCTGGACATCAGGTCTGGTCGACAGATGGACACCTCAGTACCCCTCAGAAGAGAGTCTCCAACCACCACTACCCTTCGTTTCCTTGTGGTCACTGATTCTGCAACTTTGGGGTACTTGAGCTTTGGTTCTTCCCTTTCCAGGGATGCTTTCACCTCCTCCACCTCCAGGGCTTGTGAGACGGCTGCCTGGGTGAGAATGTTCACAGTCTTGGCAAAAGCATATATCAATATGATTTGCAAGGGATTGTGGGAAATGCAGTCCATTCACACCAGACACAGCTGCTCACAATAATTAGTTGTGCTTGAGTGTAAAGCCAATAAGATATTTATTTATGGGGTTATTTCTCCCAACACAGATATGCTTGGTAGCACATAAAACAGGATACTTGCTTTCAGTGTTAAACTTAGAAAAACAAAATCAGGAAAACAACAGATGAACTTGTCAGGCAATCAAATGAAAAGAATAAAGACCTGGTTGGTAACAAACTGGTCTTTTCTGTAGGCTTTAGCTAATATTTTCTTAGCAGTGTTTCAAACAACAAGCAAAACCCACAAAGAAGGGAAAAACTGTTCTTTTCAGGTTAACTTCCTATATCTTCACACATAGATTCAGAAGTGATTCCCTCAGAGCTCACAAGCAATTAGGTAAGGCTCAATTGCTAGCAGTTACCCAGCTGAAACCCCTTAGCTGGCTTGCTCTCTACTGCGTGGCTCAAATCCTACTTCAGGAGCTTTTCTGAGTAGATTAAAGAACAAGTTTGTATTTCTTTGTGATGGTTGTTGTACTTTGTAACAGAAAATTACCAAAGGAGTTTAGACAGAGAGCAATCCATATATTCACAGCCTGTATCTAAGACCGCTCCCCCTTCTTCAACAATCATGGGTTCAATATCATGGATTGGCACAGAGGAATTTCTCAATGTAGCACTCTCAGGATAATACTTGTTTCCCTGCTGTCTTTCAAGGTTATATCTAGGGCATAGATCAGTGTTCATACCTGAGCTTCCATTGCTGTTAGAGTTCCTCTCTAAATAGCCTGGCCAGTATGTAGTCCAGTTCTTATGTCCAGCCTTCCAATCCAGATCCCTGGACACTGGATCTCTCCTCACATACCTTCTGGCACGGGTCTTAGGGTCCCTTCCAAGTGCAGCCGTCTCCCTCACAGGTGCCCTCTGGAGATTCCTAGCTCTGCAGCACCATTCCTCTGGCTTTCCCCAGTCCAATGGTGTATGCTGGCCCTTGGAATACCTTCCAGTATACGTACTGCTCTGGACTCCTTTAGACCTCCCAAATGCTTTTCTCTTCTTTCTTCCAAAGGGTTTCTTGCCCTCTCTGTCTGTCCGGTCTGGCTTCTGCTTCTGATGATCCTCCAGATGATGAAGCTGTCCAAGATGAGGATGTCCAAGCTGATTCTGAGGATCTCCCAGATGAAACTGAGGATGAGGATAATTCTCTGTAGAATAAACTCTACCTTTATTCTGCTTAGATGAGTGCTCCACCCTAGCACAGTGCAGCTGTGTTGAATCAGGCCCTGCCCTTTGAGATGAGTGCTTGGGGATTACCTAGGGTTGCCAACTGGCTCCAGATGCGCCCGACAGGCTTGATCCAGTCCTGGGTTTACCCCATTGCATGCATGGAGATGTAGTTCTGAATTCCCTATTGCACTGCATAAGAAAAGCAAGACTACATGTCCCTGCATACAATAGGGTAAACCCAGGACTGGATCAAGCCTGTCGGGCGCATCTGGAGCCAGTTGGCAACCTTAGGATTACCTCATAGCCCTCTTGATTGAACGCACGTTTCCCCACTTCAGCTCCTCTAATGGCTGTTGGAAACCTGGTGCATTCTGGGACTGGTAGTCTTTTATGGAAAAATTCTGTTTTCTTATTTCTACCAGAACTGACAGGTTGCTTGTTCAGAGTCACTTCACCTTTACTATTTTTTTTATTTATTTTTATTTAGTATACATTTGTATACCGCTACTTCCAGCGATCAGCAGCGGTTTTGATTACAGATTGGAAATTGTCAAATCATGACAGGAAATTTTTGAGGTATAAACACATTGATTAGACAGGAAAGCACAGCACACAGAGAACTATTTTACAGGGAACATGGGCAATGGAGTGTTAAGTGGCTTGCCCAAGACCACAAGGAGCACCTGTGGGACTAGAAACCCCAGTCCTTCCAGCCCAAGGTTGCTGTCCTCTAGTGAGATTTGAACCCCCGACCTTACGGCCCGAAGTGCCTTGCCCCAACCACTAGGCCACTCCTCCTACTATAGCTCTTTCCTGAGCTATGATAAGCTTCCTTATCACAGGCTGCATAATGATTCTTCAATTCATGGGCTGGAGAAGTTGGATTGATGATTTTGCAGGCCCTGGTGACTTGTGTCCAACCATCGACATTCTGTTGGCACCCATCTTCTCTTCTGCTGGAGAGCATGGTTGCTGCAAGAAGATTCTCATCAATGTACTTCTCACTGTCATGAATGCTCATCAGCCTCGCCACCTCCTCTCTGAGTTCCTCCACTTGTTTCCTCAGAGCTTCAGCATGCAGGCACCCTACACATGGAACCGGTCCTTCAACTGGCATTAGGACCTCTGTCTGGACCGAGGCAGAAGCTGTAACGGGGGCAACAGCTTTAGCGATACGATTTTTCCCAGCCATTGTTCTGTTCGTGGAGCTTAGGTATCTGTTAAAGCAAAAGAGAGAGATCTACCAAGTACCAACCGGTTTCCCAGCTGTCCTTTCAGAGAAAAAGCAGTTAAATCTCCTTAATTATATTCAAAATGTGCTGGTCCAATTCTCTGTGCTTTGTCAAATGGGGAGGTGCCCTATAAAGAAGACTACTCGCTAGGGGTGGGTGGGAGTCGGGGTGGGTAGGGAGGGAACTAACACCTGATTAGGTGTTAGTAGTTCCCAAAGCTGAGGAGGTTACTGGAGTTCAACCACCTACTGTGCTCAAGAAAGTAACCTTGCTTTAAAAATGTACAAAAAAACCCTTTTAAGAGCTCCCAGTCAGAGAGCTAACAATTTAATATAATAAAACAAACCATTAAACCCTTACTGTTGGTTGATCTGGAGAGCTCCTGTAGGAAAGCCTGAACAGGGCAGGGCACTGGAACCTTTTATGCAGGCCCTCAGCTGCTCTCAGGTAATCAGGCCCACTAACTCCTGATTAGGGGGCATGTTTACTAAACATTCCTAACGTGCGGGGCCGCGGTAGTGTGCCTGTGCCATATAAGGAGTGGGCGGATCAGGCTGAAAAAAGGAAAAAACCGACCGTACGTGTGCGCGCCGCGCAAATGTGCTGGGCCCACATTAGCGCGTGGGAAGGCTAAGTGGGGCGCCGCTGGGCACATAGAGGAACAGAGCTGTAGCACAATGGTGAAGACACAAACCAATGGTGCAGGGGCCACAAGTTCAACTCCCCATTGTGCTCCACAAAAAAGGCCAGCTGAGGCATCAACTTTAATGGTTAAAAGTGGTTGAGGAGGCAAAATAATTTTGGGCGGTAGAAGGCGGCGCACTGTCATTTTGGGCGGCAGAAGGCGGCGCACTGTTAATTGTGGGCAGCAGGAGGCGGCGCACTGTTAATTGTGGGCAGCAGGAGGCGGCGCGCTGATGGGCATCAGGCTGCGTGCTGATGTGTGCGGAGGCATTCAAATAGTGGGCGGCAGAAGTGGCGCGCTGATGCTCATGCACAGGAACAGAGCCACAGCACAATGGTTTGGACACTGACCAATGGTGCAGGGAGCAGGGGTTCAAATCCGTACAGTGCCCAGTAAATAAGGCTGGCTGAGGCATTATATATTATGGGGATGAGTGCTGTAGGGGGCAAGTTACGTTTATTTTAGTACTCACGACTAGCAGACGCACACGCAAAGCGTGTTTATTTATTTTATTTATTTAGACAGTTTTTGTATACCGCCTTATCCTTCAATCAAAGCGGTCATGACACAATTGGGGGATACATTTAACACGCGGGGATATGAGACACATACACTAATACTTACAGGGAACATGGGCTGTGGAGGGTTAAGTGGCTTGCCCAAGACCACAAGGAGCATCTGTGGGACTAGAAACCCCAGTCCTTCCAGCCCAAGGTTGCTGTCCTCTAGTCAGATTTGAACCCCCGACCTTCCGGCCTGAAGTACCTTGCCCCAACCACTAGGCTACTCCTCCCCCATGTTAACATAAGGCAGCCCATACGGCACATGTTACAGCTCACTGTCCGCCAAGGCACCCTAGAATGTCCCCTATAGGGCACCATATATTTTGCGGCACAGGGTAAGGTATAGTGCACCTTATATGGACGGCAACCATAAGGTGGCCAATAGGGCGCCCAATAAAGCACCCGCAGAGGCACCCCATATGTACAGTACGCTGAGGGTGTTATTGCTGGCAGCAACATATGTACAAGAAATAAAACAATGCTGTGGAAAACCCAATCAGATAACCCCACTGTGGGTTTGAACCCATGACCTCTGGCGTCATAGGCAGTGACATAACCATTGGGCTACAGCTGACAGCAAGCCCCTGGCTGGCTGCAGAGAGCCTGAACGTCACCCCACAGACAGTCTGCTGTTGTAGACAGGATAGGGTTAGGCCACCCGTACCCATGATGCACTGCACATGCAAATCAGCTGTCCACAGATGCACACAAGATGGGGAATGCACCTCAACAGCTCCCCGGCCTGGCAGGAGGAAGTGTCCATGTGCACCCACACAGCACCCCGGCCTGGTAGGGTGTACTGAGCGGGTGTTCCACTGGCACAGAGTTTCTACACCCCGTCGCATTGTGCGGGTACTGTGCTCACCCTGAGGGTGCGATGAGGCGCCCAGGACCAGGACCACAACACCCTCCATAGCTGAGAGAGGCCATGTCAGAGCTCTAAAGCAGTGTTAATCTGTGAGATAGGTTGTTTCTGCAGAAACATCCTGGATATATCTGTCTGTCTCAGTCAGGGGAACCCCCCCCCCCCCATGGACCCTTAGGCGGGCCATGCACCACCAACCCCCCCCCCCTCCTCCCAGCTGAGGGTGGCAAACAGGGTCACCTATCAACAGATCCACATTCTACTCCCCCTGCAATGATGGCAGTAGAGTGGACCATCAACCCTGGCCCTACTGGGGAACAGACACCCCACAGGGCAGTCACAGCAGCTCTATACACCCCCAGAACACAATATCAGACAGACATTAGGCCTGGATATGCTAAGCTGCACCCCACCGCTGTCAGATATTCTCCTGCAGCAAGCCATCAGCCGCTGCACCCTGCATGGCACCCCTTCAAGACACAGACCAGCTGAATACAGTCTGCTAGTTAGTCCTGGTGGAAATGCATGCACCCAGAACTGGGATGGCAGCACACACAAGCAGTTACGTCAGTGACTGGGCCCCAAAAGGACACCCATATATATCACATGAGAGGAATACTATATAGCACTATGGGGGTGCCTAGCCATGCTGTGGTCACTGCACAGTCAGGGTGGAGTGATCCCCCAGCAGCACATACAGAGGTCACCCTGTCTGAGCTATACCCATGGTACCTTGCTGCTCATTATGCACATTGGCAGGCCAATACTGGCAACAGTGCTGGCAGTGTGGGCTGTGGAAGGTGTTTGCAGCCACCACACACTGTATAGTTAGACAGACACACACCCCCACACCTATGCCAGCAATGTGCTACTATAGAGGAGGTTAGTAGCCCTGCCCACCACACCAGTCCTGGGCACGGTACAGCCATGGATATGGTACACAGTACTGCTGGGGGTTACTCCCCAGGGTGGTAAACACTGTCAGGGGCCAGACCTGGAGCATGCACCACAGACATCAGACAGCTTGTTCTGATGGAGCTCAAGAAGCAAACAGTGCTGAACGTAGGACTGTCTATCTGCCGGTACCCACATCAAACGTTTGAGGGCTGTGTACCGTGTACCCAGGTATAGGGTGGCATTGCTAAGGTACGCAGGTGCTAGATCTGGGAGATGCACGCAGGGCCCAATGGGTGGGTGTGGGTGTGTCTGGTCCTGTTGTCTGCTGCTTTACGGCAGAGTTTCCCTACTCCAGTCCTGGTGTTCCAGACACTGTTCGGGTCTTCATGCTGTCCCCTATGAATATGCATGAGCTACATCTGCATACCATGGGGGTGGAGCAGACATATGCAGCACAGGCATCTTTCTTAGGGGAAGCATGGAACCTGAATGGTGTTTGGCCCTCCAGGACTGCATTTGCGAGACTCTGCTCTAGATAATGTGCCTGTTTATGGTGTCTGTGTTTGGTGTGGTAAAATATAGGCGTATTAACCATGCCTATGTTCTCAGCAATAAAGGTTTGTCCTTACTATCACGGTGTAGTTGTGGGAAAAGTATGTGGATGGGATTGGCAGTAGCTGTAGCTGGGATTTGAACCTGTGATCCTCTGGTCTTAGAGGTACTGGCTCTGTCCACTGCACCACACTGTGGCCACAGAGACAGTGCAGTCCCTGGAGATGGTAAACCTGGCAGGATGGGGTCGCAAACCCTGCTCTGCACATGTTTACTGTGGGCTCATTCACCTTGTCTGGTCACATACGTGCAGATAAACCCCGGAAATGACCACGAAAAACAGGGGCTATACTTTTAGCCAAGCTGGGCAACAGTGCTATTAATGGGCAACCATAGGGAACACTCCCAGGAAAGCTCCAAAGATGGCAATTAGTTTTGGTGGAGTCTCCGCTCCGTAGACCCTTCCAAAATTCATTTCTTTTTTCTGGAGCTTTCCTGGGTGTGGTTTTTATATTTGCCCATTACTATAACTGTTCCCAAGCTGAATTACTATTTTTAATATTTTTGTTGTGGTCATTTTCTATTTTTATTTTCACTTTTGTGCTGTGCACATTTATCACACTGCTTACGTTTTGCAGGTTTCCCCGGTTTTCCTGTACATTGCTGGCGGAAATGGTTTCTCTTCCCTTTAACTGCCCTCTACCGCGAGTGTTTCACTCGCGCTATTTTTTCCTTGTAAATTCGGGCCCGATAATGTGCGGGGAGCCTCTCCCCTCCCCTTCCCCCCCCATTAAACCCCTCTCTCCGCCCCACGGGAGCCTTCCTCCGCCCTCCGTTAGCCGTTCCACGCCTCTATCGGACATCTGCGGGCCCGTACTTGTGCGGGGCCCCTTAGTGTGTCGCGCACATGCGTGGGGGTTCATCGCACGTGTGCGGGGCGTTTAAGAGCGTTTAGAAGCGTTTAAGTGCCGCTTTTCCGTGCGCTATTGTGCGGCGCGCACTTTTGCTGTTTTTAGTAGGTGCTAGCAGTTCCCAAAGCTGAAGAGGTTACTGGAGTTCAACCACCTACTGTGCTCAAGGAAAGTCCCACTAAAGCACCAAAAAGAAAGTAACAAAGCAAATGAATACTCAAACTGCATAATAAGCAGAACATTAACTGTGTCTTTTAAATATTCAGCTACATATAAATATGTAAATCTTTATTTTTTAAAAGTAATTATCTGATGTACCCATCATGTTTGAAGCACACAGACTTGCAAATACACATAGATTCAGCTTCTCAAAACTATTTCTGCAGCACAGCCACTGAGCTTTTTTAGGTAGAAAATAAGGAATGGGGTGGGGGAGGTAAGTGGGTGCCTACACGTTTATAATTGAGGCTTCTGTGTGCAAGTATGTTTAAACTAGTAGATTTAGGTGAGGGGCATGCGACTCTGTGGGGAGGAAATGGGTGCAGTATGTTTGAATGAATGGGAGGTATGTTTATATGTGTGTGGTTGGGATCTGTGTGGATGGAGGGGGTGGATGGTTGACAGCATGTGTTGTTGAGTTATTAAGTGTGATATGTTACAGTAGGTAGGCAGGGGAATCTACAGATATATAGTTGGGATATGTACTTATATGTGCATATGAGTAAGTGGGGGTGGGTGAGTGACTGAGTGAGTTGATTTCGGTGATAGGCAGTGGGGTAAATGTGTCTCTGCAGAAATAGTGAGGGCCCAGATGAAGTATGCAAATCACCTCATTCTCTTCCCTTCTTTCTACTCTTCCCTCCTGTCTGCTTTCACCCTTCTTCCCTCCCTTCTCGTATGGCACCTTCCTTCCCATCCAGCCTACCTTTTCTTCTCTTTGTCCCCTTAGACTCATCCCCTCCCTCTCTACTCTCCCAAGATCACCCAGGGATGGATTTAATTTGTTGGTGCCCATAGGAAACAATGGGGGGCTCTCTTCCCCCCCCCCCCCCCCCGATTGGCTCTACCCATTGTCCTGCTTACCTGTCTCTGAGTGGCAGAGGCAAGTTTGTTAATTAAATTCAGCCTGGGGTGCCCAGGCCGTGGAGCGGCTCTTCCTGTTACTGTGGAAACCCTTATCTATAACATTTACAAAATGCCACTTCCTCTCTGATGACACTGCTAAAACACTAGACCACTCTTTAATTACTTCCTGTCTTGACTATTTCAACCCCCTTCTTGCTGGTCTCCCTCTAAGTCATCTCTCTCCCATTAAGCCATGACTATCTACATGTTCAGCAATTTTGTTCTTTATGATGCTTTCTACCATTTTTCCCGGTACTGACGTCAGGCTCACCAGTCTGTAGTTTCCCGTATCACCCCTGGAACCCTTTTTAAAAATTGGTGTTATGTTCCAGTCCATCTTGCAGTCTTCAGATATTACAGATGATTTTAATGATAGTTCACAGATTACTAATAGCAGGTCTGCAATCTCACATTTCAGTTCTTTCAACACCCTTGGATGTATATCATCCGGCCCAGGTGATTTGCTACTCTTCAGTTTGTCTAATAGTTGTAATACATCTTCCCGATGTATCAATATTTCCTTCAATTCTTCTACACCTTTAAATACCACTTCCCTACATTTTCCTCAGTAAAGACCGAAGCAAAGAATTCATTCAGTCTCTCTGCTATCGCCTTGTTGCCTCTTAGTGCCCCTTTAACCCCTTTATCATCTAATGGACCGACTCTCTCACAGGTTTTTTGCTACGAATGTACATGAAAAAGTCTTTATTACACGTTTTTGCTTCCACAGCGAGCTTCTTCTCAAATTCTCCCTTTGCCTACCTTATCAATGCCTTCCATTTAACTTGCCAGTGCTTGTGCTGTTTCCAGGTTTCGTCATTTGGCTCTTTTTTTCCATTTCCTGAAAGATGCTTTTTTGGCAACAACAGCCTCTCTGACCTCATCTTTAAACCATGCTGGCAGTTATTTGGATTTCCTTTCACTTTTCTTAAAGCATGGAATACAGGTAGTCTGGGCTATCAAGATAGTATTTTTCAACAACACCCAAGCTTGATGTAAGTCTTTAACCTTTGCAACTGCTTCTTTTAGTTTTTTCTTAACTATTTTCCTCATTTTATCATAGTCTCCCTTTCGAAAGTTAAAAGGTAGCACTGTGGATTTCCTTACTATCCCTACTTCACTAATTAAATCAAATGCGATCATGCTATGATCACTATTGCCAAGTGGCCACAACACCCTTATCTCTTGCACCAGATCTAGTGTTCCACTTAGGACTAGGTCCAATATGGCTTCCCCTCTGGTCGGTTCATGAACCATCTGCTCCAAGAAGCAGTCATTTTTTTCAACTAGGAACTTTATCTCCCTAGCATGTCCTGCTGTAACAGTGACCCAGTCGATACCGGGGTAATTGAAATCACCCATTATTCTTACTGTGCAGTAACTTTTGTTAGCTTCCTTGATTTCTTTGAGCATTTCACCATCCATTTGTTCATTCTGGCCAGGCGGTCGATAGTACACCTCCACTGCCATCACCTTCCCCTTTTTACATGGAATTTCAATCCATAGAGATTCTACAGCAAATTTTGTTTCCTGCAAAACTTTAATCCTTTCTGACTCAATGCCCTCTCTAACATAGAGCGCAACTCCTCCACCAATTTGATCAGCTCTATCATTATGATATAGTTTGTACCCAGGTATCACAGTGTCCCACTGGTTGTCCTCCTTCAACCATGTCTCTGAGATTCCAATCATATCTAACCTCTTATTTAGTGCTATATATTCTAACTCTCCCATCTTATTTTTTAGACTTCTAGAATTTGCATACAAGCATTTTAGAGACTGTATTTTATTCATATTAATTTGGCTATTGGTAGGCATGGGTAATTTGGGATCTTTAAGCTCTGTCTGCTCCATACTCGAGGGCATTTGGGCTACTTTACTCTTTCTTGGAACCTCTCTGATTTTGGTAGTGTCCTTCAAGGATACATTCTTCCGAACCATGCGCTCTTGTGCGACTGTCTGCTTTCCCCTATTATCTAGTTTAAAAGCTGCTCTATCTCCTTTTTAAAGGTTAATGCCAGCAGCCTGGTTCCATCCCGGTTAAGGTGAAGCCCACCCCTTCGGAAGAACCCCTCCTTTCCCCAGAATGTTCCCCAGTTCCTAACAAATCCAAAACCCTCATCCTTGCACCATTGTCTCATCCACGTATTGAGACTCCGGAGCTCTGCCTGCCTTTTGGGTCCTGCATGTGGAACGGGAAGCATTTTGGAGAACGCAACCCTGGAAGTTCTGGATTTCAACTTCCTACCTAAAAGCCTAAATTTAGCCTCCAGAACCTCCCTACCACATTTTCCTATGTCGTTGGTACCGACATGTACCAAGACTGCAGACTCCTCCCCAGCACTATCTAAGACCTTATTTATTTATTTATTTATTTATTTAACATCTCTTATATACCGCACTATTGTCATCAGCGCGGTTTACATAGAACAAACATATACATACAGAGAAACTGTAATGCATTTTACAAGTAACAGGGGTTTTTGAACTTGGGATTAAAAGTAAACTATATTGACTAAATAACTATTTACAAAAATTTATATACATTAGTCACATTTGGTTATCGTTTGGGATTGTCTTGGTCAGAAAATGTGTTGGTAGTATTTTCCATGTGCAAAGATTAGATTGGGAAATAGCTTAAGAAGAGGTGGTGTTTGAGGCTTTTTCTGAATTGTGTTAGGCTGGCTATAGCTCTCAATTCTGGTGGGAGGGCATTCCAGGCTATTGGGGCATGGATACTGAAGGCTCTTTTAGTTGTTTCTTTAGTGTATCTGACTGTTTGTTTCGGGATTGTTAATGTATTTATAGCAGTTGATCTTCTGGATCTGTTGGGGGTCTGTAAAAGTACAAGGTTGGTGATGGTTGATGGTGCTTGGTTGTTTAGGGCTTTGAATGTAGTGATCAGGATCTTGTAGTGAATTCTTGCGTTGGTTGGTAGCCAGTGGAGTCTTTTTAGGACTGGAGTTATGTGATCTGTCTTTGATATTCCTTCAAGTACTCTGGCAGCAGTGTTCATCGCCAGTTGGAGAGGATTTAATGTTGCTTGAGGGAGCCCGTATAGAATTGCATTTGCAAAGTCGATGTGAGGCATTACCAAGGCTTGGTAGACGGTTCTAAAGTCTGAGGGTTCCAGTAAGGGTCGAAGGTGGCGTAGTGTACGTATCTTGTGATATATTAGTTTTGTTATGTTTTTTATGTGAGCTTTCATACTGAGGCACTGGTCGAGGGTGATACCTAGGTATCGTATTGTAGGTTTTACTGTTAATTCCTTGTCCTTTATCTTTAAGGAGGTAGGAGGTGTGAAGTTTTGGTTCTTTGTTATAAACATCACATCAGTCTTACTGTGGTTGATTCTTAGGTTTTGTGAGATGAGCCAATCTTCTACTGATTCGAAGCATGTTGTCAATGGTGTATAATCAGGGTGGTTGATGGAGAATGGCATGTATAGTAGAATGTCGTCTGCATATGCTAGACAGGTGACATTAAAGGAACGAATGAGGTCGCAGATAGGTTGCATGTATATATTAAACATCAACGCTGACAGAGAGGATCCTTGCGGTACCCCTTGATCTTGAAGAAATGGTTCAGATGCTGTTTCACCAATTCGTACTTGTTGCCAACGGTTAGTTAGATAGGATATACACCAGTCAAGTGCGACACCAAGGATTCCTTTTTCCTTAAGGCGATCGATAAGTATTTGGTGGCTTACTGAGTCGAACGCAGCTGAGATGTCCATGAATATAAGGATGAATCCTTGGTGAATGTTATCTATTCCTGTGATTAATGTGTTGAATAAAGTGATGAGGAGGGTCTCAACTCCATGAGCTTCTCTAAAGCCGTGTTGTGCAGGGTCAAGTGGAGCTTCAGTGTCTATGTGCTATCTAGGTGGTGCGTGAGGTCTGCTACCTTCGCAACAGGCAGGCTTGTTACCAGGCGATCCTCATGTCCACCAGCCACCCAGCTATCTACATGCCTAATGATCGAATCACCAACTATAACGGCAGTCCTAACCCTTCCCTCATGGGCACATGGCCCTGGAGAAACTTCCTCGGTGCAAGAGGGTTTTACATCACCTGGAAGACAGGTTCTAGTTACAGGATCACTTCCTGCCACACCAGGGTGATGCTCTCCTGTCACGTGACCTCTCTCCTCCATGGCAACATGGATGCTGCCAGACTGGAGGTGGGGCTTCAGGACTATATCCCTGTAGATCTCGTCTATGTACCTCTCTATCTTTCTTATGTCTTCCAAGTCTGCTACTCTAGCTTCTAGAGAACGGACTCATTCTCTGAGATCAAAGAGCTCCTTGCACCTAGTATACACGTAAGACCTCTCACCAACTGGGGAAAAATAATATATGTAACACTCAGTGCAATAGACTGGAAAGCCCCCATCTTGCTGCTGGACTGCTGTCTGCATCTTAATTTTAAGCTTGTGTTTAGATCTTTAAGTTCTTTACTTACTAAGGGTTGCTATGGATACTTATACTAATAAAATTGTACCTAATACATTTAATATACTTTGTTCACCTGAAGCTTAATTAATCTCAGGTCCTTAGTGTATGACTGATTTGGATAACGAGCTGCACCTGAGAGCACCTCCTTTCTTTTAAGATGTGTAAGTACCTATAAAGCTACAATTATCCCAGTGGTGGGTGGGTGTTGGGGAGGGAGGGAGGGAGGGAAATAACACTTAGTAAATGAGGACTGCTACACAGTACCCTATCCTGTGCTTCTGAGGTAAGCTGTGACCAACTTCCTGGGTGATTAACAGTCCTTACTTGGATAGAAGGAGTCTTTCAAAATGGCCTTTTGACCTGCCACCTGGCGTTAACACCTATTGAAAAGGTTTCACAGGTCTCCTGCCCCCTTGGTAGAAGGCCTCTTTGTAAAGGTCTCTAGAAGTCTATTTGTTGCTCAAAGAATACTGACCCTGTTTTGCCTTTTATGCTAAGTTATATTCTGATTTGATTTAAATTAAAGCTCTTTGCTGCTGCTAGGCTCTGACTTATTATGAAATTTAAACTAGAAGCTCTCTGCTGGGTTCTAAATTTAACCAGAAATCTCTCTTCTGTGTTTTAAATTTAAACTAAAAGTACTTTGCTGATACTAGGCCCTGAGTGACTATTAAATTTAAACTACAAGCTCTCTGCTGGGTATGAAATTTAACCAGAAAGCTCTCTTCTGTGTTTTAAGTTTAAACTTAAACTGCTGCTACTAGGCCATAACAACATAAGAACATAAGACATGCCATACTGGGTCAGACCGAGGTCCATCAAGCCCAGTATCCTGTTTCCAACAGTGGCCAATCTAGGTTATACGTACCTAGCAATATCCCCAAAGACACAGGTTCCACAATGCTTGTACTGGGTCAAGCATTGATATCCTGGGTCCCTTTTTAATAGTGGTTTATGGACCTTTCCTCCAGGAACTTGTCCAAACCTTTTTTAAACCCAGCTATACTAACAGCCCTTACTACATCCTCCGGTAACAGATTCCAGAGTTTGATTACACGTTGAGTGAAAAAATATTTTCTCTTATTTGTCTTAAATAGTTTACCCTGTAGCTTCATTACATGTCCCCTAGTCTTTCTATACTCTGATAGCGTAAACAATTGATCCACGTTTATCCGTTCCACTCTATTCATTAATTTATAGACCTCTATCATATCTCCCCTCAGCCGTCTCTTCTCCAGGCTAAAAAGTCCTAACCTTCTTAGCCTCTCTTCATAGGAGTAGCCTTCCATCCCCTTCACCAATTTGGTGGCTCTTCTCTGTACTTTTTCTAATAACGCTATGTCCTTTTTAAGATACGGTGACCAGAATTGCACACAATATTCAAGGTGCGGTCGTACCATGGAGCGATACAGAGGCATTATAATATCCTTTGTTTTGTTCTACATCCCTTTCCTTATGATACCTAGCATTCTATTTGCTTTCTTGGCCGCTGCTGCACACTGGGCGGAGGGTTTTAACATGTTATCCACAATGACTCCTAAATCTTTTTCCTGGGTGGTGGTTTCTAATGTGGAGCCTTGCATCGTATAACTATAGCGTGGGTTGTTCTTTCCTAGGTGCATAACTTTGCACTTGTCCACATTAAATTTCATCTGCCATTTGGATGCCCAGTCTTCCAATTTATCCAGATCCTCCTGCAGTTTTCCACAATCCTCTTGGGTTTTAACAACTTTAAACAGTTTTGTGTCATCTGCAAATTTGATAATCTCACTAGTTATTCCCTTTTCCAGGTCATTTATGAATATGTCAGAAAGCAGCGGACCCAGTACAGATCCCTGGGGTACTCCACTATTCACCTTTTTCCATTGGGAATATTGGCCATTTAGCCCTACCCTCTGCTTTCTATCTTTTAACCAGTTCCCGATCCACAATAGCACACTGCCTCCTATCCCATGACTTTTTAGCTTCGCCAAAAGTCTCTGATGGGGGACTTTGTCAAACGTTTTCTGAAAGTCCAGATACACTATATCAACCGACTCACCTTTGTCTACCTGTTTATGCACACCTTCAAAAAAACATATCAGATTAGTAAGACATGATCTTCCTTGTCTAAAGCCATGTTGGCTGTCTCCCATTAGACCATGACTATCTACATGCTGTGTAATTTTGTTCTTTATGATGGTTTCTACCATTTTCCCTGGTACTGATGTCAGGCTCACCGGTCTGTAATTTCCTGGGTCACCCCTGGAACCCTTTTTAAAAATTGGTGTTACGTTGGCGACCCTCCAATCTTCAGGTATTACAGATGATTTTAATGAAAGTTCACAGATTACCAATAGCAGGTCTGCAATCTCATATTTCAGTTCTTTCAACACTCTGGGATATATACCATCCGGTCCAGGTGATTTGCTACTATTCAGTTTAACAAATAGTTGTAATATATCTTCCCGGTGTAGCGATATTTCTCTCAATTCCTCTGCAGTATCACCTTTAAATACCACTTCAGTCTTGGGTAACATCCCTACATCTTCCTCAGTAAAGACCGAAGCAAAGAATTCATTCAGTCTCTCTGCTATAGCCTTGTTTCCTCTTACTGCCCCTTTTACCCCTCTATCATCTAATGGTCCAATTGACTCTCTCACAGGCCTTTTGCTACGAATGTACTTGAAAAAGTCTTTATTTCGTGTTTTAGCTTCCGTAGCAAGTTTCTTCTCAAATTCCCGCTTTGCCTGCCTTATCAATGCTTTGCATTTAACTTGCCAGTGCTTGTGCTGTTTCCAGTTTTCATCGTTTGGCTCTTTTTTCCATTTCCTGAAGGTTGCTTTTTTGGCAGCAACAGCCTCTCCGACCTCACCTTTAAACCATGCTGGCAGTTTTTTGGACTTTCTTCCACTTTTCTTAATGCGTGGAATACAGCTGGTCTGGGCTTCGAGGATAGTATTTTTAAATAACACCCAAGCTTTCTGTAAGTCTTTAACCTTTGGAACCGCTCCTTTTATTTTTTTCCTAACTATATTCCTCATCCTATCATAGTCTCCCTTTTGAAAGTTAAAAGGTAGTACTGTGGATGCCTTTACTATCTGTCCTCCACTAATTAAATCAAATATGATCATACTATGATCACTATTGCCAAGTGGTCCCAACACCCTTATTTCTTGCACCAGATCTGGCGTTCCACTAAGGACTAGGTCCAGTATGGCTTCCCCTCTAGTCGGTTCATGAACCAGCTGCTCCAAGAAGCAGTCATTTATTCCATCTAGAAACTTTATCTCTTTAGCTTGTCCTGCTGTGACACTGACCCAGTCAATACCGGGGTAATTGAAATCACCCATTATTACAACTCTGTTGTGACTTTTGTTAGCTTCCTTGATTTCTTTGAGCATTTCATCATCCATTTGTTCATTCTGGCCAGGGGGTCGATAGTATACTCCCACTGCCATCACCTTCCCCTTCATAAATGGAATTTCAATCCATAGAGATTCTACAGCAAATTTTGTTCCCTGCAAAACTTTAATCCTTTCTGACTCAATGCCCTCTCTAACATAGAGCGCAACCCCTCCACCAATTTGATCAGCTCTATCATTACGATATAGTTTGTATCCAGGTATCACAGTGTCCCACTGGTTATCCTCCTTCCACCATGTCTCTGAGAGTGCAATCATATCTAACCTCTCATTTAGTGCTATATATTCTAACTCTCCCATCTTATTGTTTAGACTTCTAGCATTGGCATACAAGCATTTTAGAGACTGTATTTTATTCATATTAATCTGGCTATTAGTAGGCAGAGGTAATTTGGAATCTTTATGCTCTGTCAGCTCCTTACTCAAGGGCATTTGGGCTACTATACTCCTTTTGGAACCTCACTGCTTTTGGTAGTATCCTTCAAGGATACCTTCGTCCGAACCATGCACTCCTGGGTGATTGTCGGCTTTCCCCTATTTTCTAGTTTAAAAGCTTCTCTATCTCTTTTTTAAAGGTTAATGCCAGCAGTCTGGTCCCATCCTGATTAAGGTGAAGCCTATCCCTTCAGAAGAGCCCCCCCTTTCCCCAGAATGTTCCCCAGTTCCTAACAAATCCAAAACCCTCATCCTTGCACCATTGTCTCATCCACGCATTGAGACTCCGGAGCTCTGCCTGTCTTTTGGGTCCTGCACGTGGAACAGGAAGCATTTCGGAGAACGCTATCCTGGAAGTTCTGGATTTCAACTTCCTACCTAAAAGCTTAAATTTAGCCTCCAGAACTTCCCTACCACATTTTCCTATGTCATTGGTACCAACATGTACCAAGACAGCAGACTCCTCCCCAGCACTATCTATGATCTTATCTAGGTGGTGCGTGAGGTCCGCTGCCTTCGCACCAGGCAGGCATATTACCAGGCCCTGACTGATTTAACAAATACACTGGGTTCACAGATTAATCAGCTTTAATCCAAAGAAGTCCCTTCAGAAAAATTCCCAGAAGTATATACTCACAATTGCAGATCTCTCTCCAGAAGTAGCAGTCCCCTTTTCTAGTCCTTCAAGACTGAGGATCACAGAGCTCTGGTTGAACTATTTATGCCTGTGCTACTGAGGTAAGCTGTGCCCAACTTCCTGGGTGATTAACAGTCCTTGCTTGGATAGACGGAGTCTTTCAAAATGGCCTTTTGACCTGCCACCTGGCGTTAACACCTATTGAAAAGGTTTCACAGGTCTCTTGCCCCCTAGGTAGAAGGCCTCTTTGTAAAGATCTCTAGAAGACTTTATTTGTTGCTCAAAGAATACTGACCCTGTTTTGCCTTTTATGTTACATTTTATTGGGTTTTGGAACAAACCCATGGCAATGGTTCCAAGGGTTGCCTGGAACAATCCCATGAACAATTAAGCAACCTTAAACCATCTCCCACCTAACTATTCTAACAAATAGGGAAACAGACAAACATTAATTTTTGTCGGAACGTACACCATAAGGAACAATTCCTCTCGAAGTGTAATATTCCTTTTTTATCTTTTTTTAGTGGAAATTCCACAAATCAGGCCCTGAGAGAATGACCTCCCAACACCATATAAAACACATCAATTACTGAAGTGAAAAAACACTTAGCTAGTAACCCAATCAGTAACCCAACGTTGTGTTTCTGGCCATAGGCATTCCTGGCCCTTTCTCAAACCATGTCGCTCACTCCATTTCCGAAAACCTAAGTAATTTAAAGCCCTCAAAAGTAATCATTTGATCAATTAATGATGACATGAAGGCTCATGGGAGTTGTAGTAGCTGGCTTCACAACGGTGGGTTACTGATTGAGATGGTTATTCTCGATGTTGTTGCCACATTCAGATCAACGAAAGGAGCCAGGTCAAGCTGAAATTGTGCCGGTTTCTCGTACCACTTTGGCGTTTGATACCTGACAATTATCCATGAATCTTCAAAGTTGAGATACAAAGGAGATTGGACACATACACTTTTTGCCTCAGCTAAGTGTTTTTTCACTTCAGTAATTGATGTGTTTTATATGGTGTTGGGAGGTCATTCTCTCAGGGCCTGATTTGTGGAATTTCCACTAAAAAAAGATAAAAAAGGAATATTACACTTCGGGAGGAATTGTTCCTTATGGTGTACGTTCCGACAAAAATTAATGTTTGTCTGTTTCCCTGTTTGTTGGAACAATCCCATAGCAAAACCAAATAAATAAATAAATAAATAAGGCTGTGGTGACTTCAGGTGCACTGCAAGGATCTTCTCACCCATGCATCGGGCTCTACGTCTGTCTCAAGCTGGTTGCACAGGTAAAGTCCAGAAATTGTGTCCTGGCCTGGTATATGCTCTACAGAGGGAACCTCTTCCTCCTATGTTGCCTCTGTCTCCTCTGAGCCAAAGCACACACAACTAACCTGTTGCTGCCACTCATGGTCTGCAACAACAGCAATAATACCAACCACCAGCAAACGCAGCAGCAGCAGCACCACCACCAGCCATCACCAGCACCACTACCATCCACCACCAGCAAAGGCACAGGGAGACACTCACCAAAATACACACAGAAACACTAGCTCAGAAATATACTCACAAACAAGCACACACAAACACTGGCACAAGGGCACTGCAACAAAGAGATACAGAGAAACACTAGCACAGGGACACTCCCACAAACAAACATACATACTGGCACAGATGGGGAGTTATAGATAGAAATGGGGGGCTATAGATAGGGGAGTTAGAAGGCAAAAGAATATTGCAGCATGGCATCAAGGCATGAAGTCAGAAGAGGGCACCCTTGTTAGAGAGCTCCAGACATACCAGGAGATCACTCTCCACATCTAAAAAGTTCCTCTCCCTCCCGGTTGCCTTTTTTGTGCTCTCTAAAGAATGACCACTAGTGGTCGCTAGAATACATGTGGATCAGAAACACCTTGACTTGATTCTGCAGAGCAAGCTGTACAATGTGCATTTTGAGAGTAGGCGTGTATGTGTAAGTTGTGGCCAAGCAGCCCTTATACATGAAACCTACACATGTAGCATCTGGAAATAACACCACATCCACTTACAAGTGACCATTCCAGCTGGCAGCTCTTATACATGCGGGTGGCGGGGTAGACCCAGATGCACACGTGTATCCATTTTCCCTGCCACTTGCCAGATCTTCACCCCCTCTTTGGTGCATAGGTACTGCACACATGGAAGTGACCCTATTTTGAAGTATTTCCACGTATATTTTCACAATGCTTTTTTAAAATACATTTATTTGTTAAAGAGTGGAGATGCTTCAATTTTACATCGCACCTACATGTGCTCACATGATCCTCTAAAACAATGCTGCCAATCTCCACATAGAAATTACCACATGGATCTCCGTACATACACAAACTATCTAAAACTTGCCTTTAAGTGTCTTTAAAAAATACTACTAGAGATTCTGCAGAGTGCCTAGAAGGAAGCTGTGGACATTTATGCCCGCTTAGGAGCAGACGTAAATGTTAGCAGGTAAACTATGTAAATATGCAAGCATTTTATCAAATGCATGTGTAAATCATGACTTCTCTCATGCTTTTTCCAAACTCTTCCACTGAACATGCCTAAAGGATATAGCGTTATTAGAAAAGGTACAGAGAACAGCCACCAAAATGGTAAAGGGGATGGAAGGATACTCCTATGAAGAGAGGCTAAAAAGCTTAGGGCTCTTCAGCCTGGAAAAGAGACGCCTGAGAGGAGATATGACAGAGGACTATAAATTAATGAATGGAGTGGAACAGGTAAACGTAGATCGATTGTTTACGTCATCAGAATATAGAAAGACTAGGGGACATGCAATGAAGCTACTGGGTAAACTATTTAAGACTAATAAGAGAAAATATTTTTTTACTCAACGTGTAATCAAACTCGGGAATTTGTTGCCGGAGGATGTAGTAAAGGCTGTTAGTGTAGCTGGATTTAAAAAATGGTTTGAACAAGTTCCTGGAGGAAAGGTCCATAAACCATTATTAAAAGGGACCCGGGATATCACTGCTTGACCCAATACAAGCATTGTGGAACCTGTGTCTTTCGGGGAGGCTGCTAGTACTTGTGACCAAGATTGGCCACTGATGGAAACAGGATACTGGGCTTGATGGACCTTGGTCTGACCCAGTATGGCATATCTTATGTTCTTATGTTCTTACTATAAAGTTGAGTGCAAGTGCATTCCTAATTGCCTTGTAAATACTTTTACGGGTGAGGTAATTTTATAAGAGGTCTATTATGCGTGTATACTGGATTATATGTCTGAAAATCCTTCATAAAATGACCTCCTTAGCGCAAATATATTGCTTAGGTAGTATCTTTGGTAAATTTTGATTTCATTTTACTGGAGAAGTTGTTGCATGATAGCAACAGTATATCAAGTTCATGACTGTTGTGAGACTAAGCCGGTCTTAGGCGGTTGCCTAGACATGGGTATAGCCTGACGTTGAGGAATAAAGACTCTGTAGTCGTGTCCAGAGTGAAAATTAAGGTTAGGTTTTATTCCCTTTCCCTTGAGGATGTCTTCAAACAAGGACAACATAAATTGAACGGTTGTTTCACCGGTGTAAAGGATTCTTAGAAACAATAATTATGCTTCTTCTTCAGCAAAGAGAGTCCATCACATTCCATATGTGCAAAAACACAATTCCTTTCCTGCTCCCTTTTAACACAGAGATTCTATGTCATCTGCTACACACAAAGCACATTCCATGGGCTCGGGGATGTTTTCTGGGATAGAGCTTTCCCACTGCATAAGGTCGGGACCTGGTCCTGTATATGGGCACTGAGTACTTGTGAAACTGCTCTCAGATCTTTGCCCTCGGGAGACCTCAGCTTCTGATAGTTGGAGCTGCTTTAGGGTGTCAAAGCTAGCAGGAGCTATGCTGGGGATTTCCTCCCACGTCCTATGCCAATAGGGATTCTCTAGCTTGCTGTAAGCCCGGCTTCTCCTATAAGGACCCACTTCTTTCCCTTTACAAAAGACCGGGTACTTATCTCTCTTCGGGGAGAAGATGGTTTCCCGCCCTTCTTCTTCCAGCCAAGGTTTTCTCTCTGACTGGCTCCCTGCTTTTCTCTGTGAGCATCGGTTGCTGTGCCTGGCTGAGCAGCACTCACTTTCTGTCTTCAGTGAGCTTCCCTGGATGTGACCTTTGCTCTCTGTTGGCTTGGCTGCTTGCCTCCGTACGAGGACCCCTCTGGCTGGGAAGACTTTGCCACTGTCTTTCCTAGCTCTCTCGAGTTTTTCAGCCTGCCTTTCTTCTGTCCTGATTCTCCAAGGCAACGTGTCTTTCTGAAACTGCTCTGGAGTTCTTGTCTCACCTTCTCCCTGAGACTGTCTTCTCAATCTCCTGGACTGCTTTTCCTCGAGCTCAAACTCCCGCTCTGGCTGCAGCCCTGAATGCTGAACTCCAGCCTTTTCCTCCAGATGCTTGAACTCCCTGAGCCTGAGCCCTCGCATGAGTTCCCTGGGCCTGAGCTCCTCGGGCCTGAGCTCCTTCTGTGTGATTTCCCACCTGGTTTTATCTCTCTGCTCATCAGACGTAGAACGTGACTCTGGCTCCAGGTGAGCCTGATTGGGACCCTGAATTCTTACTGTGTCACTAAGGCCATGAGGAAAGTTTGTTTCTCCTTTCCCTGTCTTTCTGCATTGTGTATGCTGCAACTGTACGTGTGGCTGTAAGGTAATCTCTTCTTTTATTTTACTCTTTAATATCTCAGGGTCTGTGCTATCTAACTCATGACAGGTAAGCTCTTCTTTTATATTACTCTTTAATGTTTCAGGCTTAGTGCTGTCTAGCTCATGACAAGTAAGCTCTTCCTTTGCATTACTCTTTAATATTTCTGGCTTAGTGCTGTCGACCTCATGACACTGTATAACCAACTAAAGTAACTTTACTTGATTGACCATGAGGTCTGCATCAAATATTTATGTAGCACTTTTTGTTTGCCACTTTTATTATGTATGTCATATGTTCTTCATTCAGAACTGCAGATGTTATCTAACTAACTAAATAAATAATAAAATATGACTGGAAATTCTTTTTAATCAGGCTAATGCCGTTGAATGCAATTGGGTCATTTTCGCCAAATTTTCTTGATCCAATTACATTTTTTGGTACTTGAGGATCTTCTCTTTCATGATATGTTATACAGAATAATTGCTTAGTATTGATATTTTTAGCAGAAATGCTGTTTTTCTCCTTTACGAATATCTGTCTAAATTCTATGCATCAATCTTTTTATTGGTAGTCAATGGAAATGCCCCAGGTGATCACAACTAGTTCATTCTCTGCAATACTGTCAGGTTCGTGCTTCAATTGTTTTTCTGGTACCGTGGTATTATTATGTTTCCAGTTTCCAGTGAATAAGACCTGAGCAACACCCAATGAATACAGGATCACGTTGTATTCCAGATAAATTTTAGGCCGAGATAAGAAGAATAACTGTAAATAAGTTAGGAAATCCTGATGCATACCCAATTGGGATTGTAAATAAGTTGAGGCCATGTTGAATGTATAACCCCCTGTAAATATGTTATGACCTGTTCAATGTATCTCTTGTTGTTTAATGTAAACCACTTTTGTCCCCCCCACACTTTGACCCGGTGAAAAGCGGTATATAAACATAGCTCAATAAAATAAATAAATAAAATAAATAAGTCATGCTACCTTATTGTGCGATTTGCCATACAAGCCTTCCGACAGCTTGTCATACCCAGCAGCAAGATATGTAACACCTGTTTTACAGAATCTGTATTAGTTTGCTTTACCAGCTATTTTTCTATGCTTGCTGTGAAGCATCTTGTTTGTAATCCACTTTTTCCTGTTCAACAGCAGTTGTCTCACGTATAGCCTGTGCCTTTTCAACCTTGCTGCGGTTTTAAATTGTTAGTGATGTTCATGCAGGCTCTTGCTTCATTAACAAGCTAAATGAATTGACTAGACCTTTCAGCACTATGGTTTCATGTGGAGCGCACATGTGTGTAGACAAAAGCAAGCAGGCACTGGTTTCATATTTGTGATTCACTGCTCCCAGCATGTCATCTCTGACTTTGAGAAACTCCAACTTTTCAATGTTCTGCTGTTTGCTTTCCTTTCTAATTGGGAGGTAAGAACCCATAGTCCACTTCTTGACCTAGATGACATAAGTCTCTTACTGGCTTGGAGTTCAGTAGCAGGAGATATTTGGAAGGTGTCTTCCTTCTTCTGGTAGCATCATTTCAGTTTCTCTCCTTGCTCTGAGTCTTATATGCTAATATATGCTAACCACACTGGTCAACAAATTTTTTCAAAAGTCATGTTACTGAAATAAAAATAGTCATTTCTTATCAATATTTATATGCTGAACACGAATATGACAGTGAAATTGCAAAGCTGGCTCTAGCTTTTTTGTAATCTACAAGAATTAATGTTTACATCACGAAATGCATGTCAATAGTAAATATAATAGGCCTTCGGTTAATACCTGTAAAAAACCAAGTCATAGAATACTTCTTAGATTTTTTCGCCTGTCTCTTGTACAGCTGTTCGGGAGCTTCTCTGGGGAGTGTCCAGCAGTAGTCAGCCAGCATTGTACTGGACCATTTTCCCTGGTATCTTTGCTCCAACGTTGCGATATCCTGGTGAAAACGTTCGCCCTGTTCATCACTAACCATACAACAGTTGTCAGGAAAGAAATCGAGATGGGAATCAAGGAAATGGATCTTTAGAGACATATTGCAGCCAGGTTTCTGATACTGCATCAGCATGTCTCCTACTAGTTCCTTGTAGTTTTCTGCCCTAACATTCCCGAGAAAGTTTGTTGACACTAGGCGAAAAACATTCCATGCTTGTTTCACATCACCCTGCAGCAAGTTGTTGAACCAGTCATCTATGAAGAGCTCTCGAATCTGAGGACCCACAAAAACTCCCTCTTTAATATTTGCTTCGCTGAGTCGAGGGAATTTTTCATGCAGGTATCTGAAAGCTGGTGAAGTGTGGTCCATGGCTTTCACAAAGTTTTTCATCAAACCTAGTTTGATGTGAAGGGGTGGTAGCAGGATTTTGTGAGCCTTAACCATAGCTGGGTGCTGGATATTCTTCTCTCCAACTGTTACATTTTGTCTGCGATTCCATTCCTTCCACAAGTAGTGCCAATCTCTTGCTTGGCTATCTCACTCACGTAAGAAACACATGTATTTTATATACCCCTGCTGCAGTCCCATTAAAAGGGCAACTACCTTCAAGTCACCACAGAGGTGCCAGCTGTATGTTTATGTTTATGTTTATTTATTTGATATACCACCCTACTTTATCAATCAGAGCGGTTTACAATTCACAAACAATTAGAAACAGGCACAGGGCCAGAAAGGAGGAAAGGAAGTTACAATTGTTGATATAATAGAACGAGAGAAAGGATACAGGTCTATACGTAGGGGACAGGATCAGACAAGTGGGGAGGGAAGGTCATAGGCTAAGGAAAAGAGGTGGATTTTTAGGTCTTGCTTGAAGGTGGCGTGCTGGGGTTCTAACCGGAGGGAGGTGGGGAGTGAATTTCAGAGTGCAGGGCCAATGAAAAAAGAAAGCACAGGAACAGGTGGATTGAAGGTGAGCGAGGGAGGGGGAAGGGAGATTAAGGCGGTTAAGGTGTAAAGAGCGGGGAGTATGTCTGGGGGTGTGGAATGTAATAAGGTCTGCCAGGTATTGTGGAGTACTAGTGTGAAGAGCCCTGTGAACTAGAGTAAGTAACTTAAACTTAGTGTGAAAGGAATGGAAGTCAGTAGATGCTTTAAGTTATTGTATGTCTCTTTCATGTGGACGGCATGCGCTACTGGAATAGATGGAATAACACCAAAAGATAATCATGACTATATCAACCATAACGCTCGTTTTTCTCTATACCATTGCCATGACCATTCATGACTCTGTTTCATACATACCTGATCATAACCCTATCCCAGCACTCCTAGGATCAAATAGAAAACATAACTACAACTATCATCAACCTTACCCAAACCTTCAACACAAGAGACAATCACGCCTGCTCTACATAACACTGGAGACCATTACTAACAAAAAGAACAACAAAGACGACCGGCAACACGAGCTTAGATGTGCACTCATCAACGCACGGTCTGTACGCAACAAATGGCCAGCCATCACAGACCTAATATCCAACTACAACCTAGACCTCCTAATGGTCACTGAGTCATGGCTCTCTGACTCAGACACTGTCTTAGTTAACCAAATCACGCCCCCCAATTTCTCACTCTTCGCTTGTAACCGAGATAATAGATCAGGGGGAGGAGTCTTCATAATAGCAAAGTCTGAGTTGCAATACCGAGTGTCCCTAACCAGGAGCTCCCAACATCTAGACGCTATAACGATCTCAAATAGAAGCAACTCTATCAACCTCATCTATTCAGCACCAAACGCAGTTTCAGAAGATCTCTCAGATATAATAAACTTAGCCTGCAACCCTAACAACCCCAACAAACCAAACTGGCTGTTAGGTGATTTTAATCTTGCCTCTCTACATCACGACTTATCCAATACATTCCTCGATGCCATGACAGACCTTGGATACAAACAAATCGTGCACAACCCCACACACAAACAAGGGAACATCCTCGATTTAATATTCGCTCCATCAGCAGTCCCAAGCTTATACAATTACACCAATCCATCTATTATCCCAGTCCCTTGGTCGGACCATAGCCTGATCTTATTCCAGATTCCAACAAACTCAAACACACTCGCCCAACCAGTTACTTCATCAATAAGCACAAGACAATTTAAGCCATTGGACATAGAGACCCTCTCTAAACAAGTGTTGCCAAAATTATCTAAGCCAACAGACAATCTAAACGAGCTGATCTCTAACTGGAATGACACTCTCTATCAGCATGCCCATCAACCAAGCATGGACAAGAAGCTCCCATCCAGGAAACGCTCCAATAAAAAGCAGAATGCCCCTTGGTTCTCTCCAGAACTACACTCATCTCTACTACAATTAAGGAAGATAGAAAGAAAATGGAGACACACTCACAACAGCCAGAATCAAGAGGAGTATCTCACCCACCTCAAAAAGCACCGTGAACTAACTTGGACTACAAGAAAAGAATTCCACTCCAACCTTCTCAGCAAATCATTAAACAGACCACGCGATCTCTTCAATTTAGTAAAAACATTAACCAAAGATCCATCGCCACCGCATCAAGAATCTGTACAACCACAGCTATATGCTAATTTCATTCAAGCCAAAATGATCAAGGCGAACACAATGCCAGCACAAATACTAATCCAACTCCCGCAAGCTCAAGCATCACTTGATAAATTCTCACCACCATCAAGAAAAACCATAGAAGAAATTATTGCCACCATAAACACCACCACGGCACCAAATGACCCATGTCCAGCACACTGGATCAAAACCCTACGTGCTGAGCTTAGCCCTTACATAGCTAAGATCGCAAATATCTCCTATCTAACTGGGATCTTCCCTACCGCCCTTAAACAAACATCAATTCGCCCTCTGCTAAAAAACAACCTGATGGACCCAACGAAGGAAGAGTCCTACCGCCCAATCTCCAGCATTCCCTATCTAGCCAAGATACTTGAAAAGGAAACTCAGAGACAGATCCAACACCACATTGACACAGCAGCCCCGTTGGACCCATGCCAACATGGATTCCGTGAAGCTCACGGAACAGAAACACTCATGACTTCGCTAATTAACAAACTCATTTGTGGGATCGACAACATTCATATGGCCATTGCAATGATTTTTCTGGACATATCAGCGGCATTTGACTCAGTCGACCATAAGATTATGCTAGCTAGACTTCACGAAAAAGGCATCCGTAACCAAGCCTGGAACTGGTGCAAATCCTACTTAGATGAGCGCTGGCAACAAGTCCGTACAGGCAACACTACATCTGAACCCTTCAAACAGAAACAGGGAGTACCCCAAGGCTCATCTCTATCTGCGTTGCTTTTTAATATATACATGCAACCAATCTGCCAAATCACCAGGGACTTCAATATATCATGCCTAATATACGCAGATGACGTGCTAATATTCACACCGATCAATATATCAAGCCCTGACTACTCTCCATTAATCAACTGTTTCAACACAATAACCGACTGGCTTCTCAATCAGAACATGAGAATAAACTTCAAGAAAACCGAAGTACTCATAGCCACAAGAAACAAGCAATTTTCTCCGCCAACCACCCTCACAGTAAGAGATGCAGAACTCCCAATCAAGACCTCCATAAAGTACCTCGGTGTGACACTCGACCAAAAACTCAATCTTAAAGAGCACATAAAGAACACAGTAAGGTCAATTTACTACAAACTAAAAACACTGCGCCACCTGAAACCAATGATGGAGACAAAGGACTTCCGTACAGTCTTCCAAGCAATAGTCACACCACATTTTGACTATGCTAATATCATCCTCCATGGCCTCCCCAAGAATACATTAAATCCGCTTCAACTGGCGATGAACGCGGCAGCCCGCATCTTATCTGGAGCTTCTATAAGAGATCATATAACACCAATACTGATAGATCTGCACTGGCTTCCGATAAACTGCAGAATAACATACAAAACCCTCCTCATCACATTCAAGGCTATTAATAAATTATCTCCTGCATCAATCTCAAATCTCATCACCCTTACACCAAACAACAGACCCAGGAGACTAGTAGCAGAAAACACACTAGTTACTCCTAGTATCTCCACAAAATGGACACAACAAACTACTAACAGAGCTTTTATGTCATATGCTCCCAAGTGCTGGAACAATCTACCTACAAACATCAGAGCAATCAGGGATATCACCCAATTCAGAAAGTCCATCAAGCACTATTTATTCACATTACACTTCAGGCTACCATACACACAATAGAACCGGATCTTACCCACTCAGATAACTCCTACACATAACAGCAATCCAGAACAAAGGATCAAAATGTGAAATCACTGTATTTCTGTCAAATATCGAACCTTGATGTAACCTACTCAATGTATACATATTTATTTATATATAATTATGTAGATAGTTCTCCCCAGTTCACACCCAGTTTATCTTCCCTGTTATCTGTAAACCTAGATCAGTCATGTACTGACAGGTATATCGTTGTTCAATGTAAACCGCACTGATGATGAATAGTGCGGTATATAAAAAATGTTAAATAATAAATAATAAATAAGATGGTTTCCATTGTTCAAAAGCACAGCCTTCAGACTCAGTTTCGAAGAGTCTATAAATAGTCTCCAGTCTTGTGGGTCATGAGTGATTTTTAAGGCATTTATGAGGCTTTCAGTATCGGGACAGAATACCAGATTACTTTCCGACTGTGTATAGTACACTGCTGACGTCAGATGGCTTCAGCCGCCATCTTGCAGTAGTATTGCATTGCATCAGAAAATGATGCAATCAACTCTGGATGATGTGTGCATGCTGGTATTATGCAATGTGATGCAATATTACATCATTCAAGACTTATTTGGGATGTTGATGTCCTAGGCGTGGTTGTGTCTGATGATCTTAAAGTAGCTAAACAGGTAGAAAAGGCGACGGCAAAAGCTAGAAGGATGCTTGGGTGCATACGGAGAGGAATGGCTAGCAGAAAAAAGGAGGTGATAATGCCTCTGTATAAGTCTTTGGTGTGACCTCATTTGGAATATAGTGTGCAATTCTGGAGACTGCACCTTCAAAAGGATGTGAACAGGATGGAGTCGGTGCAGAGGGTGGCTACTAAAATGATTAGTGGGCTTCATTATAAAGCATATGAGGACAGACTTAAGTATCTTAATATGTACACCTTAGAGGAAAGGCGGGATAGAGGTGATATGATTGAGATGTTTAAATACCGTCATGGCATAAATGTTCAGGGAGAGAGCCTCTTTCAATTGAAAGCAAGTTCTGCTACGAGGGGACATGGGATGAGGGTGAAGGGAGATAGATTCAGGAGTGATATGCGGAAATATTTCTTTACGGAAAGAGTAGTGGATCCGTGGAATAGTCTCCCAGTGGAGATGGTACTCCTCTGAAATAAGAGAAACCAAACACAGTTTAAGGCAGATTGAACACTGATGGAGATGCACAAGGGATCTACTCCTCCTCACAAAATTCTCATCCAAACAAACCGAATACAACAATCCCATCAACAAACACAAAAAAGAATACCATACTAACCTAATCCTAAACTCATTGAATCGCCCCAGAGAACTATTTGATATAGTGAAATCTCTCACATGGGACCAACCACAACAACAAAACCAAGAGCTGGGACCACAGGACATAGCTTTCTTCCTCCAGAATAAACAAAAACTTGATCTTGATCTCATCCTCCACCCATCCTCAAAAAACACTCAATCCTTACAGAGATGGACCACATTCGACTTAATCTCAACTGAACAACATACCCTCATATCCATTAATATCACCACTTCTCCATTCGATCCATGCCCAGTCTCATGGATCAAGATGGTCAGACATGAGCCCTCCCCTACCATACTCAACATCATCAACTTATCCCTCACTCAAAGCCACATGCCCACCAATCTTAAAACCACCTCCATAAGACCTCACTCAACCCCAACTGCCTGAGTTCTTACAGACCTGTTGCAAGCATCCCTTTCCTATCCAAAATAATTGAAAAAACTGTTCAACTCCAACTACAAGAATGCATCAACACATCTTCCCCCCTTGATCCCCAGCAACATGTATTTAGACCAAGTCATAGTGTGGAAACTCTACTCACCTCTCTATTGAATACTTTAATCAAAGGAATAGAAAAAACCTGAATAAGGCTTTATACTAATATTCATGGACATCTCAGCAGCATTCAATTCCATAAATCACAACAAGCTCATTGAACACATCAAGGAAATTGGAATAACAAAAACTCCTCTAGCATGGTTTTTCTCCTACCTCACAGACCACACCCAACAAGTGTAAGATGGGAACCCAGACATCGATTAAGTTCAAACATCTGCAAGGGATGCCCCAAGACTCCTCATTATCTGCACTCCTAATCAACCTCTACCTGTAACCAATGTGTAACCTCATTAAACAACACAACATATTATACCATCTATACACAGATGACCTGATGCTATACACTCCCTTCTCCACAAAGAACCCAGTCCACAGCAATTAAAAAGTGCTTCAAAGCAGTCACATGGTGGCTGTCCAACCAAAACTCCCAATAAACTACAATAAAATCAAAATTCTTCATATAACCACTGATCCAACCTACATATCCCCAGCGACAATCAAGATCGACAACAATGAAATAAAAGTAAAATCTGAAGTCAAATACCTTAGCGTTACACTAGACCAGAGGTTCCCAACTCCAGTCCTTGAGGGCCAAACACCATTCAGGTTTTCAGGCTGTCCCTAATAAATATGCATGAGATGTATTTGCATGCACTGCCCCCATTGTATTCAAATATATCTCATGCATATTCATTAGGGACAGCCTGAAAACCTGAATGGTGTTTGGCCCTCCAGGACTGGAGTCGGGAACCTCTGCACTAGACCAATGACTAAACCTCCAACCCCACATTAAAAAAAAACTACCTCAACAGTCTACCACAAAATAAGGATATTTTATAAACTATGCACACTGTTAGCCTCTGACCACTTCAGAATAGTATTCCAAGCACTAATAACTCCCCATCTAGATTATTGTAACTCTATCTTCCAAGGCCTTCCCTGAATATGCAATGCATTCATTACAACTAGCCCAAAACACAGCAGTTCGCCAAATCACTGGAACACAAAGGCAAGACCACATCACACCTATCCTTAAGACCTTACACTGGCTCCCTATCAAAGCACTCATCAAGTACAAAACAATAATCAACATGCTCAAGGCTAGTCACAACCTATTGTCAGAATACCTGCAATCTCTCCTTCAGAAAAATCCAGATACCAGAGTAAGAAGACAACCACACCAAAACCTACTCAATATACCCACCCACAAAACCAAAAGCTCACAGACCACCTGCAATAGAATCTTCTCCATATACGGACCCTCAGACTGGAATACCCTTCCAAGCAATCTAAGAGCCATCAATGACATAACTGAATTCCGAAGGAAATTAAAAACACTCCTCTTTCAAGAATCCTTTGGAACTGATATCCAAACATTCTCCTCAAAACCTTCCCAACTCCCCCTAACCCCTTTCCCCAACCTGCAACTACTTGATCTAATTGTTAACTCAAACCCATCTTACCTACCCAATTATTCAACCTATTGTACATAAGTTTACTGTATTAAAGTTATAATGTTCCCATCACACCCTTTCCCCTAACGTTCTCTGTATCAAGTTGTTGTTCTTTGTAAATCGCTTTGATATCTTGAAAAGCAGTATATAAGAAAGTTTAAATAAATAAATAAATGAATAAGGCCTTTCAGTGCATACAATTCACAAAACTTAGTAAAAATCATACAAATTAAAATGCATACAAATTAAAATGCATGCAAAAATAAAACACGTGAACAAAACAATAGAAATAGCAAATCAAAAATAAACCACATAATACATTTTCATGCACTTTCCCTACCATACTGTGAATCAGTATAGTCCTGGGATATCAGCCAGAGTTTTAAACAATCCTTTATGTAAGAGGTACAGTATATTTTTGTCTCTAAAGATTCTCTTTTCAATTTTGTCCTTTTCAAAATTCTCCACCTCCGATAAATTCATTGGGAGTTATAACCTTTCCTTAGCTAAATCCCCTATTTGATAATTTTCAAATATAGAAATGCAAATACAGATTCAAATACCTTCTCCCAGTGGCATACTTTATGACCTTAGCAAGCCTCTTTATTTCTCTTGTATAAGGGTATGCCCAGTCACTGTTGTTTATCTTTATATTTATTAAAACTTTCTATACCACGCTAGGCAGGGTAGCATCAGGGAGGTTTACAAAAAATGTAAAAAACTGCTTAGACACACACTCAGAAAAAGAATGACATTTAAGACAGGAAAGTAAACAAGCAAATAAGAGGATAGGAAGGTTAATTGAGCTCTTATCCTGGTTCAGTCAGACTTGAAAAAACTTCAGTAAAATAGTGAGTTTTCAGAAGTGACTTGAATTTTCCAAGGGAATCCTCTGAATGTCCATGTAAAGGGAGGGTGTTCCATAAAGTATGTGCCAGAAAATAGCTGAGTGCCTAGAGGCTACAAATCTGCTGCTCAGCCTGGAGGAATAGTTAGTAGATTGATACTTTCCCCAAGAGAAGGCATACTTGTAGAGAATGGATGGCCAGGAGAACCACGACTGGTATGGAAGATATCTAGGTATGGAGAAGGAAAGTGGAAATAGTTCTACAGAGCTAGGATAGTTCAAGAACGAAGGAGGATAATGGCAGAGCCAGCAAGAAGCAGGGAAAAGGCCAGACAAGAACAGGTTTCAGAGGATATATCCCAGGAGCCTGTCATATCAGCCAAAATGCGTCCCTGTGGCTCTTCGTATGTACCGCCACGAATCAGGGTGAGTCCTGTACTGAGCCAATACAACACAGCAACATAATAAATGACAGCAGATAAACTGCTGCCCAGAGGATGTTAAGTTTGGAACTGTTGCGCTGTACATGTTACTGTCCAGTGCTCTTGCGTAGGGTTGTAATGAGGCCTTTCAATAGCATATCTTGACTTCATATTTCTTATGGCTCCACTGCATGCTTCCAGCCTCTGCTTCCTAACATTGTAGGTTCAAGCCCTGTTGACACTGACACTTGGCTTCAATTTACACAATGATAATTTAAATATGGTAATTTCCATCTGGACAGCAGCAGAATAGGACGGTGTTGTAAGTGGAGGATCATATTTCGATGACAAATGAAACATAGAAACGTGATGACAGAAAAAGACCACATGGCCTATCTAGTCTGTCCTTTGTAATGGGGAAAAGATATCCTGTGATAGAAAAACAGAGGAACCTATGAGCAATAGGGCTGTTTCTAGCAGGAAGGAAGATATCAGGACACCCAGTTGCCAAGAGCAACACAAACATTCCCAGCCACGAGGGAAAGAACCCCGCACAGCTGATAAGCAATCCCCAGCTCATAGCTCTAATAGCTTTCACCTGGGAGGGGGAAGGGCTGGATTAGAGCCTCAGCAAACGTATAAGGGACGTTCACTAGAGTTAGTGAGCAGCAGTGGCAGTAGGAGGAGCAGGAGCTTTGGCTTTGGTAGCTCCAGAGAAAGCAGCTCAGAGAATTCAGAGAAGCCAGCAACAGGAAGCAGGAAAGACGTGGTGATTCAGAACCAGCTGGAGTCTGTGTGCAAGCTGAGGTCTGAATCTGGAAAGCAACGTCTGCCCTGGGCTGGTAGGAAAACTTACGTGTGTGACTCTGATTCTGAATGGGAAAGAGAAAGGCAGCTAACAGCTAATAGAGTTAATTGGAGGAGAAAGACACAGAAACCTTTTAACCAAACCTCAAAACCTATTCCTTATGGTGAAGGCATTCACAAGGAGAAAGTACCAGTCAGGATAATTGGAAAGTATTTGCAAGCTTCAAGAAAGGGAGAATATACGGTGCCAGACATTTGTATGTTGGAAGAGGGTGCTGAGCAGCCTGAACGTAGAGAAAAGCCTCTAAGGTTCAAACCCCTTCTAAAAGGAGCAGTGCACAGACTTTCTCTTGCCTCAAACCCTGAAGGTAGGCCAATTAGCCAATGTAAAGCTGGATACAAGACTTTCTCACGTAGGAGTTATAAGGGACATAACTCTCATTACAATTATATGCCAAGATATGGTGATACAGACCCTTACCTGTTAGAGGAGATAGTAGGGAGGTCACGGGAGCTGGCAGAGGAGAATAATCTGCCAACACTCTATAGGCAGCAGCAGAGTGGTACAGATGATAGTCAGATTGAATCAATGATAATTGATCCACCAGAAACAGAATTATCTGACAATCAGATGGACTGTTCATTGGCTGTATTAAGTAATGTGGTTTCAGTGTGCTGAAGAGATACAGTTGTGGAAATAATTTAACTGCCTGTTTAAAAGTACAAGACTTTACTTTATCCTATCCTTTTTGCCAGAGTGTATGGCTTATGTTTCTTTATTACCTGTGTTTGGAATCCGTCCCCGGGAGGGGAAATAAAACCCTGTCTTGACCTTAACCATTCGTGCCTCAACTACCTTATTGAAAAGGAGCCCAACTACAACCTTTCAATAAATGGTCCCCCTGCAGCCCAACCAGTACAGTACGCTAACGCTACAGGCGGCCCAGGGTGTGACAGGAAGATGGCATAGTATTTCGGATTTAAAAAAAAAAGAAAAACCCACAGTAAAAAGGACAGTACCAAGGATAAGGATCACCTGAAAATCAGGAGAAGTTCGGCTATCCTGTGGAAAAGAGAGAAACCGGACCGGACTACAGATCCAGACCTGACTTGGAGCCACCCAGGAGATCTTTCTCAAGGCGAGATCCTGCTCTGTGCTCAGGTATAAGTGAGGGGGCATGGGTGTAAAAGTATCTGTAAAGAAGTATCCATTTCTGTTCTATAGTGGGAGGCATAGAATTTCTGTTAGTACCGCACTTGGTGGGCTTTTGTTGTTTTTGTCTTTGCAGATACAGCAAACCTGATGGATCCCCAGGACGTAAAAAGCTGGATGGAGGCCCAGTGGAGGACCCAGAGTGAGCTGGCCCAAGGGATCCAGGAGAGAACTGTAGCAGCCATGAATGCTCAGCAGCAGCCATTGTTGGAACTACTGGGAGCTCTGCTGAAGAAAAATATGGACAAAGAAGAGACTAGTCCCTCAGTACAAGTGGGGGTAGGACTCAATAATTGTGGTGCCTTAGCACTGGGACAATTTAAAGATAATGAGAATTTTGATGATTTTGCTGATGCGTTTGAGAAAATAGCAGAATCAGCTAAATGGCCAGCTGACCAGTGGGCTGTCCGCTTTGCTATGACTCTATCAGGGGAGGCATTAGCAGCGTACAAAGCATTGCCCGCTGATCAGGCGTCCAATTACCTGAATGTAAGAAATGCCGTAAGAGACAGGCTAGGTTTAACGCCCAGGTACTACAAGCGTTTATTCAGGGAGGCTAGGCTTAGGCCTATGGAAACACCGAAGGCACTGTTTCAGCGACTAAAGGGTCTAGCGCTGAAATGGCTCACTCCTGAGAGGAGAACAATAAAGTCGGTGATAGATACTATAATTATGGAGCAGTTCCTTGAGGCTGTACCGCCTGAGGTAAAAGCATTTATAGTGCTTCAAAAATTCAGTTCCACTGAGGAAGCGGCTGAACTCTCAGAAAGATACTTTGAGGCAGAGTTATCCGGAACCTCAAAGGAAAAGGTATTAAAAGCAGCTGGCATTGGTAAGCTATGGGGCTTAGAAAAAACCTCTAAGAGAGAAATGTGTGACCAAAATGCAAACAAATTTCTTAAGAGAAAATGTTATAATTGTGGTCAGCTAGGACACATACGTAAGGATTGCACCATACGCACTGCCTTAATATCAGGGAAGAAGAAACCCCTAGAGGAAGGATTTCTCCTTAAGGTCTGTGTAGAAGGGGTAGAAACTCTGGCCCTGCTGGACTCTGGCGCAGACCAGAGTATGGTCTCCCAGAAGTTATGGAAGACCATCTCTGACCATGACCAATCCGCCCGGAGCCAAGCAGAGGGAAGAGTACAAGTGAGTTGTGTTCACGGATCAGCACCATACTATCCTGTGCATAAAGTATCCATAACAGGCTTAGGGATTGATGGGGAAGTACGCGTGGCAGTCATACCATGACTTCCTCGCGACCTTGTTTTAGGCAGAGATTGGCCTCCCTTTCAAAAAGAGCTAAGGAAAGGTTTAGCTGAAAGAATAGGCCTAGTTGCAACCAGGTCCCAGGCAAAAGTTCCTGTAACAGAGGTTATGCCAGTAGAGGGGGAAACTGAAGCTCCTGAGGGTGAGGAAGAACCCCAAGGAGGTGAGAATGAAGAAAGAGAGGAGGTACCCGATAAAGGACCCCCAGAAGGTGAGAATGAAGAAAGAGAGGAGGTACAAGGTATACTTCCCTCTCATGAGGATTTGGTAAACATACCCTCTAAAAAGAAGAAAGGAAAGGCTGAAAAGCGACATGAGCAAAGGCATAGGTCGCAGGCAAGGGCAGAACTGGAGGCCGGGGAGGGGTTGCCCTGGGTCCCAGCAGAACTTGTCCGCAAATTTCCTTCCTTCCCTAGAGAGCAGAGGGATGACCCAGCACTAAAGAGAGCCTTTGAGTATGCCCGAGAGAGTAGGACTATTTTGCCTAGGTTCTTTTTAGAAGATGGAATATTGTACAGGGAAAGTACAGACCCGCGGATAGGCACCATAAGAAAACAGTTGGTCGTGCCTACTACCTTTAAGGCGGTAGTTCTGAGATTGGCACATGACCATCCTGTTGGTTGCCACAAAGGTACACAGAGGACATTGGACCAGATATTGGCCCGATTTTATTGGCCTGGCATCTTCAAAGAGACAGCCTGCTATTGCGAGTCCTGTCCCGCTTGCCAGCGAGTCACGGCTAGTAAGCCAAAACCTGTACCCATGATACCTACGCCCACCATTTCAACCCCAGTCCGTAGGCTAGCGATGGATATTGTAGGACCAATCATTAAAACGCCGAGAGGTTTCCAGTACATACTGGTAGTCATAGACCAAGCAACTCGTTTTCCATGGGCCATTCCATTAGGCAACATCTCGGCCAAGAACATAGCCCTCGAGCTGATAAAACTGTTTTGTGAAATCGGGTTTCCCCAGGAAATCCTGACGGATCAGGGGAGTAATTTCACCTCAAGACACTTAGCCAGGGTATGGGACGCTTTTGGGGTGCGGCATATTCGAACTTCCGCCTATCATCCTCAAGCTAACGGGTTAGTGGAGAGGATGAATCAATCCATTAAACAGATGTTGCGAAGGAGCCTGGAAGGGAAAATGCACGAATGGGATAATGTACTCCCATTTGTCTTGTACGCGTGCCGAGAGCGCGTACAAGCGTCCTTAGGGGCATCGCCCTACGAGCTTTTATTTGGCCGGGTTCCAAGGGGGATATTGGATATCCTAAGGGAACAATGGGTCGAACCTGATGAAGCAGAGATAGGGGTACCCCAATTTCTTAGGAATCTGAGGAGCCGCCTAGAGAGGACCTCCTGAGTGTCAATAGATAATCTGCAGGCTAGCCAGCGCAGGCAGAAACACTATTATGATCGGGGAACCAAGACACAACAATTAGAAGTCGGGGATAAGGTTTTAGTCCTGGTAGCAGAGCTTGGTCCCAAATTTGAATCCAGATGGAAAGGACCCTACACAGTGGTGGAAAAGGTCGGGCCCGTCTCCTATAAGGTGGAGAATGACCAAGGGCGACGACAAGTATATCACGTAAATCTGTTAAAACCTTGGCAAGACAGAACGGCCACCGTACGGTTGGTCAAAGTGCTAGGTGGTTCACCTCACCGAAGTAAGATTGCATGCTGGCAGACTCAGGGAGCCGCAGCCTGTAATATCTTAAGAGGGGGGATATGTAATGGGGAAAAGATATCCTGTGATAGAAAAACAGAGGAACCTATGAGCAATAGGGCTGTTTCTAGCAGGAAGGAAGATATCAGGACACCCAGTTGCCAAGAGCAACACAAACATTCCCAGCCATGAGGGAAAGAACCCCACACAGCTGATAGGCAATCCCCAGCTCATAGCTCTAATAGCTTTCACCTGGGAGGGGGAAGGGCTGGATTAGAGCCTCAGCAAACGTATAAGGGACATTCACTAGAGTTAGTGAGCAGCAGTGGCAGTAGGAGGAGCAGGAGCTTTGGCTTTGGTAGCTCCAGAGAAAGCAGCTCAGAGAATTCAGAGAAGCCAGCAACAGGAAGCAGGAAAGACGTGGTGAATCAGAACCAGCTGGAGTCTGTGTGCAAGCTGAGGTCTGAATCTGGAAAGCAACGTCTGCCCTGGGCTGGTAGGAAAACTTACGTGTGTGACTCTGATTCTGAATGGGAAAGAGAAAGGCAGCTAACAGCTAATAGAGTTAATTGGAGGAGAAAGAAACAGAAACCTTTTAACCAAACCTCAAAACCTATTCCTTATGGTGAAGGCATTCAAAAGGAGAAAGTACCAGTCAGGATAACTGGAAAGTATTTGCAAGCTTCAAGAAAGGGAGAATATACGGTGCCAGACATTTGTATGTTGGAAGAGGGTGCTGAGCAGCCTGAACGTAGAGAAAAGCCTCTAAGGTTCAAACCCCTTCTAAAAGGAGCAGTGCACAGACTTTCTCTTGCCTCAAACCCTGAAGGTAGGCCAATTAGCCAATGTAAAGCTGGATACAAGACTTTCTCACGTAGGAGTTATAAGGGACATAACTCTCATTACAATTATATGCCAAGATATGGTGATACAGACCCTTACCTGCTAGAGGAGATAGTAGGGAGGTCACGGGAGCTGGCAGAGGAGAATAATCTGCCAACACTCTATAGGCAGCAGCAGAGTGGTACAGATGATAGTCAGATTGAATCAATGATAATTGATCCACCAGAAACAGAATTATCTGACAATCAGATGGACTGTTCATTGGCTGTATTAAGTAATGTGGTTTCAGTGTGCTGAAGAGATACAGTTGTGGAAATAATTTAACTGCCTGTTTAAAAGTACAAGACTTTACTTTATCCTATCCTTTTTGCCAGAGTGTATGGCTTATGTTTCTTTATTACCTGTGTTTGGAATCCGTCCCCGGGAGGGGAAATAAAACCCTGTCTTGACCTTAACCATTCGTGCCTCAACTACCTTATTGAAAAGGAGCCCAACTACAACCTTTCAATAAAAGGTCCCCCTGCAGTCCCACCAGTACGCTAACGCTACAGGCGGCCCAGGGTGTGACACCTTCCATAACTACAACTACAACAGTCCACTTTTTACCTTTAGAGATCCTCTGTGTTGGTCCCATGCTTTTTTGAATTCAGTTACTGTCCTCATCTCTACCACCTCCACTGGGAGACTATTCCATGGATCCACTACTCTTTCTGTAAAGATATATTTCCGCATATCACTCCTGAATCTATCTCCCTTCACCATCATCCCATGTCCCCTCGTAGCAGAACTTGCTTTCAATTGAAAGGGACTCTCTCCCTGAACATTTATGCCACGGAGGTATTTAAACATCTCAATCATATCACCTCTATCCCGCATTTCCTCTAAGGTTTACATATTAAGATCCTTAAGTCTGTCCTCATATGCTTTATAATGAAGCCCATTAATCATTTTAGTAGCAACCCTCTGCACCGACTCCATCCTGTTCACATCCTTTTGAAGGTGCGGTCTCCAGAATTACACACCATACTCCAAATGAGGTCGCACCAAAGACTTATACAGAGGCATTATCACCTCCTTTTTTCTGCTAGCCATTCCTCTCCGTATGCACCCAAGCATCCTTCTAGCTTTTGCCGTCGCCTTTTCTACCTGTTCAGCTACTTTAAGATCATCAGACACAACCACGCCTAGGTCCCGCTCTTCTTTAGTGGACAAAAGTACTTCACCTCCTATACTGTATTGCTCCCTTGGATTGCTGCAGCCCAAATGCATGACCTTACATTTTTTAACATTAAATCCCAGCTGCCAAATTCTAGACCATTCTTCAAGATTAGCTAGATCCCTCATCATGTTATCTACACCTTCCTGGGTGTCTACTCTATTGCAGATTTTGGTATCATCTGCAAAGAGGCAAACCTTACCCGACAGCCCTTCCGCTATATCACTAGCAAAGATGTTAAAAAGAATCGGACCAAGGACAGATCCCTGGGGCACACCACTGGTAACATCCTTCTCCTCAGAGTGAGCTCCATTTACTTGTACTCTTTGTCGCCTCCCACCCAACCAATTTCTAACCCAAGCAGTAACTTTAGGGTCCATCCCTAGGGTGCTCAGTTTGTTTATAAGTCGACTGTGAGGAACAGTGTCAAAGGCTTTACTGAAATCTAAATATACTACATCTAGAGCTCTCCCTCGGTCCAACTCCCTGGTCACCCAGTCAAAGAAATCAATCAGATTTGTCTGACAAGACCTGCCTCTTGTGAATCCATGCTGCCTCGGATCCTGTAATCCGCTGGACTCCAAAAACCTCACTATTTTCTCTTTCAGCAGCGTCTCCAATAATTTACTCACCACCAAAGTTAAACTAACCGGCCTGTAGTTTTCAACCACATCCTTACTTCCGCTTTTGTGTAAAGGCACCACATGAGCCTCTCTCCAGTCCTTTGGCACCACTCCCGACTCCAAAGAGGCATTGAAAAGGTCAATCAGTGGAGTTGCTAGAACGTGCCCAAGTTCCTTCAGTATTCTAGGGTGTATCCCATCCGGTCCCATCGCTTTGTCTACTTTAAGTTGAGCTAGTTTCTCACGAACACAGTCTTCTGAAAATTGTTCAAGATGTCCCTCGCTTCTGTTCTTATTTGTGGGTGTTTTCTGAGGTCCTGCTCCTGGTTCTTCATCTGTGAACACAGAACAAAAATATTTGTTAAGCAATTCCGCTTTATCCTTATCAGCTTCTACATATTCCCTCCCCCCCCCCTGCACCCTTGAGTCTGACAATACCACTTTTTCCCTTCCTCTTCTCACTAATATATCTGAAAAATGTCTTATCCCCCCATTTTATTGCATTGGCTATTTCCTCCTCCTTTTGAATCTTTGCCTTCTTGACTACTTTGCTAGCTTCTCTAAGTTTTTCCAAATACAGATGCCTGTCTTTCTCTCTCTGTGATCTCTTGTATTTCATGAAGGCCTCCCTCTTTTTCTTCACTTTTTCAGCTACTTCCTTAGAAAACCATAGTGGTCTCCTTTTCCTTTTGCCTTTATTTACCATTTTAACAAAAAGGTATGTTGCCCTTAAAATACCCCCTTTCAGTTTTGCCCACTGTTTTTCTACATCCCCCAGCTGTTCCCATCCCACTAACGACTCCCTGAGGTATTGGCCCTTCTTCGCAAAGTTAGTCTTCCTAAAGTCTAAGATCCTCACCTTGGAATGGATTCTAACAGCCCTAGTCCTAATACTGAACCACACCATCTGGTGATCACTGGATGCAAAATGATCTCCCACTACAACATCAGAAACACTTTCACCTTTGGTAAGCACCAAGTCCAGTATGGCCCCTTCACGTGTGGGGTCTGTTAACAATTGCCTGAATAGTTCTCCCTGTAGAGAATCCAGGATCTCCTTACTTCTAGATGATACTGCAGCAGGAATGTGCCAATCAACATCTGGCATATTGAAATCTCCTATCAGTAGCACTTCCCCTTTCCTAGCAATGCTGCGTATGTCTTCAATTAACTCTCTGTCCACCTCTTCCTCTTGTGAGGGAGGTCTGTATATCACACCAATGCAAATAGATTTCTCTTTCCCTCTTTCTAGTTTAACCCACAATGCCTCCTCTCTCCCTTTTAAGCTCTGTAATTCCAAAGCTTTAATAGTAGTTTTTACATATAGTGCCACTCCTCCTCCCCTTCTTCCTACCCTATCCTTTCTGAATAAAGTATAGCCAGGTATAGTTACATCCCAGTCATGGTTTTCTGTGAACCATGTTTCTGTAACTGCCACTAAATCCAAGTCAGCCACTCCCACCAAAGCTTCAACTTCAGGAATCTTATTTCCTATGCTACGGGCATTAATACACACTGCTTTCCATATGTTGCCCCTGTTACCCATTTCCATAAAGGTATTTAATGTATCACCTACCTGGGGGCTTTCACTTACCTGGGGGCTTTCTTCACGCATCCCCAACGAATCTAGTTTAAAGCCCTCTTCAGTAGATTAGCCAGTCTACTACCGAAAATGCATTGACCTTTCTTGGACAGATGGATGCCATCTCTGCTCTGCAACCCTTGGAACAGCATCCCATGGTCTAGGAAACCAAATGCAACAACACTGGAATTAAATGTGCATAAGAAAGGCTTGGCAAACCGTATCTTGTCTCGAAAACCCAATGGATATTCACAGAACTCTGTCATTTGTATCTAAAGCAGCAAATCGATTTCTCAGGCAGTCTTTAAATTCCAGTGGTATATTCTCAAGGTCATATTTTGCTACATTCATGAATGGCTTGCTCCTTTTCAACTTTACCTTGAGTTTGCATTTATTTATTTAACAAGCTTTATATACCACCCCTTCCTGAAATCAAGGGCGGTTTACATGAAACATCACAGCAACTTTTACATTAAACTTTGAAACTATGTACATTTAACTTGCATACTAGTAGTTGGTGATCTGCTTTACAGTCAGCTCCAGGTTTTGTCTTTGTTGATGTTATTGAGCTTTTCCATTGTTGTCTTCCACAGATGTAGTCAATTTGTTTTCTGTATAATCCATTGGGTGAAGTCCAGGTGTACAGTTGGTGCTTGTGTTGCTGGAAGAAGGTATTTGAGATGAACAGATCATAGGTCTTGCAGAATTCTATCAGTCTTTCTCCAGCTTCGTTTCTGTTGCTAAGTCCATATTTTCAAACCACTTTGCCTTCTTCTTTGTTGCCAACTTTTGAGTTCCAGTCACCCATGACTATCAGGATATCCTGTTTGCATGTTCTGTCAATTTCATCAGAGAAACAGGACTGTATGAAGACAACTGGGGTGTGAAGATTGGTGGAAGACTCATCAACAACCTTCACTATGCTGATGATACCACATGACTGGCTGAAAGTGAAGACGATTTGAAACATTTGCTTCTCAAGATCAAGGAATATAGTCTTAAAATGTGTCTGCACCTTAACGTTAAGAAGACAAAGATCCTGACAACTGGCAAAATGAATAAGTTTATCGTTGATGGAGAAGAAATTGAAATAGTGGACAACTTTAACCTACTTGGATCAATTATCAATAAAGAAGCAACAAGCAGTCAAGAAATCCGATGACACATTGCTCTTGGCAGAATAGCTATGAAGGAACTAGACACGATTCTTAAGAGCAGAGATGTCTCTCTCCATACAAAGATTTGACTTGTTCAAGCCATGGCATTTTCAATAATGTCATATGGATGCATAAGTTGGACAGTGAAAAAGATAGACAGGAAGAAAATTGATGCCTTTGAATTATGGTGCTGGCGACAAATACTGTGTATACCATGGACTGCCCGAAGAACAAACCAGTCAGTACTACCAGTCAGGATATTAAAGCTAAGCTTTCTTTAGAAGCTCAGATGACAAGACTTCGACTTTCACTACTTTGGACACATCATGGGAAGAGAGAGATCATTAGAGAAAGACATCATGCTTGGCAAGGTAGAAGGTCAACACAAAAGAGGAAGGCCAGTAATGCAATGGATCAATACAATAACAGCAGCTACGGGTGCCAGCCTGTCAACAATGAGCTGCCTGTCTGAAAAACGAAGACAATTTAGGACAACTATCCAGAGAGCCACCATGAGTCAACACAGACTTGACGGCACTTAACGACAACAACAATTTAAATATAAAAATTAACATTACTTTTTTCCGTTCTCATCTCTAAAAGTCACCATTTAATAATTTATTAATTTATAAACTGAACTTTCAAAATCACATCAAGGTGCTGTAGAAATAATACAAAAAATGCTATTCAATAAAAAGAACAATGCAATAACTCAACAACATATTGTTGAGTGAGAGTCACCCTCTAAAACCCCCCCCAAATCTTCCTCACCAAGTCGTAAAATGTCCTTTTGCTGCCTCTGATATGTATGATTCAAGATTGAACGACTTATCCCAAATAACTCACAGTTCCTTTATTTTAGAAGACTCTTGACCCTGATAACTACAACCATTGGTAGAGATGGATGGAATAGATATATTTAAATTAGGGGACCAATGCATAGAATTTCAGTTTTGTCATCACTGAGTTGTATTTTCTTGGCCAATAACTATTTTGAGTTCTCCATCAAGCAAGCATTAAACAAATCATCAGAGCCCAGAGGAAATAGTTTTGAATGCCATCAGCACAGATTAACATTATTTGACATCAGACTTACAAATAACTAGAGCCAATGGAGCCATTTAAATGTTGAGAAGTGATGGTAATAAAAATGATCACTAGGAAACCCCAGAGGAAAGTGCCATCTAACTACTTATTAAGGAATGAGGAGATCCAACTGATAACCTTTTCATCTATCCCTAGTGCATCGGAGATCTCCACCAGAATGGAAGGGTCAACTATCAAAATCAGAAGAGCTGAAAGTATATCACTGGCAATGGAAATATGTTACCAAGTCTGCCCCAGAGATATTGTAGCTGTACTCATTTATTTTCAGACACACTTAGAAACTGCATGCATTATCGGGATCTTCTGCGCATGAAAGGCATTTTATACATGCAAACTGTGATTAATTATTACCATTCTTCTAGAAGACCAAGATAGCTACTAGAGCTCTATGCTACAATAATTTCATATGCCATTCTTTCAGTTGCTTTTCTTTAAATTTCGAAGTAGCTTGTTGCAATACCATTGCTCTAGTGTTAGGGAAAAATACTGAACATACACCACAATACATCAATTTGATGTGTAAAAGAATAAAATCAGTAAGTACAGAAAATAGACTTGTCATATTCAGAAAATGACACGTACCAGGAATGGTGGTAGCAAAACTTTCAAGCTTTTCCATTCAGCAGCTGTCAAGTGGCCCTTTGAGGCCTAGTTGCCCTTGGCATTTTAATAACAGCTCATTATCTTTTACATAGGAAAATTTGGAGAAGAAAAGTATTATAAGTGCTCAAATTTCTAATGCTAACTATAAAGGGAAAAAACCCAAGTCCTGAATGCTAATATTCAACTACTGAACAAGAGTTGGCTGTACCAGTATTTGCATACAAGGTCAACCAAGGCAAATTTTAAATGTCACTTGCAACAATAAAATCTTTATCCATGGCCTGTCCCCTAAAGAGATTTCTAGATCCAATTTGAAACAGCAGAGCATAATCCCATTCCACAGAACCTGTTTTCCATCTTAAATCCCTCTGGTGCATTTGTTGGAGAAAAAAAAATTGCAAATTACAGATATTTTAAATTTAAAACAAAAGCTATCTTGAAGTAGTGCCTGTTGATAGGATTAGAACTCACACTGTAACTACTGAAGACTTATTTCAATTTACATTATGGTAGTCTCATGCTGATTTATTTTTCTAATGATGGAAGACCACAGAAAAATTGTCTATGCTGAATATCTTATTTCCCAAAACAGGGACACACTGGGGCTGATTCACTCAAGGTCATCAACACTAAGGGGCTTGTTTACAAAGCTGTGGCAGCGGTTTCCACCCAATATCGGAGTCATGGTCCCATTGAGCAAGCCCCTAAATATGCATGTTAAACCAGGTATGACAACCTTAGGGTCTATTCCGAGCCACGAATAGCGGGAATGTACACCCTGCCTGGACGTACATCCTCGCTATCCCCCTTGCCGTCCCCGTGCAAGACTCCCTGTACGAACAGCGGAGTTGTACAGGGAGTCTTAGATAGGGGAAGGAGGGGACAGGCAGAAGGAGGAGTGAGGGCGGTGCATAGGCGGGCTGTCACCCTGGACGTACAGGGCCGATGTTATCAACTGGTACACTTACAGCTCTTATGGTACCACATGGTATTGAGAAAGGTCATTAGTTTCAATAATTAAAATAGCAAGTACAGGATCAAGTACCCCTGAATTGGAGAGGAGGTAACAGGGATAGTCGGAGGTGGTGCTGCAGTCTCACATTTTCAATCAAAAGAAGCAGGCAAGTCTGAGGTCTGTTTGCTCCTCGTGATTGAAAGCACTATATCGGAGCATCACACCCCCTGCACTGGCAGCAATGGGGATGGAAGATTCCTGCCCAGCTGAGTGAGATTGTTGCTGCAAGCTATGACTTTTGTTGTGGGGAAGGGAGGCACTAGACGCAGACTAGGCTCAGACCACTGTAGGGAAATGGGAAGCAATTTTCACATAGTAACATAAGAACATAAAAAATACCATAATTTTTCAAGCCACATGTTTATTTAACAGATTTATATGCTGCTCAATCACAAAATGTCTAAGTGGGTTATAGGCCTGGCCACATATATAGCTTTAAGACACCAAATGAAATATACATACAAAGCTGCAACAAGTATAGTTATAAATCCCTGCTTGTATGCAAATCGTCTAGCAAAGAGTTCCATAGTCCTGCAACATAAAGAGAAAAGGCTCTACTAGAGTTAACTGGGTCCCATTCATGTCCAAGGGAGGAATTATGTAAGTATTTTGGGAACAAGCACACTTAGGGCAGGCGGCTGTATGCCTTTGAAGTACCATCTGCACACAATCAGCTGTAAGATTACAAGCAGCTTTAAATATAGTGATTAATGCCTTATACTGCATATTGACGATGATGGGAGCCAGTGAAGCTGCTTCAGAGGTATAATTATATGGACCGACCCAGGTTGCTTAGCTACCAACCTTGCAGCCATCTGCAGTGCCATCTGCAGTGCCCTAGCTGGCAGACCTTGATAGATAATTTTGCAATAATTGACAGCAATGACACCAGAGCCTGCAAGACCATATGATAGTTTGCACTGGATAATAAAGGACGCAGTCTGCGCACAACTTCATCCTCGATATGGAAGTGGTGGGGGCAAATACAGTGACAGAATTCAAAATGGCATGGGACAGACACAGTGGATCCCTATATAGCAATAGGATAAAATCAAAACAATCATAACTCTTATATCTAAGTAAATAGGGATGACCTACGTGGAGCGGTGGATACACCCCTAAACAAAGGCATGGGGAGGGGTGACCTGCACAGAACGGCAGGTGCACCGGTCTTGCTGCCTTGCTGGGCAGACTAGATGGACCATACTGGTCTTTATCTGCCATCATATAGTATGGGGTATGTTTACTAAACCGTCTTAATGTTGCCGGTGATAATTGCAGCGTTAATGTAAAGAATGCCATATAAGGTAGTGGGTATTCCGGCTGCAAGGTAGCAAGAATCTGTATCGCGCGATAGAGGGCACCTTGGCTCATTAACCTGAAGTCCATGCCAGCGCTGTGCTAGAAGCTATAGAGATGTAGCCCACTGGTTAGTACAATGACTGTGGAGACAGAGGTCATGAGTTCACCCCATAGTGGTGTTATTTAATAAGGATGTCTGAGGGATTTCCTTTTAATTTAAATCAGTGCTGCCAGCAAAAACACCCTCACAGTGCCGTAACCTAAGGCGCCCCATAGGGCACATTATAAAGTGCCCTGTCCACCAAGGCACCTTATAATGTGCCCTATAGGGCGCTTTATAGGGCGCCTTATAGGGCGCCTTATGAGGCACCTTAAGGTTACGACACTGTGAGGGTGGCTTTGCTGGCAGCACTGATGTAAATTAAAAGGAAACCCCTCAGAGAGCCTTATTAAAGAACACCTCTGCCTCCACAGTCATTGTAGTAACCAGTGGGCTACATCTCTATAGCTTCTAACACAGCGCTGGCTGGCTACAGAAAAACTGCAGGTCACCGCACAAACTGTCTGCTGTGGTTTCCAGGATAGGGTATACTCAGTCTACATCTGATCACAAGATGGGGTATGTGCTTCCACAGCACCTCGGCCTGGTAGGGGGAACTGACGGTGAGTATTACTGGCACAGAGTAGCTACAGACTGTGACATGGTGCGGTTCCTGTGCTCACCCTGAGGGTGAGGTGGGGCGCCCAGCACCAGGTCCGCAGCACCTAGCTTGGCTGAGATAGGCTGTGCTGCAGGTCCCCATCAGTACCAGTGTGTGACAAGTAGTCCTTGCAGACACACCCATAATACACCTGTGTTCAGCTGTATTTCCCAGTCACGTCTAGCCCTTGTGGACTATGATGCACCCAGAATAGTGCATAACCTCTGTAGTTGCCATGGTCATATATTATAGAAGAAGAGTGTTGTGTGGCCCCAAAAGCGGATTATGTAGCACCACCCAACCTACCCTCTCTGAGTCAGGGTGGGGGACAGGATCTCCCACCAACAGATCCACACTCTACATTGGAGGCAGTAGAGGGGACCAACACCCTAGTCCTGTTGGGGAATAGGCACACTACAGGCAGTCAATGCAGGTCTATACACATTTCATAGGGCACTGGCAGACAGGCAGGAGGCCTGGAAAAGCTCAGCTGCTCCCCACCACAATCCGACATTCACCAGCAGAGGGCATAGTCTCCACCCACTGCACCCTGCAAGGTGTTCCAGCCATACACATGCTAACTGCAGACAGTCTGTTAGCTAGTACATAGTGCATGTTCCTGGAGGAACTGTGTGCCCCCAAAAGTAGGATGGTTGCACACACACCAAACAGGTATGTCAGTGATTGGGCCCTAAAAAAAGGAGATTCATAGATATCACTTGAGAGAAACACTGTATAGTACTATGTGGGAACCTGGCCATGCCATGGTCACTGCTCAGTCAGGGTGAGCGTGACCTCCCAGCATGACATGCTGTGGCCACCCTGTCTGTGCAGGTGGTGGTCGGGCACTACAATGTTCCAGCCATTGCCCTATGCCCTGTGCAGATGCATCCTGCCCAGACCGCCATGTCTGGGCCATACCCACAATACCTTGCTCCTCATTATGCACATTAGTAGGCTAACACTGGAAACAGTGCAAGCATTGGGGGCTCAGTATGGTGTAGGCAGCCACAACACACTGGATAGACGGACACACACTCCCACACCTATTTCAGCATTGTGCAAAGATAGAGGTGTTTGGTAGCCCTGGCCGCCGCACCAGTCCTGAGCACAGTGCAGGCATTGCTAAGGTATGCAGGTGCTAGTATTGGTAGCTGCTGCTCTGCGCAGAGCCTGACTTTCCATGCGGCTTTGGATAGTGGAGCCTGTGGTTGTGGGTGTTTGAGCTCCTGTTGCCCGGTGCTCATGTTTATGGTGTATGTACGCTGTAGGGCAAAATAAAGGGTCATTGTCTGCAGGGGCCACAGCTGGGACTTGAACCTGTGACCTTCTGCCCCTGAACATACGGGCTGTGTGTACTGCACCAAACTGTTGACACAGAGGCAGGTCAGTCCCTGGGGATGCCATTACTGTTCTTCAGACAGCCCTTGTCTGTTGCACTGCATGCCGCCCACCTAAACAGGGCTTGGCCTTGGTCTGCTGTGAGCAGCTGCCACTGTCCCCTCCACCACCATCACTCCTCCCCCACCATGCTGGCATGCCCTTATGCCGGTGGTGCTAGTGGTGGGCAGTCCCAGGCCATCCAGTGTGCCTGTAGGCGGCTGCCTATGGTGTGGTATCTGGGGTAGGGGTGCCTACATAGACATCCGCACTTCCCCCCGGCACCGCCTGTCAATGTTATGAGCCCTTTGGGGTACCTGCTGGGTACTGTCCCCTGGGACACTGTGGGGCACACACTCGTGGACATGTTTGACCGTAGTCAGTTGCTGGCTTGCTGATTTGCAGTTTCTGAGTTCCTATGTGCCACCTAGGCATCTGCCTAGTCCACCCTGTGCCCCAGCTGCCCCACTGCATTGTCCACCTGCAGCTCCTTGTACCCCATTTGCAGCCTTACCGTAGTGCCCTTTCGTACTTGGGCACTATGCTGTTGCTGCACATGCATCACTACTATCACTTTTCTGGGTCTCCCTGCCTTTGCTGTACATTGCTGACTGAACTGCAAATGTGCCTCTAGCGCGAGGTTTTCACTGGCGCTAATTTTCAGACCTTCATTTCACAGCGTTAGTGTGCATGGAGCCTCTCCCTGCCCACTCTCCACCCATTGACCCCTTCTCTGCGCTCTCTGGGGAGCCTTACTCCACCCTCTGTGTGCCTTAATGCCGCAGGTGATGTGTTCGCGCGAAACCTCATGCTATCACATGATAATGTTACTTTATCACACGCTAACGTTACGTATCGCGCGATAACATTACATATCGTGCCCAAACAGCGCCGCTGCAACATTATCGCTCTTTAGTAAACATACCCCTATGTTGCTATGATATGCATTGTTAAATACATATTTAACCTGCAATTTAAAGGTTACATTTTTATCTAAAATTATCCCTAAATATCAGACTTTAGTGTGAACATTAATTTCCACTCTACATGCTTTGAGTACAGGAGGAGCTATGTGTGTTAGATCAAGAGTGACAAAAAGACCTCAGTTTCCTTAATGGTTAATTTGAAATCCATGCTGGGCAAGTCAGGCCATAACATCATCAAAGATTCATTAAGCCCGCTATCCTCTTTCCACCTGTTAGAAGTATTATATATATGCAAAATATTGCCCCTGAGGAAGCACATGACAGAGAATAGAAGGCTTCCATCGGGTGGATCTTTAAGTGCTATGATTAAGATACTCTCCCTCACTTGGTTTGCAGCTTGTCATGCTGTGAGGGCTTGTATGTACCAGTGATGCTGAGAGCTAAACTATCAATAGCTTTATTACTGGCAGGGTCTCCCAAGATCGACAGGTCTCAGCTGAGGTTCTAGACTAAGACAAACCTCCTATCTGGGTTGTTGCAGAATGGGATGGTTTGGTGGCAGAGGATCTCATTTCTGTGACAGCGGCAACAACACTAGCATTACCTGCATTGAAGAAAGGCGTGGCCATCTACTTACAAGAAGACCCAGTAGATAGTCACAGCAAAACAAATTGCACTGTAGTGCTGGAAGATGAAAATCCCAAGTCAGAAGGCACTCATTTGGCTACTGGGGATGAGCTGAAGACTTTTCTGAGTAAAGCCAGCATTTATCATGTGGTTGTATCAAAGCCCTCGGGACATCTCACTGCTGATGTAGCTGCAGATGAAATGACAGTCAGAAGCTGCAAAGATGTCTTATATATTGTACATGGAATGTATGAAGCATAAACCAAGGGAAGTTGGAGGTGGTCAAGAATGAAATCGAACATGTACAACTCGATCTGTTGGGTGTCAGCGAACTGAAATGGACTAGCATAGGGCACTTTCCATCTGATGATCACATGATATACTATGCTGCAAATGAAAACCAAAGAAGAAATGGTGTTGCATATATATTTAAGAAGAAACTTGCAAGAACTGTAATGAAACTGGGTCAGTGTCACATCAGGACATGCTAGGGAGATAAAGTTCCTAGATGAAATAAATGACTGCTTCTTGGAGCAGCTGGTTCATGAACCGACCAGAGGGGAAGTCATATTAGACCTAGTCCTTAGTGGAACACCAGATCTAGTGCAAGAGATAAGGGTGTTGGGGCCACTTGGCAATAGTGATCATAGCATGATCGCCTTTGATTTAATTAGTGGAGGAGGGATAGTAAGGAAATCCACAGTACTACCTTTTAACTTTCGAAAGGGAGGCTATGATAAAATGAGGAAAATGGTTAAGAAAAAACTAAAAGAAGCAGTTGCAAAGGTTAAAGACTTACATCAAGCTTGGGTGTTGTTGAAAAATACTATCTTGGAAGCCCAGACCAGCTGTATTCCACGCTTTAAGAAAAGTGGAAGGATGTCCAAAAAACTGCCAGCATGGTTTAAAGGTGAGGTCAGAGAGGCTGTTGTTGCCAAAAAAGCATCTTTCAGGAAATGGAAAAAAGAGCCAAACGACGAAACCTGGAAACAGCACAAGCACTGGCAAGTCAAATGCAAGGCATTGATAAGGCAGGCAAAGAGAGAATTTGAGAAGAATCTTGCTGCGGAAGCAAAAACGCGAAATAAAGACCTTTTCAAGTACATTCGTAGCAAAAAACCTGTGAGAGAGTCAGTTGGTCCATTAGATGATAAAGGGGTTAAAGGAGCACTAAGAGGCGACAAGGCGATAGCAGAGAGACAGAATGAATTCTTTGCTTCGGTCTTTACTGAGGAAGATGTAGGGATGTTACCCATGACTGAAGTGGTATTTAAAGGTGCGGAAGAATTGAAGGAAATATCGATACATCGGGAAGATGTCTTACAACTATTAGATAAACTGAAGAGTAGCAAATCATCTGGGCCGGATGGTATACATCCAAGGGTGTTGAAAGAACTGAAATATGAGATTGCAGACCTGCTATCAGTAATCTGTGAACTATCATTAAAATCATCTCTAATACCTGAAGATTGGAGGATCGCCAATGTAACACCAATTTTAAAAAGGGTTCCAGGGGTGATCCGGGGAACTACAGACCGGTGAGCTTGACGTCAGTACCAGGAAAAATGGTAGAAACCATCATAAAGAATAAAATTACTCAGCATGTAGATAGTCACAAACTAATGTGAGACAGCCAACATGGCTTTAGACAAGGAAGATCTTGTCTTACTAATCTGTTATGTTTTTTTGAAGGAATGAATAAACAGGTGGACAAAGGTGAGTCGGTTGATATTGTGTATCTGGACTTTCAGAAAGCCTTTGACAAGGTCCCTCATCAGAGACTTTTGGCAAAACTAAAGAGTCATGGGATAGGAGGCAGTGTACTATTGTGGATCAGGAACTGGTTAAAAGATAGAAAGCAGAGGGTAGGGCTAAATGGCCAATTTTCCCAATGGAGAAAGGTGAATAGTCGTGTACCCCAGGGATCTGTGCTGGGTCCGCTGCTTTTTGACATATTCATAAATGACCTGGAAAGTGGGATAACGAGTGAGGTTATCAAATTTGCAGATGACACAAAACTATTTAAAGTTGTTAAAACCCAAGAGGATCGTGAAAAATTGCAAGAGGATCTTGATAAATTGGAAGACTGGGCATCAAAATGGCAGATGAAATTTAATGTGGACAAGTGCAAGGTTATGCACCTAGGGAAGAACAACCCAAACTATGGTTACACGATGCAAGGTTCCACATTAGGAACCACCACCCAGGAAAAAGATTTAGGCGTCATTGTGGATACCATGTTAAAACCCTCGGCCCAGTGTGCAGCGGCGGCCAAGAGAGCAAATAGAATGCTAGGTATGATAAGGAAAGGAATGGAAAATAAAACAAAAGATATTATAATGCCTCTATATCGTTCCATGGTGAGACCGCACCTTGAATATTGTGTGCAATTCTGGTTGCCGTATCTTAAAAAGGATATAGCGATTTTAGAAAAGGTTCAGAGAAGAGCCACCAAAATGGTAAAGGGGATGGAAGGATACTCCTATGAAGAAAGGCTTAAAAGGTTAGGGCTCTTTAACCTGGAAAAGAGACGGCTGAGGGGAGATATGATAGAAGTCTATAAATTAATGAACGGAGTGGAACGGGTAAACGTAGATCGATTGTTTACCTTATCAGAATATAGAAAGACTAGGGGACATGCAATGAAGCTACAGGGTAAACTATTTAAGACTAATAAAAGAAAATATTTTTTCACTCAACGTGTAATCAAACTCTGGAATTTGTTATCGGAGGATGTATTAAAGGCTGTTAGTGTAGCTGGGTTTAAAAAAGGTTTGGACAAGTTACTGGAGGAAAGGTCCATAAACCATTATTAAGAAGTGACCAAAGATATCAATGCTTGACCCTGTACAAGCATTGTGGATCTTGTGTCTCTTGGGGATACTGCTAGGTACATATGACCTAAATTGGCCACTGTTGGAAACAGAATACTGGGCTTGATGGACCCTGGTCTGACCCAGTATGACATATCTTATAGAAACATAGAAACATGATGACAGAAAAAGACCACAAGGCCTATCTAGTCTGTCCTTCCATAACAACAACTACAACAGTCCACTTTTTACCTTTAGAGATCCTCTGTGTTGGTCCCATGCTTTTTTGAATTCAGTTACTGTCCTCATCTCTACCACTTCCACTGGGAGACTATTCCACGGATCCACTACTCTTTCCGTAAAGAAATATTTCCGCATATCACTCCTGAATCTATCTCCCTTCACCCTCATCCCATGTCCCCTCGTAGCAGAACTTGCTTTCAATTGAAAGAGGCTCTCTCCCTGAACATTTATGCCACGGAGGTATTTAAACATCTCAATCATATCACCTCTATCCCGCCTTTCCTCTAAGGTGTACATATTAAGATCCTTAAGTCTGTCCTCATATGCTTTATAATGAAGCCCATTAATCATTTTAGTAGCAACCCTCTGCACCGACTCCATCCTGTTCACATCCTTTTGAAGGTGCGGTCTCCAGAATTGCACACCATACTCCAAATGAGGTTGCACCAAAGACTTATACAGAGGCATTATCACCTCCTTTTTCTGCTAGCCATTCCTCTCCGTATGTACCCAAGCATCCTTCTAGCTTTTGCCGTCGCCTTTTCTACCTGTTCAGCTACTTTAAGATCATCAGACACAACCACGCCTAGGTCCCGCTCTTCTTTAGTGGACAAAAGTACTTCACCTCCTATACTGTATTGCTCCCTTGGATTGCTGCAGCCCAAATGCATGACCTTACATTTTTTAACATTAAATCCCAGCTGCCAAATTCTAGACCATTCTTCAAGCTTAGCTAGATCCCTCCTCATGTTATCTACACCTTCCTGGGTGTCTACTCTATTGCAGATTTTGGTATCATCCGCAAAGAGGCAAACCTTACCCGACAGCCCTTCCGCTATATCACTAACAAAGATGTTAAAAAGAATCGGACCAAGGACAGATCCCTGGGGCACACCACTGGTAACATCCTTCTCCTCAGAGTGAGCTCCATTTACTTGTACTCTTTGTCGCCTCCCACCCAACCAATTTCTTTTTTTTAAGCTTTTATTTTCATTTTGCAACAAACAAAAGAAACAACACACCAAAGGAGACAAAACAAGTATACAATAAGGAAAAGTAAACCCAATTACCCCCCACCCCGATGCTTCTTCTCTACCCGATTAGATCAGCATGTGGGCACTTCCAATTAACAGTGATTATACATCAAACGATCAAAAGAGCATCTACGATACAGCATGATCATGGGACAGAGATATATACAAAGTTAGACAGTCAGATGAGAGCATTTAGCAAAATGTACATAGTCATTGAGCATCTTCCATTGAGACCAATGAGAAGGAGTCTGAACAGGGGAAGCGGACAGACGAGGTATTTGTACATATTTACTGTAAAGACAGGCATGATTCCACCATTCATTGGAGCTCAGCTGGGAGCTAAATTTCCGGTATTACTTAATTAGGGAAATAGCAATGCCAAGCATAAAGTTCGAAAGGAGATAAGCCATTTTTTGGGGAGAGAGGGGATCCCCGCAACTGGGCGAAGTCCCACTATCCTCCAAGAAAGGGGCTCCTGAGAGTGCGAGATAGACTAAATACGACCCCAGACCCAACGCCAGTAATACTGTAGTGCGGGATATTCATGCATAACATGAGGCAATGAACCAATGGCCGCAGGACATGTCCAGCAACCATTGCCCTGAGTAGTGTTCCATTTGTCTAATCTATGAGGAGTGTAAAAACTCCGGTGGGCTAGAAAGAAGAGGGTCTGAGTGAGTGAGGCGGATCAGGAACCCGTGTCCCTCTACTCCAGATAAGGCTCCATTGCTCCGAGGTCAAAGTCACATGCAATTCTCTCTCCCATACTTACTGCGCTATAGGGGTATCTCTAGTTATAGCATTACATAAGGTTTAGTAAAATTGGATGCTACACCCGGTGAACTACCGATAGATCGGAAAGTCTCCAATCAACCTTATGCAGAGAATGCCGATGGCGGGAGTACCCTAGTACTCCGAGGAGCCTCACATTGTTGCGACGGGCTCGATTATTGCTATCTTCTAACTCCTTCTGAAGATTCTGTATCTGGCGCTCAGCCTTGTCCAGGTTGCCCAAGCGCACCGCGTGCGAGTCGAGGACCCCCGCCATATTGTCCTGCCGCAATGAAAGACTTTCAAGTCGGTCCTGGAGCACTCCAAAGTCTTCTCGCATGGCTCGAAGCGCTTCTCCATTGGACTGCACCAATTCCTTTACACCGCGTATTTCCTCCAAAATCTCCAGGTGCATTTCGGGGTTTTCACGAAATGGAACCATCTTCTGGGGGGAGGACACCTCTGTTTTGGAGCGTTTTCCGTGAGAAGAAGAAGGAGACCCGAAGTCCAAGCGCGCTGGTTTATGGGCCGCCATCCCCCCCTGAGGTACCCCGGTCAGCTCGGAGCAAAATAGTAAGTTTGTATAGGTATTAAGTCAGGATTCTAAGTAGGCCTCTCGGGAGCTTCGACGCAAAGCGTCCTACCCGCTGGACATCAGGCTCCGCCCCCCCACCCAACCAATTTCTAACCCAAGCAGTAACTTTAGGGTCCATCCCTAGGGTGCTCAGTTTGTTTATAAGTCGTCTGTGAGGAACAGTGTCAAAGACTTTACTGAAATCTAAATACACCACATCTAGAGCTCTCCCTCGGTCCAACTCCCTGGTCACCCAGTCAAAGAAATCAATCAGATTTGTCTGACAAGACCTGCCTCTGGTGAATCCATGCTGCCTCGGATCCTGTAATCCGCCGGATTCCAGAAACCTCACTATTTTCTCTTTCAGCAGTGTTTCCAATAATTTACTCACCACTGAAGTTAAACTAACCGGCCTGTAGTTTTCAACCACATCCTTACTTCCGCTTTTGTGTTCTTATGTTCTTATGAAATACAATGCAATCAATGAATACTTAATTTCTATTTATCTATGAAGAATGCCCATCAACACAACTATTATTCAGGTATATGCCCTAACAACAGCTGCAAAAAAGAAAGAAGTTGATGAGTTCTATGAATACGTACAAGCTGAAACTGACAGAACATGCAAACAGGATCCTGATAGTCATGGGTGACTGGAACGCTAGGGTTGGCAATGAAGAAGAAGGCAAAGTGGTTGAAAAATACATGCTTGGCAACAGAAATGAAGCTGGAAAAAGACTGATAGAATTCTGCAAGACCGGTGATCTATTCATCTCAATCATCTTCTTCCAGCAACACAAGCGGCAAATGTACACATGGACTTCACCCAATGGACTGTACAAAATTCAAATTGACTATATCTGTGGAAGTCAACAATGGAAAAGCTCAATAACACCAACAAAGACAAAACCTAGAGCTTACTATGGTACAAATCACCAACTACTAGTATGCAAACGCAAGCTAAAGCTGAAAAAGAGCAAGCCATTCATGAATGTAGCAAAATATGACCTTGAGAATATACCACCGGAATGTAAAGACTGCCTGCAAAATTGATTTGCTGCTTTGGATGCAAATGATAGAGCACCAAAATAGTTATGGAATGATATCAAGAAAGTTGTGTTCAAAGAAAATGAGAAGTCTCTACAAAAGATGAAAAAGCAAAAATGGCCAAAATGAATGACTAAAGAAACTCTGAAAATTGCCCTGAAATGCAGAGATGCTAAAGCTAGAGGAAAAAAAAGAGAAAATCACAGAACTCAACAGAGATTTCCAATGTGCAGCTAGATGAGACAAGGAGAAGTACTAAAATGACTCATCCAAGGAAATAGAATCAGAAATTATTAGAGGAAGAACAAGATCGGCTTTCCTAATGCTACGAGAGTTAAAGAAAAAATTCCAGCCTCGAACTGGAATGCTACAAGATGCTCAAGGATCCATATTGAATGATGCTGAAAAGATCAAGAAAAAAGTAGAAAGAATATAGAGAGTCATTATGCCATAATGATCAAGTGGATCATATCAGCATTTTTGTGACCCTTCTCTGAATCTTTTCTAGGTCCACTATGTCCTTTTTGAGATGGGGGGACCAGAATTTTACACAGTGCACAAGGTCTATGCAGAGGCATAATGATATTCATAAGAGTAGACTAAAGGTCCTTCAGGCCACTGTTTTCAACAGTGGCCAATCCAGGTCACAAGTACCTGACAAGACCCTGAAAGATAGACAGATTCCATGCTGCTTATCTCAGAGAAATTATCACACAATTGCTCTGATCCCACATGCTGGCAATATTCTACTCAAGATCATTCAGCAGAGACTACAGCCATACTTTGAATGAGAACTGCCTAAAGTGCAAGCAGGGTTCAGGAAAGGGCAAGGAACAAGAGACATCATTGTGGATGTGAGATGGATTCTTGAAAAGACAAAAAAAATAACAAAACTATATCTATATGTGTTTTATTGATTACAGCAAGATCTTTGACTGTGTAAATCACGAGAAGCTCTGGGCCACATGAAGAAGCATGGGTATACCAGAACACCTGATGGTTCTCTTTCACAACCTTTACATTGATCAATAAGCAACAATTCAAACAGAACAAAGAGAAACAGATTGGTTTCAAATTAGCAAAGGTGTACAGCAAGGCTGCATACTTTCCTCCAACCTGTTTAATTTATATGCAGAACAAATCATCAGAGAAATACGACTGTATCAAGACAACTGAGGTGTGAAGATTGGTGGAAGACTCATCAACAACCTTTGCTATGCTGATGACACCACAATTGCTTCTAAAGATCAAGGAACATAGGGCCCAATATTCAAAAGGCATTTAGAGGTTAATAGCCAGTTAACCATGTAAATGCCTACTAATCAGATATTGGCGGCACTTACATGGGTAGTGCCATTGATTATTTCCAACTAAGTCCCCTACGTGCCCCGATGCTAGCTGGCTAGCATTGGGGCATGCTGGGGGAATTCCGAGGCGGAGTGGAGTTGAAGACTGGCGCCATCCGTGCATCACCGATATTGGAAGCTGCATGGTTAGTGCTTGGCACCTATAAGATAGGCGAGGAAAACCCTCACCTATCTTATGGGTGCCGCATGCTAACCGTGCAGCATCCAATATCGATGCTGCACAGTTTGCCTCGGCAGCTACTGGGCAGTGTGGAAATGAATATCCAGGGTTAAGGGGATGGCAGGCAGGTCTAAGCAGCTACCGCGCTTAGCCCTGCCCAGATGAATATCGGGCCCATGGCTTTAAATGGGCCTTCTCCTTTTATTTATTTATTTATTTATGCTCCATCCCTCTGGAACTTTCTGCCAAACCACATCAGGAACAACGCTGACATCACATCATTCAAAAAACAGCTGAAAACAATCCTATTCCGTGAACATCTCTGAACAGAAATTCCACCCCATCCTCAAGAGCTCATGCTTAGATACTGCAGAATTGTACATATCTATGTCCACCCCAAATCATTAATGTTGCCCCCCTGGTGATGGCCCCACCCTATAAAATATTGACCCCCCCCCTGTTATATGTTACACCACTATGACCCGGTGAAAAGCGGTATATAAATACAGTTAAATAAATAAATAAATAAAATTATTTTATTTGTTTTCTTTTTTAGTCAAAGAGGTTTACTTTGTAACTTAAACTTGGTAATGTACATTTTACAGTGACATTGATAACTTGGATTCCTCTGAGGCAATGGAGGGTTAAGTGACTTGCCCAAGGCCACAAGCAGTCCAAGTGGGAATTGAACCCTGGTCTCTTGGTTACGTTAACATAAAGAACACAAAGATCCTGACAACTGGCAACATCAATAAGTTTATCATTGATGGAGAAGAAATTTAAATAGCTGACAACTTTAATGTGCATGGATCAATAATCAATAAAGAAACGACAAGCAGTCAAGAAATCTGACAAAGCATTGCTCTTGGCAGAATGACTATGAAGACCCTAGACAAGATTCTCAAGAGCAGAGATGTTAGAGATTTGACTTGTCTAAGCCATGGTATTTTTAATAATGTTATATGAATGTGAAAGTTGGACAGTGAAAAAGATAGACAGGAAGAAAATCGATGCCTTTGAATTATGGTGCTGGTGAAGAATACCATGGACACATCATGAGAAGAGGGGTGCTGGTGTGTATACCGTTTACTGCCTGAAGAACATACCAGTCAGTTCTAGAGGAGATCAAACCTAGGCTCTCCTTAGAAACTCAGATGACAAGACTTTGACTTTCATACTTTGGACACACCTTTCGAAGAGGGACATCATTAGAGAAAGACATACTGCTTGGCAAGGTATAAGGTCAACACAAAAGAAGAAGGCTAGCAATGAGATGAATTGATACAACAATATCAGATATGGGTGTCACTCTATCAACAATGAGCTGCCTGACTGAAGACTGAACACAGTTTAGGATAACTATTCATAGAGTCGCTATGAGCCAACACCAACTCATTGATACTTAACAACTTAAGTAGTCTATTTAAGTTTATATGGCATCACAATAAATGTAAGGGTATTGCGATTTACTTATAATGGAGGTCTTTTATGGCTAATGAATGACAGTTATACCAGATGAATGAGATTGTTCTGTACCATACTAATAAGCTGGCAAGAAATATGTAATGAATGCATTTGAAGACTGTTTTCTCCATTTTGAGCACCATTTAATAATGAGTTCATTTCATTTACTTTACGTCACTCTAGTCCAGTCCCGGAATTTCTGGGATCATAGGGTTCTCTGCAGCTTGGAGACTGAACAAACACACTTGTGATGTCACCCCTATAACATCCAGAGGTGATCACTTCCAACCTCAGTTTTTTCAGTCTCCAAGCAGCTTGTACTTCTAAGAGCCTAATCTGGCTCTGAAGAGGAACAATTAAGCATATTTCCTATTTAAAATTTGGAATAAGCAGTGCAGGGAACAGTTTTTGATTTCTTGAGGTACTGTGCCTTTAAGGAGTTTCATGCCCTCCCTCATGGCTGTAGGGGAGGAGTAATTTTAAAACCGAAAGCAGTGTAAACTTTCGGTTTCAGCGAAGCTCCCGATCCTGCATTGATAGGTGAGGAGCGATTAAGAGAAAATTGACTGAAGGAAAATTCTTTAGACAAATTAATTGTTTAACACTAAGGTAAGCTACAAGGAGTTCCTTTGTTTTCCTTTGTTTTTTTCGGCGTGGATATAATAGGAGCGTTTTTAAACTCCCCTTAAGTAGTCAGCACACTTCCCGATCCCACAATATTGGGAGAGGAACTGCAAAGTGAAGTAATCATTAAGCTGACTTGATGCGGAGGCATAGTTTACTGTTAATTGCCTCGACGCGTCTAACTTTGCAACGCCGCACTGAATTGATTGCAAGTCCCGGCTGTCAGGGGATACTTGCAACAGCCTGAAAACAGGTATATTTGTAGAGATTTCCTACTAAAAAGCTTAGAGCCGGTTTTAATAGTGCGGCATTTGGGCAAATGTAAAGATATAAAGTTTTTTTAAACTGCCGCGGCCTGTTAAACGGTTTAGAATTCTCAGTTCCGGCGCGTTTCAAGCAGAGCTATTTTTAAAAGCGCCGTTGCGCATGAGTTTCTTTTGGTCCTAAAATCAATACTGAAGTGATTTTAAGCATAATACTGACTGTACTGATCTGTATAGGTTTATCGGTGTGTGTGATTTAGAGAATTCTGTTTTAGAATTTAAATTTAATATTGGTTGCAGTAGACCTGGTAGCAGCGGGTTTTATTGCTATCATGCCTGGGAAGCAACAGTGTTTAACATGTGGCGTGAAAAGGACATTGTTGAGTGGATCAGGGACATGTAAACATTGTGCTCAGCTGACGGCAGATCAGCAGAGGCTTGCAGATGACCTTGTCAGTGGTGAAAAGCAAGGCAGACAGAATGACTCTCCACCGCAGCTGCTGCCAGAGCCTTTGCCTGGCCCATCTTCAAGGCCGGATGTGCCTGTCCCTGATTCTTTGTGTATGACAGCGGATCTATCTTCACTGACATCTAATATAGCTGCACTTTTTTCAAAACAGCTTATTGCTCTAATGCACAAAGATATTGCTCAAGGGCATGCGCAGAATAAAGTACCACTAAGTAATTTAGCGGAGAAGCGTTTGGCTACTACCATAGGATTGGATGAGCTCCCTCTTCCTCACAAAAGAGCTAAATTACAAAAAACTTTTTCAATGTCTTCTCAAGAAGTTCAATCAGATATAGAGGATGATTTTGAGGAAGATTTGGAAGAGGGTGAGCTGGTAGAACAGGAGGATCAATCTAGAATTGTAAGGGTTTTTAGAAGAGAGGAGTTGCCCATATTAATTGAGGAAACCCTAAAGTCTTTAAATATAGCAATGCCAGAAAATTTGGAAAACTCAGATTTAGAAGACCCCTTATTGTTGGCGGTCAGGAAATCGCATAAAGCATTTCCAGTGCATAGAGTAGTAAAGGAAATGATTCAGCAGGAATGGGATGTTCCTGAAGCAGCTTTGCGTGGAACCAGAGTTATGACACGCTTATATCCTTTACAAGAGAGGGATTGTGAATTGTTTAAAGCTCCTAAGGTTGACGCAGCTGTTTCCGCAGTTACTAAACGTACTACTATCCCTATAGAAGGTGGGGCGGCCTTAAGGGATAGTTATGACAGAAAACTGGACACGCTTTTTAAAACAGATCTTTGATATAAATGCTTTATCTGTACAGGCGGCAATCTGTGGCGCATGGGTTGCTAGAGCGTCTTTACGCTGGTCACAGGATTTGCACGCGGATGCCGAAGGTGCTTCCTTGGAAGGAGCGTCTAGACTAGAGACTGGAGCGGCCTATTTAGCAGATATTCATTACGATCTCATTAGGGCACTGTCGAAGGCAATGGGATCCGTGGTGGCAGCTAGAAGACATGTATGGCTGCGTACCTGGGCTGCTGATGCATCTTCAAAGGCAAGACTATCTAGACTGCCGTTTAGGGGAAGACTCCTTTTTGGAGAAGATTTAGAAAAAATTGTTAAAGATTTGGGAGATTGTAGGAGTGGGAAACTCCCAGAAGATAGGCATAGACAAGGGCGTATGAATCAGCCTTTTAGAGGTCAATATAGAGATTTTAGGCGTTTTCGATCTTTACGCTTTGGGCAAATGCAAAGAGGTCGTCAGTACTATAGAAATCAAGGATTTCGCGGATTTCGTAGCACAGGGAAAGGTTTTACAACCTCCTCTACAAATACCAGTTCAAGAAAGCCACAATGAGATAAGGAACTCCCAGGCGGATTTGATTCCTGTAGGTGGCAGGCTCCATCAATTTCAATCCGCCTGGGCTCAAATCACTTCAGATCAGTGGGTAATGGAAGTAATTCAAAAAGGATATGCTCTGGAGCTCAAATGTCCAATAGCCGATCTGTTTGTACAGTCCCCATGCACAATAGGTGTCAAGAGAAAAGCAATACGAGACACCTTGCAGAGACTCTTGGATTTGAAAGCAATAGTACCGGTGCCATTAGAACAACAAGGGTTAGGTCGGTACTCGATATATTTTCTCGTTCCGAAAAAGGAAAATTCCTTTCGACCAGTATTGGATCTGCGAGGTGTGAATCGTTATCTCCGGGTTACGCATTTTCGCATGGAGACGCTGAAATCGGTGATTGCGGCGGTAAGAAAAGGAGAATTTCTTACGTCTTTAGATTTAACAGAAGCTTATTTTCATATTCCAATTCGCCAGGAGCACCAGAAATATCTGAGGTTTGCTGTGCCGATGGGTCATTACCAATTCAGGGCGTTACCTTTTGAGTTGGCAACGGCGCCAAGAACTTTTACGAAGGTAATGGTAGTAGTAGCAGCGGCTCTGAGAAAGGAAGGAATACTTGTTCATCCTTATCTCGACGATTGGTTGATTCGGGCAAAGTCGCAAGCAGAGAGCGAGGCAGCAACAGAAAGAGTGGTGCAGTTTCTGCAGAGCCTAGGTTGGGTGGTAAACATGACAAAAAGCAAATTAGTACCAACACAAAATCTAGAGCATTTAGGTGCCCGGTTCAACACAGAGGAAGGGAAAGTTTTCCTTCCACAAGCGCGAATAGTGACGATTATGAATTTGGTAACTCAGTTTTTAAAAAGAAAGAATCCAACAGCATGGCATTATCTCCAGCTGTTAGGAACCATGGCGGCAACATTAGAGCTAGTACCGTGGGCAAGGGCTCATATGCGTCCCTTGCAGAAGGCATTATTAAGGAGATGGTCTCACCAGAAAGCTCCGATGTCGCAAGTGTTGCCCTGTCCACTGGACACTCGTCAATCTCTACTTTGGTGGTTAAATCCAAAGGTGTTCGAGAGGGGAGTGCAGTTACAGTCCCCGTTTTGGATTCAGGTCACAACAGATGCCAGTCTCAAAGGCTGGGGGGCACATTGCGAAAGGCAGTTTGTGCAAGGCCAATGGACAGGGCAAGAATTGACATGGTCAATAAACAGATTGGAATTGAGAGCAGTTTTTCTGGCGCTACAGGCATTTCAGGATCGCATTCAGAAAAGGGCCGTTCGAGTTCTGTCGGACAATGCGACAACAGTAGCCTATATCAATCGACAAGGAGGCACAGGCAGTACAGCACTGGAAGAGGAATCGGAAAAGTTATTCCTCTGGGCAGAGGAAAACGTGGAAACAATTTCGGCAAACCATGTTGCGGGAAGAACCAATGTGCAAGCGGACTTCTTAAGCAGGGTGAGGATAGATCCGGGAGAATGGAGTCTCAATCCTCAGGTTTTCCAAACAATAATAAGACGATGGGGAGTTCCGATAATGGATCTCATGGCGACATTCTTATCAGCAAAGGTAGATCGATTCTTCAGCAGGAAAAGAGAGAGAATGTCGGAAGGCATAGATGCACTAGCTCAAAGTTGGCCGGAGGGTCAGCTGTTATATGTATTCCCACCGTGGGTATTGATAAATCGGGTCCTTCGGAGAATAGAGTCTCACAAAGGAAGGATAATATTAATAGCACCAGATTGGCCAAGACGGCCTTGGTATGCAGATTTGGTGAGGTTGTTAATAGACCGACCGTGGCGCTTGCCGCTAAGGGACGATCTGTTGAGTCAGGGTCCGTTAATAATGCCTCAGGTGCATCGATTTTCGCTTACGGCATGGCTCTTGAAAGGGCAAGGTTGAGATCCAAAGGGTACTCTTCAAAAGTAATCTCTACATTATTAAGGTCAAGAAGAAAGTCCACTACTTTATCATATATTCGTACGTGGAGAATATTTCAAAGCTGGTGTGAACGGAAGTCAGTTAAGGCATCGGCAGCCTCAATTCCACAGATTCTTTCATTTATGCAGGAAGGCTTTGAGAAGGGATTATCACCGTCATCTTTAAGGGTTCAGCTGGCAGGTTTATCATGCTATCGAGGTAAGGTAAAGGGAGAATCCGTCGGTTCACACGTAGAAGTGAAAAGGTTTCTGAGAGCGGTTAATTTGTTGAGGCCGCCTCTTAGGCCGCACGTTCCCTCTTGGAATCTACAGATCGTTTTAGATTCTATGATTAAGGAGCCTTTCGAGCCATTGTCGAGAGCAACTCTAAAAGATCTTACACTCAAAGTGTTTTTCTTGGTAGCTATTACGTCAGCAAGAAGGGTTTCTGAGTTGCAGGCGTTATCCTGTAAAAGACCTTTTCTGGAGTTTTGTGAGCAGAAAGTTCTCTTGAGGCCGGTGCCATCATTCTTACCTAAGGTCGTATCGGTTTTTCATATGAACCAAGTTATATCATTACCAGTAATACAAAAAGAAGGTAATGAAGGTGCATTGTATTTGTTGGATATTCGTAGAGCTCTGAAGGTTTATTTGAACAGGACAAAGAACTTCAGGAGGTCAGATAAGTTGTTTGTTTTGTTTGCGGGGCCCAGGAAGGGTGAGCCAGCTTCAAAGGCTACTATGTCTAGATGGCTTAAAGAGGCCATCTCGTCATCATATATCTTGAAAGGGAAGGCCATTCCAGAGGGGCTGAAGGCGCATTCAACCAGGGCACAGGCTACCTCCTGGGCTGAACGAAGCTTAGTACCGCCTGTAGAAATCTGTAAGGCGGCTACTTGGACATCGCTTAGTACCTTTGTGAAACATTACAGATTAAATTTAAATGCAGAGCATGATACTTCTTTTGGGTCGGCAGTACTTCAGGCTGTTTTAAAAAGACCCACCCTATAAAAGACACTGCTCTGGTATATCCCAGAAATTCCGGGACTGGACTAGAGTGACGTAAAGTAAGGGTAAATTAGACTTACCTGCTAATTGTTGTTACTTTAGGAACTCTAGTCCAGTCCCGCATCCCTCCCTTATATGCGTTACAGATAAGATTTAGCCTGAAGTATGTTAATTGTTTAAATTTTTATTTAAAAAAAAAAAAAAAAAGAATATTGAAACATGTTTTAAAATGAAAAAAAAAAAAAAAAAAAAATTATACATTTTTGCTCACATTGTGTTCTTGATGCTTAATTGTTGCTCTATAAGTCTGCTTTGTCAATAGTGAAACTGAGGTTGGAAGTGATCACCTCTGGATGTTATAGGGGTGACATCACAAGTGTGTTTGTTCAGTCTCCAAGCTGCAGAGAACCCTATGATCCCAGAAATTCCGGGACTGGACTAGAGTTCCTAAAGTAACAACAATTAGCAGGTAAGTCTAATTTACCCTTACTGGATATTTTATGTCTTTTCTGGTAGTCCAAGGCATGAAATAACCTGTTTGCTGTGATTTAATGTTAACCAGTGAGCTGTTTCCTCACATTTGTTTTGAATGCTGTGTACTCAGACTTAAGCACAGGCTAGCCCAAATCTGCCTAGCTAATAGGTAATGGACTTGACCTCCGGGTACTTGTCCAAATTTATTTTAAGCCCTGCTTTATTAGTCACCTTGACCATAGCCTCTGTCAAAAAATTCAGCAGCTTAACTCCATATTGCACGAAAAAATACTTTATACAATTTGTTTTCAAACTGCTGGTTATTAGTTTCATGGAAAGTTCTCTTGATTTAGGGGCTCTTGTATTGAAGACGTGCACTTACAATGCAAATAGTGGAAAAACTAACAAGCGGTAAGTGCAATCATCATGTACTTTTGGGTGCATGTCCAACAAGTAGCCGGCAGTTAGCACCCAATAGTATACCCATAAGAACATAAGAACATAAGATATGCCATACTGGGTCAGACCGAGGTCCATCAAGCCCAGTATCCTGTTTCCAACAGTGGCCAATCTAGGTCATACGTACCTAGCAGTTTCCCCAAAAGACACAGGTTCCGCAATGCTTGTACTGGGTCAAGCATTGATATCCTGGGTCCCTTCTTACCCAAATATGTGACGTCATGAACACATGAGCACCTAACGGCATCCATTTATGCATCATTATGTGCACTTGTGCTAATTACCACATTGCTTCTGAGCACACAACAATAGCCCTCGTGATAGCAGCATTGTGCTTGCCATGCCCCTAATTCACCCATTCTCTTCCCTAGCTTGCAATGGTTATTTAATGTGCATTGTAGTGGCTGGTAGCTGGCATGCATACATATTAGTATTCTCAGCTGCCAGTTGCCACACGCTAAAACATGCATTAACTGGTTAGCGACTTTTAGTAAAAGAGCCCCTAAGTATTATTTGCAAGGTTAAACTATTATCAGTCATGTCTTTTTTTGCAATGAAGACCACTAACCTGTTTAGTTTTTCTTCATAAGAAAGGTGTTCATAATTCTATCATCATTTTTGTGGTCCTTCTCTGAACCTTTTCTAGGTCTACTATATTCTTTTTTTGATGGGGAGACCCTAATTTTACGTGGAGCCCGATTTAGAAAGAGACACATCTGGGCCCATTAGGACCCAATTTTGTAATGTGGGAGTAAAACGTTCCCGTGCCATACAGAATCGGGCCCCTGCCTACAAGCAGAGATGTCCTCCCCACAGGTCGGTGTGCCCCCCACAGCGCCAACCCCCTGTAACCCTGCCACTTGACACCGGGCTGGGCAGCCAGGGTCTGGATCTGGTGGCGAGGTCCTACCTGGGTCCTGTCCTGGCTTTGAGGGGGTGTTCCGGTCCCAATCGCTTCTGTCCCAGCTGCTTATTCCACCTCTGAGGTGGAATAAGCAGCGCGTCTACCCCTGACCCGCAGGATGTATAGGGCCGTGACCTGAATAGGTCCTGTACATCCTGCCATCTCGACCCACCCCTGCTCTACCCACACTCTGTCCACATGCTGCCCCCTCCCACCCCCGCTGGTTGCCCCCGTACTGCTGCTCTGGCCGTGTGGGGAGAGCCTGTGGTGGAATACGGTCAGGGCGGCTTGCGGGTCTATATGTTCTAGGACATGCAGCCATGAAAATCACCTCTTTGAATTGGACCCACAGTGTACAGGGTGCAGTCACATCATGGATCTGTAAAGATGCATAATGATATTCATAGGAGCAAGACTAAAGGTCCCTCAAGTCACTGTTTCCAACAGTGGCTAATCCAGGTCACAAATACCTGACAGGATCCTAAAAAGTAGACAGATTCCATGCTGCTTATTCCAGAGATAAGCAGTAGATTTCCCCCAGTCCATTTTAATAATGGTTTATGGACCTTTCTCTGGGAACTTGTCTAAACCTTTTTAAACCATCTATACCAACAACTCTTACTACATCCTTCGGCAACAAATTCTAGAGTTTAATTACACGTTAGCTTCATTGCATTTTTTCTAGTCTTTGTACTTTTTTTCCCCAATCCAGGCTTTATTGTAGCAAAAAACGAAAATACAGATCAATTCAACACTGCAAAAATACAAAGCCACAATATAGTAAAAATGCAATGGAATAGCCCCTTCTTTTAAAGTTTTTCAATTTGTCCATGTAACACTAGCACTAAACACCCAAGTACAAGTTAACCAGAAGTAAAATACCTTCCGCACTCCATGCCATAATGCTCCTCCACCTTGACTACTGCAACTCCATCTGCTAGGGCCTCCCATAAAATACACTACTTCCATTATGCACTGCCCTGCATAAAATAGTATGTATCCTGCAAGGAGCTTAAAGACGCGTCCATATTACACCAATCCTCAAATATCTCCATTGGCTGTTAATAACAAGCCAAATAAAATACAAGATGCTCCTTCTAATCCACAAAAACATCCACTTACACTCCAATACATACCTCCTCACACTGCTCCAAACTCAGCAACCCAACAGGACCAGACAAACATCCACGAAAAATACTCTCACCATCCCTCACACTAGAACTAAATACAACAAACAAGCCTGCAGATGAGCCTTCCAACTATATGCTCCCTCTATCTGGAACACACATCCAACCACAATAAAAAACACCACTGACCTCTTTGACTTCCGAAAAAATTTAAAAAATACATTTTCTCAGAACATTTTAGCCCAACAACATAACCACCCTCCCATCATCTGTACCTACTAAATACGATATAAACAATTATAACAACCAAGATCTGTTACTCATTGTACATAGTTAACTGTTAAAAATATCAAGTATACACTGTATATAATTTTCCTGTTCAATGTAAACCAGTTGGTATATTACTGTTCTATGTAAACAGTTTTGACCCGGAGAAAAGCGGTATATAAAAACTGCTAACTAAAAAAATAAATAAATAAAGCAAGCAATCTCAAAGACCCTACCCACTTCCCCCCCTCTCCCCTCACCCCCCCCCAACCCTACCTACCCACTGTCACATGAAAGCACTTTCCCTCCGGGGAGAGGGTCTTTCCCATACCAGCACCCTACTGGCCACATTAGAGAGTATCCTGCATACTATACAACTTCCCAACTACCCAAATCTTCTCAAAGCAGGACATATGCAACCATCTTGAGGCTACCATCTGCTTCCTTGTGTACAGGTCTGACATACGCACCAACCATCTCATCAGCACAGGGGCCACCACCTGCTTCCAAGCAGAAGCCAAGTTCAACTTGGCAGCATTCGTGCAATGATACATCAATGCCAGCTCTGGTGATTGGGCCCTGGGGACCGACCTCCCAAACAGAAAAATCCCCAGATCCCAAGGGATGTCCCAGCCTAAACGTCATTCCACCCTATACTGAACACCCTTCCAATAACCCTGAACACAGGGGCAAGTGCACCAGATATGCAACAGGGTCCCACGCATACCACATCCATGGCAACACTGACCTGAGGTCCCCAAGAATGCCCTAGCTAGTCACACAGGGGTCATATACCACCAGTAGAGAAGCTTATAATCGGTTTCCTGAGCAATAACTGCTAAGGAACTTTTCCAAAGCTTCCCCTCAATCTGCTCCCCTTGCTGGTCCATCTAAGAAAGCTTCAGTTCCTGAGTCCAATAGTTCCTGTGCCTTCCCACCAAAACGTTCAGTTTCTGCAGGCTGGCATACAATGCTGCGACCAGCCCTTTAGTGGATGTACATTCTTCACACATAAGTTCCACATCAGTAAGGGTCCTGGCCACCTTTTTCTTAATATCACAGTGATCTCCCAATGCACTATCTGAGCATGACAGAAGGCATGATGACTGATGTGATGGCGCATCTGGGTTAAACCCTAGAGAAAGGGGGAGAAACCAGTCTTTTTCCCCTGAAGCAAACAGCAGTGCAGGAAGGGAAAGGTTAAATCTCCAACAAATGAAAAAAAACTCTGTGCACCGGAAGCTAGAGAGGGAGCCACACCTCAGCTCCATGATGACCAGGGGAGCTGACGTGAGAGGCAGGTGGGAGGCGTCAAAGCCTATAGGACAGCCCCAAACACTTAAGCAGGAAGAAACAGTTAGTGAGGGGCGTGTGGAGAGAGAGAGGAAAAACCACGGGACAAGCAGCAGAGAGAAGGAAGAGAGAAGAAGAAATAATCCTCGAGAGGAAAGGCTGGAAAGTTTGTCCAGGAGTCAGAGGAGTTCTTCTCAGGAGTCTTCTGTTGAAGCTGTTCTGGAAGGTGGGAGAATAGGCAGAAACAAAGCTCCTTTTGAAAAGCTGCATAAACGCTCTTATTGCAGGCACCGTGTCTGTAGCTCCAGTTCTGAGAGAAGCACAGCTGATAGAAAGCAATTAGCTGACCGGAAGCTTGGGAGACAGGAGTCAGAGCCAGACCCTGCTGAGAAGCGTGCCGTAAGAGACCAGGTGAAGCAGTCTGGGGACAAGTGGTTGCCTTTAGCACTACCTGAGAAGGCAAGAAGTGCTAGGAAAAAGGTGAGCCCTTTTGAAACCCTTAAATCAGTGTTAAAGGAGACTGGTATCCTTGGTTCCTCCCCCATACCTCAGAGTAAGGAAGAGTCCCGATGGAGACAGCTTAAAACCTTATTAGAGCAATGGAAGCCTTCTGTGGAGAACCCTGTAAATAGGCAGGTTATATCAGACTCAGAGGGAGAAGCCATGCAAACTGAGGAAGCCCCTGCAGAAAGTGAATGTTCTGATATGGAGACAGACTGTGCTTATTGCCAAAGAGAGTAAAGCTGTTAAACGTTTATGCTGATGATAAGTGCTGGAAGAAGCCTGAAACTGTGCTGGTGGGATTTACTCTGGGGAAGGCAGTGGCCTGCCAGAAGTGTAAAGCCTAGCCAGTTTGGCAACTGTGAAAGAAGAGAACGCTACTGTTTTATTGATAGTTATATGAAGGCATCGTTGCTGGAAGAAAAAGCAGTTAATGTTTGGCAACTGAAAGAAGGTTTAAGAAAGTGTTTTAAAACAGGCACGCTTGCATGTATAACACATAGACTTTGCTGTATCAGTAAACTTTATTTTGGTTTGGAGAAGAATCCTTTATTTATGTTTAATAGGGGTAGTACAAAATACCTGTGCAACAATAAAACTTATTGTTACCCCAAAATCCTTGGCTGTTTCCGTCTTGACCACAACTACATGGAACATAAGACCCACAGCACTTATAAGGATATATAAATGTGGTCCGTCCATTTCCACTAGGCATCCGCCTATACCAAGGAGTGGATGTGACACTGGGCAAGGCAAATTCTTCCTGCAGCTCGATAAATTGGAGCAAGCGATCATCCTCAAACAACTGCCCCACTTGCCTCAACCCCGCCCAACCCCACTGATGAAATATGATTGAGGAAGTGCCCTGCAGAAAAGCCTTGTTATAAGCAATAGGGAACAATGGTGACAAGGATGCCCCCCTAGGCCAAATGTTTCAGTCCCAGCAATGAATGGTATCCACCACATAAGGGTTCCCAGACGTTGGGTAAGTGCGCAGCCCGGCTCACAACCATAATTGCTCCCCCAGTCCCAGTCCCTCCCCCACACTAAATCCCTTGTGAGCTGCACCCAATATTTTGAGCTATCATGATTCATCCATTCAATGAGAGCATGACCTTGCACCACCACATTGTACCACAAAGGTTAGGGACACCCATCTCCCCTTCCTCCAATGAGCATAAAGCATCTACCATGCTATCCGGGGCCGACACAGCTACCATTGAACTCCAAGAACATCCTCTGTTAAGACTCCAAAGTCCCCTGCAGCAGTGGAATGAGGAGTAACTGGAAAAGGTACAAGAAGTACGGGACAATCACCATTTTAGTCACTGTAATTCAACCAAACCATGAAAGCAACAACCCCATCCAAGACTCCAAGTCTCTCCGCACCTGAAGGAGCAGCAGGCCATAATTAGACTGACTCAGTGCCTCTGGTTCCACTGTCAGGTTCGCACCCAGGTAGCATATAGCTTTCTTCACCCACTTGGACACGTTCCTGGAGAAAAGGTCCATGTTGTTGTTAAGTACCGTTGAGTTGGAGTCGACACATGTCGACCCTCTGAATAGCTATCCTAAATTGTGTTCGGTCTTCAGTCAGGCAGCTCATTGTTGACAGACTGGTACCTGTAGCTGCTGTTATTGTATCGATCCATCTCATTGCTGGCCTTCCTCTTTTGCGTTGACCTTCTATCTTGCCAAGCATGATGTCTTTCTCTAATGATCTCTCTCTTCGCATGATGTGTCCAAAGTATGAAAGTCAAAGTCTTGTCATCTGAGCTTCTAAAGAAAGCTTAAGTTTGATCTCCTCTATTACCGACTGGTTTGTTCTTCGGGCAGTCCGTGGTATATACAGTATTCGCCGCCAGCACCATAATTCAAAGACATCAATTTTCTTCCTGTCTATCTTTTTCACTGTCCAGCTTTCACATCCATATGCTGTTATTGAAAATACCATGGCTTGAACAAGTCAAATCTTTGTATGGAGAGAGACATCTCTGCTCTTGAGAATCTATTCTTTCATAGCCATTCTGCCAAGAGCAATGCGTCGTCTGATTTCTTGACTGCTTGTTGCTTCTTTATTGATAGCTGATCCAAGTAGGTTAAAGTTGTTCACAATTTCAATTTCTTCTCCTTCAATGATAAACCTGTTGATTATACCAGTTGTCATGATCTTTGTCTTCTTTACATTAAGGTGCAGGCCCATTTTGAGACTATGTTCTTTGATTGTGAGAAGCAAATGTTTCAGATCATCTTCACTTTCAGCCAGTAATGTGGTATCATCAGCATAGCGAAGGTTGTTGATGAGTCTTCCACCAATCTTCACACCTCTGTTGTTTTCATACAATCCTGCTTCTCTGATGATTTGTTCTGCATATAAATTAAACAGGTAGGGGGAAAGTATACAGCCTTGTCTTACACCTTTGCTTATTTTAAACCATTCTGTTTCTCCTTGTTCCGTTCGAACTGTTGCTTCTTGATCAATGTACAGATTGTGCAAGAGTACGATCAGGTGTTCTGGTATACCCATGCTTCTTAATGTGGGCCAGAGTTTCTCATGGTTTACACAGTCAAAAGCTTTGTTATCGTCAATAAAGCACAAATAGATATCCTTTTGGTATTCTTTAGTCTTTTCAAGGATCCATCTCACATCCGCAATGATGTCTCTCGTTCCTCGCCCTTTCCTGAACCCTGCTTGCACTTCAGGTAGTTCTTGTTCCAGGTATGGTGGTAGTCTCTTTTGAATAATCTTCAGTAGAATCTTGCTGGCATGTGGGATCAGAGTGATTGTGCGATAATTTCCACAGTCAGTTGGATCATCTTTCTTTAGTATTGGTATAAACACAGATCTTTTCCAGTCAGTTGACCATGATGTTGTCTTCCATATTTCTTGGCAGAGCCTTGTAAGTACGGTAACAGCTGCATCAGATTGCTGTAATACTTCTATGGGAATGCTATCAATGTCTGGTGCTTTGTTCTTTGATAAGGCTTTCAATGCTGCTTCAACTTCTTCTTTCATCACCAATGGTTCCCGATCATAAGGTACAGGTTGAAACAGCTGTTGGTCCATTTGATCTTTATCATATAAAAACTCTGTATATTCCTTCCACCTTTTCTTGATCTTCTCAGCATCATTCAACATAGAACCTTGAGCATCTTGTAACATTCCAATTCGAGGCTGGAACTTTTTCTTTAACTCTCGTTGCTTTAGGAAAGCCGATCTTGTTCTTCCTCTAAAAGTTTCTGCTTTTATTTCCTTGCATGCGTCATTGTAGTACTTTTCCTTGTCCTGTCTTGCTGCACATTGGAAATCTCTGTTGATTTCTGTGATTGTCTTTCTTTCTCCTCTGGCTTTATCTTCTCTGCCTTTCTGGGCAATTTTCAGAGTTTCTTCTGTCATCCATTTTGGCCATTTTTGCTTTTTCACCTTTTGTAGAGACTTCTCGCTTTCTTCCAACACAACCTTCTTGATGTCATTCCTTAACTCTTCTGGAGCTCTGTCATTTGTATCTAAAGCAGCAAATCAATTTTGCAGGCAGTCTTTAAATTCCTTTGGTGTATTCTCATGGTCATATTTTGCTGCACTCATGAGTGGTTTGCTCTTTTTCAACTTTAGCTTGAGTTTGCATACTAGTAGTTGATGATCTGTACCACAGTCAGCTTCAGGTTTTGTCTTTGTTGATGTTACAGAGCTTTTCCATCATTGACTTCCACAGATGTAGTCAATTTGATTTTTATACAATCCATTGGGTGAAGTCCATTGGGTGAAGTCACAGTCGCCGCTTGTGTTGCTGGGAGAAGGTTTTGAGATGAATAGATCGTTGGTCTTGCAGAATTCTATCAGTCTTTCTCCAGCTTCATTTCTGTTGCCAAGTCCATATTTTCCAACTACTTTGTCTTCTTCTTTGTTGCCAACCTTTGCGTTCCAGTCACCCATTGATATCAGGATGTCCTGTTTGCAATGTTTGTCAATTTCAGCTTGTACTTGTTCATAGAACGCTTCAATTTCATTCTCTTCTGCAGCTGTTGTTGGGGAATATACTTGAATTATAGTCGTGTTGATAGGCATTCCTCGTAGATGAATAAAGATTAAGCGTTCGCTGACTGCATTGTATTTCATTACAGTTCTTGCAAGTTTCTTCTTTATTATAAATGCAACACCATTTCTTCATTGTTTTTTATTTCCAGCAGAGTAGACCATGTGATCATCTGATGCAAAGTGCCCGATGCCAGTCCATTTCAGTTCGCTGACACCCAACAGATCAAGTTGTACACGTTCCATTTCATTCTTGACCACCTCCAACTTCCCTTGGTTCATGCATCGTACGTTCCATATTCCAATGCATAAGACATCTTTACAGCTTCTGACTCTCATTTCATGTGCAGCTACATCAGCAGTCAGACGTCCCAAGGGCTTTGATCTAATCACATCATAAATGCTGGCTTTACTCTGAAAAGTTTTCAGCTCTTCCCCAGTAGCTAGTCCAGTGCCTTCCGACCTGGGGGTCTCATCTTCCAGCACTATAGCACAATTTGTTTTGTTATAACTATCCATTGGGTTTTCATGGCAAGATACAGAAGAAGATTGCCAGGCCTTTCTTCCGTGCAGTTTAAGTTTGGTGTTGTTGCCGTTGTTAGAGAAATGTGATCCTCTGCCGTCAACACTATCCCATTCTGCTGCTGCCCAGATGGGTGGTTTGTCTTGGTCTGGCACCTCAGCTGAGACCTGCCCATCTTGGGAGACCCTGCCAGTAGTTAAAGTACCGATAATTTAGCTCTCAGGATCACTGATGCACACAAGCCCTCACAGCACGACAAGCTGCAAACCAAGTGAGGCGGAAATATGATATCTTGCTGTCATTGACAAACCCCTTGATTTCCTTACCCCGTGCAAATCAGATCTTAGAGGCCTTCTTGCTTGTATCAGGATTTAAGATTAATTTTTCTAAGTACAAGATCTTGAACATCAGTATGGGACTGGAGGATTGTGCCCGTTTACGTGAGAGTTTTCCCTTTCAGTGAACATAAGAACATAAGATATGCCATACTGGATCAGAGCAAGTTCCATCAAGCCCAATATTCTGTTTCCAACAGTGGCCAATCTAGGTCACAAGTACCTAGCAGTTTCCTAGCAGTGAGGGGGAAAGTTCCATAAACCACTATTAAAATGGACATGGAATATCCACTGCTTGCCTCAATATAAGCATTGTGGAACCTGTGTCTTTTGGGGAAACTGGGGAAACATCCCTTTAGCAACTACCACCACCATACTCATAATCCCCGCAAACATCAGAATAGCAGACTAATGTACATTAATCCACTAGTATCCCATCAATGTACATTACCAACATCAGCTCCCTTCCCTATAAATTGCCTCCTTATGAATATAAAATCTGTAAGAAACAGAATCCTAGTTATCCTGGATCTTTTAAAAAATAGTGCTCCTGATATACTGTGCTTAACAGAAACCTGGCTAACAGATGCTGATTCAATACTGTTTAACCAGCTAGCAATCCTGAACTACAAAATACATCATTGCTTGAGACCAACTAAATGTGGTGGAGGTGTTCCAATATTAGCGAAGAAAGAACTAAACATTATACTCCACTCAAAAGAAAACATTGATGAAATGAATATTTTAACCATCAAAAACAAAAATATAATGATTAGCTTAATTTACAGACTCCCCTCAGCCTCTCCGGACAACCTTGCATCCATATTGGAAACAGCATGCAATACAACACCAGGCAAATCTCATATCATCCTTGGAGACTTCAATCTCCCAACACTTCAAAACACACACACATCACACCTCATAAATGCCATGTCAGACATTGGCTTTCAACAAGTGGTTCAGACCCCCACACACAGAAGAGGTAATATTTTAGACCTCATTTTCATTCAAAATTATATCATCCAGAAAGAACATACATTACACCTGTCCAATTACACTCCCATTACCATGGACAGACCATTATCTGTTAGAATTCACACTCCCCACCTCACCAATTTTACCTATACAACAAAGCACCCCAGCAATACTCAGAAAATTCAAAACATATGACAAGGATACCTTCCTGAAAAACACGCTCCCACACATTGATCACTCTCTCACTGACCTTGATGACATCATTCATAATTGGAATTCTACCATAACAAATGCAGCCCTTGCACCACACCCATCCAAAATCACAAAAAAGCATACCTCTAAAATATGCTATACAATGAACTTAGGAATTTAGAGAATAAATTGTGCACCATACAGCACAAATGGAGACGTACACGATCAGAAAATTACAGCAAATTATACATGCTGACACTAAAATCTTTTAAAGAATTCATAAACGATTGATAAAACCCTCAATAGGCCAAAAGAACTATTTTCCATTGTTAAATCTCTGACAAAAACTCCCACACCTGATGTAGAAAAAGTGATCATACATCCACAATTACTTGCAAACCTTTACATGGAGAAACTTAACCCAGCAACTTATGATGGTACCTGCAGCCCTGCAGACATATCCATGAACCCACCTGTCATACAACCCAAAAGCTCTAGCCATCACAACCAAATCACATGGCAGACATTTCACTTTATCGACCAAAGATATCTGAAAATCATAATAACTACTATCAATACAACCACATCGTCCAGTGACTCATGCCCAGCCTCCTGGCTAAAAGCATCTAAAGATGAAGTCTCCACAATCATCTTAGAAATAGTCAACTCTTCTTTAGGGCAAGGATAGAAGCCAATTGCCTTAAAACAGGCAATAATTCGGCCAATATTAAAATCAACAAATTCTGACAAGAACCAAACAAATTCCTACAGATCTATATCGAGCATGCCTTTTCTAGCTAAGATCATAGAAAAGGTTGTACAGATTCAGCTACAGGATTTTAGTGACCTAAATGCACCACTAGATGAACATCAGTATGGGTTCAGACCCCATCATAGCGTCGAGACCCTGATGCTATCATTTCTAGATAAACTCATACGGGGCCTAAATTCCAATAAACAAGAATTCATCCAAGTCTTTCTAGATATAACCTCTGCGTTTGATAGTATTGACAATAAACTACTCATTAGGTGACTAAAACAAATTGGATTGTGGGGGGCTGTAATACAATGGTTTATATCCTACCTTACAAATTGCACTCAACAGGTTTGGATTGGCAACACCTCATCTACAACCTTCAATCAAAAACAAAGTATTCCTCAAGGCTCCTTCTTATCCGCCCTTCTATTTAACCTGTACATACAACCAATATGTAGTATCTTTAGAAGATACAGGATAAACTATCATCTCTATGCCGATGATATAATGTTATACCGTCCCATAGATATTATTAACCCTGATTACTCCGGGATAATCTCTTGCTTGGGAGATATAATAGATTGGCTGAAATCACATAATCTGAAAATCAACCTTAATAAAACTGAAGTGCTGTACATATCTAGAAACCCATGCTTCACTTCCCCCAGTACATTCAAGCTACAAGTAACAGAACTTGAAGTTAGGAAGGAGGAGAAATAGCTTGGAGTAATACTTGACCAATCCCTGAATATGGTGTCACATATCAAATCTCTTACTAGAATCATTTACCTCAAACTACGCATGACCCAACATCTCAGACCCCTTTTAGAAAACAGGACTTCAGAACGGTACTTCAGGCCCTAATAACACCACATATAGATTACTGCAACAGCATCCTTCAGGGACTTCAAAAAAAAAACCATATACCAATTACAACTTGCCCAAATTCTAGCAGCATACATTCTATATAAAGCACAATGCAAGGATCACATCACCCCAATTCTCTATGACCTCCACTGGCTCCCAGTCACCTCAAAAATAAAATACAAATACTTGATGATCATATTCAAACACCACAATAAAATAGCCACAACTCCCCTGTCCTCCCTCCTTAGCACCCCAATAAATTCAAGAACATGAAGATACTGCTCTCAAAATACCTACACCATTCCCAACCATATCCACAATATTACCCAATATACTAGTACAAGAGCCTTTTCATACATTGCACCTATGCTATGGAATGCCCTCCCCGACAATCTAAGAACACTGACAGACCTGCTACAGTTCCGCAAGGAACTAACGACACATTTGTTTAAAGAGTACTATGGGAGCTCCCATGATATGGTCCCAAGATCAATCTGAATAAAAGCTCCATACTATTCCTGCCCATTATACATGTGACCACAGAAGCAATGATGGTCCTGAATCCACTCCCACTGTAAAACTGTATATGATTCCCTTAACTTTGCATCATACTGCAAAACTGTATATAGTTACCCTAACATTGTATCCAGTTAGTTGTAAGATAGTTCTTTGTACATAAGTTTGCAAGTTCATTGTAAAGTTTGCTTTTTCAGTTCAATGTAAACTGCCCTAGATCTCTGGAAGGGGCGGTATATAAGAGCATGTTAAATAAATAAATAAAATTAAATAAATACATAAATTGTAAATACTATTTAAACCACTCTGGTTCACAGCAGTGGTTATTGGAGAGGTTTCCTGTGGTGAAAGGAGGGAAATACTACCCGCTAACACCTTTCTTCCCCAAATGCAGGCACCAGGTGCCAAACGGACAAGAACTGATGGAGCCCACCATTGAGGGTACTCCAGCCAGGCCAGTCCTGGACCTAGAAGTGCACCCAAGGGGTGCTAAAGTTCTAAAGCATATGAGGACAGATTTAAAGATTTAATATCTATACTTGAGAAGAAAGGCAGGATAGAGGAGATATGATAGAGAAGTTAAATACTTCTGTGGCATAAATGCACAGGAGGAGAGTCTCTTTCAATTGAAAGCAAGCTCTGCTATGAGGGGACATAGGATGAGTGTGAAAGCGAGTAGATTCAGGAGTAATATGCAGAAATATTTATTGATGGAAAATGTGGTAGGTGCATGAAATAGTCTCCCAGTAGAGGTGGTAGAGATGAGAAAAAAAAAACAAAAGGGAGCAAGGAGTAGAAAGCATTTATTTATTTTTATTTAACAGTTTTTTTATATACCACCTTACCCTTTAATCAAAGTGATTTACATTGAAACTTCAGGTCATACAATAAACTAGTACAAATAATGATGTCAAACTGTTACAGTAAACCAGAGTTACATTAAAATCAATAAACAAGAACAACGTAGAACTTATGTACAGTAAGAGGGACAGGTACTATTGGTCATTAATATTAGACTTAGAGGTGACCTAGTATGGGAAAGTGCACTGGATTCGCAGGGCTTGAGGATATGGTATTTGCTTAAATGCTGTGTCCAAGGAAAGTAATTGCTTAAGTGATATGTATGAAATGTTCAGTATAAAGATGCATCATTATCTTTTTGCGGACGTCCTTGATGTCTGTTGTGGTTCTGATATTTTCCATCAGGGTGTTCCATAATGCTGGGGCAGAGAGAGAAAATGCCCTTTTATTCAGAAGCATCCCAACACGGCCGTGTTTCGGCATGGCTGCCTTCCTCAGGGGACCTCAAGAGGCAAAGGTTGATTCATTACAATCATGGAATAAACATACATAATTAAAATGCATATATGTTATGCTAAAATAAAATACACAATTGAAATAATTAAACCATAAATGAAATAACATAAAAATTGGATTAAAAACTCATTGGACCATAAATAAAACATAAAAAACCTTGTAAATAGATAATAGATAATTATAATACCAATATAAATAAAGAGACATAGTTGAAAAGGAGAAAGTGAAACATTGTACTGTATATGTAATGTTAGAAGATGGTAATAAGTAGATAAATTAACCTTGATATTCAATAACCTGTGTTCGTTTATATGCAACATCAGAAAAATTAAACAAGGATGAAAGATATGTATTGGAATACTGTAAGTACCCAAATAGGATATTCAAAATGTGGGACTCAGCCACTAAAACCTTTAATAATAAAAGCTAGAAGAGTTGTGTAGTTAGTTAAAAACAAATAAATAATAGATACAATAAATATTACAGTACATAAATTAAAACAAAGAAGTACTTTCTGCAGGATCTGTGGAATCCTAAAAAGATCTTGCAGCAAAGTGTAAAAGTAAAGTCTGTGCATCAAGGGGGTACATGTAAAAAAAACATATTATGGAAACATTGTTATGCAACATTAATGTGCCTAAGTCAAATGCAAACTAAATTATTATTACCCCACATTTGTGGGGAATATATGATAAGTTAGAGTTTCCGTGACATGAGAGTTAATCCTACAAATGAAGCAATCCTGAAGGTATGTGGACTGTACATTCTAAGATTCCCTTTCATGATGCTAAGGGTCAAATATACTCATTGTGATGAGGAGAGCTCTGCTGAGCACATGGAAATAGAGGAAAATTGTAAATATACCTTTAAGGAGAGAGACAGGCAGGGAATTCACAGCTTTCAGAGTGCAGATAAAGGAAGAAAACACGCAGTCACGGAAGTCAGGCCACACCCAAGCTCTGCTAACCTAAGTGCAGGCTTGGGGAGTAATGAAAAACACCTGAGTAGGAAGTAGTGTATGCTAGCTAAGAAACGGCCTTATAAACCCAGGGGAGGAAAAGGAAAGGAGCCAGCACCGGGGAGCAGAAAGGAGATCACCGGGAAGGAGAACGGTGAAGCTTTCAGTGAGGAGCTCAGCAGTGAACCAAGCTTACAGGAGGAGGGCTGTTAGTCCTGAAGCCAGCCGAGGTGTGGCTAGGAGAATTGCTGATGAAGGTCAGGCTGCAGTTCAAACGGTACGTGGACCAGCTCAAAGAGTTCAGGCTGCCAAAAGGTGGGTGGACAAACTCACAGCTAGAAGTGACCAGAACCCAGCTTGTTGGAAAGAACCAGGGCTGAACAAGTTAGAAGAACTGAGACAGTTGATCCAGAGAAGGAATCCTCACATTCCAGGTACAAACGTTCCTTATTGTGAAGAGAAGTCCAGGAGCTCTTACAGAGCATTAAGCCAGAAACAGTTCCTGAAAGCTCAGAATCAGACGTACATGCTGTAGAGCAGGAAGAGATGCAGGTAGACTGTCCTGAGCAGGATTCTATAAATGAGGAATTAGCAATGGACTGTTCATTGTGCCAGAAGGCAGATTGAAAGCTTTCTGAGAAAAAGTCTTTAACCAAGAAAGCACTGAAGAAAGAGGGTGAGTTAACCTATCTGGGTTAATGCTAGGAACTGCTTCTAATAAGAAAGGATACTTGCCTAACTTGTATTTGAAATACTAAAGAAGCAGAAGATAAAAAAATGGACATTTTGCTTTGCTTGAAGGAAGAAGCTATGTTTGTTTGCTGAACGTTTGATGAAAACAGTTACACATGTTAAAAGGCTTATGAAGCAGTTTCAGTTCTAGTTTGTGTATAATTTCCTGATGTTATTGCTTGGAGAAGAATCCTAGCGTTTGTGTTGAGCCTTAGTGCTTTTGGGGAAGATAAATAAATTTCTTGTTTGCCTTTAAAAACCATCGGTTTCACACTACTGTCTTTAAATAATGAGAAACAACTACAAGTCCCAGAAGTCCAAGCTGTGGACAAGAATAGTATAATTCTTTATTTAGGACTAACATTGGCAGCCCTGCGCTTTTAGGCCTTTGGCCCAGGCTAGGGTGACGACATCATGCATGATAGCGGTACTAGAAAAATTAAGTCATACTATTGTGAAGTAAATAATTATGCTATATTTAAATCTATGTCATTCAAAAACTAAGAGAAATCTATTCTATTACAGGAGGGATGTCCAATCAGAGTAATTTTCGTGAATATAATTAATCAGGCAGGAGACAATATATGACTATTATTAATAAGGTAGTAGGGAGGAGTGGCCTAATGGTTGGGGCAAGTTACCTCAAGCTGGAGGACCAGGAGTTCAAATTCCACTAGAGGACAGCAACCTTGGCCTGGAAGGCCTGGGGTTTATAGTCACACAGGTGCTCCTTGTGACCTTGGACAAGCCACTTAACCCTCCATTACCTCAGATACAAAAACATAGATTGTGAGCCCTTCAGGGACAAGGGAAAAAAATATATACAGTACCGAAATGTACACTGCTTTGAATTGTAGAAAAGCAGCATATAAGCCTAGTTAAATAAATAAATAAAATAAAAACCCTCCCTAAATATATGGGGCACTGTGCTGTTGTTGAAAGCCTTCCATAAAGACCTTATATAATTAAAAGAAAATTTAAAAACATGTGTATTTAAATAGCATATCAGAGAGGGGAAGAAGGAGAGATGAGAGGGGAGAGGGTTGGGGAAAGGGGGAGAGGAAGGGAAGGAAAGGGGAAGGGGAAGGGGATGGGAAGAAAATGGAGGGGGGAAAAGGGAAGGGGGAAGGGGAGAAGAGGGAGAGGGAAAGGGGAAAGGGGGCAAAGGAGGAACTTATACTAAAAGCATACATTTGTGGAGTATAGCAATGTATGATGACTGTTAAACCTCCTCGGCACTTTAAGACTTGTATACAACAAAATGAAAATGCTACAGCACCTGCAACCATTACTAGACTTAAGTGACTTCCGTACAGTCTTTCAAACCCTGGTATTCTCAGATATGGACTAATGTAACATAATCCTTCAAGGCTTACCAAAATATGCTATGCATCTGCTACATTTGGCACAAAATACTGCTGCCCACATTTTATGAGGTGCATCCAGATCTGAACACATAAAACCAATTCTAAAGCAGCTTCACTAGCTTCCCATAATAAGCCAAACAAAATACACCTTCAAGGTATCCCATAACTGCAATCACTCTTATATAAAATGGCAAATAACATGACCAAAAGAACGAACATGCAAAACATCTCCACCGTCCCCCTACTAAGAATAAGAAGCAGTCAAACTACATCCAATCGAGCCTTCTCGCTATTTATAGCAACCATATGGAACAATCTCTCTGACAATATACGTGGGATCTCTGGCCTAAAGGATTTCTGTAAGGACCTTGAAACTCACTTTTTCAAAGAATACTTTGACAGCAAAACCTGAAACTCCCTCTTCCCTTAAGCATACACTCTCCCTTCATCCCCCATTCCCCCTCCTCTCCTCTTTCTACTTGAATGTATATAGGGCCCAATTTTTGAATCACTAGGCTTGAGTTACCCATGTAAAAGAAGGCCTTACCCGTGTAAAACCACCATATCTGTGTAAACCACATTTTCAACAAGATGGCTTGAATTGTGGAGTTGCAGCTACCCACACAGTGCCAAGTCCTGAGGCCCGAAGGCATAATGGAGCCATGGTTCTGTGAAACCCGCGTAAAGTGGATTTTAGAAACCCGTGTGCACTGATATTAGATGAAACATTGAGTCAGAAAGGATTAAAGTTTTGCAGGAAACAAAATCTGCTGTAGAATCTATATGGATTGAAATTCCATGTAAAAGGGGGAAGGCAATGGCAGTGGGGGTGTACTATCAACCGCCTGGCCAGAATGAACAAATGGATGATGAAATGCTCAAAGAAATCAAGGAAGCTAACAAACATTACAGCACAGTAATAATAATGGGTGATTTCAACTACCCCGGTATCGACTGGGTCAGTGTCACGGCAGGACATGCTAGGGAGATAAAGTTCCTAGATAAAATAAATGACTGCTTCTTGGAGCAGCTGGTTCATGAACCGACCAGAGGGGAAGCCATATTAGACCTAATCCTTAGTGGAACACCAGATCTAGTGCAAGAGATAAGGTTGTTGGGGCCACTTGGCAATAGTGATCATAGCATGATTGCCTTTGATTTAATTAGTGGAGAAGAGATAGTAAGGAAATCCACACTACTACCTTTTAACTTTTGAAAGGGAGACTATGACAAAATGAGGAAAACAGTTAAGAAAAAACTAAAAGGAGCAGTTGCAAAGGTTAAAGACGTACATCAGCTATTTGATAACAAATAGCGCGGTATATAAAAATTGTTAAATAAATAAATAAATAAAATCAGGCTTGGCTGTTGTTGAAAAATACTATCTTGGAAGCCCAGACCAGCTGTATTCCATGCTTTAAGAAAAGTGGAAGGAAGTCCAAAAAACTGCCAGCATGGTTTAAAGGTGAGGTCAGAGAGGCTGTTGTTGCCAAAAAAGCATCTTTCAGGAAATGGAAAAAAAGAGCCAAACGATGAAACCTGGAAACAACACAAGCACTGGCAAATCAAATGCAAGGCATTGATAAGGCAGGCAAAGGAAGAATTTGAGAAGAAGCTTGCTGCGGAAGCAAAAACGCAAAGTAAAGACCTTTTCAAGTACATTCGTAGCAAAAAACCTGTGAGAGAGTTAGTTGGTCCATTAGATGATAAAGGGGTTAAAGGAGCACTAAGAGGCGACAAGGCAATAGCAGAGAGACTGAATGAATTCTTTGCTTCAGTCTTTACTGAGGACGATGTAGGGATGTTACCCATGACTGAAGTGGTATTTAAAGGTGTGGAAGAATTGAAGGAAATATCGATACATCGGGAAGATGTATTACAACTATTAGATAAGCTGAAGAGTAGCAAATCACCTGGGCCTAATGGTATACATTCAAGGGTGTTGAAAGAGCTGAAATATGAGATTGCAGACCTGCTATTAGTAATCTGTGAACTATCATTAAAATCATCTCTAATACCTGAAGATTGGAGGATCGCCAATGTAACACCAATTTTTAAAAAGGGTTCCAGGGGTGATCCGGGAAACTACAGACCGGTGAGCCTGACATCAGTACCAGGAAAAATGGTAGAAACCATCATAAAGAATAAAATTACTCAGCATGTAGATAGTCAAGACCTAATGGGAGACAGCCAACATGGCTTTAGACAAGGAAGATCTTGTCTTACTAATCTGTTATGTTTTTTTGAAGGAGTGAATAATTAGGTGGACAAAAGTGAGTCGGTTGATATTGTGTATCTGGACTTTCAGAAAGCCTTTGATAAGGTCCCTCATGAGAGACTTTTGGCAAAACTAAAGAGTCATGGGATAGGAGGAGGTGTACTATTGTGGATCAGGAACTGGTTAAAAGATAGAAAGCAGAGGGTAGGGCTAAATGGCCAATTTTCCCAATGGAGAAAGTGAATAGTGGTGTACCCCAAGGATCTGTGCTGGGTCCGCTGCTTTTTGACATATTCATAAATGACCTGGAAAGTGGAATAACGAGTGAGGTTATCAAATTTGCAGATGACACAAAACTATTTAAAGTTGTTAAAACCCAAGAGGATTGTGGAAAATTGCAAGAGGATCTTGATAAATTGGAAGACTGGGCATCAAAATGACAGATAAAATTTAATGTGGACAAGTGCAAGGTTATGCACCTAGGGAAGAACAACCCAAACTATGGTTACACGATGCAAGGTTCCACATTAGGAACCACAACCCAGGAAAAAGATTTAGGCGTCATTGTGGATACCATGTTAAAACCCTCGGCCCAGTGTGCAGCGGCGGCCAAGAGAGCAAATAGAATGTTAGGTATGAAAAGGAAAGGAATGGAAAATAAAACAAAAGATATTATAATGCCTCTATATCGTTCCATGGTGAGACCGCACCTTGAATATTGTGTGCAATTCTGGTCGCCGTATCTTAAAAAGGATATAGCGATTTAAGAAAAGGTTCAGAGAAGAGCCACTAAAATGGTAAAGGGGATGGAAGGATACTCCTATGAAGAAAGGCTAAAAAGGTTAGGGCTCTTTAACCTGGAAAAGAGACGGTGAGGGGAGATATGATAGAAGTCTATAAATTAATGAACGGAGTGGAACGGGTAAACGTAGGTCGATTGTTTACCTTATCAGAATATAGAAAGACTAGGGGACATGCAATGAAGCTACAGGGTAAACTATTTAAGACTAATAAAAGAAAATATTTTTTCACTCAACATGTAATCAAACTCTGGAATTTGTTACCGGAGGATGTATTAAAGGCTGTTAATGTAGCTGGGTTTAAAAAAGGTTTGGACAAGTTCCTGGAGGAAAAGTCCATAAACCATTATTAAGAAGGGACCCAGGATATCAATGCTTGAACCAATGCAAGCATTGTGGAACCTGTGTCCCTTGGGGAAACTGCTAGGTACATATGACCTAGATTGGCCACTGTTGGAAACCGAATACTGGGCTTGATGGACCTTGGTCTGACCCAGTATGGCATATCTTATGTTCTTATGTTCTTATGAAACAAACCACGTAAGCCTAAGCAACATTTCCCAGCACATAAAGACCTCAGAAGGGGTCCGGTGAACCCGTGGAGAGGTGGAACAGTGTACTGTAGGGCAAGGGAGCATATGTAGGCCTGTACACTAACCATGCACTTGGAAAGCAGCATTAGACTGGCAGAAAGGCTACGTTGTGGGCCATGCACATGGTGGTCCAGAGATAGAGACATGTCTGCCATGCCCAGGCGCAGTGGAGGATGCAGTGTGTTGTCCAGCAGCAGGCCTCAGCCCAGCACCCAAGACACAGATACCATGCCCCACATGTACACAGGCCCAGGGTAAGCTATCTGCAATTGACAGAGGAGGAGGTCTACCAGAGGAACTGATTGGATGGGGCAACAATAGTAGAGTTGTGCAGGATCCTCAGCGTGGACCTAGAGCCCTCCACCTCCAGAAGCTCGGCCCTGCCAGTGGCTGTCATGGTGACCACCACCTTGGGAGTCCTTAGAACTGGCAGCTTCCAGCATGTGATCGGGGCAACTGTTGAGTACATATTCTCTGTGGAAGAGATGGGGGGATACACATGGACTCTGTTGGGTACAACCTTATCACCTGTTGTGCAAACCTGTATCCTGCCACCATCTGGCAACCTGCCCATCCTGGGGGCTGGGGTATGATATATAGACAGGTCCTTCTACACTGTCACTATGATTTGTATTGTATATGCTGCATTATTAGTAGTACAGTAGTGTAGACACCATACTTGGACATATTTGCTATCCTGGTCTGTCTGTCTTCCATGCTCCCTAACATGCCTGTTCCTTTTTCCCCTGGCTGGCCTAGATAACAGCTACAGTAGGCCTAACAGACAGTCCTTTATTCCTCTCAGCCTGACTCTGATAAGCTGCATGCTGTGATGGAAATAGCAACTAACCGAACATCTCGTCAAGGGAAAACAGACTGTTTCCACTTACAGAGTCCACTGGAGCTGCTCCTCAGGCCCCTCTCCTCCTTCCTGGCTGTCTGAGCATGTTAGCTGTAATTGCACTTATGTTCCGGATGTCACCTATATGGTCCAATTCTCATCTCCCCATCTATAGGGGGGCATCAGAACCCTGCACAAAGGGCCTATAGGTCTCACATACATCCCTGAGGGGATCTATTAGCTGGGTCCCTGTGGCTAAAGTGATATTTTCTCCGTCCACCCTCCCACACCTCCATCACCCATATCCCTATCTCACCTTAACATATGTGGTCACTTGTGGTTCCATTACTTGTGCCCCTTGCTGCTGTACAGATTATATTCACTGTTGCCTTGCAGAGTGTGGTGTTTCTATCTGTCCCTGCTGTACCTCAGGCCCAGGTGATTGACAGGATTGGAGCCCATTTGGGGGCAGCACTCAAAACAGGAGGCATATCGATTGGTGGCAGGTGTGGGGTGCATGTGCTGGTACACCTCTGGCGTCTGCAACCATATTCCTGCCTGCCACTCCCCTTGCCATTTGCCACATGTCCTGTACCACCAGCAACAGTGCCATATGGGCCACTGCTTCACCTGCGTTACCCCTCTGGGCCCTTCTGGCACCTCTGCAGTCCCCCCCCCCCCACTCCTTTGCGCCTATCTGTTGCACACAGGCATCCCTTGACACCATGGTACTTGGTTGTGGGATGTGTGTGGCCTCTGCTGTGGGCACATGCCATAGCAGGGGGCATCCACTGCCTCAGGGGCAATAGCACTGCATGGTTTGTCATGCACCATGCATAGAGAGGCTGTCACAGTTTGTGCATTCTCACCATTTCAGATCTGTCATGTTCTGTGGCATCACATCATTGAGATGCTGCCACGGCTGGACAGGGGGTGGCAGGCAGTGTTGGCAGATCCACTTGCAGGGAAAGACGGGCAACGCATATGTGGGTTTTGCCACCAGTCCCCCCAGATCCCTGCACTGGGGCACAGGGGCTGGAGGGTGGGGCAGATGTCCAGGACAACCACGCTGGCTGGTGCAGTCCCCTGCAGTGCCCAGGCCAAACTTAACTCCCCCTACTCCAGCTGGTACTGTTGCTGTGCATGCCATGTGGTGTAGCTACCACTGCCACCAGGGGGTGCAGATACCTCGCCACATGCTGTGTTTGGGTATGGCCCCTGCAGTGAGCACTCAGGGTTGGCACCTATGCCAATGTGTGGCCTGTCCCCCCACCACCACCTGATCAGCACATCATGTGGCTTGGCATCACAGCCCTGTCTCCCTGTGTGGATCCACAGCTGTGCCTTTCAATGTTTGTCAACCTAGCATGGTGCTCACACGCCCACCCCCACCTGTTGTGTCCTCCTTACTTGCACAACCAGAGTTGGATGCCTTCCATATAGCTATTGACAACCGCCCCTGGGGTAGAGCACCCCCTCGTGCTGCAGCACACAGCAGACAAGGCTCTCATTCTCACCGGGGATGAAGTTCACACTTCTCTTCACCACCATTCCACAGGTGTCTCTCTGCCCAGCCACGGAGATTCTGGCTCAGGCAGCCCAAAGATCTGTGATGGTGCCTTCTATGCCCAGGTTCATGCATACCTGCCGTCCTGCTTCTCTGGCCACTGAAGTGGTCACACACACGGGTATTGCCTGTCAACCTTGGGCGCAGAGCCCAGGTTCTGTGCCTTGTGCTTACTCATATATGCCATGGTAGATGCCTGCCGCTGTGCTCGGTTTGTGCTGCATTTTCATAGCCTACCTGTTTTGGCGGCGCAACACTCACGATTCGAGCACTTTTCCTGACCAGGTAACTTTCTGCAGGTATGACAGACCTTGTCACCTTGTTGAAAATCGGGTCCATAATTATTTGCCTCTTCATTATAAGAATTTCATAGTTCAATGTATAATATAATCTAATATTGCCAGTGATATAAATTCCACCCAAGCAGCCACCACAATGCGGGGGGGGGGGGGGCAAGGCAGGAAGAAAACCCACACAGCAGCACAGCAAACTTATTTTTATCTGTTAGCTGCTCTAATTCCATTCTGGGTCTGGCTGTTAGCTCACGAGATTTCAGCCTGGGATGAACACCTCTGGGCCTGAAACGGAGGCACCATGGCAAACAAATGTGAATAAGTTGTAGCCGAGGACCTCTGCCATTGCTGCTTCCACTGCCACTGCCATTGGAGGGGTGGATATCATGTTGCTGCCGGCTGTACTGCAAGGGGGTGTCATGCCACCACTGGAGTGGTGGAGCACCGCAGGAGGGAACAAAAATAGAGGGTGCCCTCAGCAAAGTTTAGAACTTTCGCCACGGAATATTGCTTTCCAAGTTTAGGTTCCTATGTTCCATGTAATAGTTTGAAGTTCAGTTATTTGTAAACTGGTTTGACTCTGAGACAAACAGTATATAAAAAGAGCTAAATAAATAAGTGTACCTGTGGTAATTTTGAATCAGTATTATGGGCAGTACAGAACTTTTCCCTGCAGTAAGTGCGGGGGATATGCTGGGTATGCCCCTGAAAGTTACTGCACGGTCTTTGCATGGGAACAGATGGGATGTATGGTAACTGCAAAAGCCTCTTGCACTTTACAAAAAGGCCCTTAATTGTTGAATGTTTGTTGAATATATAACCAACATATATCCTTTTATTCTAAGTTATTTATTCAGTAGTGTTCTTTCTCTCTTATGAGAGTTTAAATTGTAGTCTGCTAAATTACAGCATTTTACAAACATTTTCTCAGCACTTTATGCAATAGTGTTAGAAAGCAAAAAAGGCAAGAGTGAAACAGATGAGGCAGAATGTGAATAGGGCTATAAGGGAGAACAATGTACAGCATGATTTATATGAGTACAATGCATTTTGCCTTCACTAATCTACTGTTTATAAATGGTCATCCCTTCTTGCTGATAAAAGCCATCAAGTCGATGTTGACTTAAAGCGACCCTCTGGATAGCTGTCCTAAATTATGTTTGTTTTTTAGTCAGGTGGTTCATTGTTGACAGAGTGGCACCCACAGCTGCTGTTGTTGTAGTGATCCATCTCATTGCTGGCCTTCCTATTTTGCGTTGACCTTCTACCTTGCCAAGCATGATGTCTTGCTCTAATGATCTCTCTCTTCGCATGATGTGTCTAAAGTATGAAAGAAGAAATCTTGTCATCTGAGCTTGTAAAGAAAGCTTTGGTTTGATCTCTTCTAGTACTAACTGGTTTGTTCTTCAGGCAGTTCATGGTATACACAGTATTCTTTGCCAGCACCATAATTGAAAGGCATCATTTTTCTTCCTGTCTGTCTTTTTCACTGTCCAACTTTCACATCCATAAGATGTTGTTGAAAATAGCATGACTTGGACAAATGGAATCTTTGTATGCAGAGAAACATCTCTGCTCTTAAGAATTTTGTCTAGTTCCTTCAGCGCCATTTTGCCAAGAGCAATGTGTCATCAGATTTCTTGACTGCTTGTCATTTCTTTATTGATTATTGATCCAAGCAGGTTAAAGTTGTTCACTGTTTCAATTCTCCATCAACGATGAACTTATTGATTTTGCAAATTGTCAGGATGTTTGTCTTCTTTACGTTGAGGTGCAAGCCCAGTTGAAGATTATGTACCTTGATCTTGAGAAGCAAGTGTTTCAGATCGTCTTCACTTTTGGCGAGGCCGCGGGGCAGGGTCCCCCGGCCGAAGATAACCAGGCGTGTGGCCCGGTGCGGGGACCCTGCCCACGGTTGAGGAGGGGAGGGCCCTCGCGGGCGTGATTCAAATCTATTGGCTCGCCCCGAGGAAGAGTTGGGGCGAGCCAATGAGCAGGGCAAGGGCAGGGGGGGGGGTTGTTAAAGGGTGGCGCGCGGCGGCGGCGGTCTCTCTTGGACCGGCAGCAAGGAGAGAGGGACCATCGTCCGTCGTTCGTGGCCGGTCGGCAGATGTTCCCAGGCCTCACCAGCGTGCAGGACTGAGAGGACCTCAGCCGGACGGGAGGCTTGCGGCGGAGGGCCCGTGTGCGGCGTGCAAGTATTATTTTAAAAAAAAAAACAAACCAGCGGACAGTGATATTTGTAGGGGCGCTGCACGGGGAGCGGGCGGCATACCGCGGGTGCGCGAAGGCCGGCTTGTGGTCGGTGGGGGGTAGGAAGGCTAATGGAGTCGGGCTCCTTTCGGGCGTCGGGAGCGCGCATGCCGCCACGGAAGGGACGGCAGGCCCGCAGTTCACCGCGTGGTCGTGGTGAACAGGGCCGGGGAATGCGTCCCCAGCAGCCTTCGTCTGCTCAGTCGGGGGGGGGGGGCGGCTAGAGGAGCGTTGGGGAGGGGGTCTGGGCCCAGAGGGGCTGGGGGGGCCCAGGTGCGTGGCAGTAGAGGCTCTGGGGGGGCGCGATCCTCGGGGGGCACGACAGCAGCTGGAGGGAAACGGACGAGAGGGGGCAGCGTGGAGAGCGCGCGGTGTGTGGGGCTGGTAGGGGTGGCTAATGGGCCCCAAGTCCAAGGAGGGGATGGGGTTGTGCAGGGGGTAGTGGGGTTGGAAGGTAGGGGTGAGTTGAGCTCTGGGGGGCAGGGAGGGGCTGGGGTACGGGAGGGGGCTGTGGTCAGTGGCAGTGGGGATGGACAGGGGCAGGGGGGTTGGGCTGGGGGGGAGGGCCTTTTTTCCCGGGGTGGGCTTCTCCTTGGTTCGGAGCACAGAGCTATGGGCAGGTGCCCTTTGGACATGGAGGGGTAGCGGGGAGCATGGGTACTCCCGGGGGCTATGCGCCGTGGGACCATTGGCAAGGGGGAGGCCAAGGCTCATCACGGGCAGAGTGGCTGTCAGCTTGGCAGCCGGGGGGTTCCCCGGCGGTCCCCTCTCCCCCCTCTTCTTCTCTTTTGTTTTCACAGGTCGGATCAACGGTGCCGGTGGCAGTACAGAGGCCTGAGGGGCGGCGGACGGCGATGACGGAGGATGTTGGAGCCGGCTCCAGAGAACCCCAATGGCGGGAGGACCTCCAGGCGAGCGGGATGGGGGCACAGACAGCCGGCGGGGAACGGCGAGTTCAGGACGGATTGCGGCAGGATCTGACGGCCAGCGTCGGAGGTGCTGGGGGTGAGTTGTCTGGGGGCAATGGAGGGGGGGGTGGGCCGGACTCGTCGGAAGGGCAGGGAAAGAAGGGGCGGAAGGCTAAGCGTAAGCGACGGCATGTACGGCACCGTCAACACAGTTCGGAGGGTTCTTCGTCGTCCACGGTATCCACATCGTCATCCTCGAGTGTGCCTTCCCGTTCAGGACAGGGCAGCGAGCCGGTGCCTTTGGGATCGTCGGGCGGAAAGGGCGTTCCTACGACAGTGGCATTTACGGAGTTGTGGGAGGGGGTTCCGCGGCATTTGCGGCGCAAGATATGGAAGAGGAGGTATATCGATATATTTCGATTACTCGAGGGGCGGAGGCGGTCCGGTGAGAGTAGGAAAAAGCGGAAGGAAGATGAGAAGGCGGGTCGCGTCAAGAAAGTGTCCCGGAATGTCCTTAATTGGGTGCGATCCTTTTTAAGATTGGCGAGTGTTTGGGGGCGGCAGGCGCCAGAGGATTATGGTATGCTTTTGGCATACGCGGACTCTATCATAGAAGCGGCGCAGACCCACGGCGGTTTTGCGTGGCTGAATTATGACGAGAAGTTTCGGGACAAGATGGAGGAGAGCAAGGGGCTATCTTGGGGGACGCAAGATATCAACTTGTGGTTAACCCAGATGTCCGTCGGGATGGGGGGGGTGGAGGGGCAGGGGGGCGTGGGGTGGGGGGCGGCTTTGGTGGGGCCGGGCGGCCCTTTCGTGCAAACAGTGGTCAAGGGCAGCAGAAGGCAGGGGGGGGGGAGGGCAAAGAGACATCTGTTGGCGTTTCAACAGGTCCTCGTGCCCTTTCCCTGACTGCAAGTTCCGGCACGCATGCTCGGCCTGCGGGGGGGGGGGGGGCATTCCGCACTCAAATGTTTCAAAAAGGGTGGGGTTCCTGCCCCGGCCACAGCCAACAAGTAATTTTGATTTGGCGGAGTTAGCGCCCTCTCCACTTTCCCGGGAGGTGATCGGCGGCTGGCTGCGTGCATATCCGTGGAGGCGGGAGAGGGAAATGTTAATGCGTGGGTTTTGTGAAGGGTTCATTATTCCGGTACCAGGAACTATAGCGGGTAGGGCTGCGCGCAACTCGCCGTCAGTGCGGCGATTAGCGGTGGTGGTTAAGGAGAAATTGGCGGTCGAGTTGCGTTTGGGCAGAATAGCGGGTCCGTTTGCGGAGCCACCAGTGGAGAATCTAGTGGTTTCCCCATTAGGTGTCATCCCTAAAAAGGAGGCAGGGAAATTTTGTCTAATACATAACCTCTCATTTCCACTGGGGGACTCGGTGAATGATCATATTCCGAAGGAGCTGTGTTCGGTTCGCTATGCGTCCTTTGACGAGGCGGTGGGGTTGGTGAGACATTGTGGTCCAGGGGCTCGGTTGGCAAAAGTAGATATCGAATCGGCTTTTCGTCTGCTGCCGGTCCATCTGGCTTCGTTTTATTTGCTGGGTTTTTCTTTTGAGGACGAGGTTTATGTGGACAAGTGCATGCCAATGGGATGTTCGGTGTCGTGTGCATACTTCGAAATGTTTAGCTCCTTTTTGCACTGGAATTTAGTACGGCGAGTTGGGGTTAAGAATGTGGTACACTATCTGGATGATTTTCTGTTTGTGGGGGCGGCTGGTTCTGGGGAGTGTCAACAGTTGATGGACGGTTTTATGAGCATGGCAAGGGCGTGTGGGCTCCCGCTGGCGGACGACAAGACAGAGGGTCCCGCCATGTGTATTACGTTCTTGGGAGTGGAAATTGACTTGGTGGGTATGGTGGCGCGCCTCCCGATGGACAAAGTCGTCAAGTTGCGGGTCTTGGTAGCGAATGGATTGGCTTCTAGCAAGTTATCTTTGAAGGAACTGCAAATATTGATTGGCTCGTTGAACTTTGCATGCAGGGTCATACCGATGGGCCGGGTGTTTATGCGTCGCTTGGCGGCAGCCACGGCGGGGGTGCGCAAGCCGCATCATCGGATCCGAATGTCGCAGGTCATGAAGGCTGATTTGAAGGTTTGGGATGTTTTTCTGAGGGACTTTAACGGGGTATCTGTTCTGATGGAGGAGGAGGTCTCTAGCGCGGATCTGCAGCTTTATACAGACGTGGCGGGTGGAGGGGGTTTGGGGATTTACTTTGGGGGTGAGTGGTGCGCCGCGCAGTGGCCTCAATCATGGCACGCGATGGGCTGGACTAGCAACATTACGTTCTTGGAGCTGTTCCCGTGGCTGGTCGTCTTGCACTTGTGGCCGGAACCAATGTTCCCTCTAATTTTCTGTAGGCTGTGTGCGCATAAAATATCAGCTGTGTGCAGCTTTTGAAGGAAGGTTAAATTTTTGTGCGCCACATAATGACACTCGGAGTTATATACTTTAAAATTTGACTGCACGTCAGAATACAGTATGTACACCTCATTGATTTTAATCAAATTAAATGAAAATAGATGATTACTAAATGAAGTGGGAAATTTCTAGTAATTACAATCATAACTTTTAAATTTTAAGACATCTGTGTTGTTTTCTATCAGAATCAGAGCCGTAATTTTTGTGCGCTCTGTTGTAAAGTATGTGCGCTCGCTTGGCGAGGTGTGTGCGCGCGCACACGCGCACAGCTTAGAGGGAACAGTGGCCGGAACGCCTGCGGAACCGGAGAGTGACATGGCGGTGTGACAATGAGGCCGTGGTGGCGATAGTCAACCGGTACACGCCGTGCTGTTCGCTGGTAGCGGGTTTGATGCGGGACATAGTGTTCGAGTGTTTGCGTTTAAATGTCGCGGTAAGGGCACAGCACATTCCGGGTTGCACTAATCGCATTGCCGATGCTCTTTCTCGTTTCAAGTGGGAGTTGTTCCGGACGCTGGCGCCGGAGGCGAGCGAGGAAGGCAGGACGGTGCCGGAGCATTTATGGACGATTGGCCAGCGGAGATGGTTCGACTGTTGAAGGATTCCCTCGCTCCGTCGACTTGGGTGGCATACCAGAAAGGATTCGACGCGGTCCTGGGCTACTTAGAGTCGCATGGGTGGCGGCCAGGAGCCGGTGTGGACTGTTTATTGGGGCGCTATGTCGTGGAGGCAAAGTGCGCTGGCCAGTCCCGGGCATCACTGCGTAGGCGGTTGGCGGGCTTTACCTTCTTTGCCAGAGCGGCAGGCTGGGTGTCAGGGAAGCCGGGATTTTTGGTACAGCGGCTTCTTCGCGGATGGGATAGAGGGAGCCCGCCTCACCGGGACTCCCGGTTGCCTGTGACACACGATCTCTTGGCGAGGCTCTGCGAGATGCTGCCGAGTGTGGCGGAGTCTCGCTATGAGGCGGTGCTGTTTAGGGTAATTTTCTGCTTGGCCTTCTTTGGGGCCTTCCGGGTGGGGGAACTGGTGGCCAGCTCGAGCAGGGCGGAGCGGACTGGGGGGCTATGGTTTAAGCACGTGCAGCTGGAAAATGGGCAGCTGAGGGTTAGGCTCGTGAGGTCCAAGACCGATAATTTGGGCAAGGGGTTGTGGGTAGTGCTGAAAGAGGTGGAATCCTTGCCGACTTGCCCGGTGGGGGCCGTGCGGGCATATTTAGCGGGGCGCCCGGTCGCGGATCACTTGTTTTTCCTACATGAAAATGCAAGGTGGGTGACCCGATTCCAGGTGGCAGTGGTACTGCGGTTGGCCGTTAGGGGTCTAGGCATGGATCCGACACACTTCGCTCCGCATTCCTTCCGCAGTGGAGCGGCGACAAGCGCAGCTGCGGCTGGGCTGTCGGAAGTTGAGATTCAGAGCATTGGGAGATGGCGGTCGCAGGCCTTTAAAGGTTATGTCCGTTTATAAAGGGAATGGGGGGGACCTGTGGCTAACATGTGCTTTCTTTTTCAGATGCTGTGCGGTGCCCGCAACTATGCTGGATGATCGGGCATTCATTTGTGCATTGGGCGGGGCTGCAGGCAGCTGAACGGCCACTTGGGTCCAATTTGGGTCTTGACCCGGCTTCGGTGTCGCTTCTATGGCTGGGTGAGCGTGGTCTGCGGTGGCCGCAGCTCTTACCTCTGCTTCGACATCATGGCCGAGTGAGAGCCAAACCCGCCGTGATCCTGCTGCATGTGGGAGGAAATGATCTGCATGAATGGACCTGCAAGCAGATCATTCGCGCAGCGAAGCGAGATTTGGCAATAGTGTCTAGGCTGTTTCCACAGGTGACGTTAATGTGGTCAGACATTATTCCAAGGCCTGTTTGCCGGCAGCAACGGCGTTGGTCCCGTGGGTTGGCGAAAGTCAATCGACAAATTCGGAGGTGGGTCAGTCAGCAAGGGGGGTACCAGATTATGCACCCCTGGGTGGATGTGGACTGTGCCGGGCTCTATCGCACGGACGGTGTGCATTTATCACCAGTGGGAGTGGACCTCTTGTTAAATGACTGGCAGGAGGCCTTGGAATGCATAGTCCAGCAGGAGGCTCGATGGTCGCAGCTTAGTGGGGGGGGCGGCGTAAAGGCGCAGGTGCGCTATACGCCGGGTGGCGGGATCCCGGAGGTTTCTGGGGTCCGGAGCCTTAAGCTGGAATTGGGGCGGGGGTGGGGGCCCCCAACCCGGATGACCCCTGCCGGTCTTTGCTAGTAATATGGCGAGGCCGGGGAAGGGGGGGGGGGTTGGCTTTGCCGCTGGCTCGGCCGCGGCGGGAGTGGAATGAGTTCACCTTGCTAGTAATATGGCGGGTGAGGGCTCATCCTACTCGGGGTTTGTTATATAATGGTTGTATGATTAAACAATGTTTGGAATGTTATAATTTGGTTAATAAAAGCTGCGACCATTTTGAGCCAAGTTATTGTCTGGACTGATTATTGGGTATGAAAGGGAGAAGGGGGAAGGAAGGGTTGGGGAGGGGGAGGATCAGGGTACCACCGGGTCCGAGCTGCTTTGGTTATGGCGAGGCCGCGGGGCAGGGTCCCCCGGCCGAAGATAACCAGGCGTGCGGCCCGGTGCGGGGACCCTGCCCACGGTTGAGGAGGGGAGGGCCCTCGCGGGCGTGATTCAAATCTATTGGCTCGCCCCGAGGAAGAGTTGGGGCGAGCCAATGAGCAGGGCAAGGGCAGGGGGGGGTTGTTAAAGGGTGGCGCGCGGCGGCGGCGGCGGTCTCTCTTGGACCGGCAGCAAGGAGAGAGGGACCGCCGTCCCACCCACCCGCCCTTGGTATGGTGGGTTTGTGGTTGGGTTGTCGCAGCTGGTGGGGGGGCGGGATCCCGGAGGTTTCCGGGGTCCGGAGCCTTAAGCTGGAATTGGGGCGGGGGCGGGGGCCCCCAACCCGGATGACCCCTGCCGGTCTTTGCTAGTAATATGGCGAGGCCGGGGAAAGGGGGGGGGGGTTGGCTTTGCCGCTGGCTCGGCCGCGGCGGGAGTGGAATGAGTTCACCTTGCTAGTAATATGGCGGGTGAGGGCTCATCCTACTCGGGGTTTGTTATATAATGGTTGTATGATTAAACAATGTTTGGAATGTTATAATTTGGTTAATAAAAGCTGCAACCATTTTGAGCCAAGTTATTGTCTGGACTGATTATTGGGTATGAAAGGGAGAAGGGGGAAGGAAGGGTTGGGGAGGGGGAGGATCAGGGTACCACCGGGTCCGAGCTGCTTTGGTTATAGCCAGTATTGTGGTATCATCAGTATAATGAAGGTTGTTGATGAGTCTTCCAACAATCTTCACACCTCGGTTGTCTTCAGGTTGTTGATGAGTCTTCCAACAATCTTCACACCTCGGTTATCTTCATACAGTCCTGCTTCTCTGATGATTGTGACTATCCATGGGGTTTTCATGGCAAGATAAGGAAGTAGATTGTCAGACCTTTCTTCCATGCAGGTAATGCTAGTGTTGTTGCTCTTAATATAGCTAAAAATCCATGCATTGTTGTATAGCATGTATACTTTTAGCTTTATTTGGAGGACATGTTCTTGGGTGGGGGGGGGGGGGATTGTTTATATTAGAGGAGGAAAAAATGTTATTTTCAAATCTTGTGCCTAGTTTTTGGACAGAGTTCTAGTAATCCGATCTGTCCCGGCGCAAACAGCCTTCCTTATACAGTTTCATGGCTTTTATCAAGTGAACATAAGAGTAATCAGGGATGGAATGCATCAGTTTTCAAGACCATATAGGTCTCTTCTTTAGAAAGAGGTATGCTGAGAATACATCCATAAAATCACATTTTGTGTAGTTAAAAAATAGAAAATACTAATATTATAAGGACTTGAAATCAAAGAATTTTACATGATTTTTTTCTGCATAACCTGTAATCAAATCTAACAAGTTCAGCAATATATCCTCTCTTCCTTCATTTCAAAATAATTTCCCTTTCAAAGCTTTTCAAAGGTTTTGTGAAACCTGAAATCTTTTGATGTGCTTCCTTCCATATTGCACGCAAGCCCCTTTGGCAAAGAATTATTTTTAAGCATGAATCTTCCAGATAGCTTTGAAAATGTTCTACGCATGTCCATTTGTTTATTACAGTAATTCTGCAAACTGAATTAGATTACTGTGCTGCTTTATATGTGCTCTATCATTCTGCAAATAAAGAACAGTGAGTACTCAACACAGGAACGATATCATGTCTATGATTTATACCACGCTCAGCATTAACAAATGATTATAAATTAACGAATGAATACAAATAATAATGAAACTTGGTGCAAACGAAAAGTAATGGCAAATGTTAAACTGAAATAAGGCATTTCCTGGTTAGGTGTCGACTATCACATTTGCCATGGTGGTGCATTAGGAGATTCTCTGAGGCATATTTAGGAGATAAAAAAGGAGAGAAGTATTTACCAGTTGTTTATAGGAAGGCAATGCTTCTCAGTGTCAAAGCAAATAATAGAGAAATCCATTCCCCAGAAACAGAAAGAGACAGAATGAATATTGTTGTTAGGAAATGGGAACAGTGATCTGTTGTAGGAATACATAGTTGCATGTTTTAACCATCAATATTGCATTAGAGCCAGGACCAGTGCAAGGATATTGGGTGCCCTAGGTGAACCTTCAGCTTTATGTGTCCACAATCCTCATGGGTTTTAACAGCTTTAAATACTTTTGTGTCATCTGCAAATTTGATAACCTCACTCGTTATTCCCTTTTCCAGGTCATTTATGAATATGTCAAAAAGCAACGGACCCAGCACAGATACCTGGGGTACCCCAAACTACCCCTCCCACAACACTCATCTGGAAATTCATAATTGGACAACATACTTTTAAATATTAAAGTTTGCTTTGTAATTATGTGGGTAAAAAAAATGAGCTGATGGCTCTTTTGACTTGTGTGGCCATCGGGAACTGCTGCTTCTACATCCCCTAAGTTGCCCTACGTGACTGCCTAGTCTTGCCTAATGGTTGGGCTGGCTCTGAGAGGAGCTAGATGTGAAGAAATGCCATTTTCAGATGACATGAAGATTTGCAACATTGTTGACATAATGTACAGGAGTAGAAGGGATGCAGATCTTAGGAAAACACGAGGAATGATCATAAATATGAAAGCTAACATTTAAGGCAAAGAATGCAGTTATGCATTTGGGTCATGTATTTGGATCTTGAAAACCCAGGGGAGGTAAACGTGATTATGGTGATGATAGTAACAACTGACCGACAGAAAAGGAATCTGTGGATAAGTACAGCTGATGATCTTGCGGCAGTCAAACTGTGTAAGGCAATATGGACAGATGGTGGAATGCTGGGATACACCGGAAGAAGTACAAACAACCAGAAACAAATTATAAAGTGCATACGCTATTACAAAAGGCACATTCTGCTGACTGAGTGGCTGAGTTGTTTATGTAAACCGCACTGATGCAGAATAGTGCGGTATATAAGAGAATGTAAATAAATAAATAAAAATGTGTTGGTGTTCCATTGAGAGAAGTAGTATCTGGGTGGGGTGTTATTAACTGGATGGGATGAAAGTGGTAGGGACATGATTGCAAGATGTTAGGGGAGTTTAGCATTGGATAATTAATAACTGGGAGGGGTTTGTGTGTGAGCAACTGTGGAGCCGATATAAGAACAAAAGAATTGCCATACTGGGTCAGATTGATGATCCATTAAGCCCAGTATACTGTTTCCATCGCTGGTAAATCCAGGCCTAATAGAATCCCCCAAAGTAGCGATTTTCCAGGGATAAGCAGTGACTTTATTTATTATTTATTTATTTATTTATTTACATCTCTTATATACCACGCTATTGTAATCAGTGCGGTTTACAGTTAAACAAAATATACAGCAATGCAGCAGGTCACCTTGAGTTTACATTGAACAGGGGGAGTAAACTTGGATGAACCGGGAAAACTATATACAGATTATGAACATTCTTACAGGACATAAAAGGATCGTAAGCAGATGCATAGGCTCATGTGTAAGGGAGAGAGGGAGGGGAAAGGATATTATCCATTCTCTAAGGGAGGCTGTTCAATGGGGCGGGCTATGTAGGAGGGTAAGGTGTTGGTTGTGTGTTTTCCAGAGTTATTCTCCGGGTAGTGTAGAAGGAACAAATGGTGTTTGAGAGCTTTTCGGAATAACGGGAGATTGGAGATAGCTTTGATTTCTGCCGGGAGGGCGTTCCAAGCCGTAGGTGCGAACATGGAGAAGGCTCTATTGGCTGTTGTCTTTGTACATTTAGTGACTGACTTAGGGACTTCAAGGGTATTCATCAATGTATGTCTCCTTAATCTATTGGCTGGAGTGCTATGGAGCAGTTTACTGATGGGTGTGAGTGGCTGGGTCTTGAGGGCTTTGAATGTCAAGACTAAAGTCTTATAGTGGATTCTGGCCTGTAGAGGTAGCCAGTGTAGATTCTTCAGGACTGGTGTTATATGGTCTGACCTTGAAAGACCTACCAGAACCCTAGCAGTAGAGTTCATGGCAAGTCGGAGAGGGCTTAGGGTCAACTATGGGAGTCCCTGAAGGATGATGTTAGCAAAGTCAAGGTGAGGAATAACTAGAGCCTGGAAGATTGATCGGAAATCAGGGAAGTCCAGTAGTGGTCGGAGATGTCGTAGTGATCTGATTTTGTGATAAATCGCTTTTGAGGTGCTTTTGATATGTGCTGACATATCTAGCCTCTGGTCAAGGGTAATACCTAGGTAGCGAATTGTGGATTTTGCCTTAAGTTCTGTGTTGTTGACTTGTAGTGAGGAAGGTGGAGTGAACTTCTGGTTTCTCGTGATGAAGAGAACATCTGTTTTGGTGTGGTTAATTCACAGATTCTGAGAGAGAAGCCAGTCTGCCACTGCTTCAAAGCATCTTAATAATTGGGAGAAGTCAGGATGATCAATCTGGAAGGGTGTGTAAATGAGGATGTCGTCTGCATAGGCTAGACATTGGACATTGAATGATCGAATTAATGCACAGATGGGCTGCATGTAGATGTTGAACATCAGTGCAGATAGGGATGAGCCTTGGGGTACGCCTTGTTTCAGTGGAAATGGCTCTGAGGTCGTGGATCCAGTTCTGACTTGTTGCCATCTATTGCATAGGTAAGATTTACACCAGGCTAGTGCTGAACCTAGTATTCCTTTTTCTTCGAGATGATGTAAAAGTGTTTGGTGGTTCACCGAATCAAAAGCAGCTGCTATGTCCAAGAAGATGAGGGCGTATCCTTGGTGGATGTTGTCAAGACCTATGATTAGATTGTTAAATAGGGTTGTAAGAATGGTATCAACACCATGTGCTTCTCTAAAGCCATGCTGGGATGAGTCCAAGGGTGCTTCTATATCGACATGGTGTTGAATCTGTCACTGGACTACCTTCTCGAAGATTTTGGCTAGTAGCGGGATGCTCGAAATTGGTCTGAAGGACTCAACTTTAGATGGATCGAGTTTACTATTTTTTAACAGAGGGCGGATGGACGTGTATTTTAAGCTTTGGGGGAAGGACCCTGTTGATAGGGATTGATTAAGGATTCTACATATTGTTGGACTGAGGTCATGGCGCAACTCTATAATCCAGCTTGCAGGGCATGGATCATTAGGAGCAGTAGTGAGGTTAATAGTGGAAATAATATCTACAATCTCTTCACAAGATACCTCAGAGAATTTCGTTAGGGAGGTTGGTTGTGAGGACACATATGGGGTGGAGAAGGATGAGATGGTAGCAGCCGTATTGGTCTGGATCGACTTTGATTGTAGGTAATTGGCATAGTCTTGTGGCTGGGGCATAGATGATTGGGCTGGAGCTGGGTCGCCTGTCAAAGACTTGACAATAGTGAATAGATCATGAGGTTTGTTCAGAGATCTCTTTAGTAATTCAGAATGGTAATGTTTTCTTTTTTCCATTGTCTTCTCGCGGTGTAGCTTTAGTTGAGCAGAGTATATCTCGAGTGCCTTGGAGGTCCGGGTGTGTCGCCAGTATCTCTCAAGCTTGCATAGGTGGAGAAGAGAGGCTCGTAGGTCCTGGGAGTACCATGGCGCGTGTTTCCGTTTTGCAGAGTTCTTGTTGGAAGCTGGGAGACAGGCAGAAGCTCTGATGGCATTATCCCAGTTGGAGACCAATTCATCTGGGTCGAGGGATTCGTTGGCAAGGAGAGGTAAGATCTTCTCAAGGGCCTTCTCCTTAACAAGAGGCCGAAAGTGTGTTGTAATAATTCTGGTGGGGGGGCTTCCTTTATTGATGAAGTTGCTGGGTAGTTGGTGGGTAAGTGGAATAGGAGTAGGTTATGGTCAGACCAGGGTACAGGTGTTATGGAGATCAACAGGTTCTGGGCTGAGTTGACAGATGCCTGAGGTCCAAAGATCAGGTCCAGTTTGCCACCCTTGTTATGTGTGGGTGAGTCGATGAGTTGCTTGTAGCCCAGCTCGTTCATTGCATCAAGAAAGGCTGAAGAATGTGTATTTAGTAAGGAGGGTAGATTGAAATCTCCCATAAGCCAATTCAGAGAGCGTGGGTTGCTGGGGTTACAGGCTAGATCAATTATTGATGAGAGGTCATCGGGTGATGATGTTGGTGCTCGGTATAGTAGATTAATTGAGCAGTGTTCATTCGATATGGACAATGTGTCCAGATGAGTAGAGCTAATAGTGTTGTTTAGAGCGAATTGGAGATTGGATCTGGCAAGGATGAGCGTACCTCCTCCCCTCTGGTGGATCCTATGGCAGGCGTAGGTCAAGTAACCAGGTGGTGACATCTGGTTGATTAGGACATTATCACAGTCAGATAGTCAAGTTTCAGTTATCATTAGGACATCGAGGTCATGGCGGGATATCAGGTCCATGGCTAAAGGTCATTTTGAGCGTATTGATCTAGCATTTATAAGTGCACATTTGAGTAGGCATTGGTGTTTGTATTTCTCAGCTTGCATGGTCTTAAGGTTCTGTAGAGGGATGTGTAAGAGGTGTGAATGGCGTGTTGGAGAGGAATGGCGGGGGTTTTCAAACCCTCTTCTGCCATGATTGTAGAGGACTGGGATGTGGTTGATACCGTGACTAAAGGCATGAGATATGTTGGGTGTCAGGGAGGTGAGGATGAATAGGGTAAAGGATAGGAATGGGTGCATCTTGGGTGCTCTATGTGGGGCAAGCTACGGGCTGGCAAAAATTAAATCGGCTGATAAGTGCAGGCTGATAATGTGAAGTACAGGATTAGCAAGGAGCAACACAGTACTGCAGATTCTGGTAAAACAAGTTGAGTGGCAACAGTTGCAGTGAAATATAACTAAGTATCAGCAAAGGTTATGGAAGATTAGTAACATTGATTAACAGCGTGGCAGGCTTAAATAAAGGCAATGTAGCTCAAGGTAGCACATAGAGGTCAGGTCACAGGGTCTCTGATAAGTGTCCTTTTTATATGGTTTACCTCAGGGTTAGTAGATTTTCTTTTGATTACTAGAGATGAATGGTGAAGGAGAAGGTGGGGACTTCTTCCGGGATGTTGTGGTGAGAGGGCTAGACTTCTTAGTGGCTGTTCTCAGGAGATCGGTGGATCGGTGAAGGGACCATTGCCTAAGGGCCACACCAAAGGGTCCTCTGGCGAGGCCCTCAGGCGCGGGCCAGCCAGGCGCGGGTGCACCTGCCGGCGCTCTCTTCTGAAGAAGGCTGCTCAGCCCCGATTGGGCAGAGCAGGCTGTGGGTGGTCGTTGCTCCGCCGTGCTCTTCCCCGATCAGGAGAGCAGTGGCTGGGCCGGAGGTGAGCAGGCGATGGAGAGGCCTGTGAGCCTGCCGGTGCTCTCTTTTGAAGAAGGCTGCTCAGCCCCGATTGGGCAGAGCAGGCTGTGGGTGGTCGTTGCTCCGGCGTGCTCTTCCCCGATCGGGAGAGCAGTGGCTGGGCCGGAGGGGAGCAGGTGATGGAGACTTTCCCAAGTCTGTAAACCTAGCTATGCTACCAACTTTTACCATATCCTCCAACAATGAATTCCAGAGCATAAAGGCCTATTCATGCATGTAAATCATTGATAATGCATGATTTACACACATTGATGGTGCATATCTTTATGCAGCTTCTTATACAATTCCCCCCTTAAAGGGTCATTTTGGAAAGGACTCTCAAGTGCAATCTGGGATGTCTAAGCTAGAACATAACCGAGATAATAGAACAGGGGGAGGAGTCTTCATAATAGCAAAGTCCGAGTTGCAATACCGAGTGTCCCTAACCAGGAGCTCCCAACATCTAGACACTATAACGATCGCAAATAGAAGCAACTCTATCAATCTCATCTATTCAGCACCAAACGCAGTATCAGAAGATCTCTCAGATATAATAAACTTAGCCTGCAATCCTGACAACCCCAACAAACCAAACTGGTTGTTAGGTGACTTTAACCTTGCCTCTCTACATCACGACTTATCCAATACATTCCTCGATGCCATGACAGACCTTGGATACAAACAAATCGTGCACAACCCCACACACAAACAAGGGAACATCCTCGATTTGATATTTGTTCCATCAGCAGTCTCAAGCTTATATAATTACACCAAACCATCTATTATCCCAGTCCCTTGGTCAGACCATAGCCTGATCTTATTCCAGATTCCAACAAATTCAAACACACTCGCCCAGCCAGTCACCTCAACAACAAGCGCAAGGCGATTTAAGCCGTTGGACATAGAGACCCTCACTAAACAAGCATTGCCAAAACTATCCAAGCCAACGGACAATCTAAACGAGCTGATCTCTAACTGGAACGACACTCTCTATCAATATGCCCATCAACCAAGCATGAACAAGAAGCTCCCATCCAGGAATCGCTCCAATAAAAAGCAGGATGCCCCTTGGTTCTCTCCAGAACTACGTACATCTCTACTCCAATTAAGGAAGTTAGAAAGAAAATGGAGACACACCCACAACAGCCAGGATCAAGAAGAGTATCTCACCCACCTCAAAAAGCACCGCGAACTAACTTGGACTACAAGGAAAGAATTCCACTCCAACCTTCTCAGCAAAACAATAAACAGACCACGCGATCTCTTCAATTTAGTAAAAACATTAACCAAAGATCCATCGCCACCTCATCAAGAATCTGTACAACCACAGCTATATGCTAATTTCATCCAAGCCAAAATGGTCAAGGCGAACACAACGCCATCACAAATACTAATCCAACTCCCGCAAGCTCAAGCATCACTCGATAAATTCTCACCACCATCAAGAAAACCATCGAAGAAATTATCGCTACCATAAACACCACCACAGCACCAAATGACCCATGTCCAGCACACTGGATCAAAACCTTACGTGCCGAGCTTAGCCCTTACATAGCTAAGATCGCAAATATCTCCTATCTAACTGGGATCTTCCCTACTGCCCTTAAACAAACATCAATTCGCCCTCTGCTAAAAAACAACCTAATGGACCCAACGAAGGAAGAGTCCTACCGCCCAATCTACAGCATTCCCTATCTAGCCAAGATACTTGAAAAGGAAACTCAGAGGCAGATCCAACACCACATTGACACAGCAGCCCCGTTAGACCCATGCCAACATGGATTCTGAGAAGCTCACGGAACAGAAACACTCATGACTTCACTACTTAACAAACTCATTTGTGGGATTGACAACATTCACATGGCCATTGCAATGATTTTTCTGGACATATCAGCGGCATTCGACTCAGTCGACCATAAGATTATGCTAGCTAGACTTCATGAAAAAGGCATCCGTAACCAAGCCTGGAACTGGTGCAAATCTTACTTAGATGAGCGTTGGCAACAGGTCCGTACAGGCAACATTACATCTGAACCCTTCAAACAGAAACAGGGAGTACCTCAAGGCTCATCTCTATCTGCGTTGCTTTTTAATATATACATGCAACCAATCTGCCAAATCACCAGAGACTTCGGTATATCCTGCCTACTATACGCGGATGACGTGCTAATATTCACACCGATCAATATATCAAACCCTGACTACTCTCCATTAATCAACTGTTTCAACACAATAACCGACTGGCTTCTCAATCAGAACATGAGAATAAACTTCAAGAAAACCGAAGTACTCATAGCCACAAGAAACAAGCAATTTTCTCCACCAACCACCCTCATAGTAAGAGATGCAGAACTCCCAATCAAGGCCTCCATAAAGTACCTCGGTGTGATACTCGACCAAAAACTCAATCTTAAAGAGCACATAAAGAACACAGTAAGGTCAATTTACTACAAGCTAAAAACACTGCGACACCTGAAACCAATGATGGAGACAAAGGACTTCCGCACAGTCTTCCAAGCAATAGTCACACCACATTTTGACTATGCGAATATCATCCTTCATGGCCTCCCCAAGAATACACTAAATCCACTTCAACTGGCGATGAACGCGGCAGCCCGCATCTTATCTGGAGCTTCTATAAGAGATCATATAACACCAATACTGATCGATCTGCACTGGCTTCCGATAAACTGCAGAATAACATACAAAACCCTCCTCATCACATTCAAGGCTATTAATAAATTATCTCCTGCATCGATCTCAAATCTCATCACCCTGACACCAAACAACAGACCCAGGAGACTAGTATCAGAAAACACACTAGTTACTCCTAGTATCTCCACAAAATGGACACAACAAACTACTAACAGAGCTTTTGTGTCCTATGCTCCCAAGTGTTGGAACAATCTACCTCGAAACATCAGATCAATCAGGGATATCACCCAATTTAGAAAGTCCATCAAGCACTATTTATTCACTTTGCACTTCAGGCTACCGTACACACAATAGAACCGGCTCTCGCCCACTCAGATAACTCCTACACATAACAGCAATCCAGAACAAAGGATCAAAATGTGAAAACACTGTATTCTTGTCAAATATCGAATCTTGATGTAACCTATTCAATGTATATATAATTATGTATAATTATGTAGATAGTTATCCCCAGTTCACACCCAGTTTATCTTCCCTGTTATATGTAAACCTAGATCAGTCATGTATTGGCAGGTATATTGTTGTTCAATGTAAACCGCACTGATGATGAATAGTGCGGTATATAAAAAATGTTAAATAAAATAAATAAATAAATAAATAACATATGGAAAAAAAAGCAAGTACATCCAGGTGCAAACATGATTTCACAAATGTGGATGTACCCGATATTGACAACTGCAGGGTGTCTACATAGACATCCTCAGAATAGTACTTCAGAACCTAGATGTCTATGAATAACCTAAAGGCTAGCATAGTGGGTTATAGGACAAGGAAGCTCAGAGTTCAGATCTCACTACTGATATCACTGAAATTGCACTGGGGATGACAGAGTATTATCTTCTTGTAACCTGAAGTTTAAATAAAAAGATTTACTCGATGGAGGCATTGTGGACCCAGAGCTGTCCATGGTTTCGGGGTTGTTGTTTTTTTAAATTTGGGGTTTGTCATTTGCCCTAGGGCTGTCTTCCACAGCCAGAATGTTGTTTTTTATTCCTGGGCTGCAGGAGCAGTTGAGAAAAAGTGCTGTTTAAAAAAAAAAATGTGTATTGGGCTTCAGGGCTGTTCCGATCTTAGAGCCAGTAGCAGCTGCGATTTAGAGAAAATAATAAATAAGGAGAGACATCAGGGCTGTAGGAGCAGCTGAAGAAAGCCAGCAGTCAATTGCATGTCTTTTTGGGGAGGAACTGTGGGTGTGGCCTGAGAGAAGATTTGGCGGAGGTGCTGATGTGAATGGGAACCGACATGGTATTCATAGCTGCCCCTGATCGCATTGAGAGGCTGCCTTGAAAGCATCCGGGAAGGCCGTGAAGGCTGTTGCTGTCTCTGATGCTAGGGAGGGGGCTGGAAATGCTGGCATGAGGGCCGAGAGGCTCAAACAGGCAGGAGGCCTTAGAAGAAGGGCTTCCAAGGCCCAATAAGCCCTGCGATGGGCCGGGTGGTGGCAGGGGGCCTTGGAATAAGGACGCTTTGGTCAGGAAGTCTCAGATCATTTGGCGAGGCCTAAAATAGTTGCAAGTGGGCAGAGATGGCTTTAAAGGGGCTGTGTGCCCCTGCAGCAGCTGAAAAGTGCCTGCAATTATAAAAATACATTTTAAAGTTTTAAAGGTGCAAAGAAGAAAAAGGAAGAGTTGGGGAGCCCCACAAAGTGTTTTATTAAATGTTTCAATGTTTATTTCCACTGCAATTAGCAGAGGTAGAGAAGGGGTGGGCCCAGGGGGCATGGTTTACATTGGGATCGGCCCGATGCTAAAAGTACACGTTTAAAAAGCTTTAAAGGTTATTAATAGTCTTCGGGAGGTGTATGGAAGTCAGGTATCTGTTCAAAATGGCTTTTGTGAAGTTTTAAGCTTATTTGTAGCAGAAATTCACATTGATTGAAAAAGTGAAAGAAAAGTGTTTTAAAAGTGTTAAAAATGGTTTAAAATGTGCTAATGTGACCACCATGTGTATTTGGAGCAAATTGTGTAAAAAAATGTTATATTTAAGTGAAAAAATGAATTTAAAATTGTCCAAATGCCAGGATGTAGAGGGGAGGGAGCATGGATTCAGAAAAGCAATAGTGTAGTGAAGAGGCACAGCTGAGAGGTACTGTTTAATGCCGCAGTTAGAGGGAAAGCCCGACTGCTGTCAGAGAGTTGAAAAGTCCTAAGTATAAAATCTTTAGATGATCTACAATGGAAAATTAAATAAAATATATTTTTAGAAAGGATGGATTAAGTATTGTTTTAGAGGGACCCCTGGATTATTTAGTGACATCAGAAGTGGCAAGGACGATAATTTCTGATTAGAAGATAGGTTATGAGGGGATCCGTGTGTCAGTTTGAGCTTGGATGGGGATGTCTATGGATGCATGTTGGTATGTCTAGCAGCAGGCCCTGGTTTGATTGCTTTTGAACGTTTTGCATGTTTGAGTGAAAGTGAGAGTATTTGAGAGGGTGTATGAATGAAAAGGAGTGACGCTTAGTGGTGCTTTCTGTGATTTGAGTGGAGAGAATGGATTTAAGCGAAAGGAAAGAAAGAGAGCATAAGAAGAGAGTAGAAAAGGAAAATAGGAGTTCAGAGGTTATGCACTGAGAGAAGAGAAATGTAATTATTTCTTTCCAGTTTAAGTAGTAGGGAGATTTGAGATGGCTCATTTAAAAGTAGTCTGCTCCTAACAGTGAGAGTAATACTGAAATAAATTTTATAGTTTATAGTAAGAACTAGCTAAGGGTATATTTTTGGTAAGATTAGTTAGGGTAAGAGAGGCATACTTCCTGGTGGACTGGTTTGGTTGAATAGCTTAGGAGTGAAGAGGGAAAGAGTAAGGAAGGTGAGTGAAAGGTGCTTTGTTTGCAGAAGCCTGGAAGAGAGAGCATTCTATTTATGAATGGGACTAAGAGGAAGTTGTGAATGAAAGAGGGAGTGGCTGGGTGTTGATAGTGAGGAGTGAAAGAGTGAAAGGAATAGGAAGAAGGATAAAATCAGGGATAGAATACCACTGCAAGCTTGCCAAATAATAGTTGTTGGTTTTTTTTACCAGAGTAGGAATTTTCTTTCCTTAGATGAGAAGGACTAGGACAGATTCATCCTTGGAGGTTCAGGGAGTGAGTATAGTATAAGAGTAGGATTTAGGATAGGACAAGTTAGTGGCACCAAAGACCTGCTGCACATCTTGAAGAAGATTGAAGTTCTGTAGATCCAGAGCCAATGACGTCTGATGACCAATTGATGATGATCCAAAGACATTGGGCCCCAACATGGAAACATCCAGATAAGTAAAGACTTTTTTGTATTGACAAAAACTTAATATTTGAACTCAAATATATACCCAGAGTCTGGTGAATCCCTAGAAGACTCCGATATAAAAGGACACTCATTGAAAAACATTCTGTATTCACTACAGAGAAAGAAACATTGTTGCTTAAGAATTTATTTAAAGATGTCACTCTAGGGTACATGTAACATGTGTACACATATTTTGCATATTACACACATTTAAATACTTACCTGAATTGTAAAAGACCTTTGGGGTAACAATAAAATTTCTTTTGTAAACATCTAAAACACCCCAGGGCCTAATCCTTTAGTTACAATTTATTATCCTGCCTGTTGTTCTCCAAAACTCTTAAAAAATGGCGTAATCCAGCAGGACTTAGTCTTCATGCTTGAGTCCCGCTCTGAAGAGGCATAGAATAATACCATCACCCCAGTCTAACCATGTGACAATTACTTACAAGGGAACCTGCTATTATATGGCCTCCAGAGATGTTGGTGGACTGTATTCTCTATACCTGCTGCATTTTTTTTCAGTCAGAACAAGCACTTTTCAGATGCTTATTCATGCCTGGAACAGGTCTAAATTTAGGAGCTATTCGGGATATCCAGGACTTTTATGAGATCAAGCACTGATGTCCAGGTTCCTGGGAATGCCTCAGTCATGCCTCCACCACGCTATCATTCAGACTTGGATGTCCGCAGACCCAGCTTCTAAAATGGCTCTGGAGATGTCTCTCTGTCCATTTGCAGATGTCCAAAGCATGAATAGAACTTCCAAAATGACCTCCTTTACGTCTAACTTGTCATTGTTTATGCTCTCTCCTATTTGGGACTACCTTCCATTTTTTGAAAGGTGTTCCTTTGGCTTTCATAGCCTCTTTCACCTCATCTTTTAATAACGCTGGAAGTGTTTTCATCTGCTTTTGATCTTTTTTAATGGATGAATACATTTTGTTGGAGTTTCTAAGATAGTATTTTTTAACTGTATCCATGCTGCTTACAAATTTTAAATTTCGTAACCCCTCTTTTTAGTTATTTCTAATCTCTTCATTTTATGATAGTCCTCTTTATAAAGTTAAGTGCAGCTGTAGTAGTTTTCCAATTTTATGAGCATAAATTAATGTATATACTTAGGGACATATTTACTAAAGTACACTAAGCAGGTGGAGAGTAATTTTATAACGGTACACCGAAGGCATGCGCGTACATGCATGTGCCCAGTGCATAAGTTCTACAAAGTGCAGCATATGCGTAAAGAGCATCCCTGTGCTCCACCCAATCCACCCCTATGCACACCTATGCTACAAGTATGCGCATGGCACATACACTTACACTTACAGAGTAGCAACCGGCCAATGTATATGCTTATGTGTCCATTTGCACGCATAAGTCACTAGAACATTCTGACTTACGTGCACAGATGGCACGTACCATGGGCACCCTCTTTATGGAATTATCCTCTTAATGTAGGAATTAGAATGTGCTAACAGTGTAGGTCTGCAGTAACAGCAGAGTAAGTTAACAGTGAGCCTTCACTTATTCTTGTATTAATTGTCTAACGTGGAAGAGAGGAGGAATGGACAGGGACTATGCCTTACAATTAACATGAAGTTTATTGTAGTTGTTACTGGTAAGTGCTGTCAAGTCAACGTCAACTCTCAGGTGGCTAATTTTTGATACAGCGGCATCCCGAGCTGCTGTTATTGTATCAAGACATCACATTGCAGGCGTTCTTCTCTGGCACTGGCCTTCAACCTTGCCAAGCACGATGTCTTTAATTATCTTTCTCTTTGCATGATGTGTCCAAATTATGAAAGTCAAAGTCTTGCCATTTGCACATCCACCAGTACTGACTGACTTGTTCTTTGGGCAATCTATGGTTTACACAGCCAGCACCATAATCTGAAGGCACACATTTTCATCCTGTCTTTCTTCTTCAATGTCCAGTTTTCTGATCCATGTGATTTTTATTTATTTGGTTACCATGATTTATAGACAGGAGATCTATTGCACTCTCTACAGTGAACAAACATATGAAATAATAAAAGAATACATTAAGCTTATTTAAAATACCATGGCTTGGACAAGTCAAATCTTTGTACACATCTCTGCACTTGAAAATCTTGCCTAGGTCCTTCATAGACCTTCTGCTAAGAGCAATGACATTTTCTTGACTACTTGCTTCATTATTGATTATTAATCCAAAAACAGGTTAATGTTTTCTACTATTTCTATTTCTTCTCCATCAAGGATGAAATTATTGATCTTTCCAGTTGCTAGGATCTTCATCTTCTTCACGTTGAAGTGCAGGCCCATTTTAAGACTATGGGGTCTGTTTACTAAACATTCCTAATGTGCGGGGCCGCGGTAGTGTGCCTGTGCCAATAAGGAGTGGGCGGTTCAGGCAGAGAAAAGAAAAAAAACGGGAGTAAGCGATCGCACATTTGCGCGGGGCGCTATTGTGCGCCGCGCTATTGTGCGCCGTGCATAATAGTGCGTGGGAAGGCTAAGTGGCGCCCTGATGTGCACACACAAAGGAGCAGAGCCATAGTACAATGGTTAAGACACTGACTGTGGGTGCAGCTGCCATGGGTTCAATTCCCCATTGTGCACAACAAAAAGGGCTAGCTGAGGCATTAACTATAATGGGTAAAAGTGCTTTAGGAGGCATATTAATTTTGGGCGGCATAAGGCGGTGCACTGTTAATTTTGGGCGGCATAAGGCGGTGCGCAGATGCCCAAGCATAGGAACAGAGCCACAGCACAATGGTTAAGACACTGACCAATGGTGCAGAGATCAGGGGTTCAATCCCCCACAGTGCCCAATGAAGAAGGCTCACTGAGGCAGTGTGTATTATGGGGATGAGTGCTGTAGGGGGCAATCTATTTTTACTTCAGTTATCACTACTAGCAAACGCACTCACAAAGCGTGTTAACATAAGGCGGCCCATAAGGCACATGTTAAAGTTCACTGTCCGCCAAGGCACCCTTGAATGTCCCCTATAGGGCACCATATATGTTGCGTCACAGGATAATGTATAGTGCACCTTATATGGACGGCAACCATAAGGTGCCCTATAGGGTGCCCTATAAAGCACCCTCAGAGGCACCTTATGGGTACAGTACACTGAGGGTGTGTTTGATGGCAGCAACATATGTACATTAAATCTAAAAAAAGCTTTGGACAACCCTATCAAATAACCCCACTGTGGGCTCAAACCCATTACTGCTGGCTCCACAGGCAGTGAAGTAACCATTGGGCTACAGCTATATAGCTGCCAGCAAGCCCCTGGCTGGCTGCAGAGAGCCTGCATGTCACCACACAGACAGTCTGCTGTGGGAACCAGGATAGGGTTAGGCCACCCATACCCATGATGCACTGCACATGCAAATCAGCTGTCCACAGATGAACACAAGATGGGGAATGCACCCCAACAGCTCCCCGGCCTGGTAGGGGGACGTGTCCGTGTGCACCCACACAGCACCTTGGCCTGGTAGGAGGTACTGACCGGGTGTTTAATTTGCACAGAGTAGCTACACACAGTCACACTGTGCGGGAACTGTGCTCACCCTGAGTGTGCGATGAGGCGCCCTGGACCAGGTCCACAGCACCCGCCATGGCAGAGCTCCAAAACAGTCGTAATCTGTGAGATAGGTAGTTTCTGCAGGAACACCTTGGATATCTCTGTCTGTCTCAGTCAGGGGGAACCCCCATGGACCCCTAGGTGGGCTATGTACCACCAACCACACCCCCCCCCCCCAAGCTGAGGGTGGCAAACAGGCAGGGTCTCCTATCAACAGATCCCCATTATACACACCCCCCCCCCTTGCAATGATGGCAGTAGAGTGGACCATCAACCCCAGTCCTGTTGGGGAACAGACACCCTACAGGGCAGTCCAAGCAGCCCCACACACCCCCAGACCACAACATCAGACAGACAGTAGGCCTGGATATGCTAAGATGCACCCCACCACTATCTGATATTCCCCTGCATCAAGCCATCAGCCACTGCACTCCAGCAGGGCACATACCAGCTGTGAACAGTCTGCTGGTTAGTCCCACTGGAAATGCATGCACCCACAACTGGGTTGGCAGCACACACAAGCAGATACATCAGTGACTAGGCCCCAACAGGTGACCCATATATATCACATGAGGGAAGTGCTATGAAGCACTATGGGGGTGCCTAGCCATGCTGCCATCACTGCACAGTCAGGGTGGAGTGAAAGCCCAGCAGCACATACAGAGGTCACCCTGTCTGTGGAGGTGGTGGACGGCCACTACAATGTCCCTGCCAGTGCCCTATGCCCTGTGCAGATGCATCCTGGCCAGCCCACCCTGTCTGAGCTATACCCATGGTACCTTGCTGCTCATTATGCACATCATTAGGCCAAAACTGTGGACAGTGTTTGCAGCCAACACACACTGTATAGACCAGGGGTGGGCAAACCTGGTCCTGGAGGGCCGCAGACCAGTCAGGTTTTCGGGATATCTCTAATTAATTTGCAGGAGATATATATGCATTAGAGATATCCTGACAACCTGACTGGTTTGTGGTCCTCCAGGGCTGGATCTGGAGACCCCTGCCTTACACCTCTGTCATTTAAGATTGGGAGTGGACAAGGTACAGATGTCCAACACATCAAAAAGGTTAGATAGAATTTGTCACAGTCCTCCTCACTTCTCACCACCACCAAAAAATTGTCTATTAGACAACCTTTTGGTGGTGGTGAGAATCGAGGAGGAATGTGACACATTCTATATACCCTTTCGATGTCTAGGACATCTGTACCTTGCCCACTCATGATCTTAAATGACAGAGGTGTAAGGCAGGGGTCTCCAAATCCAGCCCTGGAGGGCCACAAACCAGTCAGGTTGGCAGGATATCTCTAATGCATATATATCTCATGCATGTTCATTAGGGATATCCTGAAAACCTGACTGGTGTGCGGCCCTCCAGGACCGGAGGTGCCCACCCCTGGTATAGACAGACACACACTCCCACACGTATGCCAGCATTGTGCTACTATAGAGAGGTTCAGAATCCTTGCCCACCACACCAGTCCTGGGCACAGTACAGGCATGGGTATGGTATGCAATACCGTTGGGGGTCCCTCCCTAGGGTGGTAAACACTGTCAGGGGCCAGACCTGACGCGCACACCGCAAACATCAGATAGATTATTATGATGGAGCTCATAGAGCAGACTGTGCGTAACGTAGGGATATCTATCTGCCAGTACTCATAGCAAACGTTTGAGAGCTGTGTACCATATACCCTGGTGTAGGGTGACATTGCTAAGGTATGCAAGTGCTGGTATTGGGAGATGCACGCAGGGCCCAATGTCCTGCCTCACCAGGAGGCATTGGCCAATGGGGCCTGTGGGTGTGGGTGTGGGTGTGTCTGTCCCTGTTGGCTGCTGCTGTACGGCAGAGGTTCCCAAATCCAGTCCAGGTTTGCAATACACTGGTTGGGGTTTCCTGCTGTCCCTCATGAATATGCATGAGCTACATCTACATGCCATGGGGGTGGTGCATAGATATACAGCACGGTTATTTGTATGAGTGGCAGCATGGAACCTGAATGGTGTGTGGTCCTCCAGGACTGCATTTGTGAGACTCTGCTCTAGGTAATGCCCCTGGTCATGGTGTCTGTGCTTGGTGGTGTAAAAGATAGGCATATGACCAATGCGTATATCCCCAGCAATAAAGGATTGCCCTTACTAACATGGTTTAGTTGTGGGGAAAATATGTGGACAGGAATGGCAGTAGCCCCAGCTGGGCTTTGAACCTGTGACCTTTTGCTCCTGCACACACTGTCTGTGTGCACTGCACCACTGTGTTGCCACAGATGTGCTGAATTCCCTGGGAAGTCCATGACTGTACATCCGACAGGGCCTATGTTGCAGTGGACGTGCCAGCCTGCACATGGCTCGGCCACTGTCTTCTATGGCTAGCAGCCACTGCCCCCTCCACCACCTGTACCCTACCGCCAACATGCTGGCATGTCCGTATCTTGGAAAAGCATATGACCTGATTGAGTTGTGGCACTCCAGGACTGCATTTGGGGGACTCGGCTGTCGGTAATGCCCATTGTTATGGTGTGTGTGCGGTGTTGGGTACAAAATGGGTGTGTGAACCATGCTTATGTTCTCTGCAATAAAGGAGTGTCTTTACTATCTCTGTTTAGTGGTGGGTAAAATATGGGGACTGGGTTGGCAGGAGCCCCAGCTTGGATTTGAACCTGTGACCCTCTGGTCCTAGAGGTACTGCCTCTGTCTGCTGCACCACACTGTGGCCACAGTGATAGTGCAGTCCCTGGGGGTGGGAAACCTGACCAAAGGAGTCAAAAACCCTGCTCTGCACATTTGTACTGTGGGCTCAGTCACCTTGTCTGGTGACAGAAGTGCAAATAAACCCCTCAACCGACCACGACGAACTGGGGATAAATATAACCAAGCTGGGCAACAGTGATATTAATGGGCAACCATAGCAAACACTCCCAGGAAGGCTCAGAAAAAAGGAAATGGTTTTTGGAAGGGTCTCCGCTCCGTAGCCCTTTCCATACTTCATTTCATTTTTTTGGAGCTTTCCTGGGTGTGTTTCTTATGTTTGCCCATTAATATCAGGGTTCCCCAGCTGACTTCCTATTTTTAATATGTTTGTTTGGGTCTTTTTCTATCTTTATTTGCACTTTTGTTCTGTGCACATGTATCACACTGCTCACGTTTTGCAGGTTTCCCCGGTTTCCCTGTACATTGCTGACGGAAATGGTTTCTCTTCCCTTTAAATACCCTCTACCGTGAGTGTTTCACTCGCGCTATTTTTAACCTGCAAATTCGTCCCCGATACTGTGCGGGGAGCCTCTCCCCTCCCCTTCCCCGCTCATTGACCCCGTCTCTCCGCCCCTCGGGAGCCTTCCTCCGCCCTCAGAATGCCTTTCCACGCCTCTATCGGACATTTGCGGGCTGGGTACTTGTGCGGGGCACGTTAGTGCGGCGCGCAATTGTGCGGGGCCCACGCGCACTTGTGCGGGGCGTTTAAGAGCATTTCTGAGCATTTGAGTGCCGCGTTTCCGTGCGCTATTGTGCGGCACGCAATTGTACGGCTTTTAGTAAACATGCCCCTATGTTCTTTGATCTTGCTAAGCAGATTTTTCACACTGTCTTCTTTTTCAGCCAGTAAAGTGGTATCATCAGCATAGCAAAAGTTGTTTACGAGTCTTCCACCAATCTTCACACATTGGTTGTCTTCATATAATCCTGCTTCTGTGATGATTTGCTCCTTATATAAATTGTACAGGTATGGGGAAAATGCACAGTCTTGTCGAACAATTTTGCGAGTTTTAAACCATTCTGCATCTCCTCCATTCATTTAAATTTGTTGCTTCTTGATCAGTGAAAAGGTTGTGCACAAGAACTATCAGGTGTTCTGGTACACCCATGCTTCTTAATGTGGCCAGAGCTTTTTTATGATTTATGAGATCCAAGGCCTTGCTATAGTTAAAAAAACACACTTAGATATCCTTTTGTCTTATCAAAGATCCATTTCATATCCACAGTGATGTTTCTTGTTCCTTGCCTTTTCTTGAACCCTGCTTGATTTCAGGCAGTTCTCATTCTAGTTATAGTTGTGGTCTCCACTGAATGACCTTGAGTATAATCTTGCTGTAGTCAATTTGATTTGTGTGTGATCCAGTAGGTGAAGTCTATGTGCACAGTCAGCGCTTGTATTGCTGGAAGAAGACATCCTCTTCTGCGTCTGTTGTTAGCGCATATACCTGAATAATAGTTGTATGGAATGGCATTCCCTATAGACAAAGAGAAATTAAGTGTTCCTTGATTGCATTGCATGTCATTATAGTTCTTGCAAGTTTTTTCTTAATTTTAAATGCAAAACCATTTCTTCTTTGTTTTTTCTTTCTGGTATAGTATGCCGTGTGATCATCAGATTCACAATGCCTACGTAGTTACTGCATATTATGGTAACTGTGAACACAGAGGAGTTAGCACCACTTCAGTAGATGGAGTTAAATGAACTTCATTATCTGCAGTGTAGTTAACACAGATAATTCTTTGAATTTCTGGCATGGGAACTTTGCAAACAGGAAGTCAGCATCAGGCCTTGGTGGGGGTGGGAGTCAAACAACCTTGCAGCGTTGGAGGTTTAAAGTAAACACAACTGGGCTGTTTTAGACCATTGCAGTCACTGCAGGTCCCAGAGCGGGGCAGTGGCAGCTGCAATACACTGCTCCTGGACTATTGCTGCTCTAGGCAGCTGTCTGTTTTGCCTAATGTTCGTGCCAGCCCTGAGTCCATTGCACCACACCAGACATGCCTTCGCTATGCCCCTTGACTACTTTGCTGTCCCCACACTGGAAATGTCTTCAACAGCCATTTGTTTTCAAATTTCCAAATCGTGACTAAAGTTTCTAAAATGACCCCCTTAGTGTGCAATAATATACTGTACCACCTGCTGTTTGCGTTGTTCACATCCATTTTCTCCTCATCTTCTGCCCAGTTCCTGCTTTAAAATACACAAAGCAGTTAGCGCGTAGTTTTTACCACGCTATCTGTTTTAGCACGGGTCAGTCGTTAACACAGGTACACACTAACGGTTAGCACCTCCTAAAACCCATACAAACTGCTTAGCACACCTTAGTAAACACCCCCTTTACTTTTTCTGTGGTGCTTTTTACATTCAGGAAAGCTTTTAACAGTTTTTGACTGACATCTCAGAATTTTGCTGCATGCTCATAAGTCATATCTTCTTGATTCCATCCTTCTCCTAAATCCCTGTTTTGTTCTTGCCTCAGGGGAAATATTATTCTTGAGAGGTCTGACTACGATAATAGAATATCTGGATCCTAGGTATGACTACAAAAATAGTCTGCTCAGAGGCTCAGATTTCTTTTTTTTTCAGTATTCCTGTTTCTAAATAATCCATCTTGTTTGACACATGGTATAGCACTGTAGCTCTATATTAACACACTGAAATAAAGAGCACAAAGGAATAACTCCAAATCAAATATGCAGACACTAGTTTTCAAATCTACTCTAGCCCTCAGCATTCAGTGGCGTGCCCAGAAAAAAATTCTTGCCCATAGGTAGGGAGGAGTGGTCTAGTGGTTAGGACAAGGTACTTCAGGCTGGAGGGCCAGGGGTTCAAGTCCCACATGGGGACAGCAATCTCAGGCCGGAGGGACTGGGATTTCTAGACCTATAGACACTCCTTGTGGTCTTGGGCAAGCCACTTAACCCTCCATTGCCCATGTTCCCTGTAAGTATTAGCATATGTGTCTCATATCCCCTTGTGTTAAATGTATCCCCTATTGACCACTTTGACCCAGTGAAAAGTGGGATATAAATACAGCTAAATAAAATAAATAAATAAGCATTCTGGGATTGATATTCAAAAGCAAATTAGGCTTTTGCTGGCAGCCGGTAAAAGCATTATTTTCTTATCCATATATTTTCAGAACTTAAAGGGATGATATCAGGGGAGTTAAATTGCTAAACAGTCAAATATTATCTGTATAATTGTCGATTGGAGGGTGGAGGCAGCTCTAAAATGTATGCATTTAGCAGAAATATATATTCAGCATCAATGTTTGCTTATATGGATGGAACTTAACTCATTCCACTGGCCAAGCTGACTGAAACTCTGGCTACTTTCCTTGCTTCTCTAAGTTTTTACAAATATAGATACCTGTCTTTCTCTCTCTGTGATCTCTTGTATTTAATGAAGGCCTCCCTCTTTTTCTTCACCTTTTCAACTACTTCGCTTGACAGCCATAGCATCTTCCTTTTTCTTTTACATTTATTTACCTTTCTAACAAAAAGATTTGTTGCCCTTAAAATATCTCCAATCAGTTTTGCCCACTGTTTTTCTACATCCCCCAGCTGTTCCCATCCCAATACTCTTTGAGGTATTGTCCCATCTTGGCAAAGTTAGTTTCCCTAAAGTTTAAGACCCTCACTTTTGAAAGGATTTTATCAGCCCTAGTCCTAATACTGAACCACACCATCTGGTGATCACTGGCTGTAAGATGATCTCCCACTATAACATCAGAAACACTTTCCCCATTGGTAAGCACCTAGTCCAGAATGGCCCCTTCATGTGTGCGTTCTGTTACCAGTTGCCTGAATAGTTTTCCCTGTAGAGAATTCAGGATCTCCTTACTTCTAGATGACACCTCTGCAGGGATGTGTCAATCTACATCCGGCATATTGAAATCAACTATCAGTGGCACTTCTCCTTTCATGGGAAGGTAACAAAGGGCAAGAGTCGTAGGTGGGTGAAAACGAAATTTATTATCCCCTACGCGTTTTGGCCGTAGCCTTCCTCAGGGGGCACACAGACGTGTATGATCGGCAAAGTCTGCAAATCGTAAAATGTGTTCACCAAGCAAATATAGACCTTCTAATATGTGTTTGTATCATCTGCAAAACACTATTCGAGTTTCAAAAGCTGTTCCAGGAACGAGCTTTTGAAACTCGAATAGTGTTTTGCAGATGATACAAACACATATTAGAAGGTCTATATTTGCCTTGGTGAACACATTTTACGATTTGCAGACTTCGCCGATCATACACGTCTGTGTGCCCCCTGAGGAAGGCTACGGCCAAAACGCGTAGGGGATAATAAATTTCGTTTTCACCCACCTATGACTCTTGCCCTTTGTTACCTTCCTGTGTTTCCTGCAAGAGTAGCTGCTCCCCCTTGTTTTTCCCACTTCTCCTTTCATGGCAATTCTGCATATGTCTTCTCCATTCACTTCTTCTTCCGGGGCATTTTCTCCAAATGGGTTAATTTTGTGGATACCATGACAGTCGTGAACCTCACTTCTAAGGCAGGGAATGTAGAGTATGGCTTAGTCTCTCAAATTTACTGCTAATGCTTGGCACAATACTTGCATCGTGCTAAAGAGAGCTTCCTTCTTGAGTTCGAAAGACGCAACAAGTATGGGAAGTCTGTCAAGATGTGCTTGGAAATTCTTCTTTATCAAACCTGTTGCTCCCAGTACAATGGGAAAGAATTCTGTATCTTTCTGCTACATTTGGCAATAGAGCAAAAGGGCAATAAGAGGGAAGAATATGGAACCAAGGAACAGTTAATCTTGAATAAGGCCATCATGGCCAGTGCTAAAAAAGTCGAAATCTCAGTATAGCAAGGATTGATTATAAGAAAGCTTTTGACAGTGTCCCACACTCTTGGATAATTTTATTTATTTATTTAGCTGTATTTATATCCCGCTTTTCACCGGGTCAAAGCGGTGGAACATACAATAATCAATTACAAGGGTTTGGGGCCGTCACCTGGTGGCCAACAATAATGATTGTTAACAATTAATTGGGATGTAGACATAGACATTGCATTATGGCTACATATGACATATGTTCAGGGGGATGAAATATGGTGGTTGGGAGGGAGTCAGTGGTGGGTGCTTGTCTCTGGTTAATACATTGCCTTGACATGTAGAAAATAAATCCTGGTTTGATAGAGTAAATTAAGTTCACTATGACAATGTGGCAATCCACACTCTTTTTGAGATATGAAAATGGTCAGTACATCTTTCCTAACATTAAGATCCAGTGAGGAATATTTCAGGGAGATTCCCTGTTGCCACTTCTGTTTTGTGTGGCTCTTAATCCAATAAGCAGTCTCATCAGCTATTTGGGATATGGATTTAGCCTGAATCCTAAAGAAGGTAACAACCTAGAAGCAACATCCCATCTACTATTTGTATGTGATTGAAGCTCTACAAATTCCAGCAACCAACAATTACCAGAGCAACTTTGTGTGGTGAAAAGCTTTTCTGATGACATTAGGATGACTTGTGGCCTTGACAAGTGTGTTAAGGCAACTTTTTCTAGAGGAAAATAGAGTAAAACTGAAAACATCTCCCTAGCTGAGGGCTGTGACATCAAGGACTTTGAACAGGAAGGAGTATATAAGTATCTTAGAATAGAGGAAAAAATGACATTCAAGCAGTAATTACTGAGAGAGATGATCAGTAAAGAATATTACAGGAGATTAAAATCATTATTGAGAACTGCTTTAACATCACAGAATAAGATACAGGCTATCAATGAGATGGCAATCCCTATACTCTCAAACAGCTTTTGAATTGTCGATTGGCCTCTTAAAGATCTTGAAAAAGTTTATGTGCAAACAAGAAAACTACTCCAAGCCCATGAAGTAATTTAGAAGAATCAGTGTATGTCAAGACTATAATTTCCTAGAGATGAAGGAGGGCTAGGCCTCATAGAGATTGATTACACATACAGAGCTACTATCATAGGCCTCCAGCCCTTCCTGGCAGCATCAATGGATTCAAATATGCAAAATATGCTGAAATGTGAAAACAAACGTCCACAATCTGTCTCCATTATCAAACTTAGACAAGTATTCTGATGACTAGAAGGAATGAGTGAGAGTACACAATAACGAGTAGGAAAGGAAGCAACAGAATTTGCAAAACAAGAAAAATAACTCTTCAAAGAATTAGATCAGCAAATGAAGAAAAACAAGTGGCAAAAGCACAAATACAGTGACAAATACAAAGTGTTAATCCAGGAACCCTTTGTTGATCAAGAACGGACACATGAATGTTAAGGAGAGATGAATTGAAACCGAAGGATGAGAGATTCATAGTTGCAGCCCGGGACAGCAGATTACGGAGGAGCTGGTTTACAACAAAAAAACTGGCAAAGCAGACATATGTCAATTTTGTAAGAAAGATGTGGAAACAGTGACTCACCTCATAGCTAGCTGTGAAGTTCTGATGGAAAATGTCCATACAGAAAGGCATGACAAGTAGAATGCCTCATCCATTGGAATCTCTGTAAACACTACAAAATCACTGTCCTTGAAAAGCACTGGGATCATGACCCTAAGAGAATTACAGAGAATGAAGAGATTGTGTTCACCTGGGACATTCCCATTCCGATGAATAAGAAGCTGGAAGCGAGGAAACACAACATAGTGGTAAAGGAAAAAAAATACTAGAATGGCACTGATAATAGAGTTGTTGGTTCCAAGTAATTATTCTGTGAATTGCGTTGAGAGGCAGAAGATCCTGAAGTACCAAGAAATGCAGTCAGAAATGAAAAAAGTGTAGCAGACAGATACTTCCCATTATATTGGGAGCTATTTATTTATTTAGCTGCATTTATATCTGGCTTTTCATCAGGTCAAGGTGGTTGGGGGATACATTTAACATGAGGGGATATGAGACACATACACTAATACTTACAGGGAACATGGGCAATGGAGGGTTAAGTGGCTTGTCCAAGGCCACAAGGAGCACCTGTGGGACTAGAAACTGCAGTCCTTCTGGCCCAAGGTTGCTGTCCTCTAGTGGGATTTGAACCACTGACCTTCTGGCCTGTAGTACCTTGCCCCAACCACTAGGCCACTGCTCCCTCAGGCTTGATAAAGAACTTCCAAGTATATCTTGACAAACTACCCATAACTGTTACATCTTATGAATTCCAAGATGCAAGGCAAGGAATTGATAAGGCAGGCAAAGAGAGAATTTGAATAAAAGCTTGCCATGGAAGCAAAAATGCAAAATAAAACCTTTTTCAAGTTCATTCGTAGCAAAAAACCTGTGAGAGAGTCAGTTGGAACATTAAATGATAGAGATGTAAAAGGGGCACTAAGAGTGGACAAGGCCATAGTGGAGAGACAATGAATTCTTTGCTTTGGTATTTACTGAAGATGTAGGGAAGTTACCCATGACTGAAATGGTATTTAAAGCTGATATAGCAGAAGAATTGAAAGAAATATCATTAAAATGGGAAGATGTATTACAACTATTTGATAAATTAAAGAGTAGCAAATCACCTGGGCCAGATGATATGCATCTGAGGGTGTTGAAAGAACTGAAATATGAGATTGCAGACATACTATTACTAATCGGTGAGCTATCATTAAAATCATCTATAGTACCTGAACATTGGAGAATGGCCAATGTAGCGCCAATTTTTAAAAAAGGGTTCCAGGGGTGACTGGGGAAACTACAGACTGGTGAGCCTGACATCAGTACCAGGCAAAATGGTAGAAACCATTATAAAGAACAAAATTACTGAACATGTAGATAGTCATGGTTTAATGGGAGAAAGCCAACATGACCATAGCCATCGAAGGTCTTGTCTTACTAATCTGTTATATTTTTTGAAGGTGTGAATAAACAGGTAGACAAAGGTGAGCTGGTCAATAAAGTGTATCTGGATTTTCATGAGAGACTCTTGGCAAAATTAAAAAGTCATGGAATAGGAGGCAGTGTACTATTGTGGTTGAGGAAATGGTTAAAAGATTGAAAGCAGAAAGTATGGCTAAATGGCCAATTTTCAAAATGGAGAAAGGTGAATAGTGGAATACCCCAGGGATCTGTGCTGGGCCTGCTGCTTTTTAACAGATTCATAAATGACCAGGAAATAGGAATAACGAGTGCAGTGATCAAATTTGCAGAAGACACAAATGTATTCAAAGTTGTTAAAACCCAAGAGGGTTGTGAAAAATTGCAAGAGGACCTTGATAAATTGGAAGACTGGACGTTCAAATGGAAGATGAAATTTAATGTGGACAAGTGCAAAGTTATGCACCTAGAAAAGAACAACCCAAACTATGGTTGCACAATGCAAGTTTCCACATTATGAACCAATGCCCAGGAAAATGATGCAGGCATCATTGTGGATAACATCGTGGAAACCCTCCACCCAGTGTGCAGCAGCTACCAAGCAGGCAAGTAGAATGCTAGGAATCAAAGGGAAAGGAACAGAAAGTAAAACAAAGGATATTATAATGCCTCTGTATTGTTCCATGGTGTGACCACACCTTGAATTTTGTTTGCAATTCTGGTCACTGTATCTTAAAAAGGATATAGCAGAGTTAGGAAAGGTATAGAGAAGAGCCACCAAAATGTTGAAGGGGATCGAAGGATATCTCTGTAAGGAGATGCTTAAAAGGTTAGGGCTCTTAAACCTGGAAAAGAAACAACGGACGGGAGATAGATAGAGGTCTATCAATTAATGAATGGAATGGAAAGGATAAACGTAGATCGATTGTTTATGCCATCAAAAAATAGAAAGCGTAAGGGACATGCAATGAAGCTACATTGTAACCTGTTTAAGACTAATAAGAGAAAATATTTTTCACTGAATGCATAATAAAACTCTGGAATTTGTTACTGGAGGATGTGGTGGAAGCTGTCAGGGTAGCTGGGTTTAAAAACGTTTTGGACAAGTTCCTGGAGGAAAGTCCCATAAACCATTATTAAAGAGGACCCAGAATATCCACTGCTTGCCCTAGTACAAGCATTGCGGAACCTGTGTCTCTTGGGGAAACTGGTAGGTACTTGTGACCTGGATTGGCCACTGTTGGAAACAGGATACTGGGCTCGATGGACCTTGGTCTGACCCTATATGGCATATCTTAGGTGAGCTCTGTGTGGCGCGATGCAAGTACTACGCCGAGCATTAGCAGTAAATTTGAGAGGCTGAGATCATACTCCACACACCCTGGCTTAGAAACGTGGTTCACGACTGATTTGTGTGCACAACACTAATTTCAGTACTTAGATATTATTTCAAAGATGACTTCACCATAATGTCCAAAATTGCTTGTAAACAAACAACTTATGATTAAAAAAAGAAGGGGAAAAGACCTCAGTTTGCCCCCCTGTGATCCACAAACTGGATCCATTTTGCAAAGCAAAGGCACAACTCCTCACTTCTCACAAAAAACCCCTCAAAACTATTTTATTATTTCATATTATTTTAAATTAGTTTTAAACCTCATCTCATTTACTTATTTATGCTTGAAATACATTATTTAAAACTTCAAAAAAACGCATCTTAGTCTGACCAGAATGAAATTCATCCAAATGGCAATGCCGCAGAAAGTGGAGTTTATCCAGTCTGTGGTGCTGGAGAAACACTCAGTGGTGTGGGCAGTTTGACAGTACCCTCTATGCCACTGGCAATCCTGGCAGCTGATAACACACTTGGTAATATACCCAACGTAGCCAGATAATTGAATGTAGCATTTTACACTGCTACATGGTAATTCAATCACTTGTAGGACAGGCAGGTCTGGCCCAAGGGTTTCTGCCACCCTAGGCAGAAACCCCGACCTTGCCCCCCCCCCCCAATGCCACCCTCCTGCTGACTCCACTCCTCCATTTCCCATCGTCACCCCTAGCTGCTGCCAATTCTGTCTTGGGAGGGGAGGCAGTCAGCGGCAGTATTTCCAAAAGCATTGGCTTTTTGCCACCACGTTTGGACGTACTGCTGCTGCCCACCTCCTCCCAAACGGAATCAGCAGCAGCTGGGGGGCAGTGCAACTGCCCATGTGTGCCGCTGCTGCCGCTGCTGTCACCCCCAGATGGCTGCCTAGCTTGCCTAGTGGATGGGCCGGCCTGAGGCGAAGCTAACACTCAAATGCTCCTACATTTGGAAGTGGCGATTTGTGTAGGAGCATTGGAACATTAGCCTGTCCTACAAATGATTGAATTACCTTGCATCAGTATAAGATGTTACAGTCAGTTATCAGGCCACACTCCTGAGGCAGCCTTGTGGCATAATGTGGATACGTCCAAGCTGTTAGTTACCTTCCTGCCACCACAACTCTCACCTACTTAACCTTCCAGTATTACTATATAAATTGACTATTTTGGAGGTTGAATTAGACAGGATTACTTTACATTGATTGTAAGGGAACCATAAGATAATTTGGATCAATTGTTGGCTATCTGTGAAAATAGAACATGTAAGTACATTTCAGGGAGGGCTTGAGGTTACAGTAATTTTTTGTTGGTCTGGACTTTTGTACCAGCAAGCAACAAGATTCTACATGGGAAGCCACATTAAACTGCACACCTCATCCATGCATAAATATATTTTATAGTCTGAAAGAATAAGATAAACCACTCTATACCTCATAAGAACATGAAAACAATATAATACCAAACACGGTTTGGTATTATATTGCACTGTTTATTCTACATTTAATATGATGTTCCTTGTAAATAAGTTCTGTTATATCTCAATGTTCCATGTAAAACAAACTTGCTTTGTTAATTGTTGTTAACTGTAAACCGCAACTGAACTTTGGAAGATGCGGTATAGAAATGTGAATAAAATAAATAAATAAATAAAGAAGTAGGAAACCTGGAGGTCTTAGAGTTTACAGAAAAAAAAAAACAGGCTGATTTTACTTATAAGACTGCTGAGGAAGAAGATAGAATTTTGGTAGGTCTTTCTTATTTCTTTGAACAGGTACTAAAGCTCTTAGCAGTAGAAGGATGGCTGGGAAACATCAAATCACCAAAACGGTCATCACGGTTGCTACTTCTACCTCTGTTCAGATGGATATCCATATTCACAATGAGAAATCAGTTCAGCGTGTGAAAAATGTTTACAGGTCAACACTCTCAGGAAATAGATGGTAAAATGGAGAAAGGAGGCAGGAAAGTTAAGAAGCCTCTGTGATAATAAGGATTGCATTGATGAAATGTTTCTTGAAGCTTCTAAGATGGCAAGGTAAAACTGAACCGAAAGATGACAGCTGGACACAGATTACCACAGCTATTAGACTTTACACTCTGACTCAACATTCCCTTTACCTAAAGAACTGGTATTCAGCAGTGTAAGTAGAAGAGGAGAAACCAACCCCAGGAAGAGGAAGAACTGGAATTCATATACCTCACAGCTGTAGTGTCGGCAACCATTGTGCCTAGGAAGCAAAGGCTAGTGGTGGCTGCTGATTCCTTTTGAGGGGACAAGGAGGAAGCCATCTTAGTTAGGCATGATGCTATAGGAGTGCTCTCTGCCAGGTGCCAAGATCCAATATATTGCTGAGAGTTTGTAGAGAACCGTACTATTGTCTGTTCTTCCTGTAAGTAAGTCTTGGACTAGAGGGCACAGTGTGAAATTAACTGATAGCAGATTTAAAACTAATTTAAGAAAGTATTTTATCAGTTAGCACACAATTCACATGTCCAATTTGTTGTCAGAGTCTATTATAATTAAGTTCTAAAAAGGTTTGGACAATGTTCTTGAGGACAGATTCATTAAAAATTACTAGCCAGATAGCAATCTCCCCAATCTATCTCCTTCTTCACATCATGATCAAAAAGAAATAGAAAGGGATGTGGGGGGAAGATCTTGCTTGACAGAGTTTTTAAAGCATAACTCAGTATTTTTATTAGCCATTGTCTATAATTTCTCTGTCATCTGGTCAGTTTCCAGATGTGCTCAAAGCAGGCTTATGTTAAACCCTTCTGATTTTAAGCAATATAAAAATTATTTGCCAATTTCAAATAGCTAGCCAAATTGATAAGAGTCTTTGAAGGCCACAGAACTCATGAGTTTTTTGGACTCTGTAGATAGCTTAGATGATTCACAATTCAGGTTCCATGCTTGACTTAATACAATGATGATTTTGTAGTCAGTGAGAGATGATATGCAGCTGTTTATGGATCTAGAAGAGCTAGGATTACTTGCCCTCCTTGGTCTTTCATTTGCATGTTACTTTGTCAATCATAAGATTTTTTGGTATACTAGAGCACATTGGGTATACATGGAACTGTGGTCCTTTGGCTGAGTTCCTTCTTGGTCAAAAGATCTTATATGGTTTCTTTAAAGGACAAACTTTCAGAACATTTTTAATTAATGTGGCGACTGTCTACCATCTTGTGCAAGGTGCAGCTGAAACCCCTAGGTCTCATTAATGGTATGCATATGGAGGGTAATTTTATAAGGAGGCACTTCCCTTAAGCACACAATTGTTGTCTGCTTCAGCAGTATTTTATAAAGAAAAGTCGGTGTCTACTTTCTTCCTAAAATACTAGCGTAAGTGGCAGAGATCGCACCTTAAGTTAAAGTGTGGATATTTACACCAGCCCCAGGGGCAGTGTAAATGTCTGTGCCTGTATTTTTCAAATACATGTGGAAATTATAGTATTTTGTAATCAATGCATGTATTTGCTCGCACCACCCATAGTGGAAGTATGCCCCATGCAAACAACAAGCACACTTTTACACTGGTTAGTATTTTATAAGAGGTCACTTATGCATGTAAATGACTAAAATCTCAACACTTGCATGCATTGTTAGCACCAAAAAGGAGGCTCCTCCTTATAAAGTTACCCCATGATATTAATATCTTTTTCTGATTCATTTTGATTTTGCAGATACTTTAAGGGCTTTTGAGATTTGCTTTCTGGTAATTACTAATTTGATGAGTAGAATAGGTACAAAACCGTTTGATAGCATCCGCCCCTGAAAAAAAAAATCCTCCAATAGCTTTTGGTACTACTAGTTTCCCATTGCAGTCTGAAATAAAAACTTTGGGGTTGGATTTGGATTCTTCCCTTTCACTGGAGTCTCAGCTGATTTCAGTATCCAAAAGGTATGGAACATCCATGGAGACCACAAGATGGAAATGAAGCATTGGGATAACCTGCATGGAGCAGCAGTTACAACCTACAAACCACTGGAGCTACAAGACAGTATTGGGGTAGTCTGTACGGACCATCAGTTACAACTCTAAAACTATCGTATCTATTAAAATGCATTAGGGGTAACATGCATGGAATGGTAATTGCAACCCTAAAACTATGATAGCTTTAACAAAGCATTGCACGTAACATGGAGAGTGGCAGCTACAACCCTAAAAGATAAGGCAGGAGAGGCACATGGAGGGAAGGAAAGAGGGTGTCAGGTATGTACATGTGTTTCTATGCAAAGTAAGACAAGTCACTACTGGGCAGACTGAATGGACCTATTTGATCTTTATATGCCATCATTTACTTGACTATTATGCAGGGGATATTCAGCCATCGCTGCTGAAGTCTAACCGCGGATATTCAATGTCGAGGCCATATTTGGGGTCACCGCAGAAGATGGAAGCTAACCAGGCAGTGGCAATATTGAGCCACTGCCCGGATAGCTTCCGCGGGTAAAGTAAGCATTTTCTGCATCTTACTTTACACACATGTCACTAACTGGGCAGTGCCTCGATATTGCCGCTGCCTGGTTATCTGCAAACAATCTATAAAAATTGCTCCAACATTCAGCTATGAGAATACGATGTGTGTAAGCAACAAGGTCTCAGACTAAATTGGGACTATAGAGTAGGATGTATCATACTTAATCTCCGTATACCCTTTTGCATCAACGACCTTTTTTTTGTTGCTTCAAAACTAGTTCTTTGTTTTCCTTTTTATCTTCTTTTACCTTTTTTTTCTTTTTAGATATAAATAAAATTTTTCTAAAGTATGTTGATATGTGCTTACCTTAACAGAAAAAGCCCCAACGCCAATCTTCAGCGCCTATGCGTTTCACCAATCATTACGTTTCTTCAGGGGGTTTATATAAGCACTCCCAAACATTCGACGTCAGCTTTAATTCTCTAACCCGCTTCAAAATGCACACCTCTGGCATCTAAATCTAGTTGCTCGGAACGCAGGTTCAGTTCTCCAAAATAACGCTGCTGCCTGTTTATCGACAGGTACCACCTCTGCTCCGCCCCGAAACACCTCATTGCTAACCGTGTAGCATTGGGGTGTGCAGCAGCAGCACTCGTGGTATTCAGCGGTATGAACCATGTTGGTGCCACTGAATATCCAGCTCAGCAGCATTTACACAGTTTACAGGTCTGTAAACCATGTAAATGCCTGTGAATATTCCCACCTATGTTCCTTTGTTACTCTAGAATGCACATAAGAACATAGAAAAATCTATTCTCCAGGACCAAGCAGGAAGTCAGTCCTCACATATGGGTGATGTCAGCACCGACGGAGCCCCCGTTCGGAGGAGCATTTCCCCAGCTTTCAAGGAAAGTCTTTGGGAATGCAGCGCGCATGCGTGGTCCCCTTCCCGCCCAAGGGTGCCATCTTGCTCAGTCTTTCTTTTTCCATGGAGCCCAACGGATGTGAGTTTGTGTCACCTGGGAAAAGTAGATTATTTTCAGCTATTTTGGCTTTTTTCTGTTCTGGTTCGACGCCGGTTCTCCTTCCCGCCTGGGCTCGGCACACCGGTATCGAGTCCAGAGTTTTGATTTTTGTTTTTTGTCCTTCGTGACTAGCGTTCGCGCTCTTTTTGTGTTTTCACTGGCAGCCCGGTCTTTTGACCTTGCATGGGGCCTTTTTCCCCCAATGGCTGCCAGCGGGTTTAAAAAGTGTGACCAGTGTAAGAAACCTTTGTCTCTCACCGACACACATGGCTGCTGCCTCCATTGCCTCAGGCCCGACCATGACCCGTTGGCCTGTGGCCTGTGCGGCAAAATGTCGTCGAAGGTGCTTCAGAGCCATCAGCATCAATGTGAGAGAATATTCTCTGACTCCGCATCCGGCCGGGCCCGGACTTCGTCAGAGGCCTCGACATCTCGGGAGTCTGACCCCGAGCACCGTCGGGGTTCCTCTGAGAGGGAGTCTCCCACCCAGGAGCACAAAAGGAAGAAGAAGCTTGCGAGGGTGGCATCAGCGGAGGCTCCTGGATCCTCGAGGGCCAGGTCGTGTAGCATCTGCTGCACCGGGATCTCGGAGTCGGTGAGGCCATCCAAGATACCTGGTGTGGAACCGGAGTCCCCGAGTCATGTAAGTACAGTTGTCCTCGTGGACTCTCCTCTGGGGGAGCCGACGTCGGACCCGACGCCATCGGGGCCCAAGTTGGGGGCTGCTTCGTCTCCTGAGCTTGGACTCAGGTTAACGGTCTTGGAGAGCAGCTTGGCTGCCTTCATGGAACAGCAGTGGGTGCTGATCGCCGGACTGACCAGTGCATCTGCCCTGACCACCGGGACCTCGACGTCCAAGTCGATCCCGGAGACTGAGCCGATCCTCAAGTCAATGAAGTCTCGAGTCGATCCTCGGTCAAGGTCCCCCTCGACCTCCCGTGCGGGGCCGAGGTCGTCAACGCCGATACCCTCGGCATCAAGGCAGGTGGCACCGAGGCCCACACAGCCAGAGCCGCTCGATTCCTCCTCGGAGGAGTCGGCGTGGGAGATGGAGGACGAGGAGTCCCCGGACACCTTCCGGACCCGGTGCATCCCTTCGGACTCACTGGAGTCCGAGCCTCGGAGACGTTCCCCCCAGATGATACCCAGTTCTCGGACTTCGTGAGGGACATGGCCAAAGCCTTGGCCTTCCCTGTGGATGCCGAGGAGGAGCTTCGAGCCGAAGAGCTCGATGCCCTTCAGTATGACTTTCCTCCGAAGGAAGCCTTTACTGTACCAGTTCCTCCGATGCTGGAACGGCTGCTCTTCCGTATGTGGGAGGCACCGGCCTCAGCGCCGGTTCTTAGCAAACGGGTTGATTCTATTTATCGAGTCCGTAAGAGCCCTGGGTTCCAAAAGGCACAGCTACCGCACAACTCCATGGTTGTGGAATCGGCCATTCACCGCCTGAAGAGTCAGAAGATGCACTCCTCGGTGCCCCCCGGTTGGGAGGCCCGGAACCTGGATGCCCTCGGTAGAAAGTGCTTCCAGGGCTCTATGCTATCTTGCCGTGTCCAGACCTACCAGCTGTACATGGGCATATACCTATGACACCTGGCAAAGGAGATTGCCGGGTTCTCAGCTGGCCTCTCCAAGGAACCTCTGCAGAGGTTCAAGGCTTTGTCAAAAGGGATTCGAGAGTGCTCAAAGTTTATCTCTCAGGCAGCCTATGATGGCTTCGAGGCTTCGGCCCGGGTAGCCGCGGCCGGCATCGGTGCACGCCGTCAGGTCTGGCTACAGTCATCAGACCTGGAGTCATGGGTGCAGGACAAGTTGGTCAATGTTCCCTGCCGAGGTGAAAACCTTTTCGGTAAGCCCATGACTGAAAAGGCTGCGGAAATCAAGACTGAGACTCTCACCAGGACAAGGCTATCCATGAAGACTTCTGACCCTTCTCAGAAAAAAGAAGGGCTCGGGAAAGAAGCCCTTTCTCCCGAGGAAGGGTGCTGCCTACAAATCCTACCCTCAATATCAGGCCTCTCCAGCTCCCCAACAGGGCCAGCAGGCCAATGGGCAGGGGCACGGACCCCGTAGGCAGAAGACCCCCAAGCCGCCAGCTCCGGCTCCTGCACAGAAGGGAGCAGGGTTTTGACTCCCACAGCATAGCCTCTTCTCCACAGCTGGCAACACTCAGCACAGGAGGTCGGCTGACCCTGTATGCCTACAGGTGGCCAGCCATCACAGGGGATACCTGGGTCCTCAGCACAGTCCAGAAGGGCTACATGCTCCACTTCCACCAGCTACTCCCTCCTACTTTCCAGGGGAGCCTCCAAGACTCCCTCTGCACAGAAACCTCCTCCTTCAGGAGTTGGCAAGTCTTCTAAAGGAACAGGCATTGGAACCGGTGCCTCACCACCTGGAAGGGCAAGGCTTCTACTCCAGGTACTTCCTGGTACCAAAAATGACAGGAGGCCTCCGGCCTTTCCTAGACTTGTGAAACCTAAACAAGTTTCTGGAGAGGGAAAAGTTCAAGATGCTTACCCTTGGGATACTGCTGCCCTACCTCCAGTAGGGAGACTGGCTATGCTCCTTAGACCTCAAGGATGCTTGTACTCACATCCTCATTCATCCAGACCACCGACAATATCTGTGGTGGGAGGAAACCATTTTCAGTACAGGGTATTTCCCTTTGGCCTAACTTCCGCCCCCAGGGTTTTCACCAAATGCCTGGCGGTGGTGGCGGCCTATCTCAGGAATCAGAGAATTTTTGTCTTCCCATACCTGGACGACTGGCTCATCAGGGGCCAGTCTATCCAGGAGGCCAGACAAGCCACTCTTCGCACTGTCTCTCTTCTTCAGCATCTGGGCTTTGTCATAAACTACGCAAAGTCCACTTTGCTCCCCTTGCAGAACCTAGAGTTTATAGGGGCAAGTTTAGACACCCTGCAGGCAAGAGCTTACTTGCCCGAGGACAGGGTCTACAGACTGATGGACTTGGCCAACCGGGTCTACAGACTGATGGACTTGGCCAACCAGTTCCACAGCAATTCTCAGGTCTCTGCCAGACACTTTCTGAGGCTTCTGGGCCACATGGCATCCACGGTACATGTGACACCAAATGCCCATCTGCAAATGCGGACTGCTCAGTGGTGCCTCATAGCTCAGTGCACGCAGGCCACAGGCGACCTCCGAGACAGAGTAAAGATGTCAAAACCACTTTTGGACGCCCTGCAGTGGTGGCTACATCTCCCAAACCTTCTCAGGAGGGTACTTTTTCAGGCCCCAGCACACACAAGGGTACTGACGACCAATATTTATTTATTTATTTACATTCTCTTATATACCACGCTATTCTGCATCAGTGCGTTTTACATTGAACAAACTGAAATTACATTGAACAGGGCATTATAAACTTGGAGATAACTATTTTACAGGGAACATGGGCTATGGAGGGTTAAGTGGCTTGCCCAAGACCACAAGGAGCACCTGTGGGACTAGAAACCCCAGTCCTTCCGGCCCAAGGTTGCTGTCCTCTAGTGGGATTTGAACCCCTGACCTTCCGGCCTGAAGTACCTTGCCCCAACCACTAGGCCACTCCTCCACTCCAATGCTTCCTTGAAGGGCTGGGGTGCACATTGCCAGGGCATGTGCACTCAAGGCCTCTGGTCTTCTCGGGAGGCCACACAGCAGATCAATCTTTTGGAGCTGCGAGCAATCCGCTTGTCTCTACAGACTTTTTCTCATGCCCTCTCTCGCCAGTCTGTCTTAGTTCAGACAGACAATCAGGTAGCAATGTTCTTTTGGAGCTGCGAGCAATCCGCTTGGCTCTACAGACTTTTTCTTATGCCCTCTCTCGCCAATCTGTCTTAGTTTAGACAGACAATCAGGTAGCAATGTTCTATGTGAACAAGCAAGGGGGCACAGTGTCCAGACTCCTGCCGGGCCGCTACTTGGTCTTCACGCCAGACTTTTGCAGCCCACTACTGCCTCGAGAGAAAGTCCCAAAGGGACAGTGCTTTCAGACAGGCGGTACTCCGTAATCTCTTTGAGGTTTAGGCAACTCCTACCCTCCGGCCCTTGTGTTGGGCTACCGTACGGGGGCATTCTCAGAGGATATTCTTATCACGGATGCTGAGGCTCTTGAGAGGGAGCCATTTTTTCAGCTTAGGGTTCCCGGTAGCCTAGAGCTGGTGAGTCCCTTATGTGAGGACTCACTTTCTGCTTGGTCCTGGAGAAAGAGTAGTTACTCACCTGTAACAGGTGTTCTCCAGGAGCAGCAGGAATCAGGAGGCGCAGGCCCTTTGCTCCTTTGCAGTCAAACAAGGCATGTTTCTCAAAGCAGTTTATCTACCTGGTCAGGAGAACTTCTTAGCAGACAAGCTAAGCAGGATTCTAAAGCCCCACGAATGGCAGTTGAATCCATTGGTGGTCCAGAAGATCTTTCTATGATGGGGACTTCCATCCATCGATCTCTTTGCAAGCCCACTGAACCGTCAGCTGCCCAGGTTTTGCTCCAGACAGCTGCATCCCCTGAGAATGGCAGCGGATGCTTTTCTGATCTCTTGGTCTACAGGCCTCCTGTATATGTTTCCTCCCACGCCCCTGGTGGCCCGAACTCTGTTCAAGATTCTCCGGGACAAGGCCTCGGTGATTCTGATAGCCCCCAGATGGCCGAGGCAACCGTGGTTTCCACTTCTGCTACAGTTGGCAGTGGAAACTCCTTCCCCTCTGGGGTTGCAACACGATCTCCTGTCACAAGATCAGGGTTCCCTTCTTCACCCCAATCTCAGGTCCCTCAATCTGATGGCCTGGCTGCTGAAAGGATAGAGCTAGCTCCCTTGCTTCTACCTAAGGAGGTTGAAGAGGTGGTTTTGGTCTCTAGGAGGCAGTCCACCAGAAAGTCCTATGCCCTCAAGTGGCGTAGGTTCAAAAAAAAACTGAGGTCCTAACCATCACCAGAAACAAAAACTTCTCTCCTCCAACATCCCTAACGGTGATACTGAACTACCAATCAAGTCAGCCATACGCTACTTGGGTGTGACACTAGATCAGCAACTAAACTTCAAAAAGCACATAAGCCGCACAGTAAAGTCTGTCTATTACAACATCAAGACCCTTCGCCACCTAAGACCTATGCTAGATCCTGACAGCTTCCGCACAATATTCCAGGCTCTTGTCATACCTCATTTTGACTATGCAAACGTTATACTTCAAGGCCTCCCCAAAAACACACTTAATCTTCTGCAATTGGCGATGAATGCTGCTGCCCGTGTATTGTGTGGGACCTGTGATAAGGAAGCTTATCATAGTTCAGGAGGGAGCTATAATAGAGGTGAATTGGCACTGAACAAGCAACCTGTCTTTGCTGGTAGAAATACTAAAACAGAATGTTTTCATAAAAGACTACCAGTCCCAGAATGCACCAGGTTTCAAACAGCCTCTAGAAGAGCTGAAGTGGGGAAACGTGTGTTTAATCAGGAGAGCTATGAGGTAATCCCTAATCACTCATCTCCAAGGGCAGGGCTTGATTCAGCACAGCTGAGCAGTGCTAGGGTGGAGTATCCCTCTAAACAAGTTAAAAGTAAAACATATTCTACACAGAATCAGTTGAGGAACTCAGAGCTCAAGGACAGAGAGAGCAAGAAGCAGCAGCAACGTGGAAGGAAGAAGAGGAAAACATCTTGGAGGTCTAAAGAAGGAGCCCACAGCAGTACGTGTGTTGGGAGTCATTCCAGAGGCAAGCATACTCCATTGGACTGGAGGAAGCCAGAGGAGTGGGGTTACAGAGCCAGGAAGTCCCAGACGGCACCTTTGAGGGAGACGGCTGCATATGGAAGGGGCCCTAAGACCAGTGCAAGAAGGTATGTGAAGAGAGACCCAGTGTCCAGGGATCTTGATTGGAAGGCTGGACATAAAAGCTGGACTACTTACTGGCCAGGATATCTGGAGAGGAAACCTAACAGCAAAGGAAGCTCAGGTATGAACTCTGATCTATGCCCTAGCTCTTCAACTGGAAGACAGCAGGGAAACAGATATTATCCTGAGAGTGCTTCATTAAGGAATTCCTCTGAGCCAGACCATGATATTGATTCTATGATATTTGAAGAAGAAGGAGATATTTTAAATGATCAGAATGAATACATGGATTGCTCTCTGACTAGGCTGCTGTGGTAAAATACTTTCACAAATACAACAACCATCAAAAGGAACTATAACTTGTTCTTTTATCTACCCAGAAAAGCCTGCAAGAAAGCTTTAGGGTAGGATTTGAGCCACGTAGAGAAAGTGAACCAGCAAAGGGGTTTGCAGCTGGCTAATGATTGGTAATTAAGCCATGCACAGTTGCACGTGAGCTCTGAAAGGAAACTACTGTTTGTGTGTGAAAATAGAAGAAAGTTATCCTTGAAAAAGAACAGTTTTTGGTTACTTTTGGGTTTTTGTTTTTGCTTTTGGAGCACTGCTTAAAGGTATTAGCAGGAGCCCTTAAAAAGACCTTTTCTGTTTCCCATCAAGGTCTTTTATTGTTTGATTGCTTAAGAAGTCCAGTTGCTTATATCATGATTTGTTTTTCCTAAGTACAATACTGAAAACAAGTGTCCTTTTGTGTTACCAAGTAAATCTGTGTGGGAGAATTAACCCCATGAATAAAATATATTTTACTTTGCTTACACTCGAGCAACACAACTCATTATTTTGTGAACGGCTGATTCTGGTATGAGTGGACTACATTCCCCACAATCCTTTGCAAGTCATAATAGTATTTTGCCTTTGCCAAGACTGTGGACATTCACGCCCAGCGCCCCCGTTTACAGACCTCAAGACGATATCACATATCCCCCGTCCTAAGAGATCTACACTGGCTCCCGATAAGCTGTAGGATCTCCTTCAAGGCCTTACTAATCACTTTTAAGGCCATAAACAACATAGCGCCCCCTCAATCTCCATGCTCATCTCCCAACCTCCCAACAACAGATCCAAATAGGTTGCACTCCTCCAATACACTTATTACGCCAAAAGTATCCACAAAGTGGGCACAATCAATCAACAATCGGGCATTTGTGTCCTATGCACCCAGATCATTTATTTAATTTATTTATTTAATGGTATTTCTATCCCGCCTTATCCATTAATCAAGGCGGTTACACAGCAAACAATCAGTGGGAGTGGTGCTTGGGTTCAGTGTGTGCATCATGTACAGTGTGTGTGTGGGTGGGTTGATTAGTGTGTGCTATTTACAGCATGAGCTATATACAGGGAAAGTGTAGGGAGCGTGCAGGTAAGTTGTTGGTCCATGGTTGTATCACTCATCGAGTGTTCGGTCCGTAGTGCTCCAGGAATAGCAGAGTCTTTAGTTGTTTCCTGAAGTCCTTGGTGTCTTCAGTGGCTCGCAGTTCGTCAGGGAGTGAGTTTCACATGCCAGGTGCTGCCAGTGACAGTGTTCTTCGTGCGGTGGATTTACATGCTTTTGTGTAGTCTTTTGGCGTGTTGATTGTGTCTGATGTGGCTTTTCTTCTGGGTCTTGTACTGGTGTCAGGTTGTATCATGGAACAACCTCCCACATGACATCAGAGCAATCAAGAATATCACTCAATTTAGAAAGGCCCTCAAGCACCATCTGTTCATTGCGTACTTTTCACAACACAACAATCCCCCTCACGCCTCACACCCTCACACATCCCATCCATCAACCTGACAGCTTAACAGCATACACAAGTTTGATAAGAGGAAGTGGCCCGTAAATGGAACACGGTCCACACTGTTTCTCACTCCCTGTTCTACCCTTGTAACATTATTCCCTGTTCTACCCTTGTAACATTATTGACACAGCAGTATGTAAATTGTACATAGTTTTCCCTGTTTTTCTCCAAGTTGTTTTCCCTGTTCGATGTAAACTCGGGAGTGCCCTGCAGTCCTCGAGTCGTTCTGTTAACTGTAAACCGCAGTGATGATAAAGAGCGTGGTATAAAAGAAATGTTAAATAAATAAAATAAAATAAATAAAATATGGTGTGCTCAGTCCAATGAAGATCCTTTCTCCTGCCTTGTGCCAGTAGTACTGCAGTATCTACTTCACCTGTCAGACCTAGGCCTTAAGCCTAACTCTGTCCGGGTCCACCTCAGTGCTCTATCAGCGCATCACTCACCGGTGGAGGGCAGTCTCTGTCAGTTCACCCCTTGGTGTTCCTCTTGGTGTTCCTCTTCCTCAGAGGTCTGCTTCTTCTCAAGCCTCCGGTTCGTCAACCAGCGACTGAGTGGGATTTGAACGTGGTCTTGCAGCAATTTACTCGCCCACCATTTGAGCCGATGGCTACTTGCCATTTGTGCTTCCTTTCTTGGAAAGCGCTCTTCCTGGTAGCTCTTACCTCAGCCAGATGTGTGAGTGAACTACAAGCTCTGGTTTCTGATAGACCATACACGGACCCACCCGAAGTTCCTTCCAAAAGTTGTCTCCTCTTTCCACCTCAACCAGGAGATGGTTCTTCTGACCTTCTTTCCCAGGCCGCATACCAGCCGGGCTGAAACAGTCTTGCATACTCTGGACTGTAAGAGGGCGTTATCTTTTCACATAGAACGTACGCGGGTGCATCGAAGGGCTATTCAGCTCTTCATCTCCTTTGACACTAATAAACTGGGTAGCAGTCCATTTGGGTAGCAGATTGTATCGCCTGGGCGTACAAGGCAGCCGACCTCCCTTTGCAGGGTCGAGTCACGGCCCACCGTGTCAGGGCAAAAGCCGCATCACTAGCTCATCTCCGCTCTGTTCCATTGGCAGACATCTGCCGGGCCACTACTTGGTCTTTACGCCAGACTTTTGCAGCCCACTACTGCCTCGAGAGAAAGTCCCGAAGGGACAGTGCTTTCGGACAGCCGGTACTCCATAATCTCTTTGAGGTTTAGGAAACTCCTACCCTCCGGCCCTTGTGTTGGGCTACCATACGGGGACGTTCTCAGAGGATGTTCTTATCACGGATGCTGAGGCTCTTAAGAGGGAGCCATTTTTTCAGCTTAGAGTTCCCGGTAGCCTAGAGCTGGGGAGTCCCATATGTGAGGACTGACTTCCTGCTTGGTCCTGGAGAAAAAGTAGTTACTCACCTGTAACAGGGGTTCTCCAGGAGCAGCAGGAATCAGTCCTTACGACCCTCCCTCCTCCCCTGGAATTGCAGTCATATCATTCATTTTGATTTTTGCTGTCTTTTAGCTATGTCAACAGACTGAGCAAGATGGCACCTTTGGGTGGGAAGGCATGCACACTGCATTCCCAAAGGCTTTCCTTGAAAGCTGGTGAAATGCTGCGCATGGGGGCTCCGTCGGCATCAACGTCACCCATATATGAGGACTGATTCCTGCTGCTCCTGGAGAACACCTGTTACAGGTGAGTAACTACTCTTACTGGGTCAGAACAAGACCATCCAGTCCAGCATCCTGTCTCCTACAGTAGCTAGTCCAGGTCACAAGTACCCAAAATATCCCCAAAAAATAGTTTATTTATCATAGCTCATTTCTAGGGATGAGCAATGGCATTCGCTAGTTTAATATTTTTAATGGACTTTTCCTCCAAGAACTTATCCAAACCTCTTTTGAACCCCACCAATTTAGTCACCATGATCAGTAGTTACTAAAGGTCCTGTTTACTATACATCATCTATTGAATTGAAAGTGTTTAGTGTAACCCATCAAGAACATTGTGATTTGGCAAGAAAGAATTTTTAAATAGATAAATATTGAAATATTTTAAAAAAAGCACTTAAGAGGTACTACTTTGAATAGGTTCTTCACCTGGGTGCCTGAGCTACAAATAAGACATGCCGTGATTCTTATTCTGCTCTTTTCATATCTCCCTTGCCATTACTCCTCTGTTCTTTTCCCATCTATTCTCTCCCTCTTCTTATATGATTTTAATACATTATTTCATCTTTTTAGTAAAGAGCCTTAACGTGTATGTGAAGAGCGCTGTATCAAATTTTAATAAACTAAAATACTATAACAAATGCCCATCAGCACACACTAGTGCTTAGGAAGCAGGCTCCCGAAATTCCAGCTATTAAGCTGAACTCTGCAAGCATCGACCTTGAGGAGGTTATGGTCTTCCTTTCCTCTTTCTGGCAGTTTGCTTCTGCACTTCATAAACCACTCTGAAGTGTTTTCGTAGAGCAGTATATTGAGAATTGAAATAAAGATCTGAAGGTCTTTTATGTGCAGAAGGAAATTGTTTACATGAAATGGGGATATTTCCTCTAATTGCAATGTTTTTCACTGACCTCTGAAACAGAGGTTTTTCCTTTTGCTCAGCTGCCTCTGGGTTATCTGGGCAACATATCACTGGAAGTAGATTGCCAGGCCTTTTCTTCTGAGGCAATGGAGGGCAAGGTGACTTGCCCAAGGTTGCAAGGCATGCCAGTGGGAATTGAACCCTTGATTTTCTGGGTACTAAGTAGCTGTGCTAACCACTAGGCTATTCCTCCACACCAAGCATGTGTGCTCAAAAATTCTAAATATTTTTTTATTGTTTTTCTTCCAAATTATAATCTTGAGGATAGATGGAAAACTCCAGACACATGACATAGTTTCTGATTTACTCAATTACCGCCTCGTCTTATCATTGGCTTCAGAAATACAGGCATGTCTCAGTATGCATGTCTCATGCTGAATTTTGCATCTAAAACTGAAAAGTCTCACTTCAATGGCAAATCTCATTCTTGGGTGAGTCATAAGTTCTAGTATGCATAAACCATCCTTCAGTGTATTAGACATTCTGTAGAGGAAGGATCAAATTTATGTTTCTAGTGGTATAGCCAGTTGTGGAAGTATGATTGATGTTGATTTTCTGACAAGCCTGACTTTCAGCTCTTGAATATAGCTGCAGAAGATGGAATTTCAATGGATCTGAGCAATGCATCTTATTCACAGCAGACTGGCAAATGATAGCAGACTTGATCCACCAAAAATTATGTTGTTCTCTGAAATGTGAATATCAAAATCTCAGTAAATAAATCTTCAAAGTAAGTGCTATAAAAGCAGATAGTCAGAGAATGTTTGTCTGAAAACCAGAAAGTTTTTTCATGGCATGAGAAAAAATGTCAAAAATATGCAGGAGGATAGGGAGACACCATCAGTGCTTCTTTAATACCTTTCAGTCCATCTATAGGCATGACTACAAATAGCTCTTCATTCTGATAATATATGAAGTCTCTTTGTCCCTGTTTTTATAGAACCACTGTCACCTTTTCTGCTAGACAACCTGGCACTTACCTTTCAATAAACTACTTTGGTCTACTCCAGTGGGCCTCAACCAGTCCTTGGAACACCCTCAGTTCAGCAGGATTTTCAGGATGTCGACGATGGATCTGCATGAGATAGATTTGCATGCATTTTTTTATTTTTATTTATTTAATTCTCTTATATACCGTGCTATTCTGCATCAGTGTGGTTTACATTGAACAAACTGAAATTACATTGAACAGGGCATTATAACTTGGAGATAACTATTTTACAGGGAACATGGGCTATGGAGGGTTAAGTGGCTTGCCCAAGACCACAAGGAGCACCTGTGGGACTAGAAACCCCAGTCCTTCCGGCCCAAGGTTGCTGTCCTCTAGTGGGATTTGAACCCCTGACCCCAACCACTAGGCCACTCCTCCACTAAGGCATTGTCTACCTTGTATTCAAATTTCTACCTTGCATATTCATTGTGGATATTCTGAAAACCAAAATGAATAGGAGTTTCCTGAAGAATGGGTTGAGAACCACTGGTCTACCTTAATGCTTAGAATAATCTATATACTAATACCTTCTTTAGTAGCTCTGGAGCCCTATTAATAAAGTGAGCTACACAGTAAGAATGGGTTTGGGTATGCACATCTTGAGCAGGACAGTGTGAACTGGGCAGATTAGGGGCAGTGAGTGATCAAGGTGAGCACAGCATAGTCAGCATGCGGGTAAACATCATTTGCTGACTGCGACTTTTGCAATTAACATTGGTGGAATTACGTTCACCTCACTGCACTCATGGAAATAGTGCCCCATGTTATTGAACTGCACTTTGTATTAATTGCTGGAAAAATGCTGTACAAGCCCCTGACAATAAATGTGCTGGCTTTGTATTTAATGCACCTTGATTATGCAGGCTATTGGTGCTTTGAGTGCAAAACACAGTTAACTTTAGTAAAAGGACCCCTTTATTTCCTCTTTTGTTTTTACTCCTTCACTGGACTTATAGCTCATGCATTCATTCTTGCATCCCCAAACTTTCTGCATGTAATTTAATGTAAGTTCTTCTATTCCACTCGATCCCCAAAAGGTCCAGAACAGATTACATCAGACAAAAGGACAATATTATCCAGATATCATACAAAGTCATTAAGATTAAAATTCCCAACAATTAAATGTAAGTAGTGCCTGTGTGTGTGTGTGAGTGTGTGTTGTAGACATGGGGTGCTTGTGTGTGTGTGTTCTGGGATGAGAAGGATGCACCTTTCGGTCAAAATACTTTGTGCCCTTTTGTCCCATTGCATTCATCCCTTTCACCTCTAACACTTTGAACTCTTCCTTTCCCCCTCCAACCCCTCCTTACTCTCTGTTCATATTCAGACTCTCTCCCCATGCCCCCCCCCCCCCCGGCACTCCTATTCCCCTACCTTCCCTTCCCCAATCCTTCTTCCTTTTTTTTGAAGTCACTGGCCCTTTAAGTTTTTGCTGCTTTAAAACTCCCCATCTATCCTTTTTTTTTCTTTTTTCATTTTGCAGGCCCTGATCTGGCTGTCTTCCTCTGCCTGCAGGGGATAGGAACCCATGGGCAGACAGAAGGGGTCTTTGTCCCACAATTGTTTTTTTTGTTTTTTTTTAAAGGGGAGGTGCCAGATACAAATTTCTGGTCACCACAGTGACCTGGTACCTGGGATTTGTTGAGCCCTGCCTTAGGGAAGGGTAACGTTTGTCGATCTATATGTTTTTGCCTGTTTAAAAAAAATTAAAATATACTATAACAATTCAGTTGCAGAACCAGACAAAATTTTATACACCAGATGGAATGACAGGCGGATGGACGCACATGCCCTCTAAACTTAACACAGGCCTCTGTGGTAGTTTAGTGGTTCAAATGCACGCTCCCAGCACATCCTTTAGTAGACATGACCCATAGGTACCTGTGTGTTTTTATAACATAGAAACTAAGTAGTGTAGCCCCCCCCCCCCCCCCACACACACACATACACTTCAGGAGAAGGGCAGAGCCACACTCTTACAAGAATACCTGGGATGTTATAGTGTAGACCAGTGGGCCAAATGGGTACCTCAGAGTCTGACGACCCCCTCTGGTAGAGACTTACAGAAGTCACTAACTTCATCTCATCTATCTCCACTGTTGGATGGAGAGAAAGGCTGAGAGGAAAATAAACTAATTTGGATAAGCCCCTGCCAAGGTGATGCTACAATTATTGTGATAGGATAGACTTTTGCAAGGAAGGAACATAGAACACCTTAGTATGTATAAACAGAATTTTCAGAAAAATTTATTAAGCTGGTATAACTTGTTGAACAAGCTTAAAGATGAATTCAGAAATTTTAACAGTTAGTTAAGCAAATTAAATCAATAAGCTATTTATACACAGTTGCACCTTAGAACTCAGAAATAAATCAACATTCAGTGTTTCTCTTTTGTTCACATACAAAATTCTCTTTTGTTCTAATACAAAATACTCGTGTTTCAGTTTTTCTCTTTAAGATACTCTACAATACTCTTTACAATTTATCTCTTATTATGAATATACTTCTTTATACAGGAACTTCCACCTTTTAACAGGTGAGTTCTGTTATTATCCAGAGTACTTTGTATGTGTTTCAATTGGTTATGTAAAGTATGAGCTCAGAAATGTAGTTCTTTTTGTCTCTCAGGGTGTCTGTGTACTGGTACCTTTCTTCCTAGAAACTCTGTTGTGAAGGGGCCCGGTCTCTTGTTCAGAGGTCCTGTGGTGTCCTCTTCCTGGAGATCTGATGTCATAGGAACTCAGGATTCCTCTGGTCCAGCGATGATCCGGACTGCACCTACTCCTTAATTTTAATAAACCAATAAATAAAACTAATCTAAATTGAGGCTGCATCTACGGTCACTTGGGGGTTAGTATGTTGACTAGGATCTGATGTAGAATACTTTCCCTGTTCCTATCCAAAAATAAAAGATAACTGAATGTCCCTATCTAAGCCCACACAAACACCGTCCAGTCACACCTTTCACAGTCCCAGAGCTATCTGGATTCCTTCACGGGATTAAACATGCATATTTTCTAAAGAAGCTTCTCTATAGTTTCAGTTTCCAGTACTCTTAGGTTCCTTAGAGGAGCTCAATACAGCTTTCCAATTCCTCAAGCTGTTTCAAAGAAAGGCAGTTTTCTCTTTCCTCCTTGCTCAGAGGACTCCAAACTATAATCTTAGTTTCAGTACATTTTAGTTCCTTGAAGGAGCTTAATCCGGTATTCCTTAGAAACTTTCCAATTTATAAAGCAGGAAATGTTTCCCTGTTTCTTTTCAAACCCCGCTCAAAGAAATCCTTTTCAGGATTTGGTTGTATTTCTCAACAGACAAAAGCTGAGATAATTCCTTATGCTCAGCTTTTCACTACTTCAAAAAAAAATTCTTAAAGAAGCTCCCTTCTGCTCCTTCCTTATATACTCTCTCTTAGTTCTGTCCAAACCCAGAACTTTTAAAATGAAAACTCAGTCAGAATGTTCTGCTGTGAGCTGTTTGGGCAAATCCTTTCCTTCCAATATAGCTTGTAGCCAGCAAATCTAAACTTCAAACACAGCACAATTAATGAAACTGAGTCTGTTTACTCTCTGTCTTCCAATTCTCTCTCTAAGCAGGCATCAAACAATAAGCAGACCAATGACTTAACAAAGTTAAACCTTTTTAACTCAATTTCCGGTTACCTTAAACGTCCAAAGCACAGACAGACCTCTTTCCCTCTTCTTTTCTAACCCCAACCTCTTCTTTCAGTTTCACTTCAGTCCTTCCAAGATCAACTGTTTAGTGGTGTTCCACTGCTTGAACTGCAAATGATACCCCAGCACTGCTCTGGAAAAAGGCAAACCCCTCCTCCCCACCCCAAATCTCTAGTTACAAGGATTTTTCTACATCCAATTAGAATCATAAGGTTCTGTGCTGTTCTTGTAAGCCTCTGAAGCAGCAAATTCAAATACTGCCTCCCTGCATCAGTCTCTGCACTTTCCTTCTTGGAAGACTGCTCTCTCAAGAGAACCTTTCACTTCTCCCAGCACACTTGTTTTTAAATTAAACTTCATTTTTAGCATTGCTGTTGTTAAGTGCCGTTGAGTCGGTGTCGACTCATGGCGACCATCTGGATAGTTGTCCTAAATTGTGTTCGGTCTTCAGTCAGACAGCTCATTGTTGACAGACTGGTACCCATAGCTGCTGTTATTGTATTGATCCATCTCATTGCTGGCCTTCCTCTTTTACATTGACCTTCTATCTTGCCAAGCATGATGTCTTTCTCTAATGATCTCTCTCTTCGCATGATGTGTCCAAAGTATGAAAGTCGAAGTCTTGTCATCTGAGCTTCTAAAGAAAGCTTAGGTTTGATCTCCTCTAGTACTGACTGGTTTGTTCTTCGGGCAGTCCATGGTATACACAGCACCATAATTCAAAGGCATCAATTTTCTTCCTTTCTATCTTTTTCACTGTCCAGCTTTCACATCCATATGATGTTATTGAAAATACCAGGGCTTGAACAAGTCAAATCTTTGTATGGAGAGAGACATCTCGGCTCTTGAGAATCTTGTCTAGGTCTTTCATAGCCATTCTGCCAAGAGCAATACGTCATCGGATTTCTTGACTGCTTGTTGCTTCTTTGTTGATAGTTGATCCATGTAGGTTAAAGTTGTTCACAATTTCAATTTCTTCGCCTTCAATGATGAAATTATTGATTTTGCCAGTTGTCATGATCTTTGTCTTCTTTACATTAAGGTGCAGGCCCATTTTGAGACTATGTTCTTTGATCTTGAGAAGCAAATGTTTCAAATCATCTTCACTTTCAGCCAGTAATGTGGTATCATCAGCATAGCGAAGGTTGTTGATGAGTCTTCCACCAATCTTCACACCACTGTTGTCTTCATACAATCCTGCTTCTCTGATAACACAGGTACACTACCAAAAAACTGCCTCCAGTTTTGCAACTGATTCCTATAGATTTTGGGGTGCTGAATCCAGGAAAAATAGCCAAAATGTTCCATCACGTCACATTTTCTTGCAAAATTAGATTTCTTACCCATATAAGGAATGTTCACATAATTTCTTTTTAGCCGACTGCAGTTTATTTTCTTGGCCCAAAATAGAGGTTGTAATGGTTAACTAACTAGAAACACTCCCTCATGATATTTTAGAGTGTTTTGTATTCATTTTATACATTAACAGGACAATTGGGAGGCGGGGGGCTAAATCCAGTAGTCGCGCTGGCGCATGTTCTTTCCTGTTCGCCTCGCCTCGTTCGCTCGCTCAAACACGGTGGTTGCGACATGAACGTTCCTGTCAAATTTCAGTTTCTTGCAAGTTCATTATTACCTTTTGTTTGCTCAGTCGTAATCCAGCTTTATTCCGAAGTGGTTCACTACAGTTGTAGTTTGCAGTGCTGTGTATTTGTGATGGCTCACAGAGCCAGAGGTTGCGTCAACTCTCCGGACAGTTTTTGTTTTCTTTGTGGGGAATATACCGTGAAAAAGCGGCAGAGGAACATTTCTGCATTTATTAAAAAAGTATATTTCGCCTATTTCGGTTTGAAGTTAGGCGATCAAGACAAACCGTGGGCTCCTCACAAAGTGTGCAAGACATGTGAGGAAGATCTACGCTTATGGATGAAAGGTAAAAAACAAGCATTTCGTTTCGGAATACCTATGATGTGGCGTGAACAAAGAGACCACAGCAGTGACTGCTATTTTTGCTCTTGCATTGTGAAGGGATACAACTTAAAAAATAAGAACGTAATAAGTTACCCCAACCTTCCCTCAGCAATTAGGCCTATGCCTCATAGCAACGAAGTACCTGTGCCTGAACCACCAAAATCTTTGGATCATATTTGTGTGGACGGTTCTGATCATGATGAGACTCATCAGATGGCTTTTCCCGATGAGTCCAGTACTTCCGAGTTTGAAACTGAACCAGATCCGAAACCTGAACTTTTCTCTCAAGCTGAAATGAATGATTTAGTCCGGGATTTGGGACTCCCAAAAGATGCTGCCCAACTGCTAGGTTCTCGGCTTAAACAGAAAATCTATTGTCACCAGGAACAACTTTTTATTGGTACCGCAACCGCGAGACACAATTTTTGAAGTATTTCAGCAAAGAGGAAGATTTGGTATTTTGCAACGATATTTACGGAGTGATGGAAAAGTTTAAACTCAAGTATGATCCTGCTGAATGGCGGCTGTTCATTGATTCGTCAAAAGACAGCATAAAAGGTGTTCTTCTTCATAATGGCAACACATTCGCTTCAGTTCCTATTGCTCACTCTGTTATTCTCCAAGAAAAATACGAGAATTTGGCCCTGATTCTTCAGAAGATTCGTTATGATGAGCATAAGTGGATGATTTGTGGAGACTTTAAAATTCTATCCATGCTATTAGGGCAGCAATCCGGTTTCACCAAATATCCCTGCTTCCTTTGCTTGTGGGATAGCCGGGCCCGCGACCTACACTGGGGGAAAAAAGACTGGCCAATTCGGGAGTACTTGAGACCCGGTGAGAAAAATGTTCTTCATGAGAGCTTGGTACCTCGTGATAAAATTCTATTACCACCTCTCCACATTAATTTGGGTCTCATTAAGCAATTCATCAAGTCCCTTCCAAAAGATGGTGAGTGCTTTCGGTACCTTTGCTCAAAGTTCCCCCGACTTTCTGAAGCAAAGCTAAAGGAAGGAGTATTTGTTGGCCCTGATATAAGGAAACTCATTTCAGATGGAGCATTCGCTGAAACGATGTCTGAGAAGGAAAAAGAAGCCTGGGATTCCTTCAAGGATGTTGTTCTCAAATTCTTGGGGAACAGGCGGGATGAGAACTATAAGGATATTGTTGCCAGGATGCTCAATGCCTTCAAAGAACAAGGCTGTAACATGAGCCTGAAAGTCCATTTCTTGCACTCCCATGTGAACTACTTTCCCGAAAACTTGGGGGCGTACAGTGAAGAACAAGGTGAAAGGTTTCACCAGGACATCAAGGACGCAGAGAGAAGGTACCAAGGAAGATGGAACACCACTATGATGGCTGATTTCTGCTGGTTGCTGCTGCGGGAAACCCCAGATGAAAAATACGCCAAGCAGCGCACCAAGAGAAGCATTCGGGGGAAGAAGAAATGGGCCCACCAGGAGATTGATTGACCCAAGAATGACTTTAAAATCTAAACTGTGTTGACAAATATCATGTTTTTACTAAACTTTGAAATAAAAATTTGCTAGTTATTACCACAGTGTCGGATCTCATTTATTAGAATTTTATTTTCACACCATCGGGTGTTTGTCTTCATGTATTGCAATGGTGCGGTTTGCGTTTTCTATTCTTACATACATACCTGTACAAGATTTTTTGCACATTTCTTTGCTTTGCTTTGTGTCTAACCTCGCTCTTCTATGCTCAATGTTTGTGCACATGTATGTGGCTGTTTTAAGTGCAGACAATTTTGCTACCATCACAGTGTGTTTTGTTGACATTACTCTATTCTTATGTGCTGCCTTGTTACAATTTTCTTTATTCTTATTTGAATAACTACTAAACAATTAGTATAAAGAATACATCCAAGAAACTTTTATCTCGATCGCACTCAATCTGAAACGTTCACCTCAAACTGCTAACCCAATGTAGCAAAAAATCTGTACGTGATGGAGCAAATTGGTTACCAGATTTGGATTCAGCGCACCATAAAACTTAAAAATCAATCGAAACATTAGAGGCAGTTTAAACAATTTTTTTTTTTAGCGTACCTGTGTAATTTGTTCTGCTTATAAATAAAATTTGCTTATTTTAAATCATTCTGTGTCTCCTTGTTCCGTTCAAACTATTGCTTCTTGATCAATGTACAGATTGTGCAAGAGAACGATCAGGTGTTCTGGTATACCCATGCTTCTTAATGTGGCCCAGAGTTTTTCATGGTTTACACAGTCAAAAGCCTTGCTATAGTCAATAAAGCACAAATAGATATCCTTTTTGTATTCTTTAGTCTTTTCAAGGATCCATCTCACATCCGCGATAATGTCTCTCGTTCCTCACTCTTTCCTGAACCCTGCTTGCACTTCAGGTAGTTCTTGTTCCAGGTATGGCTTTAGTCTCTTTTGAATAATTTTCAGTAGAATCTTGATGGCATGTGGGATCAGAGTGATTGTGTGATAATTTCCACAGTCAGTTGGATCACCTTTCTTTAATATTGGTATAAACACAGATCTTTTCCAGTCAGTTGGCCATGATGTTGTCTTCCAAATTTCTTGGCAGAGCCTTGTAAGTACAGTAACAGCTGCATCAGATTGCTGTAATAATTCTATGGGAATGCCATCAATGCCTGGTCCTTTGTTCTTTGAAAAGGCTTTCAGTGCTGCTTCAACTTCTTCTTTCATCACCAATAGTTCCGGATCATAAGGTACAGGTTGAAATGGCTGTTGGTCCACTTGATCTTTATCGTATAAAAACTCTGCATATTCTTTCCACCTTTTCTTGATCTTCTCAGCATCATTCAACATAGAACCTTGAGCATCTCGTAACATTCCAGTTTGAGGCTGGAATTTTTTCTTTAACTCTTGTAGCTTTAGGAAAGCCGATCTTGTTCTTCCTCTAATAGTTTCTGCTTCTATTTCCTAATATGTGTCATTGTAGTACTGTTCCTTGTCTGTCTTGCTGGATGTTGGAAATCTCTGTTGAGTTCTGTGTTTGTCTTTCTTTCTCCTTTGGCTTTAGCTTCTCTGCGTTTCTGGGCAATTTTCAGAGTTTCTTCCATCATCCATTTTGGCCGTTTTTGCTTTTTCACCTTTTGTAGAGACTTCTCGCTTTCTTCCAACACAACCTTCTTGATGTCATTCCATAACACTTCTGGAGCTCTGTCATTTGTATCTAAAGCAGCAAATCAATTTTACAGGCAGTCTTTAAATTCCAGTAGTATATTCTGGAGGTCATATTTTGCTGCATTCATGAGTGGTTTAAAATTGGCGCTTTTTTAATTTTTATTTTTATTATTCCTTTTTACACACAATACAACAAAAAAGAAACAGTGTAACAGCACTGACAACCCACTACCATACAAAAATACAAAAATACAAAACAAGTACAAAACAACAACTCAAGCCCAACCGCCCAGTCCCTTTTGGTTTACTAAGCGATAAGAGGTACATCAGCACCCTTATATACACAGGTTCCTCACCCACCCTACATAGATTCCAATAGAAGGTCAATTATGACAACTCTACTTCCACTAGGGCAGTCTTCACTTCCACCACTCATCACTTAAGGTAGAGGGGGGAGCCATGGGAGGAAGGGAGTCATTAACATAGAACAAGCCAAAAGGCAGAGGGGAACGAGCAAAAAAATATGGATACCTCTCTAATGGGAGCGCTGGACATAATGGTCTAAAGCCCTCCACTTCACTATGTTTGTGGGGCGGAGCCCTCTAGAAGCTGACTGCATACGTTCGTATTTACTGTACAGACACACTTGGTTCAACCACAAACACCAGCTAAGCTGTAAAGGATCTTTCCAGTGCCTGCAGACTAGGGCTAATGCTACTCCCACCATAAAGTCCAGTAAAAGTAATTTCCAGCAATGAGAGAGGGGATGTCTGCTAACGATCTAAAAATAAGAATACGCCATGTCAGTGAAGCTTGAAAATTGAGGATATGTTGAATGCGCTCCCATACGGGTTTCCAAAATAGCTGGACGTTAGGGCACTCTAATAACATATGGAAAAAAGTCCCAGGGGCAGCCTTACAGGACCAACATACATTGCCTGCGGTGCTGCTCCATTTGGCTAATTTAACTGGTGTAATGAATGCTTTGTGTGCTAAGAAGAAAAGTGACTGAGTTAGCGAGGCAGATTGAGAGACTCTTATAACTGAATCCCAGAATTTAGCCCACTGCCATTGAGAAGGCAACTCCCCCAACTCTTGTTTCCAGTTTCTTTCAATTCCCATGACTCTTGATTGAGCACGCTCCTGAATTAGCTTATAGATCTTTGAGGCAGCCCTAGAAGTACCTTCCTGAACTAGCCTCTGACTAAGCGACACCGTGTCTGGAAGAGGCAAATCAGACTCGGAACTGGATACACAATGCTTCAATTGAAACCACTGAAAAAAGTAGGTATCAGGTAAAGCGTACTCAGCCTTCAAAGCAGAGAATGATTTCCATTTATAGCTTTGTATGAGCTGGCCCACCGACCAAATGCCCCAAGAGTACCACCCCTTCCAGTTAATGGATTTTCCCATAATTTTAAATCATGGATTAAACCATAAGGGGGATTTTAATGATGGTTGAAAAGCTGTGTCTGATTTTTGTAGTAGGAATTGATATGCCCTTTGCGTATCTTTAATTACTATGGAGACCCCAGCCCCCTCCCGAAAACACATTTTGAGGATAAATTCCATTGGTAGGGGTTTGACCAGATGTTTCTCCATCTCCCACCAACTTGGCCCTTGCTCCTGGTTGTCCTTCTGCGCCCAATATACACCCTGTCTTAATATAAATGCATAGTGATACCAATGGAAGTCTGGGAAACTAACTCCACCAGCTTCTCTGCTACGTTTTAATTTCCAAGCAGCAATTCTTGATGGTTTACCCTGCCAGGGATAACGGGTTAAAGTACGTTCTATTGAAGCATATAATGAGTCTGGCATCAGAAAGGGTAGCATTGCTAAGATGTAGTTTACTTTGGGGTCTATGGTTATTTTTATAGTCTCTAGCCTCCCCCACCAAGTCAGCCTTAATGGCGACCACTGCTCTGTCATTTCATGGACCATCTTTATCAGCATGTTTACGTTGCAGTGCATAGTATCTGTGAGTGTATTTTCATAATAAACCCCAAGATATTTAATACCTCCCTGCGCCAATCCGAGAGGGTATAATGTGATCTCCGCCTTAGGAGTTAAACGATTAAGGGGAAAGGCAACGGATTTAACCCAGTTGATTTTGTAGCCGGAAATCTGCGAGTAAAACTGAATTTGTTCAAAGATCCTAGGCACTGAGGTAGGGGTAGCAAAAAGTAGAAGGTCATCAGCGTATGTGGACATCTTCACCTCTATGTCATCAAGTTGTAGGCCACAAATATCTGGATTGTGATGAATTAAAATAGCAGTGGGCTAAATTCTGGGATTCAGTTATAAGAGTCTCTCAATCTGCCTCGCTAACTCAGTCACTTTTCTTCTTAGCACACAAAGCATTCATTACACCAGTTAAATGCAATATTAAATAGGAGAGGGGATAAGGGGCAGCCCTGTCTTGTGCCTCTTTTAGGAATAAATGTTGTGGATAGGGTATTATTTATAGCTAATACAGCTTTGGGACAAGCATATAATAGCTTTACCATATTAATAAAGCCTTCTCCAAACCCAAACCAACTTAGAGTAGCCAGAAGGAAGGACCATTCAAGCCTGTCAAAGGCTTTTTCAGCATCAGGGGTAATCCCCACTAGGGGGTCCCCTTTCTTCTCTGCCTCCTCTAAAACATGACATAACACCCTTGCATTATCTGTTGTGGAGTGTCCCACTATGAAGCCGCATTGGTCTGGATAAATTAGGTTGGGTATGTAATCAAACTCTGGAATTTGATACTATGTAGCAGCCCTCTTTTAATAAGTGTTATTTCCTTCCCTCCCTCCCCAACACCCACCCACCCGTGGGATAATCAAAGCTTTATAGGTACTTACACATCTTAAAAGACAGGAGGTGCTCTCAGGTGAAGCTCGTTACCCAAATCAGTCATACACTAAGGACCTGAGATTAATTAAGCTTCAGGTGAACAAGGTATATTAAACGTATTAGGTACAGTTTTATTAGTATAAATATCCATAGCAACCCTTAGTAAGTAAAGAACTTAAAGATCTAAACACAAACTTAAAACTAAGATGCAGACAGCAGTCCAGCAGTGAGATGGGGGCTTTCCAGTCTTTTGCATTGAGTGTCACATGTATGATTTTCTCCCAGTTGGTGAGAGGCCTTACATGTGTACTAGGTGCAAGGAGCTCTTTGCTCTCAGGGAACGAGTCCATTCTCTAGAGGCTAGAGTAGCAGAGTTGGAAAACAAAACAAAGACAGATAGGTACAGAGACTACAGGGATATAGTCCTGAAGTCCCACCTCCAGTCTGGCAGCATCCCTGCCATGGAGGAGAGAGGTCATGTGACAGGAGAGCATCCCCCTGGTGTGGCAGGAAGTGATCCTGTAACTAGGAACTGTCCTCCAGGTGATGTAAAACCCTTTCACACCGAGAAGGTTTCTCCAGGGCCATGTGCCCATGATGGAAGGGCTAGGACAGCCGTTACAGTTGGTGATTCGATCATTAGGCATGTAGATAGCTGAGTGGCTGCTGGACGTGAGGATCACCTGGTAACATGCCTGACTGGTGCGAAGGTAGCAGACCTCACGCGCCACCTAGATATGGTCTTAGATAGTGCTGGGGAGGAGTCTGCTGTCTTGGTACATGTCAGTACCAATGACATAGGAAAATGTGGTAGGGAGGTTCTGGAGGCTAAAATTAGGCTTTTAGATAGGAAGTTGAAATCCAGAACTTCCAGGGTAGCGTTCTCCGAAATCTTCCTGTTCCACGCGCAGGACCCAAAAGGCAGGCAGAGCTCCGGAGTCTCAATGCATGGATGAGACAATGGTGCAGAGATGAGGGTTTTGGATTTGTTAGGAACTGGGGAACATTCAGGGAAAGGAGGGGCTCTTCCGAGGGGATGGGCTTCACCTTAACCGGGATGGAACCAGGCTGCTGGCATTAACCTTTAAAAAGGAGATAGAGCAGCTTTTAAACTAGATAATAGGGTAAGCCGACAGTCGCCCAAGAGTGGATGGTTTGGAAGAATGTATCCTTGAAGGATACTACCAAAAGCAGAGAGGTTCCAAAAATGAGTAAAGTAGCCCAAATGCCCTTGAGTATGGAGCAGACAGAGCTTAAAGATCCCAAATTACCCATGTCTACCACTAGCCAAATTAATATGAATAAAATGCAGTCTCTAAAATGCTTGTATGGAAATGCTAGAAGTCAAAAAACTAAGATGGAAGAGTTAGAATATATAGCATTAAATGAGAGGTTAGATATGATTGGAATATCAGAGACATGGTGGAAGGAGGACAACCAGTGGGACACTGTGATACCTGGGTACAAACTATATCGTAATGATAGAGCTGATCAAATTGGTGGAGGGATTGCGCTCTATGTTAGAAAGGGCATTGAGTCAGAAAGGATTAAAGTTTTCCAGGAAACAAAATTTGCTGTAGAATCTCTATGGATTGAAATTCCATGTAAAAAGGGGAAGGATGATGGCAGTGGGGGTGTACTATCGACCGCCTGGCCAGAGTGAATAAATGGATGATGAAATGCTCAAAGAAATCAAGGAAGCTAACAAAAGTTACAGTGCAGTAATAATAATGGGTGATTTCAATTACCCTGGTATCATCTGGGTCAGTGTCACGGCAGGACATGCTAGGGAGATAAAGTTCCTAGATGAAATAAATGACTGCTTCTTGGAGCAGCTGGTTCATGAACCGACTAGAGGGGAAGCCATATTAGACCTAGAGGAAAATAGTTAAGAAAAAACTAAAAGGAGCAGTTGCAAAGGTTAAAGACTTACATCAAGCTTGGGTGTTGTTGAAAAATACTATCTTGGAAGCCCAGACCAGATGTATTCCACGCTTTAAGAAAAGTGGAAAGAAGTCCAAAAAACTGCCAGCATGGTTTAAAGGTGAGGTCAGAGAGGCTGTTGTTGCCAAAAAAGCATCTTTCAGGAATTGGAAAAAAGAGCCAAACGACGAAACCTGGAAACAACACAAGTACTGGCAAGTCAAATGCAAGGCATTGATAAGGCAGGCAAAGAGAGAATTTGAGAAGAAGCTTGCTGCATAAGCAAAAACGCAAAATAAAGACTTTTTCAAGTAAATTCGTAGCAAAAATCCTGTGAGAGAATCAGTTGGTCCATTAGATGATAGAGGGGTTAAAGGGGCACTAAGAGGCGACAAGGCAATAGCGGAGAGACTGAATGAATTCTTTGTTTTGGGCTTTACTGAGGAAGATGTAGGGATGTTACCCATGACTGAAGTGGTATTTAAAGGTGCGGAAGAATTGAAGGAAATATCGATACATCGGGAAGATGTATTACAACTATTAAATAAAATGAAGAGTAGCAAATCACCTGGGCCAGATGGTATACATCCAAAGGTGTTTTAAGAACTGAAATATGAGATTGAAGACCTTCTATAAACTGTGAACTATCGTTAAAATCATCTCTAATACCTGAAGATTGGAGGATCGCCAATGTAACACCAATTTTTTAAAAGGGTTCCAGGGGTGATCTGGGAAACTACAGACCGGTGAGCCTGACGTCAGTACTGGGAAAAATGGTAGAAACCATCATAAAGAATAAAATTACTCAGCATGTAGATAGCCATGGCCTAATGGGAGACAGCCAACATGGCTGGACTTTGAGAAAGCCTTTGACATGGTCCCTCATCAGAGACTTTTGGCAAAACTAATGAGTCATGGGATAGGAAGCAGTGCACTACTGTGGATGAAGAACTGGTTAAAAGATAAAAAGCAGAGGGTAGGGCTAAATGTCCAATTTTCCCAATGGAGAAAGGTGAATAGTAGTGTACCCCAGGGATCTGTGCTGGGTCTGCTGCTTTTTGACATATTCATAAATGACCTGGAAAGTGGAATAACGAGTGAGTTTTTCAAATTTGCAGATGACACAAAACTATTTAAAGTTGTTAAAACCCAAGAGGATTGTGAAAAATTGCAAGAGGATCTTGATAAATTGGAAAGACTGGGCATCAAAATGGCAGATGAAATTTAATGTGGACAAGTGCAAAGTTATGCACCTAGGGAAGAACAACCCAATCTATGGTTACACGATGCAAGGTTCCAGATTAGGAACCACCACCCAGGAAAAAGATTTAGGCGTCATTGTGGATAACATGTTAAAACCCTCGGCCCAGTGTGTAGCGGCGGCCAAGACAGCAAATAGAATGCTAGGTATCTTAAAGAAAGGAATGGAATATAAAACAAAAGATATTACAATGCCTCTATATCGTTCCATGGTGAGACCACACCTTGAATATTGTGTGCAATTCTGGTCGCCATATCTTAAAAAGGATATAGCGTTATTAGAAAAGGTTCAGAGAAGAGCCACCAAAATGGTAAAGGGGATGGAAGGATACTCCTATGAAGAAAGGCTAAAACGTTTAGGGCTCTTTAACCTGGAAAAGAGACGGCTGAGGGGAGATATGATAGAAGTCTATAAATTAATGAACGGAGTGGAACGGGTCAACGTAGATCGATTGTTTACGTTATCAGAATATAGAAAGACTAGGGGACATGCAATGAAGCTACAGGGTAAACTATTTAAGACTAATACAAGAAAATATTTTTTCACTCAACGTGTAATCAAACTCTGGAATTTGTTACCGGAGGATGTAGTAAAGGCTGTTAGTGTAGCTGGGTTTAAAAAAGGTTTGGACAAGTTCCTGGCGGAAAGGTCCATAAACCATTATTAAGAAGGGACCCAGGATATCAATGTTTGACCCAGTACAAGCATTGTGGAACCTGTCTTTTGGGGAAACTGCTAGGTACGTATGACCTAGATTGGCCACTGTTGGAAACAGGATACTGGGCTTGATGGACCTTGGTCTGACCCAGTATGGCATATCTTATGTTCTTATGACCCCTGGTAACCGTGATGCCAGTGCGGAAGCGTAAATCTTATAGCTGGTATTTAACAACAAAATGGGACGGTAATTGCTCATTTTACTCGGATCTCTGCCTGGTTTTTGCAGCACCATTACCTTTGCTGTCGCAAATTCTCCAATATGTGGAGACTGTTGTCCCAGCATTTCATAATATTGCAACATAAAAGAGGTAAGGTCTCTCGCAAAGGCTTTATAAATCTCTGAAGGGATACCTTCGGGACCTGTGGCTTTGCCAGGTTTTGACAGCTGGATCGCCCGCAAAATCTCCTTATTAGTTAGAGGGGAATCCAGTCTCCTAGATTCTTCCAGCGTCAACATGGGATATTCCAGCTCCTGCAGCGGATTCCCGAAGGCCTCTGTATCTGCATGGGTTTGAGATGTATATGCAATGCAATGTGTGCCTTCGAGTCAGTATATAACTTTGAATAAAAGGCAGCAAAGCATCCCGCTATTTCTTTATTCTGCGTCACTGTTCATTGGGAACCTTCTTCCACGATAGAAGCTATTCTGGAAGCTTCTCTACTCCTACTTAAGGTATGGGCTAACAATTTCCCGCCTTATTTGCCTCCATATAATACCTTCCTGTTTGGGCCTGTAGGGTCCTCACCGCTTCCGCTGTCAAAAGGGAGTTATATTGGAATCTTAATCTCTGATTCTAAGTAGAATACTAGACTTTTTCCTTCTTACAAATATTCGTTCACCAGCTTTGATTTGTTCATTTAATCTATGCATCTCTTCGTTTCTCTGTTTAGCTAGACCTATCGAATAACTAGTGATATTCGCACGGGTAGTTGGCTTGAAGGCTTCCCACCAGGCCCCACCCGAGGGTATTTGTGGGGTTATTAAGCAAGAAAAACTCACTGATTTTGTTACGCATAGTGGCACAGAATTGGGAGTCAGCCAAAAGAGATCTGTCAGAATTCCACGCTCTCGGGGGGCATTCCTTAAGGCTTATTTCCATTTCAAAGGAAATAGCTGCATGGTCTGAGATATGCGTAGCATGAATATTAGACCCAAGTATATTAGGAACTAGAGACTTTTCCATGAGAAAAAAGTCTATTCGCGAGTGAGAGGAATGAGGGAAAGAAAAGAAGGTGCAATCTCTCTCAGAAGGGTGCTGGAGTCTCCAGATATCCACTAGACCCTTTTCCTTACATAGAGCTTGAAGCATCTCCGACGCTCGAGAGTCTCTTCATGAACGGTAGGGTTGACGGTCAATCAGCTGGTCCATGACTAAATTAAAGTCCCCTCTTATTATTACAGGGACCTGGGCATTTTCTGAGATAACCTCTGCAATATCATGAAAGAAACTGGGAACATCTGCGTTAGGGGCATACAGGTTAAATAGCTCTAATACACTGCCGCCAATTTGCATTATCGTTCTGGTCCATCTTCCTTCCTTGTCAGACCTTGTATGGGAAAAGGATGGCAACAATGACTTACGAACCAGAGTGGCTACTCCGTTCTTATTTTTGAGTGCTGGCGAAAAGGCTGCAACCACGAAAACAGCATTAAAATTTCTGAGACTCAACAGAGTTCAAGTGTGTCTCTTGTAGATAAATTATGTCTGCTCTCTCTCTTTGACAGTATGATAAAAAAAATTTACGCTTGATCGGATTGATGACACCCTTAACGTTCAGCGACAGAATCTTAAGTTTGTTCGCCATAAGCCTTAGACTGTCTCACTGTTAACGCTCGTGCCTTTTGTACATTCATTTTAGAGTACTCTCCCCTCGGCACCCACTGTCTGAGAGTGCTCTCTCCTTTCCAGTGCCTGATGACCTCCTAATACTCAAGAGATCCCTGCTTAGATACCAGGCAAATGGGCAGCCTGTGAAAATTCATTTGGGCGAGAATAGCCTCCGAGCAGTGGGGTACCAGAGGTGCTCCCCAAATTATCCGCTGCTGCCCCGCAAAGACATGTAGCGGATTCAGACTCATTCTGTGGCCACACAGGGTGACTCTGCAAAGATTCCCTCATACCTACCCAACCCTGAGCATTAAACCATAACTATCACAATAGATTGTAGACATACTTATTTACGGCCTAGATTACTGCTGACAACATTAGAATAATTCCTTATCACAGCATTTGAGTAATCCTTCTCAAATACCATGATACCTTCCAGACCCAAATTAACACAAGAAAACAGAAAGGGTAGAAATTTTTTGAAAGATAACATATTCAAACTAGAACTCAGAGTCTTATGTCATCCAGACCAGTCTGGATACGCGCCATCCGATCTAACAGACTTCTGTTGAAACAATGTCCGACTGGAACGAACTAGCTGCCAGACTGCTTTATCAATGCATCTACATCATCTCATTTTCTTCCAGGAAGACTTTTAGCACACTGTATGTACTGTAACTCACACTGTATGTACTGTAACTCACAGCCACGCCGGATAGTACATCCCGTAACTGGCCTGCAGCTTCTGTAGGCGTGGCTGGCATTCCAGCAACTGCTTCCGCCTCTCAACTGTAGTTTTGGCAACATCGGGAAAAAACATGTTTGTGACCCTCATACTCTTCAGGGGCACAAGTTTTAGCAGCATTCATGATCTCTACTGCCTGTTGATGCCTCAGTGCTCTAAATATCACAGGCCGCGGATATTTCCCCGTTGTTCTCGAATGTGAGGGAATGCGGTGGGCCCGATCTATTTCCAGTGGGTTTGTTAACTGTAAACCCAAGAGTTCAGGTAAGAGCATTTCCATGAATTTTATAGGGTTTGCACCCTCCGCTCCTTCTGGAATGCCTAAGACACGTACGTTGTTTCTGCGGACCCTGTTATTCAAATCTTCCAAGTTCCATTCCAGTTGCGTAATTCGCCTGGTATTTTGCTCTACGACATGGAGACGTTCTTCATATGCCGCAATGAGATTGTCTGCTCTATTCGAGCGTAGAGATAGAGAGGCCAACTGTTCCTTCATATCTGCGAGGTCTAATTGGAGCGAGCCTAGGGAATTAGCGTTGAGTTGTACTAGCTCTTTTACCGCTCTTATTTCCGTGAGCAATTCAGGCAGGCCTTCTTGCTGGTCTTTTGACAGCATCATCTTTTGCGGAGAGGGGGGTTCTTGCTTAGAGCGTTTTACACCAGACGTAGCATTACTTTGAAAGTCTAAACGCGCTGGTTTTGCAGCAGACATGCTTCGAGGGTAGATTCACGGTCTGGATTGACTTTCAGTTCGTATCTGACAAGCGAGGCAGCTGATTCTAGCAGGATTCCTCTGGAGCAAAAACTCTATACCTCCATCTTGCTCTGCGGCTAGCTCCGTCTCCCCCTAAAATCGGCTTTTTAAAGCCTGCAAATCTAGGATTATACTTCTTTTAATTTATCTGAAGCTCCATTGCTCCCTCTGAATCCTTGGAGTGAAGCCCCGCACCCCTCCTGGGGCACCAAACAGGTAATCTATTTATTTTAACCTACTGGTTACAGTAGACACCTACTTAGCCTCTTAACCTTGGTGATCTCATTAAATTGACCTCATGTCCCATCTGTTAGGAGACTTTTTTATATGACATTATACTGCTTTTATAAGAGTGTGGTTCAACAGCGTTTAAGGGCTCATTCCGTTCCATATGTACACCCCATCTGTACGTCCAGCCTGAGCCATACATACAGAGGGACTCGCGATTCTGATCCTGCAATGTCAGCAGCCAGAAACAAATGCTTATTCCCGCAGCCCGACCTCCCATATGGCCTCCTAATGCCAGGGTCGGACTGCGGGGAATGTCCCCTGGCCCCCCCCCCCGCCCCATCCACACTCCGGGCCATAAGAAAAAACACATCCTGGGAAGTTATTCCATCTCGGAGGTAGAATAACATCCCTGCACATGTCGCCGGCCTTGGACGTACAGGGCCGACTTTAGAATTGGCACAGAATAACCCCCTTAGTGTTCAAAGTCAGATTAGGTAAACTAGCAGCTTTATACTTCCATTTGCCAAGGCACAGAATTCTTATGAACTATACTTAGGTGGTTAATGAAAACATTAAATTGTGAGACTTGCAGGGCATACACTGTCTCAGCCATTTGATTGTATGCACATTCTCTGGTTTTATTTTTGTTTTCAATATGCACAAATTTATTGTATTAAAGAGGTGCTTATCACAGTTTAGATTTGATTCTATTTTATTCCAAGACCACCTATTCTTTCATTCTGTGTTGCACTCTGACCCAGGATTCTTGGCGCCAAAACCGGCCGGTTTAAAAGGCTTAAAGGCCCGTGAAGCACTTTCCTGCTTTTACAGTTACCTGCAACTCAGCTCTTTGCTTTTAAAATAACTGTGACAGCTTCTTTTAAGGTAATTTGACATCAGTTTATTTAGATTGATTAAATCCCATTGTATAGTGTTCCACTCTGAGGAGAAGGATGTTACCAGTGGTGTGCCTCAGGGATCTGTCCTTGGTCCGTTTCTTTTTAACATCTTTGTTAGTGATATAGCGGAAGGGCTGTCGGGTAAGATTTGCCTCTTTGCAGATGATACCAAAATCTGCAATAGAGTAGACACCCAGGAAGGTGTAGATAACATGAGGAGGGATCTAGCTAAGCTTAAAGAATGGTCTAGAATTTGACAACTGGGATTTAATGTTAAAAAATGTAAGGTTGTGCATTTGGGCTGCAGCAATCCAAGGGACTAATATTGTATAGGGGGTGAAATACTTTTGTCCACTAAAGAAGAGCGGGACCTCGGTGTGGTTGTGTCTGATGCTCTTAAAGTGGCTAAACAGGCAGAAAAGGTGACAGCAAAAGCTAGAAGGATGCTTGGGTGCATATGGACAGGAATGGCTAGCAGAAAAAAGGAGGTGATAGTGCCTCTGTATAAGTCGTTGGTGCAACCTCTTTTGGAGTATAGTGTGCAATTCTGGAGGCCGCACCTTCAAAAGGATATAAACAGGATGGAGTTGGTACAGAGGGTGGCTACTAAAATGATTAGTGGTCTTCATTATAAAGCATATGAGGACAGACTTAAGGATCTTAATATATACACCTTAGAGGAAAGGCGGGATAGAGGTGATATGATTGAGATGTTTAAATACCTCCATGTCATAAATGCACAGCTGGAGAGCTTCTTTCAATTGAAAGTAAGTTCTGCCATGACGGGACATGGGATGAGGGTGAAAGAGGATAGAATCAAGAGTGATATGCAGAAATATTTCTTTACGGAAAGAGTGGTGGATCCATGGAATTGTCTCCCAGTGGAGGTGGTAGAGATGAGGATAGTATCTGAATTCAAAAAAGCATGGGACAAACACAGAGGATCTCTAAAGGAAAAAAGGGGACTGTTGTAGTGGTTGATATGGAAGGACAGACTAAATAGGCCATGTGGTCTTTTTCTGTCATCAATGTTTCTATATGTATTTTAATATATTTGATTTGTATCTTTTATCTTTATCGTTATTCAAACTTTTGATAGATTGCCCATCAAGGACCATCTGGGCGGTTTACAAAACAATAACAGTAGCACAAAAAAAGCCAGAACCAAAAAAGAACTACAATTGTAGACAGCAAAGCACACAGCCATACCAGACTAAAGAAGAGAAGAGCCTAAGTGGAGGTGGAGGAGGAAACAGGGGAATCAGGAAAAGGAAGGTCATAGGCAATACAGAAGAGGTGGGTTTTCAGGAGTGACTTGAATTTAGGAAATGATCGTATTTGGTTTTGCTTAGGTTCCACCTTGTAGGATAACACTGCCCATTGACAAACAGCATTGTAGGCTCTTTACTGTGTCCTTCTTGTTCCCTTTGTCTGAGAGATGTCCTCTCTCAGATTTAAATAGTTTGTGTAAGCATCGGAGAAGAGTCCTTCTTTGCTTAATTTTATATTGTTTGAATGGATAATTTCTGTTAGCAAAATACACTCTTGGTAGTATATTATTTTAATTGTACAACACATGATTCTCTAGCATAACATGAAGGTCCATATAGCTATTTAATGTTTTCGGGTTACTAAGTGTAATATCACTGTCCCTTTGTCATAAGTGTCACTTTTTAGACGTACACCATTTGCATGATATAATGGATGACTTTCTATAACCATACGATAGTTTATATATGACCCTTAACATTTTCATATTACGATGTGCAGCATTTTTGTTATGATATGCCAGTGCCTTTTTAGTTATTCTAGCACACTCTAGAGGTATTTATTTTTATTGCACATAGATGCTTTTTAATTTCTTATTTGTTTTTTATCTGATGTTATATATGTATCTAAATTTCATGTTTCTTATTTTTAATTTTGACAGTTTCTTATTTTTAATTTTGACAGTTTTTTGAGGCGTTCCCCTGAAGAAGGCTTACAAGCCGAAACACGCTGGGATTTTGTTTTTCAATAAAGCTGTTTGCACCTGTGCTGTGCTTGACTCTCCTGCTTTGTTTATCCTTGTTCTTCTCTAAGTGCATAACTGCATTTGGCCATACTAAATTTCATTTGCCATTTGGATTCCCAGTCTTCCAATTCTTCAAGACCCTCTTGCAATCCTCTTGTGATTTAAAAACATTGAATAATTTTGTGTCATTTGAAAATTTGATCATCTCACTTATTGTTCCATTGCATATGCTTTGTAGTGTTATATAAATGATAAATAGTAGTAGTAGTGGTAATTTATAGGTCATTTATAAATATGTTAAAAAGCAGTGGGCCTAGATCCCTTGGGTATTCCACTATTCACCTTTCTCCATTAAGAAAATTGACCAGCTAGTCATACTCTCTGTTTTCTATCTCCCACTCCACAATAGGATACTGTCTTCTATCCCATGGCTTTTAATTTCCTTAAGAGTCTCTCATGAGGGAGCTTGTCAGAGGCTTTCTGAAAATCCAGATACACTTGGGGGGGGGGGGTCATTTAAAAGCTCTATTTGTGAGTTGGATGTCTGAAAATGGGCATTCAGATATGCAAATCCCAGAGACCCCTTTTTGAATGCCAGGTATATAAACATCCCTGGCATGAGCATGTCAGTGTAACATGGGGATATGGTGGAGGTGCGACCTGGACGGAACAATGGAGATGCAAGTCGTGGTGCGATTTCAAAACAGCACGTCTGGCCCTGGTTGCTGATTCATCCATGCCTATATCTACTCCTGATCTCAAATAAGGTTCAAAAATATGGTTGTTTCATGCTTCCAGGGAAAAGGGCAAAATGTGCTTTCATCGCTACCGTTAATATTTCCTGGACAAGGAAATCTGCATGTAAATGCATACTCCAAACATTATAGGTCCACCACCACATTTCTAATTCTCTGAAATGGCTGGCCAGGATGTGCAAGTCTCATAATATAGTCACCCTCTTTCTGAAATACCCCTGCTGGCATGTCCATTACCCAGTTCTGTGAAATGGCCTACACCTTTACACATAGCTGGCCTAGCTAGCTACTTGGGGCCCATCACTCGGAATGGTTACTGGGATGTTCATCTTTGGGGTTGGAGATGGAGTGATTTCAGAAGGCACTTATATGTGCCTTCCTTCACTGCTGCCACTCTTCTGGATTTTTGGACATTGTGCTCTGGAGGTCCATGATTCTTCCTAGATGTCCCTTCTAAATTCCCACTTTATATAAACCGACTCGCCTTTATTTGCAGTACATGTTTATTAACACCTTCAATAAAATATAGCAGATTGGTAAGACAAGAATTCTCTGGGCAAAATCTATTTTGATTTTGTCCCATTAAACCATGAGATTTAGCTATATATCAGCACAATTAAACAAATAAAAATAAAATGAGTATCTATATGTTCAGTAATTTTGTTTGGTTTCTATTGTTTTGTCCATCACTGGAACACTTTTTAAAAATTGATGTTATATTGGCTAGCCTCCAGTCTTTAGGTGTGATAGATAATTTTAATTACAGTTTACAAATTACTAACAGTGGGTCTTCAATTTCATTCTTGAGTTCTTTCAGAACCCTGGGATGCATACCATCTGATCTAGATGATCTGCTACTCTTTGGTTTATCAAACTGCCCTATTACATATTCCAGGTTTACAAAGATTTGTTTCAAATCCTACATTTCGTCATATTTAAGTATCATTTCTGGCATGGTATCTCCTCTATATCTTCTTCAAAAAAAGACCGAAGCAAAGAATTCATATACAGTAGTCTTTCCGTTATGGCCTTGTCCTTCCTTATTGTCTCATTTACACCCTATAAATCTAATGGTCCAACTGACTCCCTTATTACCTGTTTGCTTTCTCACACCTTTGCAAAGAAAGTGTCCTTCCTGTTTGCTAGGAGCAATTGTAGCTCTTTAAACCAAGTTAATATCTAATTGTTTTATTTTAGAACTGTAAGGGCCTACCTAAATTTAACAGAAATTAATTTTAAATCTCTAAAGCAAGCTGAGAACTACTTTTGCATTTTAATGAAATAACCAAAAAACTCTCCTCTATCCCAAGCTTTAAGTCACCACATTTTCCAGCAAAGTTATGTTCACTTACCCACAGAGGCTTTGACTGTTCTCAGCTTCCCTGCAGAAAAGAGGGTACCTGAGATCTTAACATAGTAACATAGTATATGACAGCAGACAGAGACCAGCATGGTCCATCTAGTCTGCCCAGCAAGGCGGCAAGAGTAGTTGTACTTGTGGCTCCGTGCAGATCACCTGTTCCCATGCCTTTGTTTAGGGGTGTACCCACCACTCCATGTAGGTCACCCCTATTTGTTTAGATATAAGAGATAGTTATGCTTATTTTGATTTTATCCTGTTGCTATAAAGGAATCCACTGTGTCTGTTCCATGCCATTTTGAATTCTGTCACTGTATTCGCCCCAACCACTTCCATCAGGAGGGCATTCCAAGCATCCACCACCCTTTCAGTGAAAAAGTATTTCCTGACATTGCCTTTCAGTTTACCCCCTTGCAGCTTCATGTTATACCCCTCTAGTTTTACAGCTTCTCCGTCTTACCTTGATATATATCTTGTTTCTAGAGGAAATGCTTCTTGCAAGCCCCTTTAATGATTAACAGTATAATTAGTCTGTTAGCATGACCTTTTCAGCTATTCTACCTACCTAGCAATACCTTAATACCTATTAATTTCAGGATAACATTTTTCTCACACCTTTGCAATGAAAGTGTCCTTTCTGTTTGCTTGGAGTAATTGTAGATCTTTAAACCAAGTTAATACCTATCTGTTTTACTTTAGAACTGTAAGGGCCTACCTTAATCTAACAGAAATACATTTTAAACCCCTAAAACAAGCTGGCATTTGCCTGCTTTCTTTTAAGACCATAAGGGACTACCAAAATCTTACATTAATGCATTTTAAACCTCTAACGCATGTTGAAAACTATTTTTGCTGTTTTGTTTAAATTAGAAACGGACTTTTCCAAATAAATTTACAATCTCTCCTCTCTCCCAAGCTTTAAGTCACCAGATTTGCCAGGAAAGTAATGTCCCCCTAAAAAAAGATGTGTATGCGTGGATTCAGTTTTGCTGTTTTCTTATATGACTATGTGTGAGGGGCTAATTTAAGTGTGCATTCTAATGTACAGGGCACCGCTGAATGGCCTTAACATACATTATGAGCTTTTGTGCATTGCTCTTGTATGTACCTCTTGACAGTGCGTAGCTGTACTGTCACCTACACAGAGACTTAATAATGGAAGCAGTTTTACCTTGGCTTGTTCTAGATTTTCCCACTGCAAAATCATTTACTGCACAATTTGTTAGAATTTCATCTTTCTGTGCCTTTATATTGTAGATTGTGGTTTGACCACCATCATAATCTTGCTGGAGTACAGTGATGCTTGCACTGTGATCAAGATTTTTAAACACCTCCACTTTCTACTGAACAGAGAGCACACATGTCTTCCATTTTTCTGCTTCACTCTGTTGCATGTTTTTAGATAATAGTATCACCAAAGACACGTGCCCTAACATAAGCAACAGTTCCTCTGCTCAAACATCTTTCTTTTCTACTTACTGCATATCATTACTGACAGAGTCACTGAAATGAGAAACAGAAAAAAAGCTATTAATCAGTCATGGTTGTCTCTGCAAAACACTGCTCTTGAAGCAACATGGATGGAACTAACGTGTTTGTTCATGCCCACACAGGACTGTTTCTTGGGACAAAAGCCATGATTTGTTTTCTGGATAATGGAAGATTTTGGGCATTGAACCCTTGGATAAATGGTGTTCTACCGTAAAAGGAATGCAGGAACTAAACGTAATTGAGGACATGAGACCCTCTTGCATTCATGAGATTCTTCAGTCCTTTTATAAATGGAACTAGCTGGAAACACATGCATATTATTATGGGTAAAAATTCTGCTCTGGGTGATGGCACTTTCAATGGAGATCACATTTTGAATACAAGCATATTCTGAGGATACCACTGAAAAAATGTAAACTTCAGAAAAGTTAACATTCAGAATGAATAATGCCTTCAGTTTGCAAGCAAAATCACTGTAATGCAATCCTAAAAGAAACAGATGGACAATTCCATCCAATAAGCTAGGCGTATTAAAGCAAATTTCACCAAACTAATTGTTATTTGGCTAACCCAAACAACTGAAAACAAGATGTTTTGATGTTGCCAGCAGCAGAACACATTATTTACAGCATTAATGACTTCCCATGGCCAACCGTCATATCATCATGGATAAGCAATTAGGAGCCCATCTAATTTATAGTACTGATCAGCAGAGCTGCTTGAAGGCAGGTGTGATGCTTGTTTTACAAATCATTTGGGAGTGCAAATCCTAGCATGGACTAGAATTGTTTTAAAAAAGCAGTTAATTAATCAGATGATCTCGACTCATCAGAATTCTATTTCCACTGTAATGATGACAATTGTTTCCATTGTGGTAAGGTCAGGACCATTTTCTTGCCTTAGGGAAGCAGCAGCGACACTTTGCATCTAGCATCTTGAAGGCAGATATCCAGTGACTGCAGGAAGTCCAAGAAGACAGAGGTGTCTGATAGAAGAGGTTTGGGAATAGGGCCAGTGCAAGGAGATGAGGCACCCTAAGTGAATCTCATCCCTTGCGCCCTTCCCCCCCCTGCCAGCCCCCAATATTGCCGCTGCTGCCCCTCCCCAGGACCTTCAGCAGTAGCAATGGCCTGAAACGGGCCCGCAGCGCTTACCTTGAAACTTCAGCATGTGGGGCAGTCTGCCTTTGCCCCCACTGATGCAGACTTCCTTTTGTATGGGGGCTGCACACTAGGCAAATGCCTAGTTCTCCTAGTGGTACCACTGGCCTTGCTTAGGGAGGCTAAGCCGTCCCAAAACTCAGACTGGCAGATCATGTAGACCTGAGGGGTAAGAAAAGGGCAAACGCTGGCTGGAACATTGAGACAGGAAGCTGGAAGAAGCTGACTGCTTACTGTAGCTGCCGATTCCCTTTCTCCGGACTTTGATTCTCCTGGCCAGGACCAATCGGCATCCAGAGGTGGGAGAGTACTTTATCCAGTTCTTGCAATGACAAGGGGAAGGTGCACAGAGAAAAGAGCACAAGAGAGCATGGTGTGGAAGAGGATATTAAGAGGAGGGAATAGGTGAATGAAAATAGGGACACAGAGAGAAGAGAGCACAAGAGAGCACATCTGGTCAAAATGACAATTCAGTACTGCAGAAATGTCACAACAGATGTAATACATATATCAACATTTGTGGTGATGACATGCTGAGGTCCCAAAGATAAAGCATGACTGCATGTATGAGGAACGTGTATGAGCTGGGTATCAGTTGTCAAGTAGACAATCCAGACTAATCCTGGCCTCCCCACATAGCCTGTGCAACATGTGCTGTTCAGCTCAGAGCTTGCCTCATAGGTACTGTCATGAGGTAGACAGCGCAGAGTCTAAAGTATTAAAAGGGTTTAGAAATGAAGAGCTTACCTCACAGTCACAGGGTCAGTGGAGACATTCACAGTGCAAGGGGGCAGGGAGTGAAGAAATAAACATTCCTCAGGGCTGCAGTGACGCAGAGAGAATTCAGAGCTCTAATCAGGCTCACCTGTGGGAAGTCACGTTCCACGTCCAATAGGCAGCCCAATAAAACCAGGGGAAAATCAAGTGAAGAGGAGGGTGAACTCACAGGCAGAGTCAGACTGAGACCCAGATGCAGTTTCAGATTCAGAGACGGAACAAGCTTTCCCCAAGCAAGGGAAACAAGCCTAGAGCGCAGCCAGAGTGTGGAGGAGAGTCTGGAACCTAGCCTGGAGAAACAGGCACGGAGCAGAGAGATCCTCAGAGAGGCTGAGTTGGGAACTCCAGACCAAACAGTAAGAGACCCGCTGTCTTGGAGATCCAGGTTTGAGCAGAAGCAGTCTGACGAACCCGAGTGGATCAGGAGAGATAGAGCTAAGGTCTTTCCAACCAGAGGGGTCCTCGCACCCAGGCAAGCAGTCAGATCACCAGAGAGCAAAGGTCACACTCTGAGAGTCTCACAGGAAGCAGGAAGCAAGGGCTACCCTGCTAGACCCAGCAACAGATACTGCCGGAGCAAAGCAGTCTGCAGCTCTGATAGAAAACCCTGGCTAGAGGAAGAAGGACTAGAAGCCATATTCTCTCGTGGGAAAGATAAGTACCCTCTGTATTATAAAGGGAGTGGAGTAGATTCGGGGAGGAGAAGCAAAGCACACAGGAAGCAAGAGTTCCCTCAATGGCTTAGGGACTGGGAAGAATTCCCCAGCCCAGCTCCTGTTGCCTCTGACCCCCAGCAGCAGCACTTGTATCTCCCAAGAACAGAGTTTACCCCAGAGCAGAGGTCTGAGTACAGGTTTGCAAAAACTCAGAGATCCCACGCAGGTCAAGCCCAAGAGGGGATGCAGTGGGAAAGCACTATCCCAGAGAATATTCAGGAGCCAATGGATTGCAGTTTGGGAGTAACAGATGATTTAGAATCTCTGCGTTAAAGAGAAGAAAAGGAAGTGTGTTTTTGATTTCATTGGAGGAAGATAATACTTTTGTGTTTTGGGGAAAACAAAGAAGAAGCTTGGTTTTGTTAAAGTGTTCTTTTGCCTGTGATGTAACAGCTTAATTTGTGTTATCCTTATCTGAAAGCCATCCGTATGGGACAGGGAATAAATCCCATCCTTAATTCCACTTTGGACACGACTCTTGAGTCATTATTCTTGCACAACTCAAACTGGGTCTCCATCTAGGCAGCTGCCTAGGGTGACACAGTCAGCCAACAGGCTTACAGTACCCAGAATCCAATGGCATTTGCAGTTCCGATGATATGGCAAGAACAGAAGGCTCATGTGATGGCCTGTAACCTAGAACTGACCAATGAACCCAGTCTCTAAGCATAATATATGCAATCTATTGAGCACTTCAGTCTGCTCTATGCCATGAGATCAGTGCCAGATGATGACAGTAGGACAGTATAGAAGCCATTGGAGACATGAAGTCCACATGATGCGGACAAAGATGGCACAATGTATGGGCCAGATGTGGGTTATGACATAGATCCAGAATCAGAATCATATGTCTGCTGTGCCTCATCTGATAGGACAGTCAGAAATGAGTGACCTGGTGGGGGACTGGAAGCTGTTAATAACACAAGTCAAACACTATCGTTGACAACATGCTGCAAGCATACAAATCCAAGAAGAACAACATGTGGCTGAGGAATCCTTTTCTGCATTTGGACATTGACCTCTTCCCTGCCAATCTTGGGGCAGTCAGTGCTTAATATGGTGAATTGTTTCCCCAGGATGTTTTGACAATGGAAAAGCTGTATCACGTCAACTGAAACCCATCAGTGCTTGCCAACCGCTATTGGACTCCGAGAGGAGAAGCCTCAGATGTTGAGTAAAAACCAAAGTCTGGAGAAATATTTTGTTTCCTCTGGTTAACATATGACATAGGTCAGCATCCATGTGCAACGAGCCATGCCACAGTCAATCATAAAATACTGTCACATTTTCCAAGATGCCAACATCAAACAGCAGATCGGGAATGATATATGTGTAAATCCTCAAACTGTCCATCATGATCCCCAGGCAATTATCAGGAAGCAAAATCCTGCCATCTCCTTTTAGTCCAGTGTTGCTGTCAATAGATGCAGCAATGCTGCCTCAGGAAGCTCAAGGGTGTGGGGGAACAGAAGGGGATAGGGGATGGGACAGAACCTCAGGCTATAGGGGACCCTCAGGGAGACTCCTTCACCTCCATGTTCCACTGTGCCCAGCAACCGCAGAGGTGATGGCAAAGATGCCGTATCTCCTTCTCCATCAATTCTATGTTCCTGGACAGCTGGACACTGGTGACCCTCTGCTGCTCCATTGTCTCCTCATAGGTGCTCAGTCTCTCGCATAGCAGATAGACTGAGGCAGCCAGCTTGCATTCATGGGTACTGCTCCCAATGTTCCAACAACTTGGGGTCTGGCAAGCCATCAATGACTGCAAGCTGGCTGTTGTAGAATTTGTTGCAACCCCAGCAGGCGTATCTCCCAAAGGGGCCACATGGAGCAACAGAGGGCTCTCCCTGGCCCCTGTAGCCTGTGGTTCTGGTTGAGGGTGGGAAAGGTGGGAAGGGGGGCTAACCACAATGATATTGTGTGCCCAGTGGGCTGAGGGGCATGTCCCCTGCCATGTCCCCTGCCAGGTGTGCAGCTGTAAAGGTGACAGTGTCCCCTGCCGCTTCCAGGGGAACAGCAGTGTCCTCTTCCACCTTCTCTTTACCCTCGAGGACCTTCACAGCTACACCTGTTGGCAGGACTGTCAGGGTGCTGCCACCAGGGACTGGTGGCCTTGGGTTGGAGCAGTTGAGGGACCGGTATCTGTGGTATCTGTGGGAAAATAATTGTATGTTCAGCATCATATCCAAACATAAAGAAGCACATCCTGTACTGCAGCACAGCAGTATGTCCACTGCCACATCAACCAAACCAAAGAAAAGCAGAATTTACATACATCATGTAAATCATCATAGTCAAACACTAAACTGGCATGGTTAACTAGTACTGTCACAGATGACCAAATGCTCTGCACCATCTCCTATTGCGTGGTTCTCTCTTACAGCATGCCACATCTGTACAGTGCCTGCCTTCATGCAATAGTGGTGAGCAAAATAATAACAGGATGATGCATGTGACACAGCAATGGCTGCTGTGAAAAGCATACCATAACATAGTAACATAGTATATGATGGCAGAGAAAGACCAGTATGGTCCAACTAGTCTGCCCAGTTAGGTGGCTAGAGTGGTTGTAACTGCAGCCCTGGGAAAAGCTATTTCCAGACATTATTCTTGAGTATACCGCCTTGCAGTTTCATCATATGTCATCTAGTTTTACAGTTTTATTTAGGTCATCATGTTTCTTCTCATATGTCTTCTGGTGATGGCCCCAAATCATTTGTTTGGAATCCTCTGAACCATTTCAAGTCTTTTGATAAAAAAAGACTTGAAACGATTTATAGGAAGCAGACCAAAATGATATTCATTTGTTTAACATTTCTTATATACTGTCTTTCATGATATCAAGGTTTACATTGCACAGAGCATTATAACTTAGAGATAACTTTTTTTTTACACAGGGAGTTTGGGCAATGGAGAGTTAAGTGGCTTGCCCAAGACCACAGGGAGCACCTGTGGGACTAGAAACCCCAGTCCTTCTGGCCCAAGGTTGCTGTTCTCTAGTAGGATTTGAACCCCTGACCTTCTGGCCTGAAGTACCTTGTTGCCCCAACCACTAGGCCACTCCTCCCTGGAGCCTGTGCCAGAAGATGTATGGGAAGAGACATGGAGATCTAAATATGTATACCCTAGAGGAGAGGAGGGACATAGAAACATAGAAACAAGACGACAGAAAAAGGCCACAAGGCCACAGATCTTTTAGTACTTAAAGGGTATCAATGAACAAACAGCATATCCCTTTATAACTAGAGCATAAAATCAAAGAAAACATTACTATCTTTTCAGAGAATGGGGTGACCTGCACAGGGCTGCAGTTGCAACCATTCTAGCCACTTTACTGGGCAGACTAGATGGACCATACTGGTCTTTATCTGCTATCGTATACTATGTTACTATGTGATGTTGAGCTTAGTATGTGTCTCTAAGCTTTACGTTACATAGGCCATGATTGCATATCCACAGAACGTAGTTCAATGATAGGGCCGGCATATGCATAAACATTGTCTGTCAAACTACCTTACAAATATAGCTTGTCCTGCATGTGGATGATGTCTGTGCAGGAGTGTGGACCTGGATAACATCAGTGCACATGGTGCTGTCAGCGACCCATGTGGGAACAAGTAGCTGATGTGTATTTCCATGGAAGGTCCACACAGCTGCATGATATTGACAGACATTAGCAGCTGTGGGGTGACTGTCCCCTTATACACTGTATGCGAACATGCATAGCAGTGTGGTAGTGTGCCCACATCACCATTCTGTTGTGGACACTCTACACAGCATAGACAGACCATTACATGTAAAGTTTCAAAAATATGTCTCTCCACAACTGTTGTGGCAACTTGTCCTGCTGGACCTCCATTTTATGGTTCATAAGAACATAAGATATGCCATACAGGGTCAGACCAAGGTCCATCAAGCCTAGTATCCTGTTTCCAACAGTGGCCACAAGTACCTAGCAGTTTCCACAAAAGACATAGGTTCCACAATTCTTGTATTGTGGCAAGCAGTGGATTTCTTGGGTCCCCATTAATAATGGTTTATGAACCTTTCCTCCAGGAACTTGTCCCAACCTTTTTTAAACCCAGATATACTAACAGTTTTTACTACATCCTCTGGTAACAAATTCCAGAGTTTGATTACGCGTTGAATGAAAAAAATATTTTCTCTTATTAGTCAAATAGGTTACACTGTAGCTTCATTGCATGTCCCCTAGTCTTTCTATATTTTGAATGCATAAACAATCAATCTATGTTTACCCGTTCCACTCCATTCATTAATTTATAGACCTATATCAGTGAACATGGGTGTCCTGACTGACCAGCTTGCTGTGAATGAGGCTGCATATCAGTAAGGGTATTCATCAATATGATCAGTGTCACAATGTGGGGGAGGGCTTGAATGCAACCAAGCAGGAAACTATTACAATGCTGCATGTTCAGGATCCGTGCAGCCAGCATACAAGTTTCAGGGCATCAGCCATGATAACCCTATCTGCCTGAACAGACAACACTATAACCAGCTTTGCAGGACCATCCTGGCATGGGTCTCACAGCTAGTATGGCACTCTGATCAGTAGCATGGCTAGAGCGAAAACACTGACAAAATGTGTTGCATGCAAGTCATGTGGCCCATGTAAGTCATGTGGCCTATGTCAAGTATGTGCAAATATGTTAACAGTTGCTGGAGCATTAAGACCATATGTGTTGTTTAGACAATACAAGGGAATACACTTTCACCCTGCTATGAGATATCATAACCATGATTGTGGACTATCAGGGATAATGGGGTCTCATGCAACATTGTGTGGAGGTCACCTCCATACCACAGACTGGTAGACATGGGTGCTAACAGCAATTTTACATTATGGCCCTATGCAAAATGGTCATTGCCTCACCAAAGGCTATACAGTACCTGGCCACAGAGGACATGCACACACATCGCATGGGCTGACAGGTGGCATGTGTAGCACACCATGTCACCTGCAATGAGGTCCACAACATCAGTATTGTGTAATGTGCAGACATTGCAGCTGCATCATACCATGCACAAATGTATCTACATGCCAGGAGCCCACTGCAGATTCAAACCCCCTCATTTCCATGTATGTGTGTGGAGATGACAGGTATGGACACTTACTAGCCTGCCCCGCTGTCATCTCATCTAGGACCTGGGCAAGTAGCCTCAGCTGTGTATGCCTCAGCTCCTGGGCCTTTTTCCACACATCTTCTAGCTGTCAATAGGAGAGAGATGAAAAACATCCCAGAAAACACACACTGACAAGGCCAGCAGGTCATACAATGTGCAAGGATGCTGCATCAAAGCTGAACTGTTACACGTATAGGTCCCTATGGAGAGTGCAGTAAGATGGACTGCCTACACAGTGGCCTTCCCATGTCCCCTGGTGCCACATGTGATACCAATCTGTACACAGACGTTCTGCAGCCCATTGATGCCATAAGACATGCATGCACAAGTTGCTAGACCAATAGCTTTGGGACTCACACCTGCCAATGCAAAAAAGCATAAGGTCCCTAACTCTGGGAGGAGAAGGGACCTCATGATGTGATACATGTCATCATGGCTAATAACGATTCCTACAAATTGGAGGTGGTCATCACAGCCTTTGAAACACCACTACCACAAATAACACTATAAGCACCAGTATTGTACACCAAGGTATATGAAGCACTATGCTTGCACATCTGAAAGATGGCACATGCTCATCAAAGCACAGAAAGTTAGTCAAGCCAGACTATGCAACAGCTGAGGACAAGGAGATGCTTAGGGGAATGATGAGGTGACACATAGGAGAACAAGCAGCACAGTAACAACAAGTGGTCTTGCAGAGAGGTGTTCGGCTGCATGTGAAAAGGTCCCAAGATGATGCTTGATGCAATGACCCAGGGAATATGTTATGGAACAGCAAGGTGGAAGAGTCCAAGCCTGGATGTGGCAAGAGAAGACAAGGGCACAGATAGAAGGTATATGCCTGAATTGTGGAGCTCCCAAGGAGGGGAGGGAGGTGGAAAAGGTGAGTGAGGAGATGTGCTGAGGAGCAGCAGAATAATTGCACTGAGAGGTCTATAGGAGACATTGGCTAGTGGTATGGGAATGGAGATGGAGCCAGTCAAGTGACCTCAGTGGAGGGAGCATATCAGCATCGTGCGACTGTCAGACAATCCACAACATAGTTGATGTATAAACAGATTGAAGGATGAAGAGATGAATCAGGGTGGCACCAGCTAATAGGAGGTTGCCATAGTGTCTACGGGAGGGGCCAAAAGAGTGGATAGGTGTCATCACAATGTGCAGAAAAATTTGGAGAATTTGTGGAATGCTGTGTCCAATAATCTCAGTCCATATACCACAGTGGTGTCAAAAAGTCTTGCAAAGGTAGTGCCAAATTGGCTGTTTTTAGTTGTTTGGATCACAGGAACAAAATGCATTACAATTTACAACCCCTTCTACATGCCATTTTCTTCCCTTTTGTCTTTTTTACAAATTTGACAAATTTGCCAATACCATTCATTACAATGTATTCATTATGTGCAATGTACCGTGCACTTCTGTTTGAACCATTTCATGTTACTACACTGAGTTCCTTGTAAACCATCTTGACTTGTAGAAAGATGGTATAACCCCCCCCCCCCCCCCACCTCTGTTAAATCTATAAATAATACACAGATATTGGCAGGTTACCTGTGACAGGATTTGCTTACCCACTCCTTTGCACTGAATTTCCAGAGTCAACAGGTCCTGCTTCCTAAGCTGGTGAGTTCCAGCTGGGAGAATGAAACTCAGTCTAGCCTCTGAGGCCAGAGAATCCTGCTGCATTCGGGATCTGTGGTCTGGTTGGTAACGTATACTCTCATCTAATGCAGACTGCACACTTCAATGGGATGCTACTGGGGACTCACCTGGGCTACAGCACAAATAATTTGACAATGATTGTCTACTCACTGAGTTTGTAGAGTGTGATATGCAGGCAGTGCTTACTTTCTGCCATTCTCCTTCCAATAGACTGTGGAATATTTTGCACTGAATGCAGGGGGACAAATGTGGGAATACAAAAAGGCCATAGCCCGGCCCATATTGGCAATTCATCTAGCCACCTCAGAGCTTTTGATGAAGTCAAATCTGTGACCATTGGATCTATAACGATTTGATTTAGTGCTACACTTGGGAGAGCCATCTGTGAGCAAAGATGGCAAGCACTCTGGCTGGAGGGTAGGTCAGTGTTTGAGCGTTGGATTAGATGCTGCCTAGGAAGGATTACAATGCTTGCAGAGTTAACCAAGCCATTGTCAGCTTACTGCTCACAGTAGTTGCAGAGGACTGCCGCACCCCCATGCACTCAGTTCCCACAGCAGCTATGTTCTGGGTGCAGGTGCTGATTCCCCAGGTCAGTTAGTTGCAGATGTCAGATTACTACTCCTTCCAGTCTGTGACCACATATTCCCTGTGTGCAGTTTGTGGCAATGTAAATCCAGACCTCATGCCCCAGGATACATCAGCCATCCTTGGTCATATAGGCTGGAATGAGTGACATTCTTACAGCTGCAACTCTGTGAGATGGTGAATCCTCATCGTCCCATGGGATAAGACTGTCTACTGGCTACAGATTCCCACACCAGACTTGGTCCAGTTCTGGATTGAACCCACTGCATTAAGGGACTTGTATAATTGCTTGTTTGGTTGAGTGCAATTGAGTACCCAGAACTACATGCCCAGCATGCAATGGGATGAACCCAGGACAGGATCAGGCCTGTCAGACATAGCTGAAGCCTGTTGGCAAACATAATCCAGGCCATAGTTAGCATGGATTCAGCCTGCTAGTGGGTGTGTTTGGCCTCTGCAGGTTCTATGAGCATTTCCTGAGCGGTCCTCCAGTTTAGTCCTCCACATCTGGGTAGTGCACCTCCTCCCGCAGCAGGGAGACTGGACCAGAGTCTTTTCCATGCCAGGATGTATGCTGCTGGAGCTCCCATCAGCCCCCCAGTGTGTCCAGTCTCCTTGCAGCAGGAGGACATGTGAGCTTGTCCCTTGGCTCACTTTGGGATCTGTCTAGGCAACACTAGTTTAGGCTTTGGGGTTGTTTTACTGCTATTTTCTATTTTATTTCTATTGCTTAGGGGCCTGTCGTTTAAAAAAAAAAGAGAGAGAAAAGGGGGTGCCGAGCTTGCACTGCCCTTCTGCTTCCTGCTTGGTGGAGGCACTTCGGGCTCAGTCAAAGCCTGCGATCTCTCTCCCTAGAAAGCACGGGGGAGAGATTTAGCAGTTTTCAACACCGGCTCTGGTCGGTGGAGGTTTCACAGCGTTGATCTGCAAGCTCTGAGGACCTGGAACGCTCGGCTCAACAACCAGTGATTTTCTCACTGCCGGTCCCTAGCGCATAGTTCTCTCAGGATTTCAGCGGGGTGTAGATGCAAGTTTCGCTGCCGCCGGGGTGAGTTTTCTTTTTTTTCTTGTTCCTTTCTTTGCGCCCCAGTGATCTCCGTTCCGTAGGGATCGTGACTGTTTATTTAGTTTAGTTTTGTTTTTCGCGCCTTTTTTCCTGCCGCGGTAGCGGTGGCCATCTTTTGTTTCGGTTTCCCGCTTTTTTTTGGCGGTCCGTTCTGCGGCGTGTCCTGGGCTTGGCAGGCTTGTTCAGGGTGGCAATTTGCCTAGGTAGCATGCAGAGAGCCTGCTTTTACTAAAATAAAAAAAAAAAAGGAGGATTGGCAGGATTCGGGAGGAAGTTCTGTCTCTTTCAATCCTGCTTGAAGAAATTGTCCACTCTCTTTTTATAAGCAGCTGAGGTTTGCTTGGTGGTCTTCCTTCATGTCTGGGCGGCCGCAGTGCATGATCTGCGGCTCACGCAAAGGTCCAGTTTCTGACGCCGGTGTTTGCAAAGGCTGTGCTCTTGGCTCGTCAGATCTGGAGCATCAAATGGAAGCCAGGGTACTCTTAGAGTCCGTAGACCCTCCAGTTCCGGCCAGGGAAGAGCCTTCTCTGGGAATTCTCGTGCCCTCTTCTCCTCCTACTCCATCTGCGCAAGGGGGTATGCAGGCAGGGGGGGGGGTTAGTCGAGGCCTTTTTGGGGGATTTCTCCCCGGATTTTGTACTTCTTATGCATCAAGCTTTCAAGAAGAGACATTTAGGAAAGTTGCCAGAAGTTTGTTCGGTTCCGCCTGCTCCGCCATCTCTCAAAGGGGAGGGGGCAAGAGGGGACGCTCCAAACGCAGCCAAGCAGCTTCGTCCTTCGGAGATGGATCACCCTGACATGGAATGGCAGGAGACGGAGTGGTCTGACATGGAACCCGAGGACAGGATTGACGAATTAGAGGAAGGAGAGATTCCGGAGCCGGAGGACCAGGCCCGAATCATCCGTGTGTTTCGCAAAGAAGAACTGGTTCCCTTAGTTACAGAATCCCTCCAAGCGCTTAATTTGGCTGCAGCACGGCCCGTGGATGAGGAAGGATTAGAAGACCCTTTGATTCAAGCGGTGCGGGACTCCCAGGTAGTGTTTCCGGTACATAGAGTAGTGGATCAGATGATTCAGGCTGAATGGGACCAGCCTGAGTCAGGATTGAAGGGTATTAGGACGATGAACCGTCTCTATCCTTTTGTGGACAAGGACAAAAAGAAGTTTCGCTCGCCACAGGTCGATGCTGCGGTGTCAGCGGTGACCAAGAAGACCACAATACCGGTTGAAGGCAGTGCTGCCTTAAAGGACACTCAGGATCGAAAGGTGGACGGATTGTTGAAGCAGGCATTTGAGGCCAATGCTTTATCTTTGCAGGTGTCTATTTGTGGGGCCTGGGTATCCAGAGCCTGCTTGAGATGGGCTCAGCATTTGCGGCAGGACTCTCATCTAGACCAGCAGGGGTTGTTGGAGGTGACCCACTTGGAATCTGGTTCAGCTTATTTGGCAGATGTTCATTATGATTTGATCAGGACTTTAGCAAACAGCATGGCTTCCCTAGTGGCGGCACGCAGGACTATTTGGCTATGTAATTGGGCGGCCGATGGGTCTTCTAAGTCACGCCTCAGCAAGCTCCCCTTTAAAGGCAAGCTGCTGTTCGGGGATGACCTGGATAAGTTAGTTAAGGACATTGGGGAATCTAAAGGCAGAAGGCTACCGGAGGATAAGCCTAGGCAGAGTAGGAGTGTATCGTCAACTTGAGGTCAATTTCGGAACTTTCGCAGGTTCCGGTCTTCCCGTCTGGGGGGTTTCCAGCGCGGAAGACCTGCAGCTAGATCCCCAGGTTTTCAAGGCTTTCGAGGAGTGGGTAGAGGATTCTTGGCTGCCTCCGCTTCTGCCTCCTCTTCCTTTGGTCGCAAGCCACAATGAAGCAAGGCGGGCCCCGGAGGAAAGTCGGGTGATCGGAGGTCGTCTTAGTCACCTTCTTTCTTCCTGGGTGCAGATAACCTCGGACCAGTGGGTGCTCGAGATAGTGCGGGAGGGGTACGCTTTGAAGCTAGCTTGTCCTCTCCGGGATTCCTTCGTTCTGTCACCCAGCAAACGACAGCAGAAAGTTCTAGCAATTTGTTTAACGTTAGACCGTCTAGTTGCCTTGGGGGCGGTAGTGCCTGTCCCAGAGTCCGATCTCGGAGTGGGTCGGTATTCCATTTATTTCGTGGTGCCAAAGAAGGACGGGTCGTTCCATCCTATTCTAGATCTCAAAGGAGTGAATCGTTGTCTGCGTGTGCCTCATTTTCACATAGAGACTCTACGGTCCGTCATAGTTGCGGTACGCCAGGGAGAGTTCTTAACGTCTTTGGATCTTTCGGAGGCCTACTTGCATATTCTGATCAGAGCGGCTCATCAAATATTTCTGAGGTTCGCGTTCCCTTGGGGGCATTATCAGTTTCAGGCACTGCCATTCGGCCTGGCCATAGCGCAGCACGTTTTCACCAAGGTCATGGTGGTGGTAGCGGCGGTGTTGCGAAAGGAAGGCATTCTGGTTCACCCTTACCTCGACGATTGGTTAATTCGGGCAAAGTCCGAGAGGGAGGGCTTGCAAGCCACGAGCAGAGTGATAGATCTTCTTCAGAGTCTCGGTTGGGTAGTAAACGAGAGGAAGAGTCACTTAGTGCCGACTCAATCCCTCGAATATCTCGGGGTCCACTTCGACACTGCGGAGGGAGTAGTGTTGCTGCTGGACTGACGAGCGCAAGCCCTGCGTTCTCTGGTTCGCCAGTTTTTAGGGTTCCCAGCACCGTCGGCTTGGTGGTACCTGCGCGTCTTGGGGATGATGGCGGTGACTCTGGAGGTAGTTCCCTGGGCCAGATTCCATATGTGTCCGCTTCAGAGAGCTCTTTTGCGTCATTGGTCGAATCAAACGGATTTGCTCAGCAGGCAGCTGCCTTGCCCGAGGCAAGTACGTCGTTCGTTGCGATGGTGGCTGTGCCCGAAGTCGTTGCAGGCGGGGATTTATTTATTTATTTATTTTATTTATTTAACATCTCTTCTATACCGCGCTATTAGAATCAGCGCGGTGTACAATGAACAAAATACTGCAATGCATACAGGCAACATTGAGTTTACAGAGAACAGGGGGATATATGACATGGAATAACAGGGATAACTATGTACAGCCAACATTATTATATATATACTTTAACTATATACAATATTCAAGCTCGAATGGATATTGTGCGTGTATTCATGTGGGTGGTACGGGTAAATGGTAGTCATGTGGGCTATCGAGTAGTCTAACCATTTTCTGGTTGTATTAGGGTGCTAAGGTGTCTGGTGTATGTGGGATGCCTCTGGAATAGCTGGTCTGGGTACCTGTGATAACGGATGCGAGCCTGGTGGGCTGGGGAGCCCACTTCATGGATCGTTTCACACAGGGGACTTGGTCAGCTCTGGAAGCCTGTTGGTCGATCAACCGTCTCGAGCTGCGAGCGGTGATGCGGGCGCTGCAGGCTTTCGAATCTTCGGTGTTGGAACGAGCAGTGAGAGTTCTCTCTGACAATTCGGCAATGGTGGCCTACCTCAACCAGCAGGGCGGCACGGGAAGCAGAGCCATGGAAGAGGAGTCCGACATTCTGTTTCAGTGGGTGGAGTCCCGGCTACTAGCCATTTCAGCAGTGCCTATCGCAGGAAAGGACAATGTGATGGCGGATTTCCTCAGCAGAGTGCAGGTGGACGCTGGGGAGTGGGAGCTTCACCCGCAGATATATGCTCAAATAGTTCGCAAGTGGGTGTCTCCAGTCATGGACCTCATGGCGACCTATCAGTCGGCAAAAACCAGTCGCTTCTTCAGCAGACGAAGAGAACGGATGTCAGAAAGCATCGACGCACTCATTCGGCCTTGGACGGAATCCGGTCTTCTTTACATCTTCCCCCCGTGGGCATTGATCGGTCGGGTGATTCAATGCATAGAAGCGCACCAGGGAAAGGTTCTGCTAGTGGCACCAGAGTGGCCCAGACGTCCTTGGTATGCAGATATGGTTCGGCTTCTCAATGGAGTAGCATGGCGGCTCCCTCGCTTGGTGGACCTATTGATCCAGGGTCCGCTGCGGATGCCGCAGGTGGATCGATTCTCGCTTACGGTATGGCCATTGAAAGGGCTAGGCTAAAAAGGAAAGGCTATTCGTCGGCAGTCATTGCCACGCTTCTTCGGGTCAGAAAATCCTCTACTTCGCTCATGTATGTACGAGTATGGCAAATTTTTGAAGATTGGTGTTCAAGGCACAATGTTCGGGCGGCGACGGCGTCCGTGCCGACCATACTCAGTTTCTTGCAGGATGGTTTTGACAAGGGCCTGGCTGCCAGTTCCTTGAAAGTGCAATTAGCAGCTCTCGCATGTTACAGGGAAAAGGTTTTGGGGGTTCCCCTGGGGGCGCACTCGGATGTGCAACGTTTTCTGAGGACTGTGTTCCGGCTGCGGCCTTTACGCAGGGTGACGATTCCTCCATGGGATTTGAATCTAGTGTTACAAGCGTTGGTGCGGAAGCCGTTTGAGCCGCTTCGCCTGGCGTCCCTTAAGGATTTGACGCTGAAGACAGTGTTTTTGGTGGCCATCTGCTCGGCTAGGCAGATTTCTGAGTTGCAGGCGCTGTCGTGTAGGGAACCTTTCTTATCCTTCTCTAGGGATAGAGTAGTTTTGAGGCCTGTTCCCTCCTTCCTTCCCAAGGTTGTGTCTCCCTTTCATTTGAATCAGTCCGTTTTTCTCCCCGTGTTTCACTCTGACGGGACAGACGCGTCTGACAGCGGGTTGCATCGTCTGGATGTTCGGCAGGTGCTCCGCCGATACCTGAAGGTTTCCGAGACTTAACGTAAGTCGGACCGTCTGTTCGTCCTTTTTGGTGGTAAGCGGAAGGGAGAAGCAGCGGCGAAGTCTTCTATTGCCATATGGATTAAGGAGGCAATTGCGTCCACTTATATTCTACAAGGCCGGACGGTTCCATTGGGCTTACGGGCCCATTCTACCAAGGCGCAAGCAGCGTCGTGGGCGGAGCACAGTCTAGTTCCGCCAGTGGAGATTTGCAGGGCAGCTACTTGGTCGTTGCTCCATGCTTTCAGTAAGCACTACCGGCTGGATGTCCTGGCAGCTAAGGATTCTTGTTTTGGTTCGGCTGTTTTGCGCGCCGGTTGGCAGGGTCCCTCCCGTTGATTACTGCTCTGGTACTTCCCAGATGTGGAGGACTAAATTGGAGGACCGCTCAGGAAATAGAAATTACACTTACCTGCTAATTGTAGTTCCTGGAGGATCCAGTTTAGTCTTCCTTCCCTCCCGAGAGACTACTTTTTTTCGACACGGCGCGCTAATGCGGAGTTAGAGAGTTGAGTAAGCGAATGTCGGTGGTCCTCAAGTTTGGGGATCTTCCGCTCTCTTTTGATTGTTCGTTTTTGTAGCTGTGGCTGTGCCTCTCGCTTCGGTCAGATGAAGATGTAGAGGCAATGTGCAGGGTCCCGGCTCCCTCTTTTGGGGAGGGGGTCGAGTTCTTGGGGGAGGGGTTTGTTTTCGGTAATGTTATAGATAAGTATTTCTCTCATGTGTTGCTTCTTTGAGTCTGCTTTGTTAATAGTTCACTGGGGGGCTGATGGGAGCTCCAGCAGCATACATCCTGGCATGGAAAAGACTGATTGGTCCAGTCTCCCTGCTGCGGGAGGAGGCTAGGGGGCAAGAGACCTGTGAAACCTTTTCAATAGGTGTTAAAGCCAGGTGACAGGTCAAAAGGCCATTTTGAAAGACTCCTTCTATCCAAACAAGGACTGTTAATCACCCAGGAAGTTGGTCACAGCTTACCTCAGAAGCACAGGACAGGGTACTGTGTAGAAGCCCTCTTTAATAAGTCTTAGTTCCCTCCCTCCCTCCCTGCCTCCCCAACACCTACCCACCCCTGGGGTAATTGTAGCTTTATAGGTACTTACACATCTTAAAGGAAAGGAAGTGCTCTCAGGTGCAGCTCATTTTTCAAATCATTCATACACTAAGGACCTGAGATTAATTAAGCTTCAGGTGAACAAGGTATATTAAACGTATTAGGTACACTTTTATTAGTATAAGTATCCACAGCAACCCTCAGTAAGTAAAGAACCTAAAGATCTAAACACAAGCTTAAAACTAAGATGCAGACAGCAGTCCAGCAGCGAGATGGTGGCTTTCCATTCTTTTGCATTGAGTGTCACAGGTATGATTTTCTCCCAGTTGGTGAAAGGTCTTACCTGTGCACTAGGTGCAAAGAGCTCTTTGCTCTCAGGGAACGAGTCTGTTCTCTAGAGGCTAGAGTAGCAGACTTGGAAGACATAAGAAGGACAGAGAGGTACATAGACGAGACCTACAGGGATATAGTCCTGAAGTCTCATCTCAAGTCTGGCAGCATCCCTCTTGCCATGGAGGAGAGAGGTCACGTGACAGGACAGCATCACCCTGGTGTGGCAGGAAATGATCCTGTAACTAGGACCTGTCCTCCAGGTGATGTAAAACCCTCGCGCACCGAGGAAATTTCTCCAGGGCCATGTGCCCATGAGGGAAGGGTTAGGACAGCTGTTATAGTTGGTTATTCGGTCATTAGGCATGTAGATAGCTGGGTGGCTGGTGGACGTGAGGATCACCTGGTAACATGCCTGCCTGGTGCGAAGGTAGCTGACCTCACGTGCCACCTAGATAAGGTCTTAGATAGTGCTGGGGAGGAGTCTGCTGTCTTGGTACATGTCGGTACCAATGACATAGGAAAATGTGGTAGGGAGTTTCTGGAGGCAAAATTTAGGCTTTTAAGTAGGAAGTTGAAATTCAGAACTTCCTGGGTAGCGTTCTCTGAAATGCTTCCTGTTCCACGCGCAGGACCCAAAAGGCAGGTAGAGCTCCGGAGTCTCAATGCGTGGATGAGACGATGGTGCAAGGATGAGGGTTTTTTTTTTTTTTTTAAACGTTTATTTTCATTTTCAGCAAGAAAACATATGAACAAACCATAACATCAAACAATACATAACCCAAGAAAACCCCTCCCCCCATCCCCCCACCCACCCACTCATCCAGGACAAACACAGCGAATAGGGTAAATGCAATTCAGGCCTCGTTACCGATCCCGGCAGCGACAATGGGGTCTCAATCTTTGTACTATAATGATGTACCCGAACATTTAGCCCTATTAACATAGTTAGATAACATTTGCCATTTACGCTGTGAAAGCGATCTATGCGAACCAGCTCCTCGAGGCAATTGCTCATATTTACTATATAGGCATACCTGGCTCCACCACTCCTGCATGTTGATTTTAGTGCTGTTCTTCCAGTTCCTTATAACCAGGCAGATAGCTAGGCCCATCATAAAATCAAATAGGAAGTGCCCGGCTTTGGGCAAGGAGGGGAGCCCTGCCAATGACCGAAGTCCCACCACCCGCCAACTAAGGGGCTCTTTAAATTTGAGAATTGCCTGTATTCGTGCCCATACTTGTTGCCAATAGGGCGTCAATACAGGACATTCATAGAAAAGGTGAGCCAAGGTACCAACCGCTTGCTTACAAGACCAACACATATTGCTGACAGTCTTATCCCATTTCGCCATTTTAGCAGGAGTATGCAAACAACGGTGCATAAACAGGTAGAGCGACTGGGTAATAGATGCAGACTTGGTAACTCTAACCAGGTTGGACCAGACCTTTCGCCACTGTGGCGCACTTAGGGTAATTTCCAATTCCCGTTCCCATGCCTGCTGAGTCTGGCGCATCCTCGAACCAGTGCTCTGCGTGAGAAGTTTATAAAAACTGGAAACAACTCCAGGCGCACTGGAAATCGGGTGAATGAGATCCACTATCCCTCCCTCTCCTTTATCCAGACCCGGGGCAACCTTGGCATGTGTGAGACAGTGTCTGAGCTGTAACCATTGGAAATAAAGCTTAGGAGGAAGGTGGAATTCTTTTTGCAACTCCCCAAACTCTTTCCACCGAGTACCCATCATGAGCTGGTCAGCCACCCAAACTCCGCGGGAAAACCATGGTCTCCAAGCTATTGTTTGGTTATGAATTTTGAAAAGGGGATTATGCCATATGGGGAGCTTACACGGCTGGCATGCTTGTAGACCGCTTACGTGAAAGAGGGCAGCAAACGCCCCGAGGGTGTCGACAATCATGCGCGGATAGCGAGCTCCCTGGGTAAACTGCATTCCCGGCAGCCGAGTTAACGGAATCGGAGCAATAAGGTCCTCCTCGATGTCTAACCATACTGGTCGATTACCCTCAAAGGTTTCTAACCATCGGGAGCCTTGCTTCAGTAGGAAGGCTCTATGATACGATAGAAAATCCGGAAATCTAACCCCCCCAAGTGTTTTATCAAGTATCAACTTTTGTTTTGCTATTCTCGGGGGTTTATTTTGCCACAAGAACCGTACCAGGACCCTCTCGATCTCCTGGTAAATATGTGAGGGTAATAAGCAGGGTATCATTTCTAAGACATAGTTTACTTTAGGAGTTATCATCATTTTCACAGTCTCGAGCCGCCCCCACCAGGAAAGGGCCAAAGGGGACCACCTGTTGGTCAGCTCCTGCACTTTGGAGACTAAGCCCTTAGCGTTAAAACGAATGGTATCTTCCAGCGGGTAGCAATAATGAACCCCCAGATACTTCACCGGTCGAGATTGCCATACAAAAGGAAAAGCAGTCATGTCCTCCCTGTGGGCCCATTGGTTAAGTGGGAACGCGACAGATTTGGTCCAGTTGATCTTATATCCGGACAACCGAGAGTAGCTGTCGATTTTCTCCAGCACTATGGGGACTGACGACGGTGAGACAAATAACAATAAGTCATCTGCGTATGCCGATAACTTGATCTCGCGACTGGCGACCCTAGCCCCGCTAATATCCTTACATTGTCGGAGCAGCAAAGTCAAAGGCTCCAGGGCGAGATTAAAAAGCATCGGAGAAAGGGGACATCCCTGGCGCGTCCCCCGGTGAAGACTAAATACCTGAGACTGCATGGCATTAAGGCAGATTCGAGCCATGGGTTGAGCATACATGACTGCAAGATAGCGCAAAAAACTATCACCAAAGCCAAACCATTTAAGGGTCGCAAATAAGTAGGGCCATTCCAGCCGATCAAAAGCCTTCTCGGCATCGAGGGAGAGGCCTACTAGAGGATGCTCAGATGTTGCAGCGCCCGCTAGCACATGACAGAATGTCCGAGCGTTATCAGCCGTAGATCTACCCGCAATAAAGCCACACTGATCTGGATGGATCAGGGAGGACAACGTCCCCGATAGACGGACGGCCAATACAGTGGCATAAATCTTATAGTCTGCATTCAGAAGGGAGATAGGGCGATAGTTAGCTGTTAACAGTGGGTCTCTCCCTGCTTTCTCAAACACCACCACATTTGCCGCCGAGAATGTTCCAACACTAGGAGTGGCAGCTGCGAGGGCAGTATAATACATACAAAGTTGAGGAGCTAGCTCTTTCTCAAAGGTTTTATAAAATTCAGCCGGTAGGCCATCAGGACCAGCGGCTTTCCCTGCGGCCACACGCGTGATCGCGTACTGGATTTCGTCAGTAGAAAAGGATCGATCCAGATCTGCTTTCTCATCCGCGGCCAATGTCGGTCGCGAAATGCCCGAGGTTAGTTGCGCAAAACCCTCGGGTGAGTAAACACTTTCGGACCAGTATAAACGCTCATAGAAGGCCCGAAAGAGTCCCACTATGTCCTTGTCTTTCGTAATCAAACTTGCCCCCTGTGGATCCCGGAGAGCCGCCACTCTCTTGGCTTCCCGTTTGCCCTTAAGGGCGTTGGCAAGCAACCTTCCCGCTTTATTGCCTTCCCAATAATAGGTCCCTTGTTGAGCTTGAATGTTCCGGGATGCCTCGGTAGATAAAATCGCATTATACTGGAAGCGTAATCTTTGAAGGCGCAATAGAATGTATGGATCTGCCCTAGCAGTGAGTATGCGTTCCCCAGCTTTAATTTGGTGGTCTAAGAGTATGAGCTGTTGCTTCTGCTGTTTCCCCCGCCGAATTTGATAACTAGTGATAACCGCTCTCATAGTGGCCTTGAAGCCCTCCCACCAGGCCCACCCCGCGGTGGCATGAGACTCATTGAAGCGGAAATAGTCTTGGATGGCTAGCTGAACTTCCTCTCGAAAGTCCTGGCTAGCAAGTAAGGCTCTATCAAAGGTCCAAACCCCCCCCCTTCTCACTCACCCGGCCATCTCGCAATAAAAAGGAGACAGCCGCATGGTCTGAAATGTGCAGCGGATGAATCAATGCCCCCTCCACATTAGGTACCAGCGTTTTAGAGACGAGGAAGAAATCTATTCTCGACTGAGAGAGATGAGGTGAGGAGAAGAAAGTAAATTCAAGTGTAGAAGGGTGCAATAGCCTCCAAATATCCACTAGAGCTAGCTCCGGAAGTAATGAAGTTAACATTAGATGACCTTTACTGGGGCGAGTGGTCCGAGGGGGCTGCTTGTCAATTAGGGGGTCCAGTACCTGGTTAAAGTCTCCACCTATGATCAAATGAGTGTGGGTAGCGGTCTGGGCCACTTGGGCTAGAGTAGCAAAAAAGGCAGGGTTATCAATATTGGGAGCATATACACAGAGACATGTCACTTCAAGATTACCAAACGTGAGTGATACACTAGCCCATCTGCCCTCGAGATCAGACCGTGAGTCAAGAACAGTGGCATTCAGAGATCTCCTTATCAAAATAGCCACCCCACACTTCTTTGAGATAGCTGGCGAATAGGCGGCCACCATGTAAGGTTTGATCCCCAATTTCAGGGTTTCCTTCTCATTTAGATGGGTTTCCTGTAAGAGTGCCAAATCAGCCTTCTCATGCTGTAGATAGGCAAGTATTTTTTTCCGTTTAATCGGGCTATTTATGCCCTTAACATTCAGGGATAAAACCTTACACAGAGCCATTCAGATACACAACACATGTAAAGCAATTAAGCTGAGATGATGAAGTTCCTGAGAGAAGAGCTGGGTAGCATCATTCCTGGGTCTTATGCGCGCTGCACGACAACGAGCTGATGACTCCTTATCCACCTTCAGGGTTCCATTCGCTATGTGCCTGGATGAGAAACATAATCCCAACAGTCTGTGGTAAGCCTGCACCAGCAGGGTAGGCCCGAGAGGCCGATTATTCAACCGCAAGATTCCATTCTACAACTCTAGGCCCTGCGGCCCACTAGCACTGCTCTGTCCCGCATAGGGAAACCGGTGAGGGAGAAAGACCCCGAGCTCAGGAGTTGCGGCATCAGAAGTTCTTCTAGAAAGATTACCGGTGAACTTATGTAGAGGATCTGATACAGAGCTGAAAAAGAGGATGCCTTCCTCACCTCAGCGCATCTGATCTGCCTCCTTGTTATCCAGAAAGGTTGCCAAAGTCTCCGGATCGTCAAATGTCCTGGTCTGGTTATGTAGCGTCATTGGAGCTTGGCAGGATACATGAGACCATATCAGGCTTGCAATTGCTGTAGCCGAGGGCGATATTCCAAAAAGCGTTTCCGCCGCTCTACAGTAGCCTTAGCTAGGTCGGGAAAGAAGGATATTCTATGCCCATCAAATTCAAGGGGACCCCGCAGCCGTGCTGTGTTCATGATCTGCTCCACGTGCTGATATCGGAGGAGTCGAAAAATAATGGGCCTCGGGGCCTTGCGATTAAGCGCCAGGTTCGATGGAACTCGATGTGCACGGTCAATCTCCAGGTCGCGCTCAAAGGCAAGTTTCAACACCGATGGAAGGAGTGTGCACAAAAAGGCCTTCAGATCGGTGCCTTCTGCACCCTCTGGGATGCCGACGATCCGGACGTTATTGCGGCGGGCGCGGTTGTTTCCCTCCTCCACCTCCCGTTGCAGCGCCCGCAGCTGTCGCTCCACCTTATCCAATTTAGCTAAACGCACGTTGTGCATATCCAGAGTTCCCTCCATCTTATCCTGCCGCAATGAGACCCCTTCGAGTTTGCTTTGCATCGTGGCAAGATCTTCGCGCAAGGCCCGGAGTGACTCACCGTTTGTTTGAACCAGATCTTTGACCCCCCTGATCTCTGTGAGTATCTCTTGCATGCCCTCCAAGCCCTCGCGAGCAGCCGCCATCTTCTGGGGGGAGAGAGGTTCCGTTTTCGAACGTTTGCCGTGGGCATTTGTCGGCGTAGAATAGTCCAACCGGACTGGTTTGGGTCCCGCCATGTTCCGGTTTTACCGTGGTACCGGCAGAGGCAACGCAGTGAGTTTTTGCGGATTTAAATCAGGATTCGTGCCCGGCCTCTCGGGAGCCTCGACGCTATGCGACTAACCCGCTGGACATCAGGCTCCGCCCCAAGGATGAGGGTTTTGATTTCTTAGGACCTGGGGAACATTCTGGGGAAAGGAGGGGCTCTTCTGAAGGGATGGGCTTCACCTTAACCGGGATGAAACCAGGCTGCTGGCATTAACCTTTAAAAAGGAAATAGAACAGCTTTTAAACTAGATAATAGGGGAAAGCCGACAGTCGCACAAGAGCGCATGGTTCAGAAGAATGTATCCTTCAAGGATACAACCAAAAGCAGAGAGGTTCCAAAAAAAAAAGAGTAAAGTAGCCCAAATACCCTTGAGTATGGAGCAGACAGAGCTTAAAGATTCCAAATTACCCATGCCTACTAACACCCAGATTAATATGAATAAAATATAGTCTCTAAAATGCTTGTATGCAAATGCTAGAAGTCTAAAAAAATAAGATGGGAGAGTTAGAATATATAGCACTAAATGAGAGGTTAGATATGATTGGAATCTCAGAGACATGGTGGAAGAAGGAAAACCAGTGGGACACTGTGATACCTGGGTACAAACTATATCGTAATGATAGAGCAGATCAAATTGGGGGAGGGGTTGCGCTCTATGTTAGAGAGGGCATTGAGTCAGAAAGGATTAAAATTTTGAAGGAAACAAAATTTGCTGTAGAATTTCTATGGATTGAAATTCCATGTAAAAAGGGGGAGGCGATGGCAGTGGGGGTGTACTATCGACCGCCCTTCCAGAATGAACAAATGGATGATGAAATGCTCAACGAAATCAAGGAAGCTAACAAAAATTACAGCACAGTAATAATAATGGGTGATTTCAATTACCCCGATATCAACTGGGTCAGTGTCACGGTAGGACATGCTAGGGAGATAAAGTTCCTAGATGAAATAAATGACTGTTTCTTGGAGCAGCTGGTTCATGAACCGACCAGAGGGGAAGCCATATTGGACCTAGTCCTTAGTTATCATAGCATGATCGCGTTTGATTTAATTAGCGGAGGAGGGATGGTAAGGAAATCCACAGTACTACCTTTTAACTTTCGAAAGGGAGACTATGATAAAATGAGGAAAATAGTTAAGAAAAAACTAAAAGGAACAGTTGCAAAGGTTAAAGACTTACATCAAACTTGGGTGTTTTTTAAAAATACTATCTTAAAAGCCCAGACCAGCTGTATTCCATGCTTTAAGAAAAGTGGAAGGAAGTCCAAAAAACTGCCAGCATGGTTTAAATGTGAGGTCACAAAGTCTGTTGTTGCCAAAAAAGCATCTTTCAGAAAATGGAAAAAAGAGCCAAACGACAAAAGCTGGAAACAGCACAAGCACTGGCAAGTTAAATTCAAGGCATTGATAAGGCAGGCAAAGGGAGAATTTGAGAAGAAGCTTGCTGCGGAAGCAAAAACGCATAGTAAAGGATTTTTCAAATACATTCATAGCAAAAAACCTGTGAGAGAGTCATTTGGTCCATTAGATGATAGAGAGGTTAAAGGGGCACTAAGAGCTGACAAGGCAATAGCGGAGAGACTGAATGAATTCTTTGCTTCGGTCTTTATTGAGGAAGATGTAGGGATGTTACCCATGACTGAAGTGGTATTTAAAGGTGTGGAAGCATTGAAGGAAATATCGATACTTCAGGATGATGTATTACAACTATTTGATAAACTGAAGGGTAACAAATCATCTGGACCGGATGATATACATCCAAGGGTGTTGAAAGAACTTAAATTCATACTTAAATTCAATCACAGTTCCATGGTCTGATCATCTCCTAATCCTATTTCAGATGCCTATATCTCCTAGATCTTCCAAGCCATTACCAACAGATGCACTCTCCTCAGAACACTTTAGACGTTTTCAGCCTTTTAACAGAGAAGACATCCTAAAGAAGACCCAGAACCTAATATACTCTCCGGAAAAAAGCCTTGATGACATGGTCGATTCGTGGAACTCCTGCCTTGATGCTGTGATCCACTCTCCTACCTCAACCAAAGCACCCCATAAGAGAAAGAATGCACCATGGTACTCCCCAGAGCTAAGAAAATCACTCCTCCTCCTCAGACAACTAGAAAGACGATGGCGACGATCAAGAACAACTGAGAATCATGATGCTTTCAAAACACAATTAGCAAGACATCGCTCATCCGTATCTTCTAACATGAAAAAATATTACGCAGGCAGATTACAGCGTTCCCTCAACAAACCTCACGAGCTCTTCCACATCGTGAAAACCCTAACAAAGGAACCCTCTCAGAGCGCCCCACCCCTCCTAGATCCTCAGAAATATGCCAACTACTTACGAAGCAAAAGTAATCAGCTTGATCCAACCTCTACTCCCCCCACTTCAGCCAACACTCCCTACACTGTCCCTCCACCCTCGCCTAGCCAATTCTCGGGTGAGACTCAACACACTCTCTCTTCCTTCTCCACTCCAAATGACAGAATCATTCAAGATACCATCTTAAAAATAAATCCTACAACAGCACCCTCCGACCCCTGTCCAGCTTCCTGGATAAAGTCACTACGAGCTGATCTCAGCCCATTTCTAGCAAAAATAATAGATGCATCGTTCTCTGCAGGAACATTCCCCCACACCCTGAAGCAGACCTCCATCAGACCCCTCCTAAAAAACAGCAGGTTGGACCCCTCTTTGATGGAATCTTACAGACCCATCTCCAGCATTCCCCTCCTTTCGAAAGTCATCGAAAAGATCACTCAACGTCAACTACAAGACCATCTTGACTGCAATGCACCCTTACACCCATGTCAGCACGGATTTCGTGAATCACACGGTGTGGAAACCCTACTGACTTCCTTGTTCAACACTCTTACCATAGGCCTAAACAATGTCAGACAAGGTTTTGCTTTGATCTTCATGGACATTGCAGCGGCGTTTGACACTGTGGATCATGAAGTTCTCCTATCGCGTCTTAGAAAGAAGGGAGTTCACGGATCCGCCCTCTCTTGGTGTTCCTCATACCTCAGAGACTGTTGGCAACATGTTCGTTCTGGATCTTCAACCTCCGACCCCTTCCAGCAAACCAAAGGTGTGCCACAAGGCTCCTCCCTTTCCGCCCTACTTTTCAATGTTTATATGCAGCCTATCTGTGACCTTATCCAATCATTCAACATCAACTGCCTGGTCTATGCTGATGATGTCCTTATGTATATGCCATTCTCAACAGAGCTCCTTGACCTCTCCCCACTAATCGAGTGCTTCGACACGGTTACAGACTGGTTAAAATCACAGATGCTTAAGATAAACTTTAAAAAGACAGAAGTCCTCTTCGTGACGAGAAACCCTGCATTCACCTCACCAAGGTCCATCAAAGTGCGTGACGCCGAGCTCATCTGCAAGTCTACAGTCAGATACCTAGGGGTTACCCTCGATCAACAGCTCAATATGAAGGCCCACATCAACAACGTAGCGAAATCCGTCTATCATAAAATCCGGACCCTTCGTCATTTGCGTCAGCTGCTTGAACCAGATGACTTTCGATCAGTCTTTCAGGCCTTAATAATGCCCCATCTGGACTACGCCAATGCCATTCTACATGGCCTACCAAAGAGTACGATTAACCCCTTACAATTGGCCATGAACTCGGCTGCAAGAATTCTCTATGGAGCCTCCAAGCGAACCCACATCACTCCAATACTGAAACAGCTACATTGGCTTCCTATGCACTCCAGGATCTCTTTCAAGATCCTTACCATGACTCACAAAGCGATCAATAATAACTCCGCATCTTCTATCACCGACCTGATATCAACTACACCCCCTAATCGCGCAAGGAGATCAACTGCCTCCAATTCTCTTGTATTACCCAAGGCAACCACGAAGTGCTCTCAAGCCACCAGATCCAGAGCCTTCTCTTACTTCGCACCATCATGTTGGAATGCCCTACCAACAGAAATCAGAACCATCAGTGACCTCTCCCAGTTCAGGAAGGCACTGAAGCATCACCTGTTCTTGCAGCACTACAATATTTCAGACACTGCCTCACACCAACCTACCTCTACACCCCATGTCAACACGTTAAACCCATGCTCTCCATAGTCTTAACGCGAAGAGCTGCAATCTCACCTTGCTTCTTCCCTCATCAAGAAACATATAGCTGCGCCTAGTTGTTCTGTACATAGTTGCTTTTTGTACATAGTTATTATGTTCCTCTGTTTATGAAACCTGTTGAATGTAAACCTGTTTAATGTATACCCAGCTGTTCATTGTAAGCACTGATCAATATTTGGTAAGTGTAGTTTCTGTTCATTGTAAACCGCGCTGATGTCGAATAGTGCGGTATAAAAGAAACTGTAAATAAATAAATAAAATAAATTACAGACCTGCTATTAGTAACACAGGTACACTACCAAAAAACTGCCTCCAGTTTTGCAACTGATTCCTATAGATTTTGGGGTGCTGAATCCAGGAAAAACAGCCAAAATGTTCCATCACGTCACGTTTTCTTGCAAAATTAGATTTCTTACCCATATAAGGAATGTTCACATAATTTCTTTTTAGCCGACTGCAGTTTATTTTCTTGGCCAAAATAGAGGTTGTAATGGTTAACTAACTAGAAACACTCCCTCATGATATTTTAGAGTGTTTTGTATTCATTTTATACATTAACAGGACAATTGGGAGGCGGGGGGCTAAATCCAGTACTCGCGCTGGCGCATGTTCTTTCCTGTTCGCCTCACCTCGTTCGCTCGCTCAAACACGGTGGTTGCGACATGAACGTTCCTGTCAAATTTCAGTTTCTTGCAAGTTCATTATTACCTTTTGTTTGCTCAGTCGTAATCCAGCTTTATTCCGAAGTGGTTCACTACAGTTGTAGTTTGCAGTGCTGTGTATTTGTGATGGCTCACAGAGCCAGAGGTTGCGTCAACTCTCCGGACAGTTTTTGTTTTATTTGTGGGGAATATACCGTGAAAAAGCGGCAGATGAACATTTCTGCATTTATTAAAAAAGTATATTTCGCCTATTTCGGTTTGAAGTTAGGCGATCAAGACAAACCGTGGGCTCCTCACAAAGTGTGCAAGACATGTGAGGAAGATCTACGCTTATGGATGAAAGGTAAAAAACAAGCATTTCGTTTCGGAATACCTATGATGTGGCATGAACAAAGAGACCACAGCAGTGACTGCTATTTTTGCTCTTGCATTGTGAAGGGATACAACTTAAAAAATAAGAACGTAATAAGTTACCCCAACCTTCCCTCAGCAATTAGGCCTATGCCTCATAGCAACGAAGTACCTGTGCCTGAACCACCAAAATCTTTGGATCATATTTGTGTGGACGGTTCTGATCATGATGAGACTCATCAGATGGCTTTTCCCGATGAGTCCAGTACTTCCGAGTTTGAAACTGAACCAGATCCGAAATCTGAACTTTTCTCTCAAGCTGAATTGAATGATTTAGTCCGGGATTTAGGACTCCCAAAAGATGCTGCCCAACTGCTAGGTTCTCGGCTTAAACAGAAAAATCTATTGTCACCAGGAACAACTTTTTATTGGTACCGCAACCGCGAGACACAATTTTTGAAGTATTTCAGCAAAGAGGAAGATTTGGTATTTTGCAACGATATATACGGAGTGATGGAAAAGTTTAAACTCAAGTATGATCCTGCTGAATGGCGGCTGTTCATTGATTCATCAAAAGACAGCATAAAAGGTGTTCTTCTTCATAATGGCAACACATTCGCTTCAGTTCCTATTGCTCACTCTGTTATTCTCCAAGAAAAATACGAGAATTTGGCCCTGATTCTTCAGAAGATTCGTTATGATGAGCATAAGTGGATGATTTGTGGAGACTTTAAAATTCTATCCATGCTATTAGGGCAGCAATCCGGTTTCACCAAATATCCCTGCTTCCTTTGCTTGTGGGATAGCCGGGCCCGCGACCTACACTGGGGGAAAAAAGACTGGCCAATTCGGGAGTATTTGAGACCCGGTGAGAAAAATGTTCTTCATGAGAGCTTGGTACCTCGTGATAAAATTCTATTACCACCTCTCCACATTAAGTTGGGTCTCATTAAGCAATTCATCAAGTCCCTTCCAAAAGATGGTGAGTGCTTTCGGTACCTTTGCTCAAAGTTCCCCCGACTTTCTGAAGCAAAGCTAAAGGAAGGAGTGTTTGTTGGCCCTGATATAAGGAAACTCATTTCAGATGGAGCATTCGCTGAAACGATGTCTGAGAAGGAAAAAGAAGCCTGGGATTCCTTCAAGGATGTTGTTCTCAAATTCTTGGGGAACAGGCGGGATGAGAACTATAAGGATATTGTTGCCAGGATGCTCAATGCCTTCAAAGAACAAGGCTGTAACATGAGCCTGAAAGTCCATTTCTTGCACTCCCATGTGAACTACTTTCCCGAAAACTTGGGGGCGTACAGTGAAGAACAAGGTGAAAGGTTTCACCAGGACATCAAGGACGCAGAGAGAAGGTACCAAGGAAGATGGAACACCACTATGATGGCTGATTTCTGCTGGTTGCTGCTGCGGGAAACCCCAGATGAAAAATACGCCAAGCAGCGCACCAAGAGAAGCATTCGGGGGAAGAAGAAACGGGCCCACCAGGAGATTGATTGACCCAAGAATGACTTTAAAATCTAAACTGTGTTGACAAATATCGTGTTTTTACTAAACTTTTAAATAAAAATGTGCTAGTTATTACCACAGTGTCGGATCTCATTTATTAGAATTTTATTTTCACACCATCGGGTGTTTGTCTTCATGTATTGCAATGGTGCGGTTTGCGTTTTCTATTCTTACATACATACCTGTACAACATTTTTTGCACATTTCTTTGCTTTGCTTTGTGTCTAACCTCGCTCTTATATGCTCAATGTTTGTGCACATGTATGTGGCTGTTTTAAGTGCAGACAATTTTGCTACCATCACAGTGTGTTTTGTTGACATTACTCTATTCTTATGTGCTGCCTTGTTACAATTTTCTTTATTCTTATTTGAATAACTACTAAACAATTAGTATAAAGAATTCATCCAAGAAACTTTTATCTCGATCGCACTCAATCTGAAACGTTCAACTTAAACTGCTAACCCAATGTAGCAAAAACTCTGTAAGTGATGGAGCAAATTGGTTACCAGATTTGGATTCAGCGCACCAAAAAACGTAAAAATCAATCGAAACATTAGAGGCAGTTTAAAAAAAAATTTTTTTAGTGTACCTGTGTAATTTGTGAACTATCATTAAAATCATCTGTAATACCCGAGGATTGGAGGATGGCGAACGTAATGCCAATTTTTAAAAAGGGTTCCAGGGGTGATCCGGGAAACTAGACTCGTGAGCCTGACGTCAGTACCAGGAAAAATGGTAGAAACCATCATAAAGAACAAAATTGCTGAACATGTAGATAGTCATGGTTTAATGGGAGACAGCCAACATGGCTTTAGATAAGGAGGATCTTGTCTTACTAATGTTATGTTTTTTTGAAGGTGTGAATAAACAGGTAGACAAAGGTGAGTCAGTTGATATAGTGTATTTGGACTTTCAGAAAGCCTTTGACAAATTCCCTCCTCAGAGACTTTTGGCAAAACTAAATAGTCATGGGATAGGAGGCAGTGTACTATTGTGGATCAGGAATTGGTTAAAAGATAGAAAGCAGAGGGTAGGGCTAAATGGCCAATTTTCCCAATGGAGAAAGATGAATAGTGGTGTACCCCGGGATCTGTGCCGGGTCCGCTGCTTTTTGACATATTCATAAATGACCTAGAAAAGGGAATAACGAGTGAGGTTATCAAATTTGCAGATGACACAAAACCATTTAAAGTTGTTAAAACCCATGAGGGTTGTGGAAAATTCTACCAGAATCGTAATAAATTGGAAGACTGGACATCAAAATGGCAGATGAAATTTAATGTCGACAAGTGCAAAGTTATGCACCTAGGGAAGAACAACGCAAACTATGGCTACACGATGCAAAGTTCCACTTTAGGAACCCCCACCCAGGAAAAAGATTTAGGCGTCATTGTGGATAACATGTTAAAATCCTTGGCCCAGTGTGCAGCGGCGGCCAAGAGACCAAATAGAATGCTAGGTATCATAAGGCAAGGAATGGAAAATAAAACAAAGGATATTATAATGCCTCTGTATAGTTCCATGGTGCGACCACACCTTGAATATTGTGTGCAATTCTGGGTGCCGTATCTTAAAAAGGATATAGCGTTATTAGAAAAGGTTCAGAAAAGAGCCACCAAAATGGTAAAGGGGATGGAAGGATACCCTTATGAAGCAGGGCTAAAAAGGTTAGGGCTCTTTAACCTGGAAAAGAGACAGCTGAGGGAGATATGATAGAAGTCTATAAATTAATGAACGGAGTGGAACGGGTAAACGTAGATCAATTGTTTACGTTATCAGAATATAGAAAGACTATGGGACATGCAATGAAGCTACAGGGTAAACTATCTAAGGCTAATAAAAGAAAATATTTTTTCACTCAACGTGTAATCAAACTCTGGAATTTGTTACCGGAGAATGTTGTAAAGGCTGTTAGTGTAGCTGGGTTTAAAAAAGGTTTGGACAAGTTCCTGGAGGAAAGGTCCATAAACCATTATTAAGAAGGGACCCAGGATATCAATGCTTGACCCAATACAAGCATTGTGGAACCTGTGTCTTTTGGGGAAACTGCTAGGTACGTATGACCTAGATTGGCCACTGTTGGAAACAGGATACTGGGCATGATGGACCTTGGTCTGACCCAGTATGGCATATCTTATGTTCCGAATTCATGCCCTTTTTTCCCCTCCCATATTTCCTCCTCCTCCCCCCTCCTCCTCCCCCCGCAGTCAGTACAGTCATATTCCACTGTTCACATGACAGTGAATGTGTGAGAGGGAGCAACACCTGCATATCATACTGTGTGAAATCAGTGATTGACCACCCATTGTGGTTTCACTTGTGCTTTGGTCAAGGTAGGTCCCCATCTGCTAGCATCCCAATGAGGTGTGCTGTCTCCATTACCTTTGTCTACACATTGGCAGTCAGACCGCAGTTCCCAGAATGCAACAGGATTATCTGGCTTCAGAGACTGCACTACATGACATTGTCACAGCTGTAACTCAGTAAGGTGGATACTCCTCAGCTGCCTCCAGGTCATGTTTTCCATGGATATTGAGTGCTAGGGGGTGTGGTTGTGCTCTGCTGTTGCTTTGAGTGTTCAACTGGCAGGATCACCCCTGACTCACAGGCTTGCAGACTCCTATACAAGCATCACAGATGGCCCTTCCACATGCAGCACAGAGTTTACAGATAGGCCATGGCAAGGTCAGACAATCGAGTCCATTACAAGCTATTTCTGTGTTTTCTGTGCCACCTATTTTCCCCTAGGAGGATCATTAGTTTTCTGCCATCTGCCTTCCCTCACCTGTCTCCTTGCATGTTATGCTACAGATTCCACAGGCCATTCACAGGGGACTTTTTGTGAGTAAGGACTGGCTACTAATCTGAGTTTGAGAACTGAGTAAATTAACCCTTCTTGTAATGTATCTCAGATTTTAGCCCAAGTGTGTCTTTTTAGGGATTGACGGCTAGTGATTTGTGCCTTCAGTCTGAGCTGGTTGTACACAATGAGAAGTGCATTGCAGGCCAACTCATGAAATCTGGTTCCATTGTAGCACAGGCCAGACTGCCTGACACTCTCATCCCTGCAAGTGTGTAACATGGTTACCCTGGCCTTTCTGTGACTGGGGGCAGGGTGACCTACGTTGATTGTGCTGCCTTCTCAATTGGTTACATTCACAGTTCCCTGAGGTGTCAGTTGGATCAATTAGCTGGGGTTGGGAAACTACATGCTTGGTTCTTCAGTGGTTTAGGATCCGGTCCAGGCCTGTCTTTCCTACGTACATTTAATGTGTGGCTCTACAGCCCATAACAGGCCCCATTATCATATTAGCATTTTAGGTGGACAGTCTGGCCTAGTACATTTACTGTGTGGATCTATTTCCCATAACAGGCACCATTAGGGTGGCCAACTGATTCCAGATCTTAGGGACACCCAGATCCATTCCTGGTTTTACCTTATTAGCTGCATGGATTTGATATCTGGATATCCTTGGAGAAATCAGCACTGTGAAACCAGGACTGGATCAGGGTGTCCCAAAAATCTGCAACCAGTTGGCCACCCTAGACCCCATTCTCATATTAGCTTTTCAGGTGTCCAGCCTGACCTAGAACATTTACTGTGTGGCTCTCTTTCCCTTAACAGGCCTCATTCTTATATTAGCTTTTCAGATGCCCAGCCTGGCATGACTGCTCCACTGCTGATAAATGTAAAATTATGAGAGGTCACTCACCCAGTAACCAGCCATGTCTATAATGCCCCTTTTTGAATTGCTGGAACAGTGCTGAGTGATGCAGAATGTCAGAATCATGGGTTGACCCAGCAAACCTGGGCACCACATTCACAATGCGCATGTTTGCTTCGCACGTCACCTGCTCATTCAGGGAATGGTAGTGCTTCCAGTTACGGAACACCACTTCCCTGTTTCTGGGTGGGATAAGTGCCACATGTGTGCAGTCAGTGGCTCCCTTCACGTATGGTAGGCCTGCAATTCTCTGAAATTGCTGTTTGAGGGTCACCCACTGTTGCCTTTCATTAGGAAATACTATGTAATTCCTGATCTGGCTAATCATGACTCACAGTACTTGGAGGAGGCATCTGCCAAAGGTGGACCTGGACATTCCTCCAACTGCAGCCACAGATGTTTGAAAGAAGCCAGAGGCAAAGATATGTAGTATACTCAGGAGCTTTGTCAGCCCTGGCACAGCATGTGACCAGACTGTAAGAGGCTCAAGGTCAGCTCTTAGAACCTCATAAAGCTCTCTTATGGCCCCTGTAGAGGGCAATCACCTGGTCCTCAGGGAGGCCGAGAAGGATGGTCCTATCTCTGTAAATACGGGTCCTTCTGGGCTGGACTTCCCTCCTCTAAGGATGCAGGGTCCACCTCTCTCCGGGCTGGTGCCCCTGTACATTGGCCCTGCCACCTGAGCAGGGGCAGGTCCAGGTGTTGTGGGGCCTCTTTTCCTGGGTGCTGAGTCCTAATGTGGAACCTTGCATCATGTAACTATAGTTTGGGTTGTTCTTCCCTAAGTGCATAACTTTGCACTTGTCCACATTAAATTTCACTTGCCATTCGGATGCCCCATCTCCCAATTTCTTAAGGTTCTCTTGCAATTTTTCACATTCCTCTTGTGATTTAACAACTTTGAATAATTTTGTGTTATCTGAAATTTGATCACCTTACTCATTGCTCCCATTTCCAGGTCATTAAAGAATATATTAAAAAGCAGTTGGCCTAGCTCAGATCTCTGTGGTTCTCCACTATTCACCTTTCTTTACTGAGAAAATTGGTCATTTAGCACTAATATTTGTTTTCTATTTTTGAATCAATTACCAATCCACAATAGTATACTGCTTCCTATCCCATGACTTTCTAATTTCCTGAAGAATCCCTCATGAGGAACCTTGTCAAAGACTTTCTGAAAATCCAAATATACTATATCAACAAGCTCACTTTTTATTTACCTGTTCCCATTAATAGGCTCGAATTGCCACCTCTGCTTATCCTAGGGCAGAGGTACTCAAATCCAGTCCTGGAGGGCTGCAGACCAGTCAGGTTTTCGGGATATCCCTAATGAATATGCATGAGATAGATTCAAATACAATGGAGGCAGTGCATGCAAATATATATCATGCATATTCATTAGGGATATCCAAAAAACCTGACTGGTTTGCGGCCCTCCAGGACTGGATTTGAGTACCTCTGTCCTAGGGGTTAGCAGTGGATTTCCTCAGTCCACTAACAATGGTCTATGGACCTTTCCTCCAGGAATCTGAAACACTTTTCATTATATTTTCTAAGTGAAAGTTTTTTAGATGTTGAAATTTTAATAACCTGTTTTTGATATGGAACACATATTTAGAATAAGTTTGTGGACACGTTTGAGAAAGGTGGAACCTATTCTGATGGAATAGGATCCACTTTAACCTTTGTGGCAGAGCTGGATCCTCGGGCTGGGTCCAGTACAACTATTGGGGATAGACTAGAGGATCAGCAGCAGGAAAGATGACAGGATCCAAACCTGCCTGGAATATCAGAACTACAGCTCATGCAGGAACATCAGTCTAGTCCAGAAACTATGGATACAGCTCAGTCCTCACCACTTGAGGAAGAGCCAGAAGCAATGGTATTTTGTTCCACCAAAGTAAGGTAGGAGCCATTTAGGACCCTCACAATGAATGCTTGATTGAATCTGCTAAGACAGCATTGGGAGGGATGCAGTAATGCTAACTATGTTAAGCATTTTTCTGCAAAAGGAGTAACTGTCTGCCCCAGTTTCAAGACACGGACGTTCAGTAAGAAACAGAGGGGGCTAATCAATCCACTGCCAGAGAAACTGTGTGAATTCTAAAATTATGAATTCTTGACTGAGAACTGCCAAGTGTTTCTTCTGCTGGGAGAGAGAGAAACTGCAGCTTTATTTAATTGTCTGGCTGCTTGTATAAAGTGGTTGTCACTGAGAAAACAGTGCAATGCTGACAGAGAAACGTCAGTCTGTGTTTGTGCTAGAAAGCAGGAAATATAAACTGAGCCCTTTCTTACAACACTGTTCTGAGAAAGGGAATCTTGTTAAAGCTGTCTGCTTGCTTCAAGAGAAAACAATATTGCTCTTACCTTGGCCCTGCACTCCTTCAGAGTGTACATATTTAGGTCTTCAAGTCTCTTCTCATAAGTCTTCTGACGCAGACTCCAAATCATTTTGGTCGTCTTCCTCTGAACCGTTACCAGTCTCTTTATATCCTTTGCGAGATATGGTCTCCTAAAATGAACACAATATTCCAAGGGAGGCCTCACCAGCGACTTGTACAGTGGCATTCATACCTCTTCCTTTCTGCTGGTAATTCCTCTTTGTATGCAACCTGGCATCCTTCTGGCTTTTGCCACCACCTTGTCAGACTGTTTCGGCACATTGAGATCATCAGAAACAATCACTCTGAGGTCCTTCTCCTGGTCCATGCACACCAACCTCTCGCCTCCTATCACATACAATTCCCTTGTATTTCTACTTCCCAAGTGCATGACACTACACTTCTTCACATTAAATCTTAACTGCCAAATATTAGACCATTCTTCCAGCTTTTGTAGATCTTTCCTCATGTTATCCACTCCCTCAGCGGAGCTCACTCTGTTGCAAATTTTCATGTCACCTGCAAAAAACAGACTTTTCCATTCAGTCCTTCAGCAATATCACTCACAAATACATTGAATAGTACCGGTCCCAGGACCAAACCCTGGGGTACACCGCTAATCACCTTCCTTTCATCCGGGTAAGTTCCATTTACCATCACCTTCTGTTGTTTGTCAGTCAATCAATTTCTGATCCAGTTCACCACCTTGGGACCCATCCACAAGCTGTTGAGTTTCTTGATAAGCCTCCTATGAGGAACAGTATCAAAGGCTTTGCTGAAATCTAGTTAGATCACATTCATTGCATGCCATTGATCTAGTTCTCTGGTCACCCAGTCAAAGAACTCAATTAGATTTGTTTGGCAAGATCGTCCTTTGGTAAAACCATGTTGTCTCAGATCATGCAACCTGCTGGTTTCGAGAAAGTCCACTATTCGTTCTTTCAGGAGCACCTCCATTACTTTTCCCACCACTGAGGTAAGACTTACTGGCCTGAAGTTTGTCACTTCTTCCCTATTACCACTTTTGTGAAGAGGTACCACATCAAAACTTCTTCAGTCCTGTGGAAATCTCCTTTCTCCAAGGATCTATTAAAAATATCCTTTAATGGCCCTGCCAGAACCTCTCTGAGCTCTTTCAGTATCTTGAAATGTATCCCATATGATCCCATGGCTTTGTCCACTTTCAGTTTTGCAAGCTGTTCTAACACTTCATCTTCTGTGAATGGTGTGGTATCTACTCCATTCCCATCTGTATATTAGTCAATCACAGGTGGTCCTTCTCCAAACAGAGCAGAAGTATTTGCTTAGCATTTTCGCTTTTTCAAGGTCATTTTCCACAAATCCGTTCCCAGCACATTTGAGTCCTGTAATTCCATCTCTGATTTTCCTCCTCTTCCGAATATACCTGAAAAAGGTTTTGTTGCTACACTTCACATCTTTAGCCATCTTTTCTTCTGCCTTTGATTTTCCTGTCCTTATTTCTCTTTTTGTCTCTTTGGGGTATGTTTACTAAACCATCTTAATGTTACCGGCGCTAGTTGCAGTGATAATGTGAAGAATGCCATATAAGGAGTGGGTGTTCCGGCGGCAAGTTAGCAAGAATCTGTATCGCGCGATAGTGGGCGCCAGGGCATGTTAATGCGCGTTAACCCTAAGTTCATGCCAGCGCAGTGTTAGAAGCTATAAAGATGTAGCCCACTGGTTACTGCAATGACTGTGGAGGCAGAGGTCATGGGTTTGATCCTGCAGTGGTGTGATATAAGATGGCTGTTTGAGGCATTTCCTTTATTAATTTAAATCAGTGCTGTCTGAGGCATTCCCTTTTTAAATTTAAATCAATGCTGCCAGCAATAACACTCTCACAGTGCCGTAACCTAAGGTTCCGCATAAGGCGCCCTATAAGGCACTCCATAGAGAACATTATAAAGTGCCCTGACCACCAAGACACCTTATAATGTACCCTATAGAGTGCTTTATAGCGCCGATCTGGAGGCCCCAGGGGGTGATGTGGCACATGAGGTGGCAGGGGCAATGTTGTTCCCCCCACATCAGGGAGCAGCAGCAGCAGCACAGTGGCCGGGGATGGGGCAGAGACGGTGGGGCCGGAGCCCATATTGTCAGCCCGGTGGCCATTGGGGACAGCAACCACTGCCATGGGGGAGGTACTGCAGGAGCTGCACGGCCATACTGCCTCAACACATGCCGATGCTGAAGGTGGGTGACTGCCTGGATGGTTGCATGTGGTGGTGTGGCACCCCACCTCCCAGACATGACAGTGAGGGACCACACACACACACTGACAGTGGGTGTCCCCACATACATGTGCCCCCATGGTCATGTCTGGGTTGTGTGTTGTGTGTTGATGCACACCGGCGAAATGACCACATAGGGGTGGGTGTGGCTGATGCCTGGCAGGTCATGGGGCAACACTCAGGGGTAGGTGCTGAGAGTGGAACAGGGGGTAACCCGGAGCATGGTCCAGCTGGCACCTGGGGATGGGGGTGGATGCCAAAGCAGCTCTGTGGGGTGGTACGACCCACCCTGGCAGATAACGTGCCCCCGCACCACAACAGTAGGCCTGGCCCGCAGCAACAGGTCCCTGTCTTCCATGAGTCATATATGGGCCGGCACCCGTCGCCTCATCTGGGTCCTGATAGACATGACAGATACACTGGGTGTGCAGGTGACATAACTATGATGCATGGCAAGCCTCCTCCCCATACCTCAGATATGGCCCTACCTGTGCAACCTGGGGTGGTCTGAGGGGGGTGCGGGGCTATGTGTGGAGACACTGTGCGTGGCTGCAGTTGCATAAGGGGCCTCATCTGCATAATGTTTGCATAATGTTTCCATACACTGACGTTTGCTATACATGCCACTTAATGAGTGTATGGATTAAGACAGACTAATAGATATCTACATTACTGTAATCCAGTGCCAACCGCCAGGCACATGGGAAACCACTACAAACACTGCCCATTTAGAACCCATAGCAAACCCGCCGTATCATAACAGCACTACCAGGAATCACAAAGCACCATACTCCATCTATCAAAAGCCAATGCTGTAAATATTAAACCAATACATTACAGAGGATAACAATATATGACCTACTGGGGAAAGAGAACAGGTGGCAATGTCACATAGGAATTACATAAACAGACTACCTCAGCTCAGTTACACATGCAGAACATAGACCAGCACCAAACCAGGAACCATAATTTAGAGACAGGAAGGCAATAATAAACTGGGTGCCCCAAAAGCCAAACTTCAAATGTACAACAGCACTGTAGAAATAAAACAAATATTAATTTCTCCCTGTACCAAACAAAGTGCACATCTCCCAGAACTGACATATTCCAGTTAATAGATGCAAGGTAAAGTGATAGTTTTCTACCTTTTGTGCATGTTTGTTTCAGTTGCAATTGCTCTAGCCACCTTCTTCTGGCTGCCCCGTGTCATCTGCTAGCTCTCCGTCGTCTGCTGTCCATGTGTCCTTTTGTCTCTCCTCCAGTTCCTTTCCATCTGCTCTCTACATCTGCAGTAACGTACTAATCTTTCTCCCTTTGCTCTTTCCTCATTCCTATTTCAGCCACTCAGATCTAACCCCTCCATCCTCAATCCCCACCTACTCTCCCAATACCTGGTCAATTGCAGTTTTCTCCTCCCTCCCACACAAGGTATTTGCCCCCTTCCCATATCACTCTCCCAGCCCCATCACATTCTAAGTCTCCCCCAACAACGGCTCCCTTCTAGTTCCAGCCTCGCCCAGCATCCGCTCCCTTATAGTCCCCGCATCAGCCAATGTCCAGTCCTAGCCCCCATCAGCCCATTTCCTGTCCCAGCTCCCCCCCACACAGGCCATTTTCACCCATAGCCACCTCCCCTCAGCCCGGTTCCATTCCGAGCCCCCCTCCCCATAAGCTATTTGTATTTCATGCCCCCCTTCCACTCAGCTCATTTCCATTCCAAGCCCCTGTCCCCATCAGCTATTCTCAGTTCAGGCCCCCCTTCCACTCAGTCCATTACCAATCCTAGCCCCCCCCCCCCATAGCCCATCACTGGTCCTAACCCCTCTTCCCCCCATCAGCCCAGGGGAAGGTAGAATGAAAACAAACATACCATTTGCTGCCACTGCCGCTGTGACAGCGGCAGAATCATGTGTTCCGCGGGCCCCCCCCCCGCCTGCCCGGCAGAGCCCCCTGATCCACTCCCCTCGGTGCCAGCTTTCAGAGCCGCAAAGGGAATGTCTCCAGTGCCCGCGGGCTTAACAGAGCCGTGAGAGAGAAACACTCTCTTCACGGCCCTGAATGCCCGTGCCAAGGGGAGTGACTCAGGGGGCTCTGCCGGGCAGGCGGGGGGGCCCCGCGGGACACTGATTCTGCCACAGCCACAGCGGCAGCAGCCAGTCTGTTCGTCATTATTCGTTTTCCCTGGGCTGTTGGTCAGTATGTTGTTTGGGTGGGGCCCCCTGAAACACGGGTCCCTGTGCAAACAACATTCTTGCTCAATGGACAGGCCGGCCCGGTGTGCTACCGACTTATGCGGATTCCCCGCCATACGTAGCGGACCCCCTATGTAGTCTTTCAGGACACCTGTTGCATGCGTCACGTTGGGGGGTATAACAGATGTCTCACAGATCACACCGTGTCTCACCCATAGGCACTCGCCAGGTGCTGCTGGCCATATGTGAGGAGCTACATGGCCAAGGTGAGGAGCTATGTGGCCAATGGGAGGAGCTACATGGACAATGGGAGGAGAGGCGATCCTCGGACTCCACCAGGACGTGCAGGGCCTACGCAATGAGATTGGCCAGCTACGTGGGACAGCTGAGGCAATGGTGTCCAAGATCGGTTGGGTGGCTGATGCACTCGAGGACATGGTTGGTCGTAGGCAGCAGCAGCACCAGTGCCAAGGGATGGGAGGGGCCATGGTCGGCGCGGCCATGGGCAGGCACAGAGGTTGTGAGTGTGGGAAAACGGGTCACCATGTCCGCAGCAATAAAGGCATCTTCACTTGTTGGAACCTGTGTGCACATGTCCAGTATATGTGTCTGTGCTCCCATGGTTACCCTGTCCCCATGTGTTCACCCTGGTCACATATGCCTTGCCATGGCGTATTTCCCATTGGCACGCTGTCCCCTGTCCCCATACCATGTCCCAGGGGGGTTTGGGGTCTGCACTGCCACCATTCAGCACAGATAGGTACTGCCATGCCACCTATGCTGTGCACCTTGCCATATGTGCACTGCTGTCATGTCTGAGCCACCATGCATGTGTCCATGTCTGCTGGACAGCACAGCACATGGGTACATCCCGGTGGCTCCAGGGGATACATACGCCTGCACACATGCCCATCCCCTACACCTGATATGGGGACCAATACATGTATGTGACATATGTCTTCCACACATACACACTGGGACATGCTCACACATGTCACGCTCACTGCAACGGCATGTATGAAAATGAGACACATGACCATTGCGATGTCTACTTCACAAAACAAAATATGGTCACTTCCCAGAGCGAATTATTCTGTCAATTTTTCAGTATCACACTCTGATAATATCATCGAGATGTAATGTTATTCACGCATTGCAAAACATATCCATCAAAAATTATTCATCAGACGTTATTATCTTACTTATAAGCAACTTACGTGAATAACATTACATTGCGATGTATAGCCAAAATATGAAAGTTATTTATTTAAACATTATTCCACTCTATACAACTGTCCCCATGTGGTAGCAGGGCATGTGGGCCTGCACACCCTGCCGCGGCCTAGTGGCGGTCCCGGTTCACAGCACAGGGCAGGGGTGCCATGTGGCACTGTGGTGCTTACACCCCCTGGGGGCCGCCATAACAGGATGGTTGGGGAGCTGTGCCACCCATGATGGCCTCACACAGCATGCGCAGCTCCTCAGCCATCCATGACAAGACCCCTGCCACCTGCCCCATGATGCGGGTCTGCTCCCGCTGAGCCTGCAGAAAAGCACACATTGCCACAGATAGGTGGCACGCGTACATGCCACCACACAGACACCATGTGTCTGGTGTCTGTGTGGTGGCAACTGCATACCTCCTGTCTGTGGCAATGTATGCTGTTGCCATACCCAGGTGGGTATCATCGCCAGACACATGGGGCAGGTGGCAGGGGCCCCCAGTGCTCTGTGCTGACCTTTGACCCCACCCACCCACACCCCACTCCCTGCCACCCTCCCCCCCTCCCCCACTTTCACCCCACCCCCTCCCCCTCCCCTCCCTGCCACCCCTCCCACCTCCTACCCCCTTCCCTCCCTGCCACCTCCCCACCGCCCACCAACTCCCCATCCCCCTCCCACTCCCCTCCCTCCCTCCCACTCCTCCCCCTCCTCCTCTGGGGCCTCCCCTCAATGTCCTCCTCTGCGCCACCTCCGTTGTCCTCTGCCTCCTCGGCATGTGGCATGGCCACCAGTGCAGGGGAGCTGGACGGCTGTGGCCTGGGGGATGATGGCCCCTCACCAGCATCTCCATCCTCTATCGGCGGAAACTAGACATTACCACCATGGTCATGCATTTGCCACATCATGGACACATAGTATGTGGCCACACAGGCTGCTGGGCCACTGGAACATGCCATTGTGCGATGCACAGGCTGCAACACTCACCATCACCTTGGGCCATTGCCTCCTGCTGCATCCAATCGAGTAGGTGTGGGCAGCGCTGGCGCATCTCGCACCCTTTCTTGCATTGGTCCTCCACCTTGGGGTACAGCAATGTTTGGGACCATTAGGGAGCAGACATCCCTGGCCATCGGCCTCTGCATATCACACATGACTGTGAGCAGCAAGAGGCTGCTCCTGCTGTGCCATGTCAGTCCGATGCTAGCTGTTGCCACTGCCACCTGCATGTGTGCGTGTGAGGCTGGGCATGTGTGTATTTATTTATTTATTTATTTAGCAGGTCTTATATACCGCATTATCATATACATTCAATGTGGTTTACAATGAACAGTTATAGCAACAAGCTTTACATTGAACAGGGTTATTCAACTTGGAGGTTACATGGGGTAAAACAAGCAATTGTCAGTTGCTAACTATATACAAGAACTCTAGCTGTGTTTCATAGTCCAGTTGCTGTTACTGTTGATCATCATCTTCCGGGGTTGTTCCAAATTATTCTAGGAACAGATGGGTTTTTATCGCCTTTCTAAAGTCTGCTAGGTCTTTGATCTCACGTGTTGATGCACCTAAGTATCCTGTGCTGCCTCTTGGGCACCCCATACCAGCCTGATGGCCTGTCCTTGCATGACATGGCAGCACCATGACATGTGTGCCATTGCCATGCTGCAGTTCATGTGCATCGTGCCAGAAGTGCTGTATGGTGCCAGTCTACGTACATGGCACATGGCCAGGGAGGGGTGGGACATGCGCCACATCCTGCACATATGCGCTGCCTCTGCATGTCTGCTACACCTGTCGACATGACTACAACATGTGGCTATCATATGCTGAGACTGCGTATGCCCGTGACACAGTACGCAATGGTGACGGCGCTGCACATGTGAATCACCATTGTGGCATGTACACAGTAGCAGACACACCTATCGATGTCCAGGGGATGTAACTCCATACTCTCTGTGTAGTCCATGACCCACCTGGGTGTAGGGCAGCCTTGCGCACATCAACCTGCACACCTACCATAGCACCAGGATTAATGACAGACCTCTGTATTGAGGCCTGTGGCCTCCTGGGGATAGGGAAGACCTGTGCACATCAACATGCACACCTACCATAGCACCAGGATTAATGACAGACCTCTGTAATGAGCCTGTGGCCTTCTGGGGATAGGGCAGACCTGCGCACAACAACCTGTGCAGCTACCATAGCACCAGGATTAATGACAGACCTCTGTAATGAGGCCTGTGGCCTCCTGGGGATAGGGCAGACCTGCACACAACAACAGGCACACTTAACGTAGCACCAGGATTAATGACAGACCTCTGTAATGAGGCCTGTGGCCTCCTGGGGATAGGGCAGACATGCGCACATCAACCTGCGCACCTACCATAGCACCAGGAGTAATGACAGACCTCTGTAATGAGGCCTGTGGCCTCCTGGGGTTAGTGCAGACCTGCACACAACAACATGTGCACCTACCATAGCACCAGGATTAATGACAGACCCCTGTATTGAGGCCTGTGACCTCCTGGGGTTGGGGCAGACCTGCGCACAACAACCTGCGCACCTACCATAGCACCAGGATTAATGACAGACCTCTGTAATGAGGCCTGTGGCCTCCTGGGGATAGGGCAGACCTGCGCACAACAACCTGTGCCTTATTCCCCTAGACAATAATCAAGAAGTCTTACTCTAACAAACTACTTCCTCTCTTTGTGCTTATAATTCTAACATGCTACTAACCTAACACAAATGACATGTAAATAGCTCACTTGTAAATAGCTCTTTACACATCATGTAAAAAGTTGTTCCATCTCTGCTTACCACAAATGTACCCCATAACCATAATCAATTAATCATATGTAGATCCTAAAATCACAATGGCTCCGATTCTATAAGGCGGATAGCAGGGCTGCCTCCCATTCCCCCTGCATGCACAGAGCCATTGTGCAGGCTGTGGTGGATGGGGGTGGAGAGTGGGAGGGGCTTGGGTGGGACGGCACCCAGACATACAGGGCCGATAACGTTTATGGCCCTGTACATCCTAGGAGCACCGGGGGGACAGCCAGAATATTCCACCTCGGAGGTGGAATAAGTGCTGCCCCCCCCCAGATCGGCTGACCAGGCCCCCCCAAGGCAACGGAGGCATGCAATGTGGGGTCCTGGCTGCTTCTGTTGTGGGTCAGCAGCAGGGAATTGGGGTCTCAGTGGGCAGTGGGCTGTTTGTGCTGCAGGGAAGACATCCCTGCGGTGATGCAGGGGCAGCCGGCTCATCTCCCAGTGCCTGATCCTGCACTCACAGGAGCGTCTTGCTCCCATGGTGCAAAATCGGGTCTAACAGGCCAGTCCTGGTCGGGGCTATCCAGACAGCCCAGATGAGCTCATTCTTGGATTGGGCTCAATGTTATAAAGATGTATACTCGTGTATATTACAAATATTCCTGTTCCACGTTTAGTTATATGCAAAAGTTATAATGTACTCAAGGAAATGTTCATTGTTCATTTATGCAGAGTTTATTGTAAACTACCTTGACTTTTAGAAAAAAAAAGAATTAAATAAATAAACAAATAAATAAATATCCTCAAGGCACTTCATTGGCTCCCTATCCATTTCCATGTCCAGTTGAAATGTTTCCTACCGACTTACAAGTGCATTAATTCTGCTGCATCTCATTACCTCTCCTTTCCTATCTTTGCCTACACTCACCTCGGGAACTCTACTCATCAGGAAAAATCCTTCTAGCTGTGCCCTTCTCTTCCACTGCCAACTTCAGATGTCGTTTTTTTCACCTTGCTGTACCATATGCCTAGAACAGACTACCCGAGTCAGTGTGTCAGGCTCCTTTTCTGGTCCTTTTCAAACGCAGGCCAAAAACCCACCTCTTTGAGGCCAGTTTTGGATCTTGACCCTTTATTCTACTGTTTATCACCCATGTGTGTCAAGATCATCTCTAGTCCCCTCTCTACGGTGGTTCTGTCTTGCATAGATTGCAAGTTCTATTGAGTAGGGACTGTCTCCGATGTGTATACGTACAGCACTGTGCACCTTTTAGTGCTATACAAATGATAAGTAGTAGTAGTAGAAGGAGCAGGAGCTACTGGGTATCACTTCTGCTCTGACTAGGCCATTAGAGAGACCTTCTGTAACAACTAGATGAATGTTGGGGGTGTGGAGTGGGGTCTTGTGATGATATCAGTGGGGGTGTTGGGGCTGGTGATGTAGAGAAGGAATGTCTGCAGGACTTGGGAGGGCATTATGGTGGATACTTGGGGGTTATGCCACACTGGTCCCTTTGCAGACAGTGGGCCAACTTGGGGCCTGCTATCAAGGTTGTTGCAACCAGGAACCCAAGATGTTCCTTGCTGCAACAACATATAATTTCTGAGACGGGGACACATCCTTTTAGGTATTTTATAAAAACTTTCATGTTCAGCAGAGCTTCTTCTAAAATACAGGGGAAACTGAACACATCCTGATTCAGATGTCTCAAAACCCTTCTCTACAAAATATCTAAAATGGACTTTCATTTGTGGTCCAGGCAAACAAAGTTGCCCGTTTTTCTAATTTTCACAATATGTAGATTAGAAGTCGAATAAAATAAATTAAGCACTCATCTCAGACAATTCCTCTGATTAATGTGATGTTATTTTGCTACCATTGGCTCCAAGTGTGATAACATCTGAGAGCTAGTCATTTTTCTGAGCATTCTCAGGCTGTCAACTTTCAGTAGTTTTGTCTGCATCTTAAGATTGCAAACATGACTTTTCTTTATCTCAAAGGAAAGGTTAACATTCAGAGAGATTAATGGATTCAAGAAGTGACAGAATCATAATAATTTAAGCCTTGGTGAAACAGATGGACAACTGCACCCAATACATAACGATATTAGTGTAAATATCACTGAACTAATTGACACTTATCTGAACCAAAAGAAGGAAAACAAGGTATTCTTATGTTGTTAACAGCTGTGGCTATAATTTACTGCTTTAATGACTTTTTTTTATAGTAAACCACTATCCTGGGTACCAAAAGTCTAAGATCTAATTTATTTTCTTGATCAGTGAAGCTGAATACAGAGCAACACACATTTCTCATATAGTGACCCATAGAGCTACATACATAAAACTCAGCAGCTCTTTAATGTGCTTTCAGAGTCCAAGCTTACATAAGGATTTAGGTTTTGCTGCTTTTCTCAACCTGTGGTGTTTTAATTTTTTTTTAGAAGCAGCATTGTTCTTGTTCATGTAAAGAGACACAGGTCTGAGTTTTCCAAAGACTTGTCCCCCTGAGCACAGAAAAAGAGAAACCTGTTTATAAATTGAGGACAGTATCTCTAAACTGATTAATTTTGTATATCAATGCAAAAATGGCAAACAGTGGAAAAAAAACTAGAGTCAAGCTCCTAATATTCAAGTGATTCTACTGATATACTTAGGGCATGCCAAGGCAATACTATGCCAATGCTCTTATGTACAAATGGAATATATGAAAGGAAAAAGATTTCAATAGTAAGCAGTAAAAAGAAAACTTCTTTGGTGAAGACGATCTAAAACATTTGCTTCTCAGAATCAAGGAACATAGGGGTATGTTTACTAAACCGTCTTAATGTTACCGGCGCTAGTTGCAGCATTAATGTGAAGAATGCCATATAAGGTAGTGGGCGTTCCGGCGGCAAGGTTGCAAGAATCTGTATCATGCGATAGTGGGTGCTGTGGCACCTTAACGCACATTAACCCTAAGTTCATGCCAGCGCAATGTTAGACACTATAAAGATATCGCCCACTGGTTACTGCAATGACTGTGGAGACAGAGGTCATGGGTTTGATCCTGCAGTGTTGTTATATAAGAAGGCTGTCTGAGACATTTCCTTTTAATTTAAAGCAGTGCTGCCAGCAAAAACACCCTAACAGTGCCGTAACCTAAGGTGCCGCATAGGGCGCCCTATAAGGCACCCCATAGGGCACATTATAAAGTGCCCTGTCTGCCCAGGCATCTTATAATACACTCTATAGGGCGCCTTATGAGGCACCGTAGGTTACAGCACTGTGAGGGTGTTTTTGCTAGCAGCACTGATTTAAATTAAAAGGAAAAGCCTCAGACAGCCTTATTAAGCAACACCACTGTGGGATCAAACCCATGACCACTGCCTCCACAGTCATTGAAGTAACCAGTGGGCTACATCCCTAGAGCATCTAGCATGCTGCTGGCTGGCTACAGAAAGACTGCAGGTCACCACACAAACTGTCTGCTGTGGTTATCAGGATAGGGTATACCCACCCATACCCATGATGTACTGCACATGAATATCAGCAGCCTACATCTGATCACAAGATGGGGTATGCGCCTCTATAGAACCCCGGTGTTGTAGGGGGAACTGACCGTGTGTCTTACTGGCACAGAGTAGCTGCAGACCGTGACATTGTGTGGTTCCTGTGCTCACCCTGAGGGTGAGGTGGGGCACCCAGCACCAGGTCCACAGCACCTGGCACAGCTGAGATAGGTTGTGCTGCAGGTCCTCCTCAGTGCCAGTGTGTGATAGGTAGCCCTTGCAGACACACCTGTGTCTATCTGTATTCCCCAGCCATGTCTAGCCCTTGTGGACTATGATGCACCCAGAATAATGCATGTTCTGTGTGGTTGCCATGATCACATGTTATAAGAAAAGGGTGGTGTTTGGACCCAAAAGCGGATTATGTAGAGCCAACCAACCCATCCACTGTGGGTCAGGGTGGGGGACAGGATCTCCCACCAACAGATCCACAATATACATCTCTGCAATGGTGGCAGTAGAGGGGATCATCAACCCCAGCGCTGCTGGGGAATAAGACTCACTACAGGACAGTCAATGTAGAGCTGTATGCATCACATAGTGCACGGGCAGACAGGCAGCAGACCTGGAAAAGCTCAGCTGCCCCCCACCGCTATCTGACATTCACCAGCAGAGGGCACAGTCAGTCTCCACCCACTGCACCTGCAAGGTGTTCCAGCCATACACAGGCTAACTGAGGACAATATGCTAGCTAGTACATAGTGCATGTTCCTAGAGCAGTGGTTCTTAACCAGTCCTCCTTGAACCCCTAGGCCAGTCGGGTGTTCAGGATAACCCTAATGAATATGCATGAGATATATATGCATTAGAGATATCCTGCCAACCTGACTGGTTTGTGGCCCTCTAGGGCTGGATTTGGAGACCCCTGCCTTACACCTCTGTCATTTAAGATTGTGAGTGGGCAAGGTGCAGATGTCCTAGACATCAAAAGGGTAGATAGAATGTGTCACATGCCTCCTCAATTCTCACCACCACCAAAACGTTGTCTAATAGACAATATTTTTGGGGTGGTGAGAAGCAAAGAGGCATGTGACAAATTCTATCTAACCTTTTCAATGTCTTGGAGATCTGCACCTTGTCCACTCACATTCTTAAATGACAGAGATGTAAGGCAGGGGTCTCCAAATCCAACCCTAGAGGGCCACAAACCAGTCAGGTAGGCAGGGTATCTCTAATGCATATATATCTCATGCATATTCATTATTTTATTTATTTTTATTTTATTTAATTCTCTTATATACTGCATCAGTGCAGTTTACATTGAACGAACTGAAATTATATTGAACAGGGCATTATAACTTGGAGATAACTATTTTACAGGGAACATGGGCTATGGAGGGTTAAGTGGCTTGCCCAAGACCACAAGGAGCACCTGTGGGACTAGAAACCCCAGTCCTTTCGGCGCAAGGTTGCTGTCCTCTAGGGGGATTTGAACCCCCGACCTTCCGGCCTGAAGTACCTTGCCCCAACCACTAGGCCACTCCTCCACTCCATTAGGGTTATCCTGAACACCCAACTGGCCTAGGGGTTCAAGAAGAACTGGTTAAGAACCACTGTCCTAGAGGAACTGTGTGCACCCAAAAGTGGGATGGATGCACACACACCAAGCAAGTATGTCAGTGATTGGACCCCAAAAAAGAAAACTCACAGATATCATTTGAGAGAAATACTGCATAGCACTATCGGGAACCTAGCCATGCCATGGTCACGGCTTAGTCAGGGTGAGAGTGACCTCCCAGCATGACATGCTGTGGCCACCCTGTCCATGCAGGTGGTGGTCAGGCACTACAATGTCCCAGCCATTGCCCTATGCCCTGTGCAGATGCATCCTGCCCAGACCGCTGTGTCCGGGCCATACCCACAATATCTTGCTCCTCATTATGCACATTGGCAGGCTAACACTGGAGACAGTGCAAGCATTGGGGGCTCAGCAAGGTGTAGGCAGCCACAAAACACTGGGTAGACATACACACACTCCCACACCTGTTTCAGCATTGTGCAAAGATAGAGGTGGTTGGCAGCCCTGGCCGCCGCACCAGTCCTGGGCAAAGTGCAGGCATTGCTAAGGTATGCAGGTGCTAGCATTGGTCGCTGCTGCTCCATGCACGGCCCAACAGCCTGACTCTCTATGAGGCTTTGGATAGTGGAGCCTGTGGGTGTGGATGTTTGTGCCCCTGTTGGCCGATGTTCTAGGGCAGAGGTTCCCAAATCCGGTCCTGGTGGGTCAAGCCCGATTCAGGTTTTCAGGCTGTCCCTAATGAATATGCATGAGATACATTTGCATACAATGGGGCACTTCATACCAATGCATCTCATGCATATTTATTAGGGACAGCATGAGATCATGAGGGGTGTTTGGCCCTCCAGGACTGCCGTTGGGAACCTCTGCTCTAGGGAGTGCACATGTTTATGGTATATGTGCTCTGTAGATTAAAATGTAGGGACATGATCTGCAGGAGCCAGAGCTGGGACTTGAACCTGTGACCTTCAGCCACTGAACACACTGGCTGTGTGTACTGCACCAAGCTGTTGCCACAGAGGCAAGTCATTCCCTGGGGATACCATTATTGTTCATCAGACAGCCCTTGTCTGTTGCACTGCACGCCACCCACCTGAACAGGGCTTGGCCTTGGTGTGCTGTGGGTGGATGCTACTGCCCCCTCCACCACCAGCACCCCTCCTCCACCACCAGCACCCCTCCTCCACCATGCTGACATGCCCTTATGCCGGTGGTGCTGGTGGTGCGCACTCCCAGGCCATCCAGTGTGCCGGTAGGTGGCTGCCTATGGTGTGGGATCTGGGGTAGGAGTGCCTACATAGACATCTGCACTTCCCCCGGCACCGCCTGTCACTGTTATATGCCCTTTGGGGTACCTTCTGGGTGATGTCCCCTGGGGCACTGTGGGACACACACTCGGGGGCATGTTTGACCTTTGGTCAGTTACTGGCTTGCTGATTTGCAGTTTCTGAGTTCCTATGTGCCACCTAGGCATCTGTCTAGTCTACCCTGTGCCCCAGCTGCCCCACTGTATGTCCCACCTTCAGCCCCCTGTACCCCATTTGCAGCCTCACTATGCTGCTGCTGCACATGTATCACTACTATCACTTTTCTTGGTCTCCCTGGCTTTGCTGTACATTGCTGACTTAAATTGTTTCTCGCTCCTGCAAATGTGCCTCTAGTGCGAGGTTTTCACTGGCGCTAATTTTTAGACCTTCATTTCACGGCGTTAGTGTGCATGGAGCCTCTCCCCGCCCACTCTCTGCCCATTGACCCCTTATCTCTGTCCTCTGGGAAGCCTTACTCCACCCTCTGTGCGCCTTAATGCCGGCGGAGACGTTATCGCGCGATACATGATGTTCTCACACAGTAATGCTCCATTATTGCGTGATAACATCACTTATCACGCAATAACGTTGCCACTGCGATGTTAGCGCTGTTTAGTAAACATACCCCATAGTCTTAAAATGTGACTTCATCTTAATGAAATGAAGATAAAGATCTTGACAACTGGCAAAATCAATAAGTTCATCGTTGATGGAGAAGAAATTGAAATAGTTGACAACTTTAACCTACTTTGATCAAATATCAATAAAGAAATGACAAGCAGTCAAGAAATCCAAATGACACATTGCTCTTGGCAGAATGGCTATGCCATTCTAGACAAGATTCTCAGGAGCAGAGATGTCTCTCTCCATACCAAGATTCAACTTGTTCAAGCCATGGTATTTTCAATAATATCATATAAATGCAAAGGTTGGATGTGGAAAAGCTAGGAATAAAATCAATGACTTTGAACAATGGTGCTGGTGACAAATATTATGTATACCATGGACTTCCTGAAGAACAAACCAGTCAGTACTAGAAGAGATCAAACCTAAGAAGCTCAGATGACAAGACTTTGACTTTCATACTTGGAAACATCATGTGAAGAAAGAGATTGTTAGAGAAAGACATCATGCTTGGCAAGGTAGAACGTCAATGCAAGAGAGGAAGGCTAACAATGAGATGGATCAATACATTAACAGCAGCAATGGGTGCCACGGTATTAACAATGAGCCATCTGACTGAAGACCAAACACAGTTTAGGACAACTATCCAGAGGGTCACCATGAGTCATCACCGACTCGACTGCACTTAACAACAACCACACATAAATGTATATATACATACACCATTACTATAGTTTTGCTGCCCTGAAGGACTCTGATCTCAGCAGCTAAGCTGGATTGGACCCAGTTAGTACTTGGATGGGTGACCACTTTGGAATACCAGGTGCTGTAGACTTATTATGTGGAAGAAAGGCCTTGAAATCTATTTCTGGTCGCACCTTGCCAAGGAAACCCAGGAGCTGGGTTGACAGGAGTCAGCACTGACTTGACGACACCCACTCGTATACTCCAGTATTGGTCAGAAAATACTTTCCATACTATTATCACTTGCATATAAGTAATTTGACTATAGTTTTCCACTGTTAACCGCTCCGATGCATTAGCCTTAGCAGTCAATCAAGCAATGTAATAAAGATAAAGATAAAGGCTGTTTGCCATTTTTTTGTATTGGCTTCACCATTTTTGATGGTGCAATCTAGTTGGTAAAAGACCTGTAGTTATTCAGAGGGATATGTGAATGATTTATTAAAGAAGACCAGTTTGTTTGAGTCCAATGTAAGGCAGGATAGCATTGTTCAATAGATGAATTGAACTAATATGCTTAATTTATAAAAGAGGTTGATTAGATCTGAACTTTATTGGTCTACTTTGACTATATCATGAGAGAGCAAATTCCTGGGGTTTTTTAGAAAATTCAAGGAAGATTTTTTTACAAAGTGGAATGCACTTCTTAGCAAATGTTTATTGGATTCGATTGTGTTGACAATACTACTAATAAACCTACAAAGGGGCTTGTTTACAAAGCCACAGTAGCGGTTTCCGATCGGCTGCGGCTCCGATAACAATCGGAAACTGCTACCGCGGCTTTGTAAACAAGCCCCAAAATCTACTAGAGAGGAGATAGACCAGAAATGTGCCCTTCTAAAGGCACAAGCTACAGTGGAGTTGTAAAATGATGTTGGCTAAGGGGGTTATTTTAGAAACCTTATTCATGTTATACATGTGTATGTGCCGGCACATGCATGTGTAAATGGCATCTACATGTAAAAAGAAAGGGCTGAATTTACATGTGGATGTCATGATTATGTGTAATTTACATAGGGGTATAGGGAGTGGCCAGGACAGGCCAACAATCTACACATCTATCCTCCAAGTTGGATAGGTATGTATGACTGTGATAGTGCATGTTAAGGCCTACACCTGCTTCCTGTCATGTGCAGGTTTTAAAAAGTGCTCATTTCAGCCAGCCTTTTACAGGAGCGATTAAGGGAGTTATCCCCCTTAATTTTTTGCTCACTCAAATTGTATTTAGCAAAAATAGCAGCCTCTGTATCTAAGTAACAGCAACTACTCGCTTATGCTTGCAAAATGACCCAACAGCACACATAAGTGCTGACATTCATACGTGCAAGATGTGAAATGCCGGCACTTGCACATGTAAGTTGGCAGATTTATTCTGCTGATTTTTCCCACATGTAAATCAGCAAAATGGCTCATTCCACTGCACATAGATGGTATTATAGCGAGAGCTCCATGTATTGCTGAAGGATTTCTAAAATACCATCTGAAACAAGTATATCCCATCCTCAAAGTTTCAATTTCAATCTCTACTTACTATCTAAAATGTGCCTTTAAGAATTCATATCAATGTGGATACCCATTTGCTATGGTTAAGCAGGCATACAGGAGAACCTTGATTAATGTAGGAGGGCACTGCTACATTCTCATGCATTGGAGAGGCAGCTATATGACAGTAAGATGTTGAATTTCATAAAGATTTTCTCCTTTGAGCATTAACATCAAAAATATTACACAACAACTTGAGAATATTCTAACTTTCTTACCATTTTTTTCAGCAAAGTAGGATAGGTTGTGTACACATACAATCATAATCGTGTTGATTCCAGCTATTTTGAGACCTAAAGCAGCTTCATTTTCCCTCTGAGTTGATGAGAAGATAACCAAGGGCCACATATGTGATATCCCACTGAAACTGTAAGAATTTGGGGAGTGGTTGACTCAGATGATTTATTCTTTATTATGGCTCTTCCTTGCAAGAAAATCAGGATGAGTAAACACAAGAGTAATATCAAAAGAAGAGTGACAGAAGTTCCTTTTGTGAATCAATATGTATGGCCATTTTATGACAGTCTTAGATGTTTTTGTATTGATTACATACAGCTAATCCTAGAAGGGGGTGACCGAGAGAAGTCTTTACTAGTAGCAGAACAAAACTGGATATTTTAACCAGCACTCTAGAGCACTATACTTTGAGTGGGATGTAATGACATCATGCTACTGAAGCAATATATTGTCAAGATGATTGTAGTCTTTTTCACACAGTGACATGCTGTATAGCAACCTTTAACACTAAGGGACATGTTTACTAAACTGCGGTTACGTAGCAGTGTCTACGTTAAGACACGTTATATAATCTTAAGGCGCGTTAACGTAACACAATGTTAACGCGCCTTAAAGTTCCCGGCCATGGTAAGTCCCGCAGAGGGTGGAGAGAGGGCGGAGAGAAGGGGTCAATGGGTGGGGAGTGGGCGGGGAGAGGCCCCTTCCACACTAACATGGAGAAATTAAGGGCTGAATCCTAACGCAACTGAAAACCTGGCGTTAGCACACATTTGCAAGAGAGAGAAACCATTTCAGGGTCAGCAATGTACAGCATAGGCAGGGAGCCCAAGAAAGGTGATAGTAGTGCTCCATTTGAAGCAACAGCATAGTGCCCTGGTATGAAAGGCCACTATGGTGATGGTGAAAATGGGGCATGGGGGCTGCAGGCAGAACATGCAGTGGGGGCTATTGGGGCACAGGGTGGACTAGGCGGTTGCCGAGGTGGCACATAGGAATGCAGAAAATGGAAACCAGCAAAACAGCAACTGACCAGGGTCAGACATGCCCATGAGTCTGTGGCCCACAGTGTCCTATCCAGGAGATATTACCCAGCAGGCACCCCAAGGGGTACATAACATTGACAGGTGGTGCCTGGGGAAACGTGGACATCTATGTAGGCACCCCTACCCCAGAACCCACACCTTAGGCAGCTGCCTACCTGCCCCCCTGGATGGCGCACCACTGGCACCGACAGTATATGGTCATGGCAGCATGTCAGAGGGGGTGGGTGATTGTGCTGGAGGGAGAAGTGGCACCCACCTGCAGTGAACCTAGGCCATACCCTGTACCAGTACGTGGTGTGCAGTTCAACAGAAGAGGTCTGGTGAGGAACGTAAAGGTAGCCCCAGGGACCACTATGCTTTTGTGGCAACAGTGTGGTGCAGTACACTCAGCCAGCATGTCCAAGAGCAGAGGGTCAGAGGTTCAGGTCTCATCTGTGGATCCTGCAGAGCATCTCCCGATAGTTTTAGCCCACAATGCAGCCACAACAACAACATGGGCAAACCCCAATGCAGTGGTTCACAGGGGTACAGACACCCACTCAGAAGGGCTCCACTATCCACAGCTTCATGGAGTGTCAGGCTGTTGGCCCCAGCACAGAGCTGCAGTTATCACCAGAGCACTACTACTACCCCCTGCACAGATTAGAAATGTCAGCACTGTGATCAGGACCAGTGCAGCGGGAAGGGTTGTCAACCACCTCCATCTTTGCACAATGCTGAGATAGGTGTGGGAGTGTGCGTATGTCTCTCCATTGTTTTGTGTCTGCCAACACCTCACTGAGCCCACATTGCTCACACTGCTTCCAGCATTAGCCTGCAAATGTGCATAATGAGGAGTAAGGTACTGTGGGTATGGCCCAGACAGGGCAGATTGGCCAGGATTCATCTGCACAGGATGGAGGGCAATGGCTGGGACACTGTAGTGCTCGACCACCACCTGCATGGACAGGGTGGCCACAGCATGTCACGCAGGCGGGGCGGGGGGTGGGGTCACTTTCACTCTGACCGAGCAGTGACCATGGCATGTCTATGTTCCCACATAGTGCCACACATTATTGGTTTCTAGTGTTGCTTTTGTGTTCCTGGTTTTTGGGCCCAATTGCAGAGGTACCTGCTTGGTGTCTGTGCTGTACATCCCACCTCTCGGTACACAGGCTTCCCCTGTGAGCATGCACTGTGGGCTGTCTGCAGTTTGCCTGTGCATGGTGGGCACACCTTGTAGGATACTGCAGGTGCAGTCTGACTGTGCTGTCTGTTGATGAATGGCAGACTGTGGTGTGGGGCAGTTGAGCCTTTCCCTGCCTACCCCAAGCATCACTGCTGGTCTGCAATGGTCACAGGTATGGCACTGCCCAGCAGCCCTGGAGGGCTGTCATCCGCCAGCGGTACTGTGGTTGCTGGTACTGCAGCCATTCTGCAGGGTGCAAGCACTGGTCCCACCACACCCTCATCTACAAAAGGGGTGATTGAGGCCCCTTGGGGTATATAGCACATACCACTTAGACCCATAGTGGCAGTGTAACATAGCCCTCATGCGAGTCTAGAGACCCCAATGCCCTGATAACAGGTACCCATGGCAGCCAGACCTTAACACCGGGTACATACTAATCTAGGTGGTGTCCGGTCCTACAGGGCCACATGTGACTGCAGAACACAGCTGAAACAGATGTACCTTCGGTTGCACTGCTGGGAACACCTGTCACACACTGGCAGTGCTGGAGATGTGCAGCAGGACCTATCTCTAGCACCACATGTACTGTGGACCTAGTGCTGGGTGCCCATCCTATCCCTCAGGGTGAACACGGAACCTGCACAATGGCATAGTCTGTAGCTACTCTGTGCCAGTATCACGCACTGTCAGTCCATTTTCCCATGCTGCAGTACTGTAGAGGTGCAGACCCTATTTGGTGGTCAGCTGTAGGCCGCTGTTCTGCATGTGCTGGTGGGGTTACCCTATCCTGGCACACAGAGCAGACGGTTTGTACAGTGACCTACAGTCCTTCTATACCCAGCCATTGCTGTGCAACAGGCCATGTACTGTGCCTTGCACTGTACCTTATAACTTGCCTTATAATGTGCTTTATAATGCGCGTTACCTGACATGGCTTGCCATAATGATGCCCCACCCACGCCTTTATATGGGCATCTGTACCTTTACCATGGAACCTAACGTGAATGACATTACTGCAGTTTAGTAAACATGCCCCTAAAGCATGCTGTATGTCAAAATCATTAATTTTAGAAAGATGCTGACATTATCTGCTTTTATTTATTTATTTAGAAAGTTTTGTATACCATTTTATCCCTCAATCAAAGTGGTCAACAAGACATTGGGAGGCATACATTCAACAGGAGGAGATACGATTCACATACGTAAAAAGCTATCTACTTATAGGTCTAAATGGGGATGGGCGGTTGGGGCTAAGTGGTGAGGGTAGCTAGTGGGCCACTTGGGTGGTATCTAGTGCTTCGCAACTTAAGGTGGTTGCTCATAGGCCTCCATGAAGAAATGGGTCTTGAGAGCTTTGCGGAAGTCCTTGGTATCATTTAGGGTCCTTAAGTCCATGGGGAGGAAGTTCCATAATGCAGGCACCAGTAGCAAGGGAGCTCTCTTAGATGTTTGATCTTTGACTAAAGAATGCCAGTCTAATGTGATTAGTTCTTTTTGCCAAGGCAAATGAGTCTTTAAGCATATGTGTGGTATTTCCCAAGGCACCAAGTGGTTTGAGCTATCTTAATGAAATCACAAAGTGAGTGCCAAGTTTATAATTTTAAATAAAGCTAAACCAAAAAACCTAAACTATAACAATGGACCATCAAACAGAATTAGGTTTTAAAAATATCCCAGAGCAAACATAGGTAGTCAAGTGTAAAGCAAACTTCTTTTTGTTGGACTCTTTATTGAGAAAGGCAAACTGTCATTCGAATAACAAAGTTTCCTTTTTATTCTATATAAATGACACCTAAAAAAGCATCAAAGCTGTGTAAACAGACCAGTTGTAACAAGATTAAAATAGAAGTAACTACTTAACTTGCAGATGCAGAAAAACCCATGCCTCAAAGATTTTTTTGAAAACACTTAGCGATCCAAAAGAATGTAGATAACCCCATCATTAGTCTATAGCTGTTTCTTCCTCAAGGCTTTTTTAAGAACACTTATTGATTCAAAAGAATGTTGATAACCCTGTCATTAGTTCATAGCAACACAGAAACTGTATTTTGAGCTTCAATCTTGACAATGAGTTCTGCTTCAAGCCTTTTTTTGACTCAGGGCTGCCTCGAATGGATTTGTAAAATCTCCTCGAATTACGGCATGAGTTTAGAATCATCCATCATGCTCTTAAATGACAGCCAAACATGACGTCACAGTCAATGGGGTTGTCCAAACCATTAAATGGCTGTGAAAACCAAGGAAATAAGCAAAAATAAAGATCATAAACGTTGGCACACTCTATAAAAGACTGCACCAATCAATTTCTAAATTGAAGCCAACTGGATGTACAGATTGCAAATGATAAATCCAGCACTGTTCTTGGTATTGCAGTCGAGATTCCCTATCCTCACCACGCATATCAGGGGGAATGTGGTCAATGACCCTTCATAACAATTGATCAAAGTCATGATCCTTTTCCGAGCAATGGGATACAATAGGTGGCGTAAGAATTTTATTTTTCAGTCGTGAACAATGTTCCCCCAGACACCGCTTCACAGGTTGAGCAGTTCTCCCAACATATAGTAGAGGACAAGGGCAAATGAGAACATAGACCACGAATGATGTATTACAAGTTGTATGCCATTGGGTTGAATAGGTTTTTGTGGTGAGGGGATTTGACCAAGTCTGACCAGTCAGAGCCCTTGAACAGAATCTACATTGAAGACAAGGGAAATGACCCAGCATAATCTCAGCCAGATCATTAGTTGATCCATGGATGGGTACCACTGGCTTTACTACCCAGTCCCTAATGTTCCTCCTATGAGTGAATGCAATGGTCACATCCACTTGAAAACATGTATGCAGTGCCAAAACACGCCAGTGTTTTCTAAGAATAGAAACCACCTAGGAGGATCTGACCATAAAAGGTAAAATCCCAATAATGAAGCCCAACGGCGTATCACCCTGAGATCATGAGTTAGACGCAAAAAAATTGCCAACGACATCACACTGACAGCAGACACAATAATGAAGTTCAATGGAATTGTCCTGATTCAGGCTCGAAACACAGTTTCTGTGTCGTTATGGATAAATGACGGGATTTATTTATTTATTTTATTTATTTAAATGTACTTCTATACCGCCTTATCCTGCACATTATCTACATTCTTTTCGATCGATAAGTGTTTTCAAAAAAACTTTTGAGGTTTAAAAGTTTTTGTGCTGTTTGTGCCAAAGGAGACAATCTATGGGACCCTAACAATCCCTATGTTCAGAAAAATGGGACAGCTGATACAGGAATATTTAAAGAGTTTTAATGAACAAGCAAACCTCTTCCAAAGATGGGGAAGCTGTAAAACTAGAGGGCATAACATGAAACAGCAAAGTGGTTAAACTGAAAGGCAATGTCAGGAAATACTTTTTGACTGAAAGGGTGGTGGATGCTTGAAATGCCCTCCCGATGGAAGTGGTAGGGGCAAATACAGTGACAGAATTCAAAATGGCATGGGACAGACACAGTGGATCCCCTTATAGCAATAGGATTTGGGACTCCCTTTGGAGATTGGTCACAGATTACCTTAGAAGCACAGAACAGGGTACTGTGTAGCAGCCAGCTTTTAATAAGTCTTCTTTCCCTCCCTCCCTCCCCAACACCCACCTACCCACCCCTGGCATAATCATAGCTTTATAGGTACTTAAACCTCTTAAAGGAAAGGAGGTGCCATATTCACTCTCAGGTGCAGCTGTTTATTCTCATAAGCATACATTAAGGACCTGAGATTAATTAAACTTCAAGTGAACAAAGTACATTAAATGTATTAGGTATAGTAACCGAGGCACCCGGATGCCCCTTCCCTGTAGACTCTGACAACCTGCAGCCCACCCTGCCAATCCACTATGAGCACCCGACAGTGCCCAATGCCAACAACCCAGCTCTCCCACCCCTTCCCCCCCCTTTTCAGTACCCAAACAAAGCACATAGACACAGGAATCTGGAAAACAAGTGCTTGGTCGCAGCTTTATTAACAGTATTGAACAGTATTGAACACCGGCCCAGCCTGGGCCAACTCAACAATTGTAATGCAACAAATTACCCCCCCACCCCAATCCGGATGATGCCCCCCACCAGCCATTTATAGCAAAGTGGAGCATCATCCACCCCCCATTCTCCCTACCGCCCGCCTCGCCATATTATTAGCAAAGGCTGGCTACGTTGCCTTCAACCGGGCAGAGAACCCAGCCGTGAAGTCTCTCCCAATCTAGGAGCACTGCCGCTCCGAAGCGAAGCGGCACCCGCCTCAATGCCCCCGTCGGGTCGGCGAGCACCAGCTCGCTACCCCAGGCACTATCACCAGCGGAAAATTGACCTCCCCCACCAGCTGCGACACCCAACCCCATACACCCAGAAAGAATGAGGGAGGGAGGGCTGGGACACCTTTTACCATGGCGAGCCGGCAGAAAGAGGGGGACCCCATGCCTCTGCTCTCCCTTCCAAACTGCTGGCCCCGCCCACACCATGTCCTGAGCCCAATCGCCTGAGCGCAACCGCCATTGAGGGGCAGCCAAGGCCGTGACGTCTTCTCCCTCTCAGACCCTGCCCCCCCAACCTCATACACACGCGCCAGGGAGCGTTGGGCCCCAGGGACCCAGTTACTAATACCGGCCTTGGGACCCTGCCCTATGGCGCGGCGGGACTAAATGAGGCACCCGGATGCCCCTTCCCTGTCGACTCTGACAACCTGCAGCCCACCCTGCCAATCCACTATGAGCACCCGACAGTGCCCAATGCCAACAACCCAGCTCTCCCACCCCTTCCCACCCCTTCCCCCCCCACCCCCCTTTTCAGTACCCAAACAAAGCACATAGACACAGGAATCTGGAAAACAAGTGCTTGGTCGCAGCTTTATTAACAGTATTGAACAGTATTGAACACCGGCCCAGCCTGGGCCAACTCAACAATTGTAATGCAACAAATTACCCCCCCCCCCACCCCAATCCGGATGATGCCCCCCACCAGCCATTTATAGCAAAGTGGAGCATCATCCACCCCCCATTCCCCCTACCGCCCGCCTCGCCATATTATTAGCAAAGGCCGGCTACGTTGCCTTCCACCGGGCAGAGACCCCAGCCGTGAAGTCTCTCCCAATCTAGGAGCACTGCCGCTCCCAAGTGAAGCGGCACCCGCCTCGATGCCCCCACCGGGTCAGCGAGCGCCAGCTCGCTACCCCGCCATTGGCACAAGGTAGACCCCTAACCTTGCGCGGCCCCCCCCCCACAGAAAGCTGCGACAAGCACCAACCCTCCAGAGCTTCCTGCTAGTCATTCAGCAAAAGATCTTGACCAACCGGGGCAAGGTGCACCCCATCCAAGCGATAGAGCCCCATGCACCGGACCTCCCCCCAAGGATGCAGCACCCGGAGCCCTCCCATCTGCTGCACCCAACGACCAATCTGCCTGTTTATTTTGACCAGGCCACGTGACCAACGCCTCTGATCCCAGCATGCCGGGCGTGGAATAATGTCAGACCATATGATGGCCACACCTGGAATCAACTCCCGAACAATGGCGATATCCCTCTGCACAGCCTGGATGAGCTGCCGACAGGACCAGCCCTGTAAGTCATTGCCACCAAGATGAAGTAACAACCCAACTGGTTGCCGCCGTTGGCCGAGGTTCGCCCGAACAGATGCCAGGAGTTGCCACCATCGCATGCCGCGTTGACCCATCCAGCAGAGTCGCACTCCGGAATCAGCCAGCCCAAGGTGGATGCCGAGCGGCCGCACCACCGCACATCACTCTGCCCAGTAGACAAAGGAATGACTGATGATCCACCAATCTCCTGCACAAATGCCATCTGCAAGGAGAAGAGTGGACTGCCACCAGCCAGCAACTCTGCAAGGCGAAGGAAAATGTTAATAGCCCCCCCCATTGCCCCCAATGCTGAAGACCGCCCTCACCACAGCCACCTTTTATTTATTTATTTTATTTATTTAGTATACATTTGTATACCGCTACTTCCAGCGATCAGCAGCACCTTTCCTGCCCCACGGAGTAGCTAAGGACGAATGTACCCTTCATAAGCTCCAGACCGCCACCTACCGATCTGCTGAATGACCCGGGCATCAAGCCCTGCAGCTGCCGCACTCATGGATGCACCAATCCTGAAAGAATGTGAAGCGAAACTCCTGGCATCATAACCCAGGAAACGCAACGCCAAGCGCAACACCGCAGTAAACTGGAACTGAGTCACCGGCTTGCCATCAGCATGGATGAAAAATTTGCCTAGCCCCCCCGTCCGCAACCACCGAAAGGCACGAAGGGCATGAACTGGGCAGGATAACAAAGGAAAGATAGCGCTCAGAACCACCCAGCAACCTTTTCCCTTCTGATCTGTCTTGGAGCACGGGATGTAAAGGCACACCTGGGACGCGTCTAACTGGACATGGTCATAGTCGATCCCACCAAACGCACCCACACACGCCGACCGGGGCACCAGCTCGCACACACGAAATGCCCCAAAAAATGCCGTCGCAAACAACGCGTGAAACAAAACGGACTCGTAAGTCGACGCTGTAATGCGAGGTAACGCCTCACAGATCTGCAGCAAAATCTCATGGGAAACAGGGTGCCTCCAATCCCGCACTCGAGGATGCCCCCTGGCCCAACCGGCCAGAAGGCGCTTAACCAAAAAGGACACCCGGGGAGTACCCCAACCAGCCGCCTTGCAAAAGAAGGAAAACCCCGCCAAAGCCGCCCCCACCGCCGATCGAGCCCAACCCTCTTTCTTCGCCCACAAAACAAACTGGCCCACAAGCCCGTCAGACACACGCCCCCCTGACCAACCCCCCGCACCCAGAAAAGCACTCACCTGAGCATAACCACGCTGATACATAGTCCAAGTGCCCCGAGCTATGGACGCCGCTAACAGTGACATCAAGTCAGCGTCCCAACTCTCCAAAGATGCTCTGGGATCCGTGAGGCCCTCTCTTCCACTCCTAGTGCCAACTGCCGAAACTGCGCCCAATGGAAATGGGACAAAGCATCAGCAATGGAATTACGGGAGCCTGGGACGTGACGTGCCCTGGCGGTGACATTCAATCGCAGACAAGCCAGCACAAACACCCTCATCAAGGCAGTCACCCTAGGGCACCGCGGCGCCTGGCGATTAATAACCTTGACCACCGCCGCATTGTCGCGCAAAAACACCACTCTCCGATCACGCAGGCGCTCAGGCCAGACCCAAAATGCCACCACTATAGGGAAAAGCTCAAGAAAGGCAATGTTACGGGTCAAGCCAGAATGCACCCATGGTTCTGCACACCACGCCCCTTGGCAATAGGCTCCAAAACCAGAGCCGCCCGCCGTGTCCATAAACAAGTGTAGATCCCGATTCGATAGCTCCGGCTGCTGAAGCACAGAGCAACCATTGAAACCAGTTAAAAAGGCATCCCACACCCGCAAATCCTCGCGCATACCCACCGATACGCGGATACGATGATGCGGAAGGTGTACCCCCGCCGTAGCCAATGACAGTCGCCGTGCAAAGGGGCGCCCCATAGGCAAAACCCTGCAAGTGAAATTAAGGTGCCCCACTAAAGACTGCAATACCCGGAGAGTGACCTTGCTGGAAGACCCCACTAATGCCACCAACTCCCTGAGCCGCACCACTTTCTCCGCCGGCAGATGCACCACCATGGCCGTGGTGTCGATCTCACTTCCCAAAAAAGTAAGCCACATAACAGGGCCCAAGGTCTTGCCAGCAGCAATGGGAATGCCGAATTCCCCTGCCATGCCCAAAAATGTCTCGAGCAGGGTAGCACAGGTACCCCCCCGACCGGGCCCCACAAAAGAAAATCATCCAGATAGTGCACAATAGTACAGACCCTCGTTTTCTGCTCCAACACCCAGTGCAAGAATGTACTGAAAGCCTCGAAATAGGAACAGGATATCGCACAGCCCATAGGCATGCACTTATCAAAATAAAAACTGGATTCAAAACAGAAACCCAAGAACGGAAACGCCGAAGGGTGAACGGGCAACAACCGGAATGCCGATTCAATGTCGACCTTTGCAAGTAAAGCACCCCGCCCACACTGACTCACCAAGACTACAGCCGCATCGAAAGAAGCATAACGCACCGAGCAAAGCTCCCGAGGAATGTGATCATTCACAGAATCCCCAGTAGGACAAGAAAGGTTATGAATCAACCGAAACTTGCCCGGCTCTTTCTTGGGAACCACTCCCAATGGAGAAACCGTGAATGGAGAAAACAGGGGCTGACGGAAAGGCCCCGCAACTCTGCCGAGTCCACATTCCTCGGCAAGCTTCTTTCGCACCACCTCGACATGGGCCCTCACTGAACTAGAATTACGCGACCCGCCCACCACTGGTGCACCCTGCAATGGAATCCGAAAGCCTTCTGAAAAGCCTGCCAAAAGCAACTGCCAAGCCCCACCCCGTAGACACAACCCATACTGCAGCAACCATGGGCGCATCGCCTCCACCCGCACGGGCGTGGGAGCCAACGCCCAGCAGACCCCATCACTTACCCCCCGCTGTGGCTCCTGCCACCCCCTTCCGACTACATTTGATGGCCACGTGGCCACTCCCACACAGGGAGCAGGCGTGCCTAAATTTACAGTCGGGGAATGGGCACGACGACTTGTTGAAATGCCAACAGACGCCACCCCCCACGGAACCAGCTTTAGGTTGGGACGCAGCAAGGGCAGGCGCCCGAAAGGAACGCAAACCAGCCGCCACTGCGGGCGGCCCCGCCTTGCTGCCTGCTCCTCCTGCTGCCCCTACCCGGCTCTTTACGGACATCTGCATTAACCACAGGTTGATTCCTTCGTCCCCCACGACAACTGTACATTCTCCTCCATCATGTCCCGAAACTCCTCGTCATAATTCAACCAAGCCCAGCCATCATGAGCCCTGGACGCTGCAAGAATGGTATCTGCATAAGCAAGCAGCGCACCGTACTGCTCAGGGAAGTAATGGCCCCAAACACTGGCTAAACGCAAAAAGGCACGAGTCCAATTGAGGGTATTGCAGGAGGCCTTCCGCACCCTGCCCACTTTCTCATCCTCCTTGCGTTTCTTTCGGCTTTCCCCAGAGTGCTTCCTGCCCTCAAGCAGATGAAAGATGTCAATGTACCGACGGCGCTTGATCCGATGACGCAGCTTCCGCGGCACGCCTTCCCACAATTCAGCGCAGCGGACCACGGTAGCTGCCCCGCCCTCCCCTTTTTGCCCTGCCGCCGGCACCGAGTCACCCGACAAAACCGTGGCCGATGAGGAGGACGAGGACGAGGAAGACGCACGCCGACAGCGGCGACCCTGCCGGCGCTTACTCCGTTCCTTACGTCCCGCAGCTATGCCAGCACTCGGAGTCCGTGCCACTCCCTCCACCCCCCCGGACGCAGCCTCATACTCACCAGTCCCGCTGGGGGGCTCCACCGGAACGCTCTCAGACTGAAGCTGCACCGCCGTACTGGGCTGCACTTCCAAGGGACTCGCGGGACCTCCAGCCACTAGGCCAGTCGAGTCAGCCATCCCAATCCTGGATGTTGCAGGGAATGGGACCTGCAGGGGGAAAGAAGGAGAGAAGCCAGCAGCAACAGCCCCTGGAGCGCTGGACCCCGCACTCGGACCCGCCCCCCAACCCCATGACCAGGAACCCAGCCCACCAGCATCCCAAGCAGCTGCACCCCTGCCCAAGACACTCCCAGCCCCCCCATAGCCCGCCCAAAACCAGTCACCCCAGCTGCCCCCCACGGCCCCAACCCCCCCATGGACCTGCACCACACATCCAAGACCCCAAGGGCCCAACAAGGCCTGGGTGTGCCAAGCGCCCGGTTCCCCCCGGCACAGAAGAAGACACCCCCGAAGGCCCCCCCACTGTGGCCTCTGAACACAGATCAACAACGTGCCCCGACGATGACTCCCCTGCCCCAACACCGGCAGCGCCAGTGGCACCAGCCACCCCACCCGCTTCTCCTGCCACCTCGCCACCCCTGCCCACAAGAGGGGACCAGACTCCCCACGCCCCAAGCCCTACGGTGCCACCTGCCCAGACCTGTGCTGAAGTGTCCCTCCCAAAGCCCCCCTGGCCACAACCCCCCTGGATTTTTCTTTTCCACGCCCACCCCTGGCACCATGTAGCACCCCTGCTGCTGCCGCACCCCTACCAGCTACTCCACCCCTGAACAGGAAATTGCGCCGACCCGGCTGCGTGACACCCCCCCGCGTCAACCCCCTAATGCCCACAGACCGCTGCACAGCACCTCTCCCACTAGGCCGAAGCGCCATATCCCCCGAGGGCCACTATCCCACCGCTGTATCGGGGAAGAGCCAGGCCTAGCTGCCGCAGCCCTGCCAATTAAGGGGGGCCTGCAGCTCTGCCAATATGACACCCATGCCGGGGGGGGGGTGCGCGTGATGGGCCTGTTGTTCCTGGGCGATGCCTACTGTCCTGGCTCTCTGTGTCCTCCACAGTGACTGGGCTGCTGTGTGTGCTCCCCACTGGTGTGGTGCTGTCCACTGCCCCGTCCTCCACCCGTGCAGAACGTCATCCCCTGTGGTTGCAGCAATGGTGGTGGTGGCAAATGTTTGCTTGTGGAACCACTATTGGGCCTGCAACCTCTGGCTCACTGACATCCTCCTCCTCCTCTGCCTCCATGGCCTGGATGGAATGGGGTGGTAGAGGGTGCACGGTAGTCATGGGTTTGACCAGACAACATATGTCCAGCTCCATTATATGCGTTCCTGTTCTCATTTCACTGACATCTCATCTATCATTCATACTGGTGGTATCAGAGTGGCTTACACTGGGAATATGTTGCAGACTGCTGACGGGAGATGGCTGCCATGAACTATACTGGACAGGGGAAAGGCAACGGAACACAGGGTAGAGGCTGGGGATACAGGCATGGTGTCATGAGGGGTAGAAAGCAATCAGGGTCAAGGGAGGGTGGGGGTGGAGCAAGAGGACAGGTGAGGTGGCATACAGACCAGAATGGTGTGTTTACAGGGTGGTTTGTGTGGTGTTGTAGGGGGGCTCCATGTGGAAGGCAGTGGAAGGTGGGTACCAGAGCAGGGGCCTAGGTGAGGGGATAGCAGGGGACTGGGTGGGGCCATTACGTGGCTAGGACAGGGTGGGGAGGGACATGCAGATGGGGTGTGTCTGGGTGGGGATGGATAGCTATCCAGTACTGTGCAGTTTGTGGTGGATGTTGTGGGGGATGGGGGAGTTTTGGTATGCGTGGGGGCATGGGAATGTGTCTGTGGCACTGCGGTGCCTGTATACGAGCTGCCCCAGGTGATGCAGGGGCTTGGCTAGGTACAGTTGGTAAGGCCTTGGTAATGTCCACCCCAATGTCTGCGGAGGGTGGAGTGGGGATTCCTACTGTATGTTGTCAAATGACAGAGTACTATGTGTCTGCTATCAGTGTGATGTCGTTGGCATTTTTTTTGCGTCTAACTCATGATCTCAGGGTGATACGCCGTTCACTGACACTATTCTGGGACATGTCTCTGGACAGGTACTAGCAAACACATATCATAGCTGTTATAGATGGGGATGCGGGACCTCCCCAGGTCACTGTGTGCTGGTTAGTGGCGTGGCCCTCCTGTATGTTTCCTCATGTCATATTGTGATGCATGACTGGCTACAGTTGTATGCTGCTTCTGTGTGACCTATATGGCAGGTAGGAATAGCAGCTGTATATGTTGCGCAAATAGGGATGAGGGCGGTAGGCCCTCCCTGTATGTATGGTCACCCTTCCTCTTGTGCACAGTGGAGGCAGGGTGGCAATCAGCCTGGCTGATGGACTGCCCCCTCCCCCCTGCCTGGTTCCATATACCTGTTCGGTGCTCTTCTACATCCAGCACTGTGACTGTCATGCACAGAGCCCCAGGTACCTGTCACAAACCCCCTGTATGGACCTTGCAAGGTGTTGCTGGTTGTGTAGCCCCCAGTTGCCTGTGGTAGGCCACACGTGTTCTAGGGACATAGGCCCACAACACCCCTTTCAGGGCCAGCATGTGATGGGCCGATAGCTGTACGTGTGCTGTATATCTCAGACCTACCTGCCTGTGGATGGGCCGTGTCCAGCGCTGCAGGCAGTCCGTGCAGGTAGATGGGGGCCAAGACTTTCTGCTAGCTCCTGCTCCAGGGGGGTCAGGCTGGGGACAAAGGGGGCAACCCCACCGGTGCCCAGCGCATGTCACCTCTCCACCACCATGTGCGCACGGACACCGCGCTTGATGTCGTTAAAGCGCTTCCTCGGGCTGTCGAGGTCCCTGTGTGGTCCCCCGGCCTGAGCAATGGCCTCCTGGACCTCCTCCCACATGTGTGTGCATGGGAGCACAGTGGTTCGGCTGCTCAGACGGCCATAGCTGCTCAGACGGCCATAGAGAACATCATAGTACTCGAGTACACTGGCCAGCAGGATGTGGTTCTCCTGCTGGCTGAACCTGATTGCCCTCTTCCTCTCCTCAGCTGGCATGGGCATGCGCCTATGTTTGGCACTGGGCGGATTCTCAGGCTGCTCCTGGGTGGGATGGGACACACCTGATGGCCCTGCAACCCCCACCTCAGGCTCACCTCTTCCTGCAGCCTCTGGGGACCGCTGGCCAGGTGTTTCCCCCTCACCCCCTCCTGTCACATCATGTCACTGCATGTCCCTGCTCCCTGTGTCCTCTCCCTCCCTTTCGCACATCTCCGCCTCTGCTGCTCCCCACCTACTATGCCCTCACCTGCTCCTCACCTCACCTCCCAACACTGCACCTCACCTTGCCTCCCCTCACCAAACCTCCCCTCACCTCCCCTCACCTCACCAAACCTCCCCTCTCCTCCCCTCACCTCACCAAGCCTCACCACACTCACCTCCCCCACCTCACCTCCCCTCACCAAATCTCACCTCACCAAGCCTCACCACACCTCATCTTCCCCACATAGCCTCCCCTCACCAAGCCTCACCAAACCTCACCTCCCCTCACCTCACCAAGCCTCACCACACCTCACCTCACCTACCCTCACCTCACCTCACCTCAGCTCACGTCACCTCACCAAACCTCACCTGCTGTACACCTTACCGAATCCTGCACTCTCCTGCTCCTCACCTCACTCTTCACCTCGCCTACACACAACCCTCAGCATGTACCACGTGCGCATGCCTATTTATGCTATTTTGACCTGTGGCACAGAGTTACGCACGTTATGCATGCGCATGGGCACATGCATGCCAGCTACGCAGGTGCATCAGCGCATGCACTGTGTGCGTTGTGCATGTGCTGTATGAGCGTGTCCCATGCACATGTGCTGCACGGGGTTCCGCGCATACCGATAGTGGGGATGCACACGCGCACCACACGGCACACAGACACATCGCGTGCACATGCTACAGGTTTCCATACACACATTCCCTTTGATGGAACATATTTGCATGGTACTTTTAGTGGTTGTTTGGGTTAGTGGTTAGAGATGTGTGTTGGAGTACCATAGGTTGCAGGTTTGATTCCCACATGTTTTTCTTTTTTCTTGTGTTGTGCTAACCTGACCATGACCTAGCTGCAGCTTCATCACCTCTCCACACACCCTTCCATCTCTTCACTGTACACCACAGTGTGCCCTCTATACAGCCTATCTGCTGCATATTAGCTGTTATATATGCCATTTGTTCATTGCCTTTCCTTGGTGCTCTCTGCAGTGTTAGGGTTACATCTGTGTTTGGCCCATACATTTCATGCTTGTCAACTTGGGGCACCTTACTGCTCCTGGCCACCATTTTAGGAGTCACCTTAACATCCTTTGGGCATCTTTGGTGGCACCTTAGCTTCTGGCAGCTTATGGGACGCCTTATATGGTTCCTTGGAGGGTGCCAATCTACGGTGCCTCATAGGGCGCCTTAGGGTGCGCGCACTAAAAGGTGCATTAGGTTACTGCACTGGCACAGGGGTGTTTTGGTTGGCAGCACAGATTGTTGAGATATGTCTGTTACACGCATGAAAAGATTTTGCTTCGGACAGGCTAATAAGATGAGCCCACTGAGGGATCAAACTCAGGACTGCTGTCTCTGCAGTCATTGTATTAACCAATGTGCTATATCTCTTTAACTATTCTTGCAGCGCTGCTACGTAAATAGGGTTACCACACGCTAATGAGCCACGGCGCCCATACTATCGCACGATGACAGCAAGGCGCTCTCTATCGCGTGCTAACCAGCTAATGTTGCCTTGATGCCGGAATGCCCACTTCCTTATATGGGATTCTTCACGTTAGTGCTGCAACTAGCGCCAGTAACATTAGGACGGTTTAGTAAAGATACCCCTTATTAAGTAAAGAACTTAAATATCTAAACACAATCTTAAAGTGAAGATGCAGACAGCAGTCCAGCAGCGAGATGGGGGCTTTCCTTTCTTTTGCACTGAGTGTAACATGTATGATTTTCTCCCAGTTGGTGAGGGGTCTTAAGTGTGCACAAGGTTCAAGGAGCTCTTTTCTCTCAGGGAATGAGTCCAATCTCTGGAGGCAAGAGTAGCAGACTTGGAAGACATAAGGAAGACAGAGAGGTACATAGACGAGACCTACAGGGATATAGTCCTGAAGTCCCACCTCTAGTCTGGCAGCATCCCTGTTGCCATGGAGGAGAGAGGTCACGTGACAGGAGAGCATCACCCTGGTGTGGCAGGAAGTGATCCTGTAGCTAGGACCTGTCTTCCAGGTGATGTAAAACACTCTCACACCGAGGAAGTTTCTCCAGGGCAGGTGCCCATGAGGGAAGAGTTAGGACAGCCATTATAGTTGGCGATTCGATCATTAGGCATGTAGATAGCTGGGTGGCTGGTGGATGTGAGGATCGCCTGGTAACATGACTGCCTGGTGCGAAGGTAGCGGACCTCATGCACCACCTAGACAGGGTCTTAGATAGTGCTGGAGAGGAATCTGCTGTCTTGGTACATGTCGGTGCCATTAACATAGGAAAATGTGGTAGGGAGGTTCTGGAAGCTAAATTTAGGCTTTTAGGTAGGAAGTTGAAATCCAGAACTTCCGGGGTAGCATTCTCTGAAATGTTTCCCGTTCCATGCGCAGGACCCAAAAGGCAGGCAGAGTTCCAGAGTCTCAATGCGTGGATGAGACAATGGTGCAAGAATGAGGGTTTTGGATTTATTACGAACTGGGGAACATTCTGGGGAAAGGAGGGGCTCTTCCGAAGGGATGGGCTTCACCTTAACTGAGATGGAACCAGGCTGCTGGCATTAACCTTTAACCATCAGAAACGCATACTTTAAGATGCGACTCATCAGACGCCTCAAACCATTCCTCTCCCATGAACACTTCAGAACAGTCTGCCAAACCATCATCACTCCAATCCTGGACTACTGTAATCACATCTACCATGGCCTCCCAAAGCATTCACTCCGACCCCTGCAACTAGCGCAGAACACCGTGGCGCGCATAATAACAGGATCCATGAAACATGACCACATCACCCCCATCATGAACCTCCTACAATTGCTCCCTATATCCTCTTGCATCCGACACAAAAGCATACTGCACCTATTCAAGATCAAACAGGACATCTCAGTGGACAACCTGCAGGCAATCATCAACTTCGATTCCAGTTCCAGACCCAGAAGGAGAGGCACCACAAACACCATCACAACCCCCAAAGACTTCACCAAAATGAGGCAAACCACATCAAAAGGAGCTATATCCCTGACAGCACCCTCCATTTGGAACTCCCTCCCAGACAGCTTAGGATGAATGACCGATATCAAGGACTTCCGAAAAGCTCTCAAAACCACACTCTACACAGAACACTACAGGGTCATCACGTGACCTCCAACCGATCAGCATATTTTCCCCACCCGCATCAGCCCCCCACCCTTTGTATATAGCCCACTGTAAATAGCTCATCCTGTATATTAGAACACCCCTAATCAAAATGTCCTTATCCACCCACTCACGGATGCTACCCTCACAACCACTGCATGCCCACACCCCCACACCACCCCAATTGATTGGTTTGCAGTGAACACCGCTTTGATTCAAAGATAAAGTGGGATACAAATCCTTTTAAATAAAATAAATAAATAAAAGGAGATAGAGCAGCTTTTAAACTAGATAATAGGGGAAAGCCGACAGTCACCCAAGAGCGCATAGTTTGTAACAATGTATCCTTGAAGGATACTACCAAAAAAATGAAGTTAGGGCACATCAGCAGAGAGGTTCCAATAAAGACAAAGGTAGCCCAAATGCCCTAGAGTACAGAGCAGATAGAGCTTAAAGATTACAAATTGCTCCTGCCTACCAATAACCTGATTAATATTAATAAAATACAGTCTCTAAAATGCTTCTATGCAAATGCTAGAAGTCTAAAAAATAAGATGGGAGAATTAGAATATATAGTACTAAATGAAAAGTTAGATATGATTGGTATCTCAGAGACATGGTGGAAGGGGGACAACCAGTGGGACACTGTGATACCTGGGTACAAACTATATCATAATGATAGAGCTGATCAAATTGGTGGAGGGGTTGCGCTCTCTGTCAGAGAGGGCATTGAGTCACAAAGGATTAAAGATTTGCAGGAAACAACATTTTCTGTAGAGTCTCTATGGATTGAAATTCCATGTAAAAAGGGGAAGGTGATGGCAATGGGGTTGTACTATCGACCGCCTGGCCAGAATGAACAAATGGATGATGAAATGCTCAAAGAAATCAGGGAAGCTAACAAAAGTTACAGAACTGTAATAATAATGGGTGATTTCAATTACCCCGTTATTGACTGGGTCAGTGTCACGGCAGGACATGCTAGGGAGATAAAGTTTCTAGATGAAATAAATGACTGCTTCTTGGAGCAGCTGGTTCATGAACCAACCAGAAGAGAAGCCATTTTGGACTTAGCCCTAAGTGGAACACCAGATCTGGTGCAAGAGATAAGGGTGTTTGGCCCACTTGGCAATAGTGATCATAGCATGATCACGTTTGATTTAATTAATGGAGGAGGAATGGTAAGGAAATCCACAGTAGTACCTTTTAACTTTCAAAAGGGAGACTATGATAACATGAGGAAAATAGTAAAGAAATACTAAAAGGAGCAGTTGCAAAGGTCAAAGACTTACATCAAGCTTGGGTGTTCTTTAAAAATACTATTTTGGAAGACCAAACCAGCTGTATTCCATGCTTTAAGAAAAGTGGAAGGAAGTCCAAAAAACTGCCAGCATGGTTTAAAGGTGAGTTCAGAAAGGCTGTTGTTGCCAAAAAAGCATATTTCAGGAAATGGAAAAAAGAGCCAAATGACGAAAACTGGAAACAGCACAAGCACTGGCAAGTTAAATGCAAGGCATTGATAAGGCAGGCAAAGAGAGAATTTGAGAAGAAACTTGCTGTGGAAGCAAAAATGCATGATAAAAACCTTTTCAAGAACATTCATAGCAAAAAACATGTGAGAGAGTCAGTTGGACCATTAAATGATAGAGGGGTAAAAGGGGCAGTAAGAAGGGACAAGGCTATAGCAGAGAGACTGAATGAATTCTTTGCTTTGGTCTTTATTGAGGAAGATGTGGAGATGTTACCATGACTGAAGTGGTATTTAAAGGTGATACTGCAGAGGAATTGAAAGAAATATTGATACACCGGGAAGATGTATTACAACTATTTGATAAACTGAAGAGTAGCAAATCACCTGGACCGGATGGTATACATACAAGAACTGAAATATGAGATTGCATACCTGCTATTAGTAATATGTGAACTATCATTAAAATAATCTGTAATACCTGAAGATTGGAGGATCGCCAATGTAACGCCAATTTTTAAAAAGGGCTCCAGTGGTGATCCGGGAAACTACAGACTGGTGAGCCTGACGTCAGTACCGGGAAAAATGGCAGAAACCATCATAAAGAACAAAATTACTCATCATGTATATAGTCATGGCTTTATGGGAGACAGCCAACATGGCTTTAGACAAGGAAGATCTTGTCTTACTAATCTGTAATGTTTTTTTGAAGGTGTGAATAAACAGGTAGACAAAGGTGAGTTGGTTGATATAGTGTATCTGGACTTTCAGAAAGCCTTTGACAAGGTCCCTCATCAGAGACTTTTGGCCAAACTAAAAAGTCATGGGATAGGAGGTGATATACTATTGTGGATCAGGAACTGGTTAAAAGATTGAAAGCAGAGGGGAAGGCTAAATGACCAATTTTCCCAATGGAAAAAGGTGAATAGTGGAGTACCGCTGGGATCTGTGCTGGGTATGCTGCTTTTTGACATATTCATAAATGACCTGGAAAAAGGAATAACGAGTGAGGTTATCAAATTTGCAGATGACACAAAACTATTTAAAGTTGTTAAAACCCAAAAGGATTGTGGAAAATTGCAAGAAGATCTTGATAAATTGGAAGACTGGGCATCCAAATGGCAGATGAAATTTAATGTGGACAAGTGCAAAGTTAGGCACCTAAGAAAGAACAACCCCCACTTTCTTACCCGAAGACAAAAAGTATGCTTTAGATACTGGAGGAATTAAATCAGCTGACACCTTCAACACCTCTTGAAGATACTTCTTAAACAGATCCAAAGGAGAAACCACAGGAACTATATTAATAATAGTTCTCTATTATTAACATTTTTGTTATATGTAAACCACCACTGATCCCTGGAAGAGGCGGTATAGAAAAACGTGTAAATAAATAAATAAATACAAACTACAGTCTGCATTGCATGTACATGGAGGAACCATGTGCACCCAAGCTTGAGATATTCAGCACAGTCACCCAGCAGGCAGATCAGTGATTAGGCTGCCAGGAAAGAAAGCACACCCATATCATTAGATGCATATCCTATATGGCACTATGTGGATAAATAGCCATGCCATGGTCACTGCTCGGTCAGAATGAGCATGCCCTCCCAACATGACATGCTGTGGCCACCCAGTCCAATGCAGATGGCAGTTGGGCACTACTATGTACCAGCCATTGGGGGGGTGGGGGTGGAGGGTGTTTGGACCCATAGGCAGATTATGTACCACCACCCAACCCACCCTACCCTCTGGTGCTCAGGGTGGGAAACAGGATCTCGCACCAACAGATCCACATTCTACCCCCCTGCAATGGTGGCAGTAGAAGGGACCATCAATCCCAGTCCTGCTGGGGAATAGACACACTACAGGACAGTCAATGCAGATTTGTACACATCCATAAAGCAATAGCAGAAAGAAGGCCTGAAAAAACTCAGCTGACCCCCACCACTATCTGACATTCTCCAGCAGCAAGCCTGCAGCCACTGCACCCTGCAAGGTGTTCCAGCAAGACACATACTAGCTGCAAACAGTCTGCTAGCTAATGCATAGTGCATGTTCCTGGAGGAGATGCATGTACCCAGAACTAGGACGTCAGCATACACACCAAGCAGATAAGTCAGTGATTGGGCCCCAAAAGAAAACCCATAAATATCACATGAGAGAAATGCTATATAGCACTATGGGGAACCTAGCCATGCCGTGGTCACTGCTCAGTCAGGGTGAGAGTGACCTCCCAGCAGGACATGCTATGGCCACCCTGTCCATGCAGGTGGTGGCCGGGCACTACAATGTCCGAGCCATTGCCCTATGCCCTGTGCAGATGCAGCCAGGCCAGGCCACCCTATCCAGGCTATTCCCACAGTACCTTGCTCCTCATTATGCACATTGGCAGGCCAATACTGGCAACAGTGCTAGCAGTGTGGGCTATGGAGGGTGTTGGCAGCCACCACACACTGGATAGACAGACACACACTCCACACACCTATGCCAGCATTGTGCAACTATAGAGGTGTTTGGCAGCCCTGGACACAGTGCAGGCATGGCTATGGTATGCAATACTGTTGGGGTCACTCTGTCAGACACCAGACCTGAGGCACACTCCACAGACATCAGAAAGGTTGCTATGATGCAGCTCAATCAGCCAATTGTGCTTAATGTAGGAATTGCTATCTGCCAGTTATCATAGCAACCTTTTGATAGCTGTGTACAGTTTTCCCATGTTTAGGGTGGCTTTGCTACGGTATGCAAGTGCTAGTATTGGGAGATGCACGCAGGGCCCAACATCCTGCCTCTCCAGGAGGCTTCGGATAATGGATATGCATGAGATACATCTGCATACCATGGGGGCGGTGCATAGATAGAAATTCAGCACAGCCACATTTATTAGAGGCAGCATGGAACCTGAATGGTGTTTGGCCCTCCAGGACTGCATTTGGGAGACTCTGATCTAGGTGATGCGCATGTTTATGGTGTCTGTGCTCTGTAGGGTAAAATGTAGGTGTTATGGGCATGTCTACATCATCTGCAATAAACGTTCTGTCTGTATTAGCACATTTTAGTAGTGGGTAACATATGGGGGCTGGGTTGGCTGGAACCACAGCTGGGACTTGAACCTGTGACTTTCTGCTCCTGAATACACTGGCTGTGTGCAATGCACCACCGGGTTGCCACAGTGATAGTGTATTCCCTGGGGATACCATGACTGTTCATCAGACAGGGCCTGTCTGTTGCAGTGCATGGCACCCATCTACATAGGGCTAGGCCATGGTCTGCTCTGGGCAGCTGCCACTGCCCCCTCCACCACCAGTACCCCTCTGCCACCCTGCTGACATGCCCTTCTGCTGGTGGTGCTGGTGGGTAGGCAGCTGCCTATGGTGCGGGTTCTGGGCTAGGGGTGCCTGCATAGCTGTCCACGCTTCCCCCCAGCACCGCCTGCCAATGTTCTGTGCCCTTGGGGGTACCTGCTGGGTACTATCCCCTGTGACACTATGGGAAGCACACTCGTGCCCATGTTGGGCCCTCATCAGTTTCTGTATGGTTGCACTACTGTTTCAGCATTTCTATGGGCCACCTAGGCATCACCCTAGTCCGCAATGTGGCCCATCTGTACCACAGCATGTGCCGCCTGCAGCCCTCTGTGTCCCCTTTTCAAGCATCTGTCCAGTTGCCCGTTCCGACATGCCCATCCTGCTGTTGTGGAACATGTGCACGCCATAGTAAACCTGCCCAATGGAGAGGGAAAACCCTGCTCAGCGCAATTTCACTGTGGGCTCATTCACCTTGTATGGGGACGGAGCATAGACCCTTCCAAAATTCATATCTTTTTTTTTGGAGCTTTCTCAGGAGTGTTTTTTGATGTTTCCCATTAAAATCACTACTGGCCAGCGTGGTTATGTTTTTATTACATTTTCTGCTGGTCATTTTCACTGTTTATTTGCCCTTTTGTTCTGTGCACATGTATCACACTTATCACTTTTGGAAGGTTTCCCTGGTATTGCTGTACATTGCTGACGGAAATGGTTTCTTTGCCCTTTAAATCAGCTCTAATGCCAGGGTTTCACTGGCGTTAGTTTTCAGCCTCGAATTTCACAGCGTTAGTGTCCAGGGAGCCTCTCCCCTCCCACTCTCCACCCATTTACCCTCTCTCTCCGCCCCTGGGGAGCCTTACTCCGCCCTCCGGGAGCCTTTCTCCACCCTCAGCGCTCATTTGCACTGCTGTGCGTGTTATCGTGCGCTAAGGTACTTTTGCGCCCGATAAAGCTCCATTATTGCATGATAAGATACCTACCTTATCACGCAATAATGTGGCAGAGCGCACATTAAGACCGTTTAGTAAACATACCCCTATGCTACTCAGATCATTTTCATGCCTGTAACAGTCAGGGCTCTGCAGATCTGTGCTGCCAGCCCATACCACCCTCTACTCAGCTGCCATCCATCCTTTAGCCCATCTAGCTTCCTCTGTCAGCTGTGTACAGTCCTGTCTTCTTGTGCAGGCTGCTACCCCATGTCCTGCACTGGTACTCTTTTCTGCATTGTAGCTCTTCGTGCTTGCCTCTTCTGTGCCTGATCTGCATGGCACCACTACTCCTCTGTCCTCCTGTCGCTGCAAATGTCCTGCCACCTCTGCCTCTGCTGGGAGACATGTATTCCCCATCCTCTGCCACCCACTGTCATTGCAGCACTTTACACTGGCACCACCTTGTGCATCAGTACAGTTGCCTCCAACATATTTGTCCGCTTTACCGGCCGCCACATAGGGTACCCACAGATATGGCAGATCCATCAGCTCCCACCTCTCCCTCCTTCCATCGCCTGTTCATTGCTTTTCCTTGGTGCTCTATCCAGTGTTAGGATTACAGCTGTTTTTATGCCTTACAGTTCATGCTTGTCAACTTAAAGCACCTTACAGCCCTTGGGGCACCTTAAATTAGGGCACCATACATTAGGGCACCTAGGGCACCTTAACATAAGGTGCCTTAGGTTAAGGCACCTTAATATCCTTAGGGCACCTTAAGCTAAGGTGTCTTACATTAATGTGCCCTAAGGACATTAAGGTGCCTTAACCTAAGGCGCCTTAACTCAAGGTGCCATAAGGGCTGTAAGGTGCCTTAACCTACGGTGCCTTAATCTAAGCCCTTAGAGCACCTTAAGTTAAGGCACCTTTAGAGTCCTTAGGGCACCTTACCTGAAGACACATTTAGTTAAGGCTCCTTAAGTTAGGGCACCTTACAGCCCTTAGGGCACCTTAAGGCATGTTTTTCAGCCTTAACGTGCCCTAAGGTACATGCTTGTCACCTTAACGTGCGATGTCCTATTAACATGCATTAAACGGCCAAGGCGCCCTGTTAACGCATGTTAAATGGCCCATTGCTCCCTTTATGGAATGCCCCGTACCTGCCCACTGCCTTACATGGCTTCAGATACCTTAACGCTACCCTAACCGCTGTTAACTTTACTGCGGTTTAGTAAACATACCCCTTAGTTTAGCTAGTTCCTCACAAACACAGTCTTCTGAAAATCATTAGAGATCACATTGTTTCTGTTCCTATTTGTTAAGCTTCTACATATTCCTCCCCTTCACCTTTGAGTCTGACAATACCATGTTTGTCCTTCCTCTTTTCACTAACATATCTGAAAAATGTCTTACCCCACATTTTATTGCATTGGCTATTTCTTCTGGGGTTTTTGTATCTTTGCTTTCCTGACTACTTTGCTAGCTTCTCTAATTTTTTCCAAATACAGATGCCGGTCTTCTTCTCTTTATTTATTTATTTATTTGAAACTTTTATATACCGCCTCTTCCCAAAATCAGGGGCGGTTTACATAGAACAGTGATAATTTATTACATAGAACATTATTATAATTTGTAACTATATACAAAGAAACAGTATAAACATTATAAACATATTAATTATCTACAAATTGTATTTACAAATACAAATTTGTGATCTCTTATATTTCATGAGAGCCTCCCCTTTTTTCTTCACCTTTTCAGCTACTTCTTTTGAGAACCATAGTGACCTTCTTTTCCTTTTCTTTTTATTTACCTTTCTAACAAAAAAAGGTTTGTTGCCCTTAAAATATCCCCTTTCAGTTTTGCCCACTGTTTTTCTACATCCACCAGTTGTTCCCATCCTGCTAACCACTCCTTGAGGTATTGGCCCATCTTGGCAAAGTTAGTTTTCCTAAAGTCTGACCCTCGCTTTTGAATGGATTTTGTTAGCCATAGCCCTAGTACTGAACCATGTCATCTGGTGATCACTGGATGCAAGATAATCTCCCATTATAACATCAGAAACACTTTCACCATTGGTAAACACCAAGTCCGGTATGGCTCTTTCACATGTGGGTTCTGTTACCAGTTGCCTGAATAGTTCTCCCTGTAGAGAATCCAGGATCTCCTTAATTCTAGATGACTCTGCAGCAGGGATGTGTCAATCAACATCCGGCATATTGAAATCACCTATCAGTAGCACTTCCCTTTTGCTGGCAATGCTTTATATGTCCTCTATTAAATCTTCGTCCACTTCTCCCTGTGAGTATGGTCTGTATATCACGCCAATGCAAATAGATATCTCTTTCCCTCTTTCTCATTTAACCCACAGTGCCTCCTCTCTCCCTTTTAAGTTCTGTAATTCAATCACTTTAATATTATGTTTTACATTACATGCCACTCCTCCTTCCCTTCTTCCTACCCTAAACTTCTTGAATAAAGTATAGCCTGGTATAGTTACATCCTAGGCATGGTAGTTCGTGAACCATGTCTCTATACCTGCTACTAAATCCAAGTTAGCCTCTTCCATTAAAGCTTCAACATCTGGGTCTTATTTCCCATGCTACAGGCATTTATACACACCACTTTCCAGATGTTGCACCTTTTACCCATTGAATAAGACTTCTTGCATCGAGGATGAAGCACCTCCGAGACATTGAGAGCTGACCATCTTCTGTAGAGTCATCAAGATGAAATTTAAAAATTTATATGTAGCGGGCCTCTCACCTAGGAGATGAGGGTAGCTGCAGAGGTGCTGCCCAAAAAGGGATTTATAGGGATGCCAGCTTTTCTAACTAGAGAGAAAATATAGAACAATGTAAGCATCAAAATCAAAATAAAGGTTTCTATAGGGGGAGACAGAGGTGAAGACATAAACTAGAGCAAATAAAAAGACAAAATGCAGAGACTATACTTTCTGGGATCATTTCCATAGTTTGGAAATGGAGAAATGCACTCAAAAGTGTTTGAACTCGCAGGAAAATTGCAAGCTCTGAGTGTGGGCTGTGCCATATTGGGAGCCACGGTCTTGAAGGGAAGAACTGTCATTGTCGCTGTGGATTGCAGGCATTGGTGCGGACACCCCTGTTTGACATCATCAAGTACAAGACCCTGTGGATGTTTAAAAGCCAGCCGGAATGCCCCTTCAATGGAAAATTGAAAGATCTTAGTGTGGGTTGTACTGTAGTGGAAGAACTATGTCTTAGTGTGGGTTGTACTTGAAGGGAAGAACTATGTCATTCTTGCTGTGGACTGCAGAATGCGGCGTGGATTCCCCTTTTTGACATCAACAGATACAAGATCCTGAGGGCGTTTAAAAGCCAGCTGGGATATGCATAGAGGATCTCTACTCTAGGTACTGTTTTGTCTTAGTTGCATTTGGACTTTGGGGGTCGAGACAGGAACATCAGTAATGGGAAAGAGAAAAGTAAAAGCTCAATCTAAGGTAATGCCTGTGAACCAGCAATCAGGCAAAATGTCTGGTCCCATTGATAAACATCTTGTTGCTGGGGTGGTTTCAAAGCTGTCTCCGGAGGGAGTATCTATTAGCTCCACAGAAGGAACTCCTCTGCCTCCCACAAGTTCATTGCCTTCATTGACTGTTTTCTCAGACATTTCTGCTATAGAGCAAGTGGTTCTGCCTATGACCCCTGGGCCATTTCTGAAGCCAATCATTTTGTCACAACAGGATGGGACACAGTCTGTTTCTTTGCAATCTAAGGTGTTACTATGAAAGATTAATGGTCTATTATCTCTAATATTGATTCTAAATGGTCTAATACTGTGATTTCTCTTTGTACTTTCTCTCAAGAAATGGTTCAGAAGCTGCAGGAAGTAGATAACAGGTTTATAGAATTAAATAGGCTTATGTCAAAATTAGAGGGCCAGCTGCAAATTTTGCAGCAGACCAGTGTTTCTTCAATTAAAGATTTCTTTTCATTACATTACAAAATTGAAGCTTTGGAGAATGGCTCTAGGGTGAGAAATCTTCATTTTCTTAACTTCCCTATAACTTTCAGTGGAGATTCTGTTAAAGAAATATTTTACTGAGATTTTGTTAGTGTCAGATGTTGTTCCCATCCAGAATTGTTATTATTTACCTACTAAACTTCATACGATTAACCCAGGGGAGGGAGGAATGGATATTCTATTACCTTCAGAGAGTTGGGATTTGATTAAATTTCTTGAAGAATCTTCAGATATTATATCCAAAAGAGCCAACCTCCTTGTAACTCTTTCCTCTGAAGTTGATAAGGTCAAGATTTTGAAACTCTTTTTCAAACACAATGATGCCATCTTTTGTGGGCAGAAGCTGAATATGTTCCTGGATGTTGCAAGAGCACTCAGCTTCGTAGAAAGCAGTTTCTAGAACTGAAGTCTGAGGTATTTGGATGGCTGCAAGTTTCTTTCTTTGCTTCCTCTGTAAGTGTCTGATTAATTGGCAGGGTAATACGTAATTCTTTTATGATCCACCTCACTTGGAGAAGATTTTGTTAGATAAGAAATGTTTATGATACTTAGGGGTATGTTTACTAAACCTTCTTAATGTGCGCGCTGTGCAACTTGCGCGCGATAAGGTACCTTAGCGCTCGCTAATGACGCTTTAGGGGGGAAAAATGCGCTTTAGTGCGTGCTCACGCGCGCAGTGGTGCAAACGAGCGCTGAAGGCGTGGAAAGGCTCCCGGAGGGCGGAGGAAGGCTCCCCAGGGGCGGAGAGAAGGGGTCAATGGGTGGAGAGTGGGAGGGGAGAGGCTCCCCGCACACTAACGATGTGAAATTCGAGGCCAAAAATAACACGTGAAAACCTCGCGTTAGAGCTGATTTAAAGGGAAAAGAAACCATTTCTGTCAGCAATGTACAGCAAAACCAGGGAAATCTACAAAAAGTGATAAGTGTGATTTATTTATTTATTTATTTCTCTTATATACCGCGCTCTTCAATATCAGTGCGGTTTACAGGGAACAATTATGTTTTACGGTGGGTTAACCGTAAAACTACAGATAAATAGGTAACTCAACTTGGATGGTCAAAAATTAAATTAACTATTTACACATATTTAAACATAGTATTATTTACATAATATACATTATATGAGAGAACAGCATTATGATACATGTGCACGGAGCAAAAGTGCAAATAAACATTGAAAATGACCCCAACAAATTAAACAATTATCATAATCAAGCTGGGCAATAGTGATAGTAATGGGAAACATCAAAAAACACTCCCAAGAAAGCCCCAAAAAATAAATATGAATTTTGGAAGGGTCTACGCTCCGTCCCCATACAAGGTGAATGATCCCACAGTGAAATAGCACTGATCAGGGTTTCCCTCTCCATTGGACAGGTTACCTATGGCATGCACATGTTCCACAACAGCAGGGCGGGCATGTCGGAATGGGCAACTGGACAGATGCTGGGAAAGGGGATACAGAGGGCTGCAGGCGGCACATGCTGTGGAGCAGCTGGGGCACAGTGCGGACTAGTCAGATGCCTAGGTGGCACTTAGGAATGCTGAAACTGAACAGCAGCCAGACAGCAACTGATGAGGGCCCAACATGGGCACGAGAGTGTTTATCACAGTGTCACAGGGGATAGTACTCAGCAGGTACCCCCAAGGGCACAGAACATTGGCAGGCGGTGTTGGGGGGAAGCGTGGACACCTATGCAGGCACCCCTACCCCAGATCACGCACCATAGGCAGCCGCCTACCTGCACACTGGATGGCTTGAGACTGCACACCACCAGCACCACCAGCAGAAGGGCATGTCAGCATGGTGGCACAGGGGTACTGGTGGTGAAGGGGGGCAGTGGCAGCTGCCCAGAGCAGACCATGGCCTAGCCCTGTGTAGGTGGGTGCCATGCGCTGCAACAGACAGGCTCTGTCTGACAAACAACCATGGTATCTCCAGGGACAGCACTGTCTCTGTGAGCACAGTGTGGTGCGGTGAACACAGACAGTGTGTTCAGGAGCAGAAAGTCACAAGTTCAAGTCCCAGCTGGGGCTACTGCCAATCCAGTCCCCATATTTTACCCGCTACTAAACCGTGATAGTAAGGACAAACCTTTATTGCAGAGAACATACGCATGGTTCAAACGCCTATATTTTACCTCACCGAGCACAGACACCAGAAACATGCGCATTACCTAGAGCAGAGTCCCCCAAATGCAGTCCTGGAGGGCCACAAATCATTCAGGTTTTATGCTGTCACCAATATAAGGCCATGTCAGCATGGTGGCAGAGGGGTACTGGTGGTGGAGGGGGCAGTGGCAGCTGCCCAGAGCAGACCATGGCCTAGCCCTGTGTAGGTGGGTGCCATGCATTGCAACAGACAGGCCCTGCCGGACAAACAGTCATGGTATCACCAGGGAATGCACTGTCTCTTTGGCAACACGGTGGTGCAGTGCACACAACCAGTGTGTTTGGAGGCAGAAGGTCACAGGCTCAAGTCCCAGCAATGGTGCCTGCCAACCCAGTCCCCATATTTACCCACTACTACATCGTGCTAATACAGACAGAACCTTTATTGCAGATGACGTAAACATGCCCAAAATACCTACATTTTACCCTACAGAGCAAAGACACCATAAACAGGCGCATTACCTAGAGCAGAGTCTCCCAAATGCAGTCCTGGAGGGCCAGACACCATTCAGGTTCCATGCTGCCTCTAATAAAGATGCCTGTGCTGCATATCTATGCATCACCCCCATGGTATGCAGATGTATCTCATGCATATTCATGAGGGACAGCATGAAAACCCGAACAGTGTTTGGCACACCAGGACTGGAGCTGGGAACCTCTGCCGTAAAGCAGCAGCCAACAGGGGCAGACACACCCACACCCACAGGCTCCATTAGCCAATGCCTCCTGGAGAGGCAGGACATTGGGCCCTGTGTGCATCTCCCAATACTAGCACTTGCATACCTTAGCAATGCCACCCTACACCTGGGAATACGGTACACAGCTATCAAAAGTTTGCTATGATTACTGGCAGATAGCAATTCCTACGTTAAGCACAGTTTGCTGATTGAGCTCCATCATAGCAACCTTATTGATGTCTGTGGAGTGTGCTTCAGGTCTGGTCTCTGACAGTGTTTACCACCCGGGGGAGTGACCCCCAACAGTATTGCGTACCATATCCATGCCTGCACTGTGCCCAGAACTGGTGTGGTGGCCAGGGCTGCTAAACTCCTCTATAGTAGCACAATGCTGGCATAGGTGTGTCTGTCTATCCAGTGTGTGGTGGCTGCAAACACCCTCCACAGCCCACACTGTCAGCACTGTTGCCAGTATTGGCCTGCCAATGTGCATAATGAGGAGCAAGGTACCATGGGTATAGCCCAGACAGGGTGGCCTGGCCAGGATGCATCTGCACAGGGCATAGGGCACTGGCTGGGACATCGTAGTGCCCGGCAACCACCTGCACAGACAGGGTGGCCACAGCATGTCCTGCTGGGAGATCACTCTCACCCTGACTGTGCAGTGACCACAGCATGGCTAGGCACCCCCAGTGCAATATAGTATTTCTTTTATGTGATATTTATGGGTTTCCTTTTGGGGCCCAGTCACTGTTTTATCTGCTTGTTGTGTATGCTGACATCCCAGTTCTTGGTGCACGCATTTCCACCAGGAACATGCACTATGGACTAGCTAGCAGACTGTCTGCAGCTGGTATGTGTCTTGATGGAGCGCCTTGCAGGGTGCAGCGGCTGAAGGCTTGCTGCAGGAGAATATCAGATAGTGTTGGGGTGCAGCTTAGCATATCCAGGCCTAATGTCTGTCTGCTATTGCGTTATGGATGTGTACAGAGCTGCATTGACTGCCCTGTAGGGTGTCTGTTCCCCAGCAGGACTGGGGTTGATGGTCCCCTCTACTGCCACCATTGCAGGGAGGTAGAATGTGGATCTGTTGATGGGAGACCCTGTTTACCCCCTCAGCCCTGGAGGAGAAGGAGGAGGAGAGTGGTGGCACATAATCCTCCTAGGGGTTCGTAGGGGCTATACCTGACTGAGACATACAGATATATCCAAGGTGTGTCTGCAGAAACTACTTATCTCACACATTAGCACTGCTGGGGACCTGCAGCATGGCCTATCTCTGCTGTGGACCTGGTGCTGGGCGCCCAACCTCACCCTCAGGGTGAGTGCAGTACCTGCACAATGTGACGGTGTGTAGCTACTCTGTGCCAGTACCACACACAGTCAGTTCCCCCTACCAGGCCGAGGTGCTGTGGGGGTGCATACCCCATCTTGTGATCATCTGTAGACTGCTGATTTGCATGTGCAGTGCATCATGTGTATGGGTGGGTTTACCCTATCCTGGTGACCACAGCAGACTGTTTGTGTGGTGACTTGCAGTCCTTCTGCAGCCAGCCAGGGGTTTTCTAGCAGCTATAGAGCTGTAGCCCACTGGTTACTTCACTGCCAGTGAAGCCAGAGGTCATGGGTTCAAACCCACTGTGGGGTTATATGATAGGGCTGCCCAAAGCATTATCTATTTTTAATGTACATTAGTGCTGCCAGCAAAAACACCCTCAGCGTACTGTACCCATAAGGTGCCTCAGAGGGCGCTTTATAGGGCGCCCTATAGGGCACCTTATGGTTACCGTCCATATAAGGTGCACTATACAGTATCCTATGGAGCGACTGATAGGGTGCCCTATAGGGGACATTATAGGGTGCCGTGGCGGATAGTGCACTTTATAATGTGCCCTATGGAGTGCCTTATAGGGTGCCTTATGCGGCACCTTAGGTTACGGCACATGAGGGTGTGTTTTCTGGCAGCAATTAATAAAATACAGTGCCGCAGGAAACAATACTTACATGTCAAAACTGATGCCTCAGCCAGCCTTGTGTATTAGGCACACTGGGGATCAAACTCATGACCCCTGTATCATCACTGAGTGTCTTAACCATTGTGCTACACTGCTATTCCTCTTTGCCTGTCAGCGCACCTACTTAAGATTTTCATACGTTTAAATGCACAGTGCTGCCATCAAAAACAGTGCTATGACCTTGCTGTGCCTCATAGGGCACCCTATATGGCGCCCTATAGGCCACCCTTTAAGCAACATTGTAGGGTGCCGTGGCGGACAGTGCACTTTAAAATGTGCCCTCTGGGGTACCTTATGGGGTGCCTTATGCAGCACCTTATGTTACAGCGCTTTGAGAGTGCGTTTGCTAGCAGAAGTAATTAAAATAAAATTAAAAAGCCTCATAATGCAATATTACACATAAATGGTAGTGCTTCAGCCAGCCTTATTCATTGGGCACAGTGGGGGATTGAACCCATGACCCCTGCACCATCTGTCAGTGTCTTTACCATTGTACTTCAGCCCTGCTCCTCTGTTTGCACATCAGCGCGCCTGCTTATGCTTCCTGCGCGCGTTACTCGTGCGCTAATGTGCGTGGCGCACAAGAGCACGCAGCGCACCGTGCGCTAATCCCGTTTTGCTATTTTTGACCGGACCACCCACTCCTTTTATGGCATCCTGCAGACTAACGCGCTGCGCACGTTAAGAGGGTTTAGTAAACATACCCCTTAGCGGTTAGTGAATAATTAGCCCATTTGGTAGGTTAGAAGGTTTTTCTTCCCTGCTACCTTCCTAAGTTTGTTAAACTTTCTTTACCTTTTTATTTTTTTCTTGCCGTTTTCCCTAGACATGGACTGCTGCTCAATTTCCTGATTTTTTTTAAATTTGATTTTATTTTAATGTAAATTGCTTTTATGGAGAATTTATTGTACAGTATATTAATTGATTTGTAATTTTTTTTTAATTTATAAAGTTTGGCAAGATGAAATGCAAAAAGGCCTCTTACTTCACTAGTTTCTGATACAGTCAGTCCCATACCAGGGGTGCTCAGTTTAAGAGTTGCCTATGCAGAAATGTTTCAAAGGCCTCACTGAAATCTAAGGGATGTGATTACTAAGGGGTATGTTTACTAAACTGCAGTAATGTAGCAGTGGCTACATTAATGCGGTTAGGTAACGTTAACGTGCGCTATGACCAAAATTGTTAGCGTTCCCGGCCGCGGTAAACACCACAGAGGGTGGAAAGAGGGTGGAGAGAAGGGGTCAATGGGTGGGGAGTGGGTGGGGAGAGGCTCCCATGATACCAACGCGGGGAACTGAAGGGCTGGAAACTACCGCAAGTGAAAACCTGGTGTTACATGCACATTTGCAGGAGAGAGAAATGATTTAAGTGTCAGCAATGTACAGCCTAGGCAGGGAGCCCGAGAAAGGTGATAGTAGTGCTCCATCTGCAGCAACAGTATAGTGGCCAAGTATGAAAGGCCACTATGGTGATGGTGAAAATTGGGCATAGGAGGACTGCAGGCAGGGCATGCAGTGGGGTACAGGGTGAACTAGGCTCTGGCCCACCAGCCCTGGAGGACTGTCCTCTGTCAGCAGGACTGTGGTTGCTTGTCCTACAGCAAGGGCTCAGGCACCTGCCTTTCCACTCCCTCACCTACAAAATGGGTGGTTGTGGGTCCTTTGGGGTATATAGTGCATACTACTTTGACCCATAGAGACAGTGCTACATCCACCTCATGCGAGTATAGACACCCCCTCTGCCCTGATAACAGGTGCCCATGGCAGCCACACCCTAACACTGGGTATGCACTAATCTGGGTGGTATCAGGCTCCACATGACTGTGGAACACAGATGGACACAGACATACTTTTAGCTGCACTGCTAGGAACACCTAGCACACAATAGCAGTACTGGGGATGTGCAGCAGGACCTATCTCTAGCACCAGATGTACTGCGGACCTAGTGCTGGGTGCCCATCCTAACCCTCAGGGTGAACACAGAACCTGCACAATGGCATGGTCTGTAGCTACTCTGTGCCACTATCACACACTGTCAGTCCATTGTACCACGCTGCAGTACCGGAGAGGTGCAGACCCCATCTGGTGATCAGCTGTAGACCGCTGTTCTGCATGTGCATTGCATCTTGGGTGCTGGTGGGGTTACCCAATCCTGGCACACAGAACAGACTGTGCGGTGACCTGCAGTCCTTATGTACCCAGCCATTGCTGTGCAACAAGCCATAGAGGTATAGCCTACTGGTTAGTACAATGACATTCTAAACAGTGGTGTGGGTTTGGTTCCTTGTTGTTCCCTCTTTTCATGCTTGTCCAACTCAGATATTTTGCATGCCTGTAACAGTCATATCTTTGCGGATCCGTGCTGCCAGCCCATATTACCCTCATCACTGTTGCCAACAATCCTTCGGTCCATCTTTCAGCATCTGTCAGCTGCGTAGAGTCCTGTCTTCCTGTGCAGGCTGCCACCCCATGTCCTGCGCTGGTACCCTTTCCTGCATTGCGCCTCTTCATGCTTGTCTCGCAGTGCCTGATCTGCATGGCAACACTACTCCTCTGACCACGCATCATTGTAACTATCCTGCCACCTCTGCCTCCACTGGGGGACACGTATTCCCATCGTCTGCCACCAAGTGTCTTTCCAGTACTTTACATTGCCAACACCCTGTGCTGTGGTACAGTTGCCCCCACCATGTTTGTCAACAGTACTGGCAGCCACATGGGATGCCCGCAAATATGGCAGGTCCAGAGGCTCCCAGCTCTCCCTCCTTCACTCACCTGTTCATTGCCTTTCCTCAGTGCTCTATCTAGTGTTAGAGCTACATCTGTCTCTGTGCCTCACAGGTCATGCATGCCATCCTGAAGCACCTTGCAGCCCTTAGGGCATACTAACCTAGGGCACCGTAACCTTGTTAGGCCACCTTAACCTATGGTTCCATAGCTCAGGGTGCCTTCTACGGTGCCTTGTCCAGGGGTGCCTAATATGGCGCTTAGCCTAAGGAGCCCTATAGGGCGCCTTATGAGGCATCTTACAAGGCACCTTACAAGGCACCTTATAAGACGCCTTACTTATAAGGCACCTTACAAGGCGCCTTGTAAGGTGCCTTGTAAGGTGCCTTATAAGGCGCCTTGTAACACGTGTTAGTCTAAGGCGCCTTGTAACGTGCGTTAGCTGATATGGCTTGCTGTAACGATGCACCACTCATGCTTTTATATGGGCATCTGTATCTTTACCGCGGAACCTAACGTGGGTGACATTACTGCAGTTTAGTAAACATACCCCTAAATGTCGCTAAGAGAGCAACCAGTGGCTATCGGCACCTGGTAACAGCGCGCGGAAAGGACCGATAATGCTGCTGCAACAGGTGCAAAAGTGCTGCCAGCCATTAAGGGGAAAGGGGCTGGAGGAGGAGGGTAGGAGCAAGCGGACAGTGGGTGGAGTCAGTAAATGCACGCCAATGCTGGATCCGAATAGTGGGCATTAGAGGTGCATCTGCGGGGAGCCGAAACACCAGCTCAGAGCTGGCGTTAAGGACTCATTTTGGAGGGAGAAAGCCTTTTTCGCCCGGGTAACACCACACAGGGAGCTCATTCACATGCATGCAGTGTGTACCTCCCAGACTGGAACCCTGAAATTAGTGATAGTAGTGGTCCATTGCCAATCACAGCATGGTGCCTTTGTAACAATGGACACTATGCTGTTGGTGCCAAAGTGCCAAAGAAGGTGTCATGTAATTCAGTGGGGCTAGTCAGTTTGCTAGGTGGACTAGGCAGCCACCTAGGGTGTACATCCACGATGTCCGGTGTGACTCTGCTGTGACAGGGGTGGCACACATACATTCCGCCACTTTTATAAAAGAGTCATGTCACCACCACTGCCACCATGCAGCCATGTTAGCAGCATTTAGGGGTGGGAATGGTGTTGGCAGCAGCTTCTGCCTGGTACAGAAGATACCATTGTCCCTGCTGTGCGTGTCAGGTGCAATGCTGCTGTTTGTATTGTCAGGTCCAGGCTAAAGGGCTTTTGCTGCTGTAGCCAGACTCCCCCTGTGCAACCCCTTCCACTGCTGCCTTGAGGCTCTCCACAGCATGAAAGGGAGGATTCCTCATGTCACCCCCATTCGCAACATCCATTGTCTCATCTAGGGGAGGAGGGCGGCATGGCAATTGCTCCATGTTGTGGGGTGGCAAGGCATAAGGCAGCATCATGTATTCTCACAGCATGCCACTCCTGATCCCCTCTGACACATCCTCTCAGAGAAGGGCAGGAGTGGCATTCTAGGACTACTCGCATGTGCTCTGATGCTTCAAGGCCACCCACAGCACTGAAGTGGCTGTGCCATGCTTTCAGGGAGGGAGGGATTGAACCTTCTCAATGTGGTCTGCCAACTATGAGATTATTCCAGGACTGGCCACAAACACACATTAGGAAATGTTTACATTGGTCACTCTGCTAGATCACCCATGACCTGGAATGTGTGTGTACATCTATCCTGGTCTACCCCCTTGTACAGATGTATGGCTTTTATGTCTTTGGATTATAGCCTCCTTACTTATGCAGTAGTTATATGCATATGTGTCAGGAAGATTGTATAGTGGTTAGAACAGCTGAAACATCTGGGGCCCTGGCTCCGATATCGCACGGAAGCCGCTACCGCAGCTAAGTAAACACACCCCTTAGTTTTCCAGCAGTCTTCTCAGTGAAAAGGCAAAGACAAGAGACCTCTGATGTAAGTGATGCCTTCCAAATATTAGTTAATGACACGTGGGCAGGGGCATTTAATTTAGGAGAGATACCCACAGACCAATCCCATTTAACCACAGTATGCAAAAAAATCCATCTTCCTGGATGGACTAGCTCCTATCTTCGCCCCAGAAACAATGGGGGTGCTGGTAGATAAAAGTTTTCCAGGAAGTAGGGGAGGAGTAAGTTCTATGGAGCTAATAGAAGCCCCTTCAGAGCAATAATACAAGGGTGTAGACTGGACAGCCTGAGCCTGCAGATGTTTATCCATGGGGCCTACAACAACTGGTAACCTATCAGACTTTTTAGACTTAGGTTTCCTCTTACCTCATGTAGGTATGTATAACAAGGTTAGAAGGAAGAAACAGAAAGACCTCCCTGCAGAAACGTCAGGTGGGCTAGATTCCAACTCCACGCTACTCTTTGGTGCTCCAAGGAGCAGGCATGGCCCTTTTAGCACACCTCTTAGGGCATGCCCATGGCTATGCACCCAACGACCATTCTGTCATTAGGCCCCCAGCCTTATGAAGGACCTGGGCAGTGACATCAGGCAGCAAGATGACTCAGTCGCGCCTGCAACAGAGAGTGGAAGCAACCCCGATCCCAGCCCTACGGTATCCCATGCAACACAGGCAAAAGGTAATCTCCAACAAAGACAAGACTCCAGAGCGTGCAGCGGCAGCCAAGAGAGCAAATAGAATGCTAGGTATCATAAGGAAAGGAATGGAAAATAAAACAAAAGATATTATAATGCCTCTATACAGTTCCATGGTGAGACCGCACCTTGAATATTGTGTGCAATTCTGGTCGCCGTATCTTAAAAAGGATATAGCGTTATTAGAAAAGGTTCAGAGAAGGGCCACCAAAATGGTTAAGGGGATGGAAGGATACTCCTATGAAGAAAGGCTAAAAAGGTTAGGGCTCTTTAACCTGGAAAAGAGACGGCTGAGGGGAGATATGATAGAAGTCTATAAATTAATGAACGGAGTGGAACGGGTAAACGTAGATCGACTGTTTACGTTATCAGAATATAGGAAGACTAGGGGACATGCAATGAAGCTACAGGGTAAACTATTTAAGACTAATAAAAGAAAATATTTTTTCACTCAACTTGTAATCAAACTCTGGAATTTGTTACCGGAGGATGTAGTAAAGGCTGCTAGTGTAGCTGGGTTTAAAAAAGGTTTGGACAAGTTCCTGGAGGAAAGGTCCATAAACCATTATTAAGAAGGGACCCAGGATATCAATGCTTGACCTAGTACAAGCATTGCAGAACCTGTGTCTTTTGGGGAAACTGCTAGGTACGTATGACCTAGATTGGCCACTGTTGGAAACAGGATACTGGGCTTGATGGACCTTGGTCTGACCCAGTATGGCATATCTTATGTTATGTTCTTATGTTCTTATGAGCCTTATGAAGGACCTGGGCAGTGACGTCAGGTGTCAAGTTGACTCAGCTGTGCCTGGAATGGGAAATGGAAGCATCCCCGATCACAGCCCTCCAGTATTCAATGCAGCACAGGCTAAAGGTAATCTCCCTAACCTCCTTAACATCTCCTGTAAAGAGCTGGCTGAAATGAGTACGTTTTAAGACCCGGCCGCGAATCAGCGCGGCTGGGCACAGGCACGCGCCGGCGAGCCACGGCCAAAATTAGGGGCGGGGGAAGGCGAGGGGGGGGGGGCGGGCGAAGAGCCGCATTCAAAAAGCGCGCCCAGCGCGAGTGCGGTCTCTTTTCCAGCTCCCCCCTCCTTACATGAAGAAGCCGGACAGGATAGCAGGACCGAAGATCATCGCGGCAGAGTTAGCTGCTCACCTCCGAGCGGCTGTCCAGGAACCGGAGCCATAGTGAAACCCGTGCCGAGAGAGGCCACGCAGAGCAGCAGAAAGAAGAAAAAGCAAGCGAGGAAGAGTGCTCCGGCTGATCCACCCCCTCCACGTGGAGGAGCGAGTGTAGATCGCCGAGACTCTGCAAGAAAAAAGGCAGAAGCGATTAAAAGAAAACACAAAAGCAAGTATGGGATATATAGTGCTCAGAGAGCAGGGGAGGGGAAGGGGGGGGGTGGAAGGAAGGAGAAGTTAAAAAGAGAGCCGATAGCAGTGGGGGGGGGGGGGGCCTTTTGCAGCCGGAGGCCTACACACGGAGAGAGGAACAGGCCCAGCCTGCCAGCCAGCCAGCTAGCCAGCTTCCCTGCAGAGTAAAAGGCAGAAGCTAATAATTAAAAATAAATATATAAAAATAAATAAATAAATAAATGAATAAAACAGTGTGGTGAGCGGCCAGGACAGGCGTTACACGTGGCCAGGCCCAGAGAGCAGGAGGTGAGGAGGTTGCCCAGGGGATGAAAGGGGGGCGGGGGGGAAGGGCCGGGAGGGATGGGGGAGGGGGAGGGGGGAAAAAAGAAAAGGGCAGAGAGGTGAGCAGCCGCACATGCCCTCTTTTCTTCATAGAAGAAGTAAATAAAGGATTATAGGCATAGGAAGGGATGCTTAACAAGAAGGGGACAGAATGGCAAAGGTAATTAAGCTATATGGGCGATGTGAGGAATCTAAAGAGGCAGGGGTAGTCTAGAGAGGGAGATCTCTATTGTGAATATATGTATGTTGCTGGCAAAGGGACACGGGAGCTACGAGGTAGAAGACAGGAATATAGTAGACATCAGGAATGACAGTAACTATGCCTTTTCCCCTTGCCACTACTTAGTTATGCTATACAAAAAAAAAAAAAAAAAATGCCGGGAAGAGCATGGGACTATAGATAGCATCAGATGTGATAGTAATGTAAGTTTATTGCCTTTGCATAGCACTCTATCTTAAAGGAAAAATGCCTAGGAAGGGAGCACTAAAGGCTTCTCGGCCACGAGGCAACAGTGAGCCACGGAAGGCGGCAGCGGCATCGAAAGCACGAGCAGCGGCCGAACAAAACGCGAGAGGGACTCAGAGGGCTGTCCGCGAAGCAACGCCCCCTGCAGCTGCAGCGAAACCGCGGCAAAGGGCCAGGAAGAAGACACCTCAGCAACCAGGGAACGTGGCCCCCCCGCAGAACCAAGAACTAGACGACCTGCTCCAGATGGTCCGGGAGCAGGTTACACAGCATGGCCTGAACTCAGTTAAGCAACGGTTGGGAGCAACGGGTTCTACGAACTATGAAGTGCCATCGACGAGCACCAGCACAACCATCCCCAACCCAGCACATGGTAAGTCGGGTTGCGATAAGGGGGCGCCAGAGTCGGCAACGTCATCATCGGATAGGTCCAGTTCAGACAGTGACAGGGACATTGAATGGGCAGATGTGATGCGCTATGCACTAAAGAAAGTTAAGAGGAAGAAGAGCGCGAAACATTCCCATCCCCTCAGAGAGGCCTGGTCGGGGCGAAGTCAGAGGGGTGAAGACGACACATGCACGCCGACGGGAGCGGCCCAAAGAACGCGGATGGATTGGCATGACACTAGCCGTGATCCACGCTGCGGGGTGAGCTCCCTGGCCGTGTCAGTGCCCAAAAAGATCAAAAAGAGAATTTGGAGGAGAGAATATATTGACATATTCTCTCTCCTACTCAGGGATCAAGAGGATGAGTCAACTAGTGGAAAAGATAGGGAAAGAAGAAGCGAGAGGGACAGGAAACCAAAAATACCCAAATCCATCAACAACTGGGTGGCGGCGTTTCACCTCTTTATGAGCGTGGTGATGGAAAAAGAACCCGAAGCGGGGCCATACCTGACCAAGTACCTGGACACGATTACTCGCGCACATAAGCAATACGGGGGATGGGCCTGGCTAAACTACGATGTGAAGTTCAGGAGGAACATGGCCGACGATCCCACCCTAGCATGGCACCACAGAGTGCTGGACATGTGGGGAGAAGAAATGGCACATAATAGGCCATTGTGTCAGGACGGGTTGCAGCAGCCACTCCCGAGCACCCCATGACAACAGCCCTTTCAGGCTAACCAAGGGAGGCAAGCCAATCAGTGGCCCGGGAGACGAGCATGCAGACAGTACAACGCGGGGAGTTGTAACTGGCAGCCGTGCAAATTCAAACATTCCTGCTCGGGATGCGGGGGAGGACATCCCGCTTTCACATGTAGAGCGGCAAGAGAGGCGAAACCATATAGAGCAATGCCGCAGCGATCCACTGATGTGGGTGGCGCCAACACCCATCAGCCTTGAGCGTATGCGGCCATGGCTAAGAGCATACCCTAAGCGGGATATAGCTATTAGTATAGAGGAAGGTTTCACACGAGGTTTCCGCATTCCATCCCTAATCGTAAGGAACAGAAAGCAAGCGTGCTTACAAAAAACCCACCATCCGTCCAACAACATAACGAGATCGCCCGCAGCAAAATAACAAAAGAATTAGGTATGGGGAGAATAGCTGGTCCCTTCCAGTCACTCCCATTCAAGGACCTAATTGTTTCCCCATTGGGAGTGATACCCAAAAAGGAGCCAGGACAATTTAGGTTAATTCATAACCTATCATACCCCGAGGGACAGTCCGTCAATGATTACATTGATCCGGCATTATGCTCAGTTAAATATGCAACCATGGACCAAGCGATTACAATCATCCGAAGTAAGGGGCCCCGAGCGCAACTAGCGAAGGCGGACATTGAGTCCGCGTTCCGCCAATTGCCGGTTCACCCTGAATCTTTTCCACTGTTGGGCTTCTCGTTCAATGGGGAGTTCTTCTATGATAAATGTTTGCCCATGGGATGCGCAGTATCATGTGCATACTTTGAACAATTCAGTTCCTTCATACACTGGGTGGTCGAAGATCTGGCCGGCCCCAATACGGTGGTGCACTACCTGGACGATTTCCTATTCATGGGGAAAAGACCGGGATGAATGCAAAAGGATACTAGATATCTTCGAGCAGACGGCACGGGAGTTTGGAATCCCGTTAGCAAAGGAGAAGACAGAGGGCCCAAAAAGCGTCCTCACTTTCCTGGGCATACAATTAGATGTGCCGGCGCACAGGTCGCGCTTGCCAGCTGAAAAAGTGCTCAAGTTGAGTAAAGAGATGCAACTATTGCACAGCCAGCGAAAAGCGACACTACGGCAATTCCAGTCCATGCTAGGCCTCCTTTGCTTTGCGTGCAGAGTGATACCCATGGGGAGGGTGTTTTGCCGGCGTCTGGCATGGGCGACAAGGGGTATCGCAAAACGATACCACCGCATCAGAGTCACCAGGGAGATGCGTGAAGACCTCCAGGTCTGGTTGCAATTCCTTCGCGCTTTCAATGGCCTGGCCTTTTGGCAAGCGCCCCCGATATCCAATGCCGAACTGGAATTCTTCATCGACGCCTCGGGGGGGATCGGTTTCAGCATATATTATAAAGGGGCGTGGTGCTCAGAGACGTGGCCCAAGGAGTGGCACAGTGTGGGAATCACCAGGGACATCACGTTCTTGGAGTTGTTCCCTATAATGGTATCCCTTTGTATCTGGGCCCCTGAGCTCGCCAATAGGGCTATCACCTTCCGCATCGACAACCTAGCGGTGGTGTGGGCGATAAATAATATGAGAGCCAAAACGCCAAGGGTAGTGGCGCTCTTAAGGCGAATAGTCTTGCTCTGCCTGGCGCATAATATAACCCTGAGAGCCATCCACATCGAGGGCGAGAATAATAACATTGCTGATGCTCTTTCTCGTTCTAAGATCAGGCTTTTTCACCAGCTGGCGCCCGAAGCCGACGGAGTCAAGACAGCGGTCCCGTATCAAGTCTGGGAGTTTGGTCCACCGAGATCTGGGAGCTCCTGCTGGGAGCGTTAGCCGAGAACACCCAGCGCAGATACATAGCGGCATGGGAGCAATACCAGACTTTTTGCGGTGAGGCACACATTAAGCTGGAGGACAGACTAAAAGTGGCAACAATAGTGCGATGGATTCTGCACTGCAAAACCAATGGCTGCACAAGGGCCGCGGTGCAGGTCCGCTTAGCGGCTGTGTCCTTTTTTGCAAAAGCGATGGGGAAGCAGAGCCCCACGGCTGGGTTTATTGTACAAAAGGTGATGAGAGGCTGGTCCCGGGAACAGCTGCAGAAGACGGACAAACGCCGCCCGATCACGCATCAGATGCTCCAACAACTGATGGTACTCACCAGCCTGGTGTGCTATGACGACTACGAGACGAGGTTGTTTAGATGCGCCTTCTCCTGGGCCTTCTACGGAGCCTTTCAGGTAGGGGAGCTCGTAGCATCCTCAGCATCAGAGCAAATGACCCCACGCGGAGGGCTAGTAAAGCAGGATGTGTGCATAAGCACTAGAGCGATAGTGTTGCAGTTACACAAGTCTAAGACTGACGCGGAAGGAAAAGGGGTGCAGGTGGTGCTGTCGGCCATGCACAATGACCCGTCATGCCCAGTCCAAAATGCGTTAGCATACCAACAAGTAAGGGCGCGCTCAGAACACCATTGGTTCATTCACGCCAATGGAGCACCCTTATCACGTTTTCAATTCAGCAGAGTACTCAAGCTCATAATAGAATGCACGGGACGGGATGCAAGCTTATACGGCTCGCACTCCTTTCGCATTGGGGCTGCTTCTACGGCGGCCAGCATCGGAATGACTCGAGAGCAGATAATGAAAATAGGCCGATGGCGCTCGGATAGATACAAATTGTATATACGTCCAGCGCCATAAGGCCAAGGATGCAACTTCAAAAAAAAAAAAAAAAAAGAGAATTGAATAGATACATACCCCAGTTAAAGACGATAGTGACGGACTATGAGCGGGTGGCGGGGATAAAGGAAATGTGACTAAGTGAATATACATTGCAAGGATGATACTGTTATAATCATAATTTCTGGTTGTGCTCCATGCAGGAATAGGCTACGACAGAGGGCCGCGTGAAGTGTGGATGTGTGGCCATTCATTTGTTCACTGGGCACAGAAGAGGGCGCGATGTAGACCAATGGGATTGAACCTAGGACTTCCATGTGCAGACGTGGCCGTATTGTGGCTGGGACGACGGGGTATGGTGTGGGACCAGCTAATGCCGTCCTTGCTCCAAAGGGGGAGATCCGCAAGGAACCCAGCGATAATTGTGATCCACTTGGGAGGCAACGACCTCGCATCCACACGCAGCGTTGAGCTCACCAAGAGGATGCAAGGCGACCTCCTAACGCTGGCAAACACATTTCCGGAGACGCTATTGGCATGGTCTCACATCACACCCCGACGAGTGTGGAGGGGCGAGAACTCTCATAGGGCAGTGGAGAGGACTAGAAGAAAAGTGAACAGATGGATGGCCCGCTTCATGGGGTCCATAGGGGGATGCGCCATCGCGCATGACCTAATAGAGGAGAGATGCCCCGGGCTGTTCCGCCCTGATGGAGTGCACTTGTCCGACATCGGAATGGACATTTTTCTCTGCGACATACAGGATGCGATAGAACGTCTATGGAGGAAGCGGATGTTGGCCACAGCGGCGCGTTGATGTGTGGGGCCCCGACAACAAGCGAGGAGTCGCTGTTGACGGGGTTGGCAGGAGAAACGCACCCGGGGAGAGAACACAGCCTAGGCCTTAAGTAAAGGGGGAGAGGTACGGGAGAGATACACGGACCTCACCCCGGAGAGACGGAGATGGTGGACAAGAACACCACGCAGAGAGCCCCCCCTTTGCCTTGCTTCGACGGCGGGCAAAAGGGGGGGGCAAGGAGAAAAAGTTGCCAAGGCTGCTTGAACGGCAGACGCAACAGCTTTTCGGCTGAAGGACACGAAAGACTAAGGGACGGAGAAAAGCTTTCACGGCTAAAGAAGTTCCCTCCTGCTATAGGCAAAAGGCGGCAGGATAGGGGCTGTGTTTCTCGGGGGGGCAAGAAAAAGAAAAAGAGGTGATTTTACCTATCCTGCAGTGTAAATAGCTCATGTATATAGTTAACCCAGTTATCCAAGTTTCTTTTCCCTGTTCAATGTAAAACCAGACACCTTGTCGTATGGTAGTTATGTTACAATGTAAACCGCGCTGATGCCGAATAGCGCGGTATATAAGAAACTGTAATAAATAAATAAATAAATAAAATAAATATAAGATATTGTAGACTGTGTCTTGCTGACGGTCACGTGCATGCTGTGGCCAACAGTTGTTATGTACTGTTAAATACCATTGTTGTTAGTATACCACTGTTGTGAATAAAAGCGATATGATTGGTGAAAGAACCCCATGGCGTAAGGTGGTGCTTCATGGGGGTGGGGGTTGGGGGGGGAAAAAGGGGGGAAGGACTGCGGCGGTCATGCCGGTTGCGTGGCTGTGTTGACTCAGCTGTGCCTGGAATGGGAAATGGAAGCATCCCCGATCACAGCCCTCCAGTATTCAATGCAGCACAGGCTAAAGGTAATCTCCCTAACCTCCTTAACGTCTCCTGTAAAGAGCTGGCTGAAATGAGTACGTTTTATGTTTCATCTGTTTTTTAAGAAAGACACAGTCCACCCTAGGGTGTGGGCACAATTACACACTCCAGGGAAAAATACTTCCAAAACCAGAAGACAACAGCATCATTTTTTTTATCATTTTACACCCCAACCCCTCCCCCACTTTGTTCCTAATAAAGCAAGCAGGCTCCTAGGGGAATCTGAACATACAAGAGTACCAACTCCAAATAACAACAGACTGTGCATTCATATCTTAGTACAAAGGCCAGTCTGAGGTATTTACCCCAGGCACCGAGACACCTCAAAGCACCGATATCCATTCAGCATCTAGGTCCACCAACTCATCCATCCAGGTCCCCCCCCACACACCCCTTCCCATTAACCCTCCCTCATAGCCCTGTGGTTGCTATCCCCACTACTGCCACCACAGCCTTGGCCAATCTCCAGCCCAGTTTGGAGACCCACCATACAAATTATTCAAAACCATACTCCGGCCCCTTGGGGATAACCTCTGAATATAAAGGTCTCAGATGGCTAGAGATTTTTGAACATTTTTCCTGACTTCCCTAGCCCATACTATGTCCAACTGCATATGCTGATGCAACACATTCCACCACTGTCAGCAACTAGGCGGTGTATCACTCTTCCAGGCCAATAGAATAATCTTTTTAGCCAATGCCCAAGACAATGTTACCTACCTCTGCCCGCCGGTGCCTTGTAACCCCATCCCCTCCAGGATACGAAACAAGCACTCTGAGGGGTCAAACACCACGAACATTGTCATAAAAGAATGTACTTCCCTCCAATGGGACTGTACATGGGGACATGACCAAAACAGATGTCACAAAGAGGCATTGTCTGTACCACATTTTGGGCAGTGAATGCAATCTGAGTATTCCATCCATTGCAGTCACGCCAGTGAGAGATATGCCCGATGTAAAATTGTGCACTGCATATCTTTCAGGGACCAGAGTCATTAACTTAGGGATTTTGCCAATAAGGCACAATAAATCCTCTTCCATCATATTAATTCCCAAATCAGTATTCCACTTGTCTACCAAATGCTGACAAGTCGTCTGGGGGTAGGTATCCGCAAAGGAGCTCTGGACTCTAGATATTGTGACCTTCACTGTCTCCTCAGATAAAAATCATTCCCAAGATCAGTACAAAAATCACGCAATAAATTGTCCCGATCCAGCTTCCCAAAGCAAGCACGCTTTAAAACCTATACTTGCCAGGGTGTAACTATAAATCTCAATCTGGACAATTTTGGTCATATGCATTCTCTGTATGAAATGGGGAATACACTATAGATTTTTCACCTGACCAGGCAATGCCCTAGTCATGCCCTTGACTTGCTCCCTTGCAATTTCTACATCTGATAGATATCCGTGTGTACATTTAGCTTTATCAAAAAATCACCCTCTACACATGCATGCTATTTCCCCATGGAAAGGCTAGAGTTTCCATATGGAAATTGTGAATAAGGAATCTAAAATGACTCCCACAGCTAAGACCATAATCCATTTCTCCTCTCTTAGACTATTGCAACCTCCTCCTTGCTAGTCTTTCTCTGAATCATTTCTCCCCACTTCAATCTGTTAAAAACTCTGCTGCACAGCTAATCTGCCAGTTTCACTATGCTCATGTCACCCCTCTTCTCAAGTCATTTCATTGGCTCCCTATCCTACTGGCCTGTAAGTGCCTTCATTTAGCTGCTCCTCACTACATTTCCTGTCTTCTCTCGCCCTACACCCCTCCTCGGGAACTCCACTCTTCTGGCAAATCCCTTCTATCTGTGCCCTTCTCTTCCACTGCCAACTCCAGACTAAGATCTTTCTACTTGTTGCTCCTTATGCCTGAACAAACTCCTCCTACCGTATATGTTTTCTTATCATTCCCCTAGATATACATTAGTCCCCAGTTGTTGTGCTGTCTGTCTTGACTGTTGCAATGTCTGTCTTGACTAGATTGTAAGCTCTTATTATCAGGAACGGTCTCTTACATGTCACTGTAAAGTGCTGCACACACCTTATAGCACTATGCAAATGATAAGAAGTAGTAGTAGGAGTAGCTTTCAGCTGTTGCTCTTGTTTTCTATTTCTGTACAAATGTTTAATGTTTTAATTACCTGCGGTCTTTGTCCACCCAGCCCCATTGATCCTACTTTAAATCATGAATGTTGTAGAACAGGCTAATGTAGAAAAATTATTTACTCTTTGAAAACTAGAAAAAGTGGATACTTCATGAAACCAAGGGGTATGTTTACTAAATGGCCGTAAAGAAGCAAGTGTTCCATTAGTGGGTGATAACAGTGCATGTGCACACTTACCATGTGCAAAAGGTCACTTTAGCGGGCGCTAACGGCACCAGCAGCACCTATGGGTGGAGAGAAGGCGTGCACATGGTGGAGAGCGGGGGACAATGGCTGGGGAGTGGGTAGGAACAAGGCTTGCTCCCTTAACGCAGGCACCTTAATGGCAGGAACTCTAACGCATATCAAAACCTGGCTCTATTAGCCGCAACAGCATAGTGACCAAGCATGAAAGGGCACTATGTTGATGGTGCAAATGGGGGCAAAGGAGGTGGCACATGGGTCATGCAGTGGGGGCTGCTGGTACACAGGGGGACCAGGCAGCTGTCTAAATGGCACATAGGACCATAAGTCTACAAAATATGCCAAACTGTGCCAGACCAAAGTCCATCATGCCCAGTATCCAGTGTCCAACAGTGCACAATCTAGGTCACAAGTAACTAGCAGTTTCCCCAAAAGATGAGTCAACTCCGACTCGACGGCACTTAAGAACAACAACAACAACTGTAATGGGGCAAGCAGTGCATAGCTCAGATCCTGTTTAGCAATGGTTTATGGTTTCACCCAGGCCTGTGCCTTCAACGCTCACAATTCCAACAAGCTGAGCGTCTCTGGGCAAAATACCCTTCACCTGTCACAATGTCTCGGTTTAAACAGTTGTATGCGGATTACCGTTCTTCAGTCCAGTCTGCCAAATGTTCTTTTTACACCTCAGAAATTGCCGAGGCTGCAAACTCTACAAAGCAATTGTACTCGATATTGTGCAAACTCTCTTGTACCACTACTACTTCTATTTTGCAGGCTGTAGCACCGGTCCCTTCATCACTTGCTTCTTTTTTCACTGAAAAAGTCCACAACTTGCGCTTATCTTTCCCTAATCCTCCGCCTTCTCCTTTATCTCCTCCACCCCCCATCTTCTCCTCCTCCTTCCTTGCCTGCCTCCTTTGGGACGGTAGTCTTTTCTGATCCAGCATATCAGGCCTCTCCCCTTTCTAATCGAGCAGTAGCTCATACCTGGTCTTCTTTCCACCCCATCACTTCTGCCAAATTATTTACAACCCTGTCTAAATCCAGTTCCCTCACATTGGCTGACTCAGCCTTCCTTACAATTGGTGCCTATTATTGTTTCTATTCTAAATAATAGTCTGTCATCAGGGTGCTTTCCATCTCTGTGGAAATCTGCTATTGTCCATCCCCTCCTAAAACAACCCTCACTTGATCCTTCTGTTTTATCCCATTGGCGTCCCGTTTCGAATCTCCCCTTCTTGGCTAAATTGCTTGAACGTTTTGTGTTTTCCCAACTAGCATCTCATGTGGAGTCTACCAATGCCCTTCATCCCTGGCAAGCAGGTTTACGGGCAGGACATAGTACAGAAACTGTTCTCCTGGCTTTATTAAATGAAATTCACATTGTCCATGACCGTGGAGATACCACACTTCTTGTCTCTTTAGATTTATCCGTGGCATTTGACCTAATTGATCACCAGACTCTTCTCTCTTGTCTGTACGATGCTGGTTTACAGGGCATGGTGCTGAAATGGTTCCGATCCTTTCTCACTTCCAGTTCTTTCATTGTCCATCTTAATAATCAGTCCTCTTCCCCCTTTACTTTAGTATGTGGAGTGCCCCAGGGCTCTGTCCTTTCCCCTTTGTCATTCAATATTTTCCTTGCCCCTTTGACACTTCTAATTCAACAATATCCAGTTTCAACATACATTTACACCGATGATATTGTGCTCCTCTTCCATACTGCTCCGGTCAATCCAGATATTTCACAAGTCAACAAGTGTCTTACTCATATTGCCTCTTGGCTTGCCGCTAATTTTATCCATCTGATCCCTGCTAAGTCCACAGCCATGTGGGTTTCTCTGAGCACTTCATGTCCTACTGTTGCCCTTCAAATTAACTCTGCCTCTATCCCACTCACCTCCTCCTTCCGTTAGTTAGGCGTGACCTTGGATTCCTCCCTTTCCTTTCACAACCATGTGTCAACCCTGTGTGGAGGAGTGGCCTAGTGGTTGGGGCAAGGTACTTCAGGCTGGAAGGTTGGGGGTTCAAATCCCACTAGAGGAAAGCAACCTTGGATCAGAAGGACTGGGGTTTCTAGCCCCACATGTGCTCCTTGTGGTCTTGGGCAAGCCACTTAACCCTCCATAGCCCATGTTCCCTGTAAAATAGTTATCTCCAAGTTATAATGCCCTGTTCAATGTAAACTGCACTGATGCAGAATAGCACAGTATATAAGAGAATGTAAATAAACAAGCCCTTACTTGCCACTCCTTTTTTTGCTCTACGTCAAATCAGAGCAGTTCGTTCTTTCCTTCCTCCCAGTTCACTCACTACTCTAGTATTAGCCTTGGTCATAAGTAGGTTAGACTATTGTAATACAGTCCTTGCCAATTTACCCTCCTATCAGCTTCAACACTTACAGTTAATACAAAATACAGCAGCCCGTCTTATTACATATGCTCACTGGTCCGATCATATTACCCCCCTCCTTTACCATCTTCACTGGCTGCTTCTTCGCATCAGGTTCCAATATAAATTCCTGATTGTGACACATTGGGTTATTCGTACAGCAAACCCACTTTATTTGTCTGATCTCATTTCTCTCCACACCCCCTATCGTCATCTCCATTCATTGCATGCAAATCGGCTATCCTTACCTTCCCCCTCCAAAGCCCATTTAGAACAGACTCGACGTGCCGCTTTTTTCTTCCTCAGTCCCGTACTTTGGAACGCCCTGCCATCCTCCCTCCTTTTAGAACCCTCATACCCAAAATTCAAAAATTTGTTAAAAACTCATTTGTTTGAACAGGCCTTCGACCCTCCCCTGTGATACCCTCTGTATACCCTACTTAAGTATTGCTCTCTTGTATTTGCTAATGATCTACTACTTCTATCCTTTTCTATATTATTATGGCGTTCTTTTCCATTTTCCCATAGCGTAGACACGTTTTACTCATTGTAAACCTCCCTAATGTCTTGACAAGGGCGGTATATAAAGTGCAAATAAAGATAAAGATAAACCCAGCAACACTGACAGCTTTTACCACATCCACTGCTAATGGATTGCAGGGTTTGATTACGTGTTGACTAAAAAAATATTTCTACCTAGAAAACCCAAATGGGTTACACTGTAGCTGCATTGCAGGTCCCCTAGTCTGTCCACAGTCTGATGGCATAAAAAAGTGACCTACTTTTACCTGTTCCACTCCAGTCAATAATCTATAGACCTCTATCATATCTCCCCTCAGCCGTCTCATCCCCAGGTCGATGAGCCACAACATTTTTAGTCTCTCCACAAAGGGGTATTCTCCAATCCGCAGAACCATCTGTGATATTCATCATGATCCCACAGTGACAGTGGCAGAACACAGTCCTGCTACTTCTGTGGAAAGGCAATGTGCCACACAGGGTGCTCCAAGGGTTCTGGCACCCCAGGCAGAGATCTAGGCTGTCTTCCTCCCCCCCTGCTGCCACAGAGGCCAGCTATGGGGGAAGAGGCTGATAGTGCCAGATGCTGTAGCCCTCCAAGTAGCTGGAAAATGCAGGTACCTGGGAAAATACTACAGCAGTGACTGTCATCCTCCCCCCAAGATGTATCGGTGGCAGGCAGTGATGGGGGCCCTGCATGGGCAGCTGGTGGAGGGGCTGCATGGCCATCCATGTGTGCCCCTGCCCTCCCCATCCAGACCTTTTGCCCAAGGTGCCCGCCAAACCTACATGTTTAACATGCTGGGACTGTGACCACCACCACTGACAGTGTATGGACATGTCTGCATGGTGGGGTGTTGGTGGTGGCGTGGGAAGTGGCACCAGCCTTCAGCAGACAGAAGCCTTGTCTTGGTCCTGTGCATTGCAGCATGTGCCAAAGGTCAGCTGAAGAGAAGCATGTCAGCAACAGGAGTTGCCTGCCCTAAAAGGCAGCTCTGTGGTGTAGCACACACAGTTGATGTGTATATGTGCGAAGTGTCACAGGTTTAGGTTCGTGCTGGGGTTTCTGTATTGCATATTCCTGTGGACAAAGTTTAGCTGATAATGTAAGTACAGCTCCAGCTGTGCAACCCTCAAGGAGATGGCCAGAAAGGGTGGAAACACCCACCAGCAGCACTGATAGGCTCCACTATCCACAGCTGGTTGGAGGCTAATAGCACACGGTAATATAGCACGTGCAAACAGAGCACACGTTATCAATCCTTGAGCTGACATTGAGACAGGAGTGTCAAGCAGGAATGCCAACCATCTCCACTTTTGCTCTATACACCAATGAGAGTGTATGCTTGTGTGTATGGCTCCCCTTTGTCCTTGGCTTTCTGCACTGCATTTTGGCTCACATTGTCTGAGTTTTCCCAGCCTTTTTGGAAAATGTGAATAAGGCAAGCAGAGGATTGTGGGTATCACCTGAAACAGCACAGATTGGCCTGGATGTGTCTACCACAATGGTAGGCTGAGATGCCATTGTGCCTGTCTGCCACGTGCATTGCCTGGATGGCCACTGTATGTTATGCTGAGATGGCACTCTCACTTGACCAAAAAGTGACCATGGCACGGCTATGTATCCACATAGCTCTATTATAATGTTTGGTTCCAGTGATGTGGATGAATTCTTTGTTTGGGGATGCTGCTCGCTGAGTAAATGGCTGGCTGTCAATGCTGAGTATCTCAAGACGGAGTGCTCGTGGTCACATTATGCACATGCCATGCATGCTGACCAGCAGACATACTGTAGCTGGTTTGTGCTTGGCTGACACAGTCCAGTGAGGGGCAGTTTTTCTGCTCTGCTGTAGTCAATTGTTAATCCTCAGTGGTTGGGGCAGGAGTGGTTCATGGCCTATTCACTGGGGTCCTGGCAGGGCAGTAGTTGTAGCCATATCCCCACACCAGCGTATACACCCCCCACTGCAGTGGCTGTCCATAGCAGCAGTATATGAACACTAACCACTAGCCTACACTGTTATCAGAGGGTAAATGTCCATCATGTGCAGAATACAGGGCAAAGCAGCTGCTGTCACCATCCCCTACAGCAGGGGTAGGGAACCCTGGTCCTGGAGAGCCGCAGACCAGCCAGGTTTTCAGGATATCCCTAATGAATATGCATGAGATATATATGCATTAGAGATATCCTGCCAACCTGACTGGTTTGTGGCCCTCCAGGGCTGGATTTGGAGACCCCTGCCTTACACCTCTGTCATTTAAGATTGTGAGTGGGCAAGGTGCAGATGTCCAAGACATCAAAAACGTTAGATAGAATGTGTCACATTCCTCCTCACTTCTCACCACCACCAAAATATTGTCTATTAGACAACTTTTTGGTGGTGGTGAGAATCGAGGAGGAATGTGACACATTCTATATACCCTTTCGATGTCTAGGACATCTGCACCTTGCCCACTCACAATCTTAAATGACAGAGGTGTAAGGCAGGGGTCTCCAAATCCAGCCCTGGAGGGCCACAAACCAGTCAGGTTGGCAGGATATCTCTAATGCATATATATCTCATGCATATTCATTAGGGATATCCCGAAAACCTGACTGGTCTGCGGCTCTCCAGGACCAGGGTTCCCTACTCCTGCCCTACAGCATACAAGAAACCAAGGAGAAAAAGCATAACACATTGCAAACAATAGCTGCCACACACTAGCAGTGATATGGACTGGCAGCAGAGACCATCTCTAACAGTGCAGGTTCAGTGGACCAGGTGCTGGGCACCCCTCCTCACCCTCAGAATGATAGTTGAAGCCACTCTGCAGCATGGCTTGCTGTCGTTATGTGCATGTAGCACATGCAGCCAGTGTGTCTTAGGGGCATGTTTACTAAACATTCCTAACGTGCGGGGCCGCGGTAGTGTGCCTGTGCCATATAAGGAGTGGGCGGGTCAGGCAGAAAAAAGAAAAGAAACGGGAGTAAGCGATCGCACATTTGCGCGGCGCGCTAATGTGCGCCGTGCAAAATAGTGTGTGGGAAGGCTAAGTGGCGCCCTGATATGCACACACAAAGGAACAGAGTCATAGTACAATGGTTAAGACACTGACAGCTGGTGCAGCTGCCATGGGTTCAATTCCCCATTGTGTGCAACAAAAAGGGCTGGCTGAGGCATTAATTTTAATGGGTAAAGGTGCTTTAGGAGGCATATTAATTTTGAGCGGCATAAGGCAGTGCGCTGATGCCCAAGCACAGGACCAGAGCCACAGCACAATGATTAAGACACTGACCAATGGTGCAGGGATCAGGGGTTCAATCCCTCACAGTGCCCAATGAAGAAGGCTCACTGAGGCAGTGCATATTATGGGGATGAGTGCTGTAGGGGGCAATTTATTTTTATTTCAGTTATCACTACTAGCAAACGCACTCACAAAGCGTGTTAACATAAGGCGGCCCATAAGGCACATGTTAAAGTTCACTGTCCGCCAAGGCACCCTAGAATGTCCCCTATAGGGCACCATATATGTTGCATCACAGGATAAGGTATAGTGCACCTTATATGGACAGCAACCATAAGGTGCCCTATAGGGCGCCCTATAAAGCACCCTCAGAGGCACCTTATGGGTACAGTACACTGAGGGTGTGTTTGATGGCAGCAACATATGTACATTAACTCTAAAAAAAGCTTTGGACAACCCTATCAAATAACCCCACTGTGGGCTTGAACCCATTACCTCTGGCTCCACAGGCAGTGAAGTAACCATTGGGCTACAGCTATATAGCTGCCAGCAAGCCCCTGGCTGGCTGCAGAGAGCCTGCATGTCACCACACAGACAGTCTGCTGTGGTAACCAGGATAGGGTTAGGCCACCCATACTCATGATGCACTGCACATGCAAATCAGCTGTCCACAGATGAACACAAGATGGGGAATGCACCCCAACAGCTCCCCGGCCTGGTAGGGGGACGTGTCCGTGTGCACCCACACAGCACCTTGGCCAGGTAGGAGGTACTGACCGGGTGATTAACTGGCACAGAGTAGCTACACACAGTCACATTGTGCGGGAACTGTGCTCACCCTGAGTGTGCGATGAGGCGCCCTGGACCAGGTCCACAGCACCCTCCATGGTTGAGAGAGGCCATGGCAGAGCTCCAAAACAGTTGTAATCTGTCAGATAGGTAGTTTCTGCAGGAACACCTTGGATATCTCTGTCTGTCTCAGTCAGGGGAACCCCCATGGACCCCTAGGTGGGCCATCAACCACAACCACCCACCCCGAGGGTGGCAAACAGGGTCTCCCATCAACAGATCTGCCCCCCCCCCCCTGCAATGTTGGCAGTACAGTGGACCATCAACCCCAGTCCTGTTGGGGAACAGACACCCTACAGGGCAGTCCAAGCAGCCCCACACACAACCAGACCACAATATCAGACAGACAGTAGGCCTGGATATGCTAAGATGCACCCCACCACCATCTGATATTCCCCTGCATCAAGCCATCAGCCACTGCACGGCACTCCAGCAGGGCACATACCAGCTGTGAACAGTCTGCTGGTTAGTCCCACTGGAAATGCATGCACCCACAACTGGGATGGCAACACACACAAGCAGATACATCAGTGACTAGGCCCCAACAGGTGACCCATATATATCACATGAGGGAAATGCTATGAAGCACTATGGGGGTGCCTAGCCATGCTGCCGTCACTGCACAGTCAGGGTGGAGTGAAAGCCCAGCAGCACATACAGAGGTCACCCTGTCTGTGGAGGTGGTGGACGGCCACTACAATGTCCCTGCCAGTGCCCTATGCCCTGTGCAGATGCATCCTGGCCAGCCCACCCTGTCTGAGCTATACCCATGGTACCTTGCTGCTCATTATGCACATCATCAGGCCAAAACTGGCAACAGTGCTGGCAGTGTGGGCTGTGGACAGCGTTTGCAGCCAACACACACTGTATAGACAGACACACACTCCCACACGTATGCCAGCATTGTGCTACTATAGAGGGGTTCAGAATCCTTGCCCACCACACCAGTCCTGGGCACAGTACAGGCATGGGTATGGTATGCAGTACGGTTGGGGGTCACTCCCCAGGGTGGTAAACACTGTCAGGGGCCAGACCTGACGCACACACCGCAGACATCAGATAGATTGTTATGATGGAGCTCAAAGAGCAGACTGTGCGTAATGTAGGGATATCTATCTGCCAGTACTCATAGCAAACGTTTGAGAGCTGTGTACCATATACCCAGGTGTAGGGTGACATTGCTAAGGTATGCAAGTGCTGGTATTGGGTGCTGCACGCAGGGCCCAATGTCCTGCCTCTCCAGGAGGCATTGGCCAATGGGGCCTGTGGGTGTGGGTGTGTCTGCCCCTGTTGGCTGCTGCTGTACGGCAGAGGTTCCCATATCCAGTCCAGGTTTGCAATACACTGGTTGGGGTTTCCTGCTGTCCCTCATGAATATGCATGAGCTACATCTACATGCCATGGGGGTGGTGCATAGATATACAGCACAGTTATTTGTATGTGTGGCAGCATGGAACCTGAATGGTGTGTGGTCCTCCAGGACTGCATTTGTGGGACTCTGCTCTAGGTAATACCCCTGGTCATGGTGTCTGTGCTTGGTGGTGTAAAAGATGGCGTATGACCAATGCGTATGTCCCCAGCAATAAAGGATAGCCCTTACTAACATGGTTTAGTTGTGGGGAAAATATGTGGACAGGATTGGTAGTAGCCCCAGCTGGGCTTTGAACCTGTGATCTTTTGTTCCTGCACACACTGTCTGTGTGCACTGCACCACTGTGTTGCCACGGATGTGCTGAATTCCCTGGGAAGTCCATGACTGTACATCTGACAGGGCCTATGTTGCAGTGGACGTGCCAGCCTGCACATGGCTCGGCCACTGTCTTCTGTGGCTAGCAGCCACTGCCCCCTCCACCACCTGTACCCTACCGCCAACATGCTGGCATGTCCGTATCTTGGAAAAGCATATGACCTGATTGCGTTGTGGCACTCCAGGACTGCATTTTGGGGACTCGGCTGTCGGTAATGCCCATTGTTATGGTGTGTGTGCGGTGTTGGGTACAAAATGGGTGTGTGAACCATGCTTATGTTCTCTGCAATAAAGGAGTGTCTGTACTATCTCTGTTTAGTGGTGGGTAAAATATGGGGACTGGGTTGGCAGGAGCCCCAGCTTGGATTTGAACCTGTGACCCTCTGGTCCTAGAGGTACTGCTTCTGTCCGCTGCACCACATTGTGGCCACAGTGATAGTGCAGTCCCTGGGGGTGGGAAACCTGACCAACAGAGTCAAAAACCCTGCTCTGCACATTTGTACTGTGCGCTCCGTCACCATGTCTGGTGACATAACTGCAAATACACCCCTCAACCGACCACGAACAACTGGGGATAAATATAACCAAGCTGGGCAACAGTGATATTAATGGGCAACCATAGCAAACACTCCCAGGAAGGCTCAGAAACAAGGAAATGGTTTTTGGAAGGGTCTCCCCTCCGTAGCCCCTTCCAACCTTCATTTCATTTTCTTTGAGCTTTCCTGGGTGTGTTTCTTATGTTTGCCCATTATTATCGGGGTTCCCCAGCTGCCTTCCTATTTTTAATGTGTTTGTTTGGGTCTTTTTCTATCTGTATTTGCACTTTTGTTCTGTGCACATGTATCACACTGCTCACGTTTTGCAGGTTTCCCAGGTTTCCCTGTACATTGCTGACGCGAAATGGTTTCTCTTCCCTTTAAATGCCCTCTACCGTGAGTGTTTCACTCGCGCTATTTTTAACCTGTGAATTCGGCCCCGATCATGTGCGGGGAGCCTCTCCCCTCCCCTTCCCCGCCCATTGACCCCGTCTCTCCGCCCCTCGGGAGCCTTCCTCCGCCCTCAGAATGCCTTTCCACGCCTCTATCGGACATTTGCGGGCCGGGTACTTGTGCGGGGTGAGTTGGTGCGGCGCGCAATTGTGCGGGGCCCACGCGCACTTTTGCGGGGCGTTTAAGAGTGTTTCTGAGCGTTTGAGTGCCGCGTTTCCGTGCGCTATTGTGCGGCACGCAATTGTGCGGCTTTTAGTAAACATACCCCTTAGTGAGCTTATATGCTGGATCAGTGACTTCTCCATTAATTTTTCAGCAGCAGACCGCTGTTTTGCATGTGCAGTGCCTCATGTGTAGTGGAGGGCCCAACCTATACCTGCATAGACAGAAGACAGTTTGATCAGAGATCTGCAGGCTGTGTAGAATTGTATGGATGTGTAGCCTACTGGTTGGTGCAATGTCTTGCATGGTCAAAGGCCTGGGGTTTGATTTCCACTTGTTCATTTTGTGCCTGGGTGTGCTTGCCCACCTTGCATAGTCCTGGCTCTGCTGTGACCTTCAGGCAATCATTCTTCTACATTTCTATGCATTATGGTGACACGTTGGGTAGCCCAACATAGCATTCCCCATCATGGACATCTGTGAGCATTGCTTTAGTGGCTCTGCTATGGTGCATTGCAGTGGGTCAATGATGTATATGCAGCAGATGACTGGGTCAACTGGTATAGATGTGTTTCTGTTTTGCCATCATTGTGACCTCCCAGCTTTATGTAAAGAGGATATATCTCATACATTCAGGCACCTAACACTCATTGCATAGCCATCCCCTGCACTGTTCTGCCATCATTACTTGCCCTACATGGAGCAAATGGGTTCAACTTGTCACTTTCTATAATGACACTCTGTTGGGTGTATTGTCTTGCAGTTGCACAGGCTGAGGCACCAGTCCCACCCGCACAAATGGTGTTTCATGTACTCCATGGCACTGCTACTTTTGGTTCACACGCACCAAATGCTTTTGGCCTGTATGATCTCATACATCCATTCACCACACAAATTGCAAACTCTGTGCTTGGAAGATCCATGGCACAGCTCTGCACCTAACATCTGACCGTCAGGGAGATTCATGGTGGGGCAGCTTACTGGTTACTGGGTTTGATGGACCAAAGTGCCCCACCTTGGCCATCAGGGGTCATTTGCAGCAGTTAACTATATCATGCACACCTCTCCTGTGACTGCTCCACATGAGCACTCATGGACAATCCTCCCGTTGTGGCCCACATCAAGAACATGCTGCTTCCACCCAGACACTGTCCTGGCCTATGGAATGCCACACACTGACAGTACATCTGGATACATGTCCACACCTCACAGACACTATAATATAACTTACGGTATGGTGTATGCTTTCGGGGCATCTAGGACTGCAGGCCTGTCACAGCGCCCCCCGTTGCTACATCTCCTTCAGTGACTCTGCTGCCACAACCACTCATCCATGACACAGCCAACACCCACTTCCACCATCACTAGGCAGCCGTCTATCTCACCTAATCATCACACATACTTCTACATAGCCAGGCATCTGGTGAATCAACGCCATCAGCTATCAATTGTGCTTGCATCCATGCCTTCTCCAGTGGCTTCCCTGCCCCTCTTTGAACGTTTTAGAGGCTTTCCTACATTAGGGTGCATGCAAGACACCTTTGCACAGCATGTCCTTTTACTGCCCGCTTAGTGTCCTCTACCACCCCTTAATGTCCTGTTACCGCCCACTAAGTGTCCACTAGCACCCTTTAACGCTGGAACACTTCTGACACGCACAGCACACTTAGCACACGGTAACCCTTTATCGCTGCTGTTACTGCACAGAAATGACTGTTCCTTTACCTCCATTTAGTAAACATACCCCCGAGTTGTAGCAGATTTAACAATTTTAAGAAAGTATTTATATTTTTCAGGCAATGCACAATTAAGTTATAGACTTTGTTGTCAGATGCAGTCAAAGGTTAGGATAAGTTTTTGGAGGATAGGTCCATAACACTTATTGGTTAGCAGACTTGAATATCATCTCTTCCTGCATTTGGGAATGAGCAGTGGGCAATGGCTCTCCCCATTTAATTCTGCTGGGCATTTCCAAGTGCCCTGAAGGCCACTATTGGAGACAGAATGCTGGTCATATTCAAAGCTAGGCTAAAACCCCACCTCTTGAAGGTGGCTTTTTCGATCCTGTTCCCCTTAGTCTCCTGTTCACCACCTATGTACATCTTTACCATTTCTCTAGATTTACCCTAGTCCCCCAGTTGTTATTTTATCTGTCTTGATGAACTTGTAAGCTTTGATGAGCAGGGATGGTCTCTTACATGCATCTGTACAGTGCTGTGTACGCCTCGTAGACCTTTACAAATGATGAATAGTAGTACTGGTAGTAGTAGTAGCTCAACGGATTATTGGTCTGACCAAGCATGGCACTTCTTATGTTTTTATATTATGTTCTAGTGTTGTGATATTATTGCAAAGTGTCACAGTCTAGAGCACGGTATCAGCATTTACATAAATTGTTTATGGTTTACCATATACCTGCTATACTGGGGAGAACACCAGAGCAGTTTACAAACTAACGCATAAACGTGGCAAGAACTACAACCCATGGCTGGACAGAAGGAATACCGAAAGGCATATTAGACTGGTACCCTGCTGGTCTCCCGATAATACAATCCACACATTATATTATCATTTATTCTTACTTTCAATATTTTCTTTGAGATTTACTTGTTTGATGTGGACTTACTGGCTTCTTTTTTGATGAGGTTCTAGCACATTATATTTGCCTTTCTTTGTCTTTTCATTGTGGAAATATGAAAGCAGACCACTATCTGATTTTATATTAGCTGTCAACAGCCTGAGAGATAATTATCATATTTGCTTGTCATTTTCTGTCAGCTTACAGACGACTCTAATTTCCTGTTCTTTTAAATTCAATATTTAAGCTATTTGTTCTGATATGACTATTTTTTTTCTTTACACCTCTTTACACTATAAACTTTGCAAACTAGATTTTTTTTGAATCGCCTAGTAAAATGCATACTTTTTCACATGAATCAGTTTTCCTCAATGAATGCTTTAGTAATTTTGTATAGTATATTATTTAGACCTCAAAACTCTTTGACCACTTGCATTCTTTTTTTCATATTTACATTTATAATTGTGTTTTTAAAATGCAATCAAGAGTTTGCAATGCAAAATTTGGAAAGAGTGATCTCCAGTGCCATCTGTAACACAGACCTAATGCTCGCTGGATGAATACAATTCCTTCAGCAGTTTGCTTTTCAGTCATGAGGAGATCCACGGTATTGCCCTTTTCTCATGTTTAATAGGATAATAATTGTAAACTAGCATTGCTGATGGCAGTATCAGTTACTGAATAGAATGGCGAGCCTAATGAGGATAATGTTATAACTGGGTACCTAGTTTAAGGCAGCTGAAATGTACCTTTTTTTAAGCATAAGTAGCCAAAAACAGTCCCATAGGATCATTAGCAGAGCAAACATATCCCTCCTTTCCCCACTACTACCGAGCATTTGTATAGTGTTACAAGACATATTGTCACCAGCACCCCTTTTTGGCCCTGTTAGGCGCCCGCCTAGGGCCGTGAGGTGTGGGTTGCCTTATTAAAAAAATAGTCAGTAGCCGTGTAATTAAGGCAAAAGAAATATTTTGTGGTTTTTTTTTTAAATATCTTTATTTATTGCTTAATACAAACAAAACATACATAACACATCCAAAATACAAATAAAACATATAAAACATACCTCCCCTCCCACCCTTCCCCCTCCCCCCCCCCCCCCCCCCCAGGGCTTGCTAGCAGCCATGATCAACAGACCATGGCACAGGCGTATGAAACTAACATCCACAAGGCTCAGACAGGGCAAGGGCCCGGGCAGTTCCAAATATTTGTCCATCTCAGTAGGCTGCACGGGCACCCACGCCCTCCATAAAGTCACGCAAAGCTGCCCATCGCGATGTGGTAACCAACATCCGAGGAGCCCCTTTGCGAGGCAGTTGCTCATATTTACTGTATAGGCAAACGGAATTCCACCATGCGACCCAATTTACATCATACGTATGCTTCCAGTTATTCACAATCAAATATAAAGCAATACCCAACATGAAGTCTAACAAAAAAAAGCATTCTTTACGTAATGTCGGGATTCTGGCGAGAGAGCGGAAACAGATGACCCTCCATGACAGAGGAGCACTAAAACTCAAGACCATCTGTATCCGCTCCCATACCTTTGACCAAAAGGCTTGTAGACAAGAGCATTCATATACAATATGAACAAGTGTGACTATTCCCCCACGACAGGACCAACAGCAGTTTCCTGCACCCCCGCTCCACCTACTAATCCTAACAGGGGTATAGTAAGCTCGATGGGCAAAGAAAAACAACACTTTGGTTATTGCAGCTGATTTGGAAACTCGCGTCTGTTGAGACCAGAATCTCCGCCAGCTTTGTGGTGGAAGTGAAAACTCAGCATCAAGCTCCCATCCCCGCTGCGTTCCTCCGACCTGCAGGTGTTTCTGCTGGCACAATAGGTCATAATAGTACGAAGCCACACCTTTCCCAGCCATGTCCTCCCGTACCCTAAGGATCGTACCAATTATCCCCACTCCATCCTGTGGGCTAACAAGCTTGACCCCAGTCTTGCATACACAGTGTTTAAGTTGCAACCACTGAAAGTACAATGAGCCCGGGAGACCAAACTCCACTCGCAATCTTTCAAACGGCTTCCAGGCTCCCTGCACCAACAGCTGTCCCAAAACCCAAACTCCTCTGGAGTACCAGTTACGCCAAGCAAACGTTTTGTTCTGAATTTTAAATAAAGGATTATGCCACAAGGGGAGAAGGTCACAAGGCTCTTCGCCCTCCAACCCGAGGGCCCTGCTCAATGCTCGAAAAGCCAACTGAGTGTCCACTACCATTGGAGGGCATTGCTTCCCCTCGGGAAACAACATACCAGGAAAATATTTAAGGGGAAACGGTGCCAAGAGAGTCTCCTCAACTTCCAACCAAACCGGCCGTTGTTCTGATCCACCACAACCAACGAGAACCCTGTTTTAACAAAAAAGCTTTGTGATACAGGCGAAAGTCAGGGAATTTCACCCCACCCAGTTCCTTACTACCTTTGAGTTTTTGGAGAGCAATTCTGGGGGTTTTGTTCCTCCACAGAAACTGCGTCAGCAGCCTCTCAATCTGCTGATACACATAGTCCGGTAGGTAACACGGCAACATTTCCAAAACATAATTAACTTTAGGGACAATAGCCATTTTAATCGTTTCCATTCTACCCCACCAGGACAGATTTAAAGGGGACCATTTAGTGATCAATGTCCGCACTTTATTAATAAGAGTGTTGGCATTGTATGTCACCGCTTCCTCCAGCGGATGACAATAATAAACTCCCAAATATTTTACCATTTTCCCCTCCCAAATAAAAGGAAACTGACCCATGTCTTCCTTATGGGCATATGAGTTTAACGGGAAGGCAACCGACTTTGCCCAATTGATCTTATAACCAGAGAGCCCGGAATACCTTTCCATTTGAGCAAGGATATGCGGCACTGATTCCGGTTCCGTAAATAGTAGAAGGTCATCAGCATAAGCCGACAATTTAATTTCTCGAACCCCTAGCTGGACCCCTGTGATTTTGGAGGTCTGTCTGAGACACAAGACTAAGGGCTCAAGGGCCAAGTTAAAAAGCAGCGGAGATAAAGGGCAGCCCTGTCGGGTGCCCCTTTCCAAACAGATATCCCGAGACTGAGTAGTGTTCACGCACACATTTGCAACTGGATGAGTATATAGGACCTTGAGCAAAGCAAGAAAACCTTCACCTATACCGAACCATCGGAGAGCTGCAAAGAGGAAGGGCCATTCTAAACGGTCGAAAGCTTTTTCTGCATCTAATGACAGTCCTACAGAGGGGCGACTGCTATTCTCTGCACCAGCTAGGATATGGCACAACAATCGCGCATTATCGGCAGTTGAGCGCCCTGTGACAAAACCACATTGGTCTGGGTGGATTAGCTGGGGCAATACGTTGTTTAGTCTCTGAGCTAGTACAGTTGCAAATATCTTATAGTCTATATTTAATAAGGATATAGGTCGATAGTTCCCCACTAATTGCGGGTCTCGTCCTGGTTTTTCTAGAATTATCACATTAGCCCGCGCGAAAGCACCCACTGTTGCAGGCCCCTCCCCCAGCCGCAAAAAGTATTGTTGCAGGTGAGGAACGAGGTCCTTGTCAAAGGCCTTAAAAAACTCAGCTGGAAGTCCATCTGGGCCCGCCGCCTTCCCTAAGGCCAACGAACGGATAGCCTGCTGAATCTCCTCCTGAGAAATTGGGCCATCCAGCATACCCGAGGTATCTCCGTCCAAAGTAGGCCGCTGCAGCTCATGCACAAACTCACCAAAGCCCTCCTGAGAAAATTTAGTTTCAGACGAGTATAGCTGAGCATAGAACACTCTAAAAAGTTCCGCTATGCCCTCATCCGAGGTTACAAGTTGGTCTCGCACTGGGCACTTGACTGCCGCTACTCGATTAGTCTCTCTACGCGCCTTAAGGGAACTAGCCAACAATCTCCCAGCCCTATTGCTCTCCCAATAATAGGCACCATTCTGCGCCTTTAAATTCCGCGCAACTTCATCAGACAGGAGCTCATTATATTGATACCTCAAACGCTGCAAACGCAGGAGCACACAAGGGTCGGCTCTTGCCGCCAAAACCCGTTCCCCAGCTTTAATTTGTGCCTCCAAAGCCCTGCGCTGCTCCATCTCAGACCGCACTTGGGCTATACCGAAACTCGTGATGGTGGCTTTAATAGAGGCCTTAAAGCCTTCCCACCACGCCCACATGGGAGTGTCCTGCGGTAAATTAAACTGAAAATATTCGGCAATCGCCTTCCGGATTTGTACACAGAACTCCTCATTTGCCACTAAGGATCTATCAAAGGACCATCTAGGGGAATTAGTGACAGTTTGATCAGCCTCTAACAAAAGAGAGATGGCCGCATGGTCTGAGATATGCGCCGGATGTATATCTGTATCTACTATGCAGGGCATTAAGTTCTTTGAAACGAGGAAGAAATCGATTCGAGACAGGGACTGGTGCGGTGGAGAAAAAAAGGTGAACCCCAGTTCTTTGGGATGTTGTAAGCGCCATACATCGACCAAACCCCTGTCTTGGATCAGGGAAGTGAGTATTGTAGATGCCCTCGAGGCCTTGGAGGTTCTGGGCGGCTTTTGATCAATCAAAGGATCGAGGGCTTGATTGAAATCCCCTCCTAGGAGCAAATGCGCATCCTGGACCAGATGTACCTCCTTGGCCAAAAAATTGAAAAACTCTGGGCTATCACTATTAGGGGCATAAACGTTCATAACGGTCAGGCCAAAGAGGCCCAGTTTAAAATGTGCCTTCACCCACCTCCCCTCCGCGTCCGAACGGGTCTGCAAGACTTGGGGAGCAAGAGCACTCCGTACTAGGACCGCCACCCCGTTACGTTTGCACACTGCAGCTGAGAACGCTACCAACGTATAGGGCCTGATATTGAGTTTCAAAGATTCATTTCTGTTCAAGTGGGTCTCCTGAAGAAGTAATATGTCAGCTTTTTCATGCTTACTATAAGAAATTATTTTCTTTCTTTTGATGGGACTGTTAATACCTTTGACATTTAATGAAAGAATCTTTAAAGGAGCCATTCTACACTCTAATCATCAGCTAAAGCCTTTTAGTCTATCATCATGAAACCATCTGGTATGCCCACATCCCCACCACCCATCAGACCAGCCCATAGCAACCCAGTCACACACATATCCATATCCCATTGTTATCAACCCCCGTGTCCCCATGCCCCAAAAGAAACACCCATGCCTCCAAAGCCTACATTCCATGCTAGCAAGCCCCGGAGATATCCCCATTACTGAAAACCTACTTGGTGAGCCCACAGCGAGTCAAACGGCTCCAGCGGGCGAGGAAATCTCATCTCAGTGCAGCTGAGTGCTGTGCAGCATCATTAGCTCTATGCAAGAAATTAACAGTACCGGCCCCCCCTCTGTGCCCCCAGCCACATATCCATACATTCATTAACACAACCCTCTGTACCATACCGGGGCCCCCCCACATCCAAGTTATAACAGGCTAATATTTAACAAAAGAAACAACTTCTTCGAATGTCTCTGATGTCTCAGTAGACGTGAGATATCTTCTCTCCACCTTATCACGAGCTAATACGCACCGGCCACCCGGTCGGCTATCAGAATAGAGGCCTCTATCTCATTATCGCGGCTTCTTGCTCTTCTAAGTAGAGATGCAGGGCTTCAGGCTCCTCAAAAGTTCTTGTCTGGTTATGGAGTGTCACACGCATCCGGGCAGGATACAGCAGTCCAAATCTGGCCTGTAGGCCCTGTAGTCGGAGTCGCAATGCCAGAAATCTCTTGTGTCTATCCACCGTACTCTTTGCATAGTCTGGGAAAAAAAACAGTCGATGCCTCTCAAACTCCATTGGAGAGCAAGATCTTGCCGCCTCCATTATTTCCATCACCTGTTGATATCGTAGGGCCCTCAAAATGATCGGTCTAGGCTTCTTATTGTTAGGCTGGATCGCTGCCGGCACTCTATGGGCCCTGTCGATTTCGAAGGGCAGGTCAAAGGAAAGTTTCAGTACCGTGGGGATCATTTTTTGCAAAAACGCAACCATGATCTTCCCTTCTACCCCCTCCGGCACTCCCACAATCCGTATGTTGTTTCTACGGGCCCGGTTGTTGCCATCCTCAAGTTCTCTTTGCAGGGAGCGAATTTGCTTCGCTTGTTTATCCACCATGCGGAGTCGCTCCTCGTGCGCCGCTACAGTGTGTTCCACCTTCTCCTGGCGCACTGAAAGACTTTCAAGTGAGCTTCTCACCTCCCCAATTTCCGTGCGCATCAGCGCTAGGGACTCCCCGTTGGCCTGCATTATTTCTTTCATTCCTCGCAGCTCTGCTAGGATCTCCTGCAAGACCTCCGGCTGTGGCTCCCGAGCGGCCGCCATTTTTTGTGGGGAGGGAGGCTCCGTCTTTGTCCGCTTTGCGCTATTGCCTTGCGGCGCAGCAAAGTCCAATTTCGCTGGTTTGGGGCCAGACATCTCTCTTTGTGCACCCCACAATAATTGAAGATACAAAATACAAATCAGCCTGCACTATTCAGGATTCTTGATCTCGCCACGCTGGAGCTCCGGCATTAGCCGTCCGTCTCGCTCAACATCAGGCTCCGCCCCCCCCAGAAATAATTTGTGTTTTATTCCCCGTCCCACATAGGATTCTTTATGAACAGCACAAAGGAACACAAAAGAAAACTGTTTCTTCACAGTATAGAAAATAAACTCTTCGCCAGCACAAGGTATCACAGAACTCTTGCTTGCCTGGCTAACATAGGGATGTAATTTCATCAGACAGACAAAGCGTGCAATCCATGGAATCCAGTTCTATATCACACTCCTGGTTTTCCCATTGCATCTGCTCATAGTCTGTATTTGGAGGCACATAACAATCTTTATAACTGAAATCCTCACAGCTCTTCCCTTGAATGCCACTGGTTATTCTATTTGGTAAGTGCTCTACATCAACAGGGTTCAAGAGTCCTGTGCTAGGAACTGTATCTCTCAGGTTCCTTCTCCGATAGGGATTTTCCTCCCAATTACTGGGCTTTGCTCTGCTGGCAATGCCTGGCTTTTTCCCTCTAGCTACAACAGGGTACTTAGCTTTTGTCCCTGGGTAATGAGCTTCTCTCTCTGGGCTTTGGCTGGCTCCTCTCCAAGACTTCCACGTCTCTGTAGCCGGGTCCAAGCTGAAATCACTTTCTGAAGAGAGTCTGTGTCTGCTGCCTCTTGCTACCAGGACACTTCCTTTACTTCCTGGTTCTAGCAAGGTCTGCTGGTTGAGAGGACTTCCTTCCTCTTGGCTACTCGCTCTCCAGTGACCGAGGCCACCTCTGGCTTGGGAGACTCCTCTGCAGCTACAGCCTGATCCACCCTTTGGCTTCTGCTCCTGCCTTTGCTGCCTTGGCTCCAGCCCCTCCCTTTACTCCTCTACTGGGTTTTCCCTGTAGTTTTTATGCTCCTGTTCTCTGCACGTTGTATGTGCCCTTCCACTCAGGTGAGCTTGATTAGCCTTTTGGCTTTCTACTGCGTCACCTTTGGTGAATGGAAAGTTTTCTCCACTATACTTGGGCTTTTTAAAAGCTGAATATGTTTGCTGCCTATGTGTTTGTGAGGTAAGCTCTTCCTCTTTTCCTATTACCATAGGCTCTGAGCTAGCCATTTCCTCATATAGCATAGGCTCTGTACTAGTTACCTCATCACAATATGCAGCGCTGCACAGATACATGTAAAAGATGATCCCTGCCTATCACAACTTACAATCTAGTCAAGACGGACAACATGTTTTGGCCATGTTCAATTTCAAGAGGCAGTGAGACATCCAAGTAGCAATGTCAGAAAGGGAGGCAGAGATCCGGGTCTGGATTGCCGGTGAAATTTCAGGTGTAGGGAGGTACATAAGAACATAAGATATGCCATACTGGGTCAGACCAAGGTCCATCAAGCCCAGTATCCTGTTTCCAACAGTGGCCAATCTAGGTCATACGTACCTAGCAGTTTCCCCAGAAGACACAGATTCCACAATGCTTGTACTGGGTCAAGCATTGATATCCTCGCTCCCTTCTTAATAATGGTTTATGGACCTCTCCTCCAGGAACTTGTCCAAACCTTTTTTAAACCCAACTACACTAACAGCCTTTACTACATCCTCCGGTAACAAATTCCAGAGTTTGATTACATGTTGAGTGAAAAAATATTTTCTTTTATTAGTCTTAAATAGTTTACCCTGTAGCTTCATTGCATGTCCCCTAGTCTTTCTATGTTCTGATAATGTAAACAATCGATCTACGTTTACCCGTTCCACTCCGTTCATTAATTTATAGACTTCTATCATATCTCCCCTCAGCCTTCTCTTTTCCAGGTTAAAGAGCCCTAACCTTTTTAGCCTTTCTTCATAGGAGTATCCTTCCATCCCCTTTACCATTTTGGGGGCTCTTCTCTAAACCTTTTCTAATAACGCTATATCCTTTTTAAGATACGGCAACCAGAATTGCACACAATATTCAAGGTGCGGTCTCACCATGGAACGATATAGAAGCATTATAATATCTTTTGTTTTATTTTCCATTCCTTTCCTTATGATACCTAGCATTCTATTTGCTCTCTTGGCCGCCGCTGAACACTGGGCCGAGGGTTTTAACATGTTATCCACAATGACGCCAAAATATTTTTCCTGGTTGGTGGTTCCTAATGTGGAACCTTGCATCGTGTAACCATAGTTTGGGTTGTTCTTCCCTAGGTGCATAACTTTGCACTTGTCCACATTAAATTTCATCTGCCATTTTGATACCCAGTCTTACAATTTATCAAGATCCTCTTGCAATTTTCCACAATCCTCTTGGTTTTTAACAACTTTAAATAGTTTTGTGTCATCTGCAAATTTGATAACCTCACTCGTTATTTCCCTTTCCAGGTCATTTATGAATATTATCAAAAAGCAGCAGACCCAGCACAGATCCCTGGGGTACACCACTATTCACCTTTCTCCACTGGGAAAATTGGACATTTAGCCCTACCTTCTGCTTTCTATCTTTTAACCAGTTCCTGTTTCCACAATAGTACACTGCCTCCTATCCCATGACTCTTTAGTTTTGCCAAAGGTCTCTGATGAGGGACCTTGTCAAAGGCTTTCTGAAAGTCCAGATATACTATATCAACCGACTCACCTTTGTCCACCTGTTTATTCACACCTTGAAAAAACATAACAGATTAGTAAGACAAGATCTTCCTTGTCAAAAGCCATGTTGGCTGTCTCCCATTAGGCCATCACTATCTACATGCTGAGTAATTTTATTCTTTATGATGGTTTCTACCATTTTTCCTGGTACTGACGTCAGGCTCACCGGTCTGTAGTTTCCCGGGTCACCCCTGGAACCCTTTTTAAAAATTGGCGTTACATTGGCGATCCTCTAATCTTCAGGTATTACAGATGATTTTAATGAAACTTCACAGATTACTAATAGCAGGTCTGCAATCTCATATTTCAGTTCTTTCAACCCCTTGGATGTATACCATCCAGCCCAGGTGATTTGCTACTCTTTAGTTTATCTAATAGTTGTAATACATCTTCCCGATGTATTGATATTTCCTTCAATTCTTCCGCACCTTTAAATACCACTTCAGTCATGGGTAACATCCCTACATCTTCCTCAATAAGACCGAAGCAAAGAATTCATTCAGTGTCTCCGCTATCGCCTTGTCGCCTCTTTAACCCCTCTATCCCTTTGGAACCTCTATGGACCAACTGACTCTCTCAGGTGTTGTGCTACGAATGTACTTGAAAAAGTCTTTATTTCGCGTTTTTGATTCCGCAGCAAGCTTCTTCTCAAATTCTCCCTTTGCCTGCCTTATCAGTGCCTTGCATTTGACTTGCCAGTGCTTGTTCTGTTTCCAGGTTTCGTGGTTTGGCTCTTTTTTCCATTTACTGAAAGATTGGTTTTTGGCAACAATAGCCTCTCTGACCTCCCCTTTAAACCATGCTGGCAGTTTTTTGGACTTCCTTCTGCTTTTCTTAAAGCGTGGAATACAGCTGGTCTGGGCTATCAAGATAGTATTTTTCAACAACATCCAAGCTTGATGTAAGTCTTTAACCTTTGCAACTGCTCCTTTTAGTATTTTCTTAACTATTTTCCTCATTTTATAATAGTCTCCCTTTCGAAAGTTAAAAGGTAGTACTGTGGATTTCCTTACTATCCCTCCTCCACTAATTAAATCAAACGCGATCATGCTATGATCACTATTGCCAAGTGGTCCCAACACCCTTATCTCTTTCACTAGATCTGGTGTTCCACTAAGAGATTGGTCTAATATGGCTTCTCCTCTGGTCGGTTCATGAACCAGCTGCTCCAAGAAGCAGTCATTTTTTTCATCTAGGAACTTTATCTCCCTAGCATGTCCTGCCATGACACTGAACCAGTCGATTCCAGGGTAATTGAAATCACCCATTATTACTACTGCGCTGTAACTTTTGTTAGCTTCCTTGATTTCTTTGAGCATTTCATCATCCATTTGTTCATTCTGGCCAGGCGGTCGATAGTACACCCCCACTGCCATCGCCTTCCCCTTTTTACATGGAATTTCAATCCATAGAGATTCTACAGAAAATTTTGCTTCCTGCAAAACTTTAATCCTTTCTGACTCAATGCCCTCTCTAACATAGAGCGCAACCCCTCCACCAATTTTATCAGCTCTAACATTACGATATAGTTTGTGCCCAGGTATCAGAGTGTCCCACTGGTTGTCCTCCTTCCACCATATCTCTGATATTCCAATCATATCTAACCTCTCATTTAGTGCTATATATTCTAACTTTCCCATCTTATTTTTTAGACTTCTAGCATTTGCATACAAGCATTTTAGAGACTGTATTTTATTCATACTAATTTGGCTATTGGTAGACATGGGTAATTTGGGATCTTTAAGCTTTGTCTGCTCCATACTCGAGGGCATTTGGGCTACTTTAATCTTTTTTGGAACCTCTCGGCTTTTGGTAGTATCCTTTAAGGATACATTCTTCCAAACCATCCGCTCTTGGGCAACTGTCGGCTTTCCCCTATTATCTAGTTTAAAAGCTGCTCTATCTCCTTTTCAAAGGTTAATGCCAGCAGCCTGGTTCCATCCCGGTTAAGGTGAAGCCCATCCCTTTGGAAGAGCCCCTCCTTTCACCAGAATGTTCCCCAGTTCCTAACAAATCCAAACCCCTCATCTCTGCACCATTGTCTCATCCATGCATTGAGACTCCGGAGCTCTGCCTGCCTTTTGGGTACTGCGTGTGGAACAGGAAGCATTTCGGAGAATGCTACCCTGGAAGTTCTGGATTTCAACATCCTACCTAAAAGCCTAAATTTAGCCTCCAGAACATCCCTACCACATTTGCCTATGTTATTGGTACCGACATGTACCAAGACAGCAGACTCCTCCCCAGCACTATCTAAGACCTTATCTAGGTGGCGCGTGAGGTCCGCTATCTTTGCACCAGGCAGGCTTATAACCAGGCGATCCTCACATACACCAGCCACCTAGCTATCGACATGCCTAATGATCGAATCACCAACTATAACGGCTGTCCTAACCCTTCCCTTATGGGCACATGGCCCTGGAGAAACCTCCTCAGTGAGAGAGGGTTTTACATCACCTGGAGGACAGGTCCTAGTTACAGGATCACTTCCTGCTACACCAGGGTGATGCTCTCCTGTCAAGTGACCTCTCTCTACCATGACAACAGGGATGCTGCCAGACTGGAGGTGGGACTTCAGGACTATATCCCTGTAGGTCTTGTCTATGTACCTCTTTGTCTTTCTTATGTTTTACAGGTCTGCTACTCTAGCCTCTAGAGAACGGACTCGTTCCCTGAGAGCAAAGAGCTCCTTGCACCTAGTGCACACGTAAGACCTCTCACCAACTGGGAGAAAATCATACATGTGACACTCAATTGAAAAGACTGGAAAGCGCCCATCTCGCTGCTGGACTGCTGTCTGCATCTTAGTTTTAAGCTTGTGTTTAGATCTTTAAGTTCTTTACTTACTAAGGGTTGCTATGGATATTTATTCTAATAAAACTGTACCTAATACGTTAATCTCAGGTCCTTAGTGTATGATTGATTTGGATAACCAGCTTCACCTGAGAACACCTCCTTTCATGTAAGAGGTGTAAGTACCTATAAAGCTATGATTATCCCAGGGGTGGGTGGGTGTTGGGGAGGGAGGGAAATAACACTTATTTAAAGAGGACTGCTACACAGTACCCTGTCCTGTGCTTCTGAGGTAAGCTGTGGCCAACTTCCTGGGTGATTAACAGTCCTTGCTTGGATAGAAGGAGTCTTTCAAAATGGCCTTTTGACCTGCCACCTGGTGTTAACACCTATTGAAAAGGTTTCACAGGTCTCTTGCCCCCTAGGTAGAAGGCCTCTTTATAAAGATCTCTAGAATACTTTATTTGTTGCTCAAACAGTACTGACCCTGTTTTGCCTTTTATGCTAAACTATATTCTGATTTGATTTAAATTACAGCTTTTTGCTGCTGCTAGGCTCTGACTTATTATGAAATTTAAACTACAAGCTCTCTGCTGGGTTCCAGATTTAACCAGAAAGCTCTCTTCTGTGTTTTAAATTTAAACTAAAAGTACTTTACTGATACTAGGCCCTGAGTGACTATTAAATTTAAACTACAAGCTCTCTGCTGGGTTCCAGATTTAACCAGAAAGCTCTCTTCTGTGTTTTAAATTTAAACTAAAAGTATTTTATTGATACTAGGCCCTGAGTGACTATTTAATTTAAATTACAAGCTCTCTGCTGGGTATGAAAGGTGACCAGAAAGTTCTCTTCTGTGTTTTAAAATTAAACTTAAACTGCTGCTACTAGGCCCTGACTGATTTAACAAAAAACAGTGGGTTCACAGATTAATTAGCTTTAATACAAGGAAGTCCTTTCAGAAAATTCCCAGAAGTATATACTCCCAATTGCAGATCTCTCTCCAGAAGTAACAGTTCCCTTTTCCAGTCCTTCAAAACTGAGGATCACAGAGCTCTGTTTGAGCTATGTATGCCTGTACTGCTGAGGTAAGCTGTGACCAACTTCCTGGGTGATTAACAGTCCTTGCTTGGCTAGAAGGAGTCTTTCAAAATGGCCTTTTGACCTGCCACCTAGTGTTAACACCTATTGAATACAAGGAAGTCCTTTCAGAAAATTCCCAGAAGTATATACTCACAATTGCAGATCTCTCTCCAGAAGTAACAGTCCCCTTTTCTAGTCCTTCAATAATTTATTTATTATTTTATTTTATTTAACTGTTTTACTGTACCGCTTAATCACCAAATCAAAGCAGTTTACATGTAGCAAGAACATTAACTTTACATAGAACTGTTCTTAGCATAACATAAGTTAATTATAACAATAATTTACATGTTTAACTTATATGCAGTTGAGTGAAAGATATCTTGTGTTATATGGTTCTGGGAGTCATTAGCTTAAAGATGCTACTGAAAGCCATGGGAAGAGATGAGTGCACCAAGGGACTGGGTATATAGAGAGAGAAGGAGTGGACCCAAGACAGATCCTTTGAAGAGCGTTAGTAGGCAGGTAGCATACCTGGATTTCTGACACTCTCATTCTGACGGATTATGGGACCTGCAGCACTGATTCCAATGGGTAAAATCAGGAACTACATATACCATACCACTTGTAATGCACTCTTTAAAACAATAACTGGCAACAAATCTTACTCCTGGAACTGGGTAATTTGACAACTCTGGAAATGTGGGAGCAAGTTTGGAACTTTCACACAATGCCTTGAACCCTGGCACAGAGAGAGAGAGAGAGAGAGAAAGAGAGAGAGAGAGAGAGAGAGAGAAAGAGAGAGAGAGACTTGCTCTTAAAGAGACAGTATGCTTTTTTGGAACAGGTTGTATGTCTATTATGGGTTGCTGGTCTTTGATGAAAAGTCATCCCTAAGTTTGAAGAGTTGCCAAGTTGCCCAGTTCCGTGAGTGAGATTGCTTGCCATTTCTGGTTTTAAATTAGTACTGCAGTGCTGTATGGTATTTGTAGTCCCCGATTTTACCCATTGGAATCAGTGCTACAGGTTCCATAATGCATCAGAATGAGATTGTCAGAAAGCCAGGACTGACTTAAAATCTCATTCCTGGAACTGGGTAACTTGGCAACTGTGAGTTTGCACTACTGAATCCTTTTATTATTTTCTGTTTTCATCCTGACAAATAAAATATTTGTATGCATCACCGATGCTTCTTGAACCTATTTCTGTGCTGGGAGAAGCTGCCTAAGGCTGGAATAAAAGGGCAACATAGCAAAAAGGGCTTCTCATTCTTTCTCTAACTAACCCATGGCGCCCCCTAGCTGTGACAGCTCTGTTCCACTATCTTCAGGTGTTCATTGCATTTTGTACTGCTTTGCCCTTCTGATGGTAGTTTCTGGTACTCATCCTGTTACTGTTACACATTCTTTGCTCCTCTTCTGGTGCCCCTGAGGTGCTCCTCTTCTGGTGCCCTACTACTACTACTATTACTGAACATTTGTATAGCACTGAAAGGTGTACACAGCGCTGTTCAGGCACATGTAAAAGATGGTCCCTGCTTATCTTAGCTTACAATCTAGTCAAGACAGACAACTCTACAGCTGAGGACAAGGATTCATCTAGGCTAGGGGACTGGTAAGGAAACACATAGGAGGCTAAGCGGATCAGGATCCAAAAGCAGCCTTGAAGAGTTAAGTTTATTTATTTATTTATTTATTTATTTTATTTAGCCATATTTATATGCCGCTTTTTGCCAGGTCAAAGCGGTTACAACAAACATGGGGAGAGTACATTGAACAGATACATGTGTGTGGGGGGGGGGGGTACCATCACCGGAGGGGGGGGGGTATAGCATATTTACAATGATATTATATTATTTACATTCTTTGTCATTACTGTCCTTCTCTTCAGTCAAATTTGCATTTCAGTACTATTTACATTTCAGGTTCTCTCCGTTATCTCTGCCTGTTTTGTGTAGTTTTGTTCTGTGTTGTCCCAAGATGCTCCCCGAAGAGGAGAGTTTTTATCTGCTTTCTAAATGCAGGGAGATCCTTGTTGTTCAGGATTAGGTTTGGGAGGGCGTTCCATAGTGAGGGTGCATAAAGTTTGAATGCACGGTTACAGGTTTGAGTATTAAATTTTGTTCTGTCATGAGAAACAATGAGAGTATCATTTGAGGTCTGCCGAGTAGGTCTTCCAGAGTTCATCTGGGATAGCACGGTTTGCAGGTGAGATGATGGCTGTTGGTGGATTGCTTTATGTATGAGGGTCAGTGCTTTATATTTTATGAGTGCTTCTAGTGGAAGGATGTGCAGATCTCTTAGGACAGGGGTTATGTGCTCGTGTTTCTTTGTCCTTTGTATGATCCGTGCTGTGGTGTTAAGGGCAGTTCGTAGTGGATTGATGGTGGCGGTGGTGAGTCCTTGGTATACTGTATTGCAGTAGTCTAAGTGAGGTAGTGTCATTGCCTGCATAATTGTACGTAAGTCTTGTGGGTCGATGAGCGTTCTGAGTCTCTGTACCATCTTTGTTTTGAAGTAGACAGCTCTTGTGGTTTTTGCAACCTGTTGTTTAAATGATAGTGTCTTGTCAAGGATGATTCCCAGATATTTTATGTGCGGTTGTACTGCTATTTTAGCTGTGCCTAGGTTGAGGGATGGGGGGGGGGGAATGATTGGTCCTTTGTCACTAATAGTGCTTTTGCTTTTTTAAAGTTTATGGTAAGATTGTTTTCTTGTAGCCATCTGGAGACATCATTAAAGCAGTCAATTAGTTTCAGGTTATTTGGATCAGTTGTTGTAATTGGTCCATACAGCATGATGTCATCTGCATACAGGTGGTAGTTGATATTGTGGGATTGTATTATTTCACAGAGGTGTTGGAGATAAATGTTAAAGAGAGTTGCTGAGAGCGAGGAACCTTGGGATATCCCTTGAGTTTGTTTAAAGGGGGAAGAGGTAGCGGAGCTGGTTCAGATGAGCTGAAATCTGTTGTCTAGGTATGATTGGAACCACTGTTGTACTTTGCCTTGTATTGCAATGTCTTGTAGTCTGGATAGTAGGATGTTATGTACAACTGTGTCAAATGCTGCGGAGATATCCAGAAAGATAAGCACGTAGCCAGACTGTTTGGTTTGCATCCCTCTGGTGATAGTGTTTAGGAGAGTGATCATGAGGGTTTCGACACCATGTGAGGGGCGGAATCTGTGTTGCTGTGGGTCCAGAGTGGTGTTGTTTTCTAGGTGTTCTTGTAGTTGCTGTTGGACAATTTTCTCAATTATCTTTGCGGTGAACGGTAGGCTTGCTATTGGTCTGAATGATGCAGGTTCCAGTGGGTCAACCTCTGGCTGCTTAAGGGATGGGCGTATGATAGACGTTTTTAGGTTGGTAGGCATTCTTCCTTGTTCCAATGATGCGTTTACCATGTTTGCTAGTGTTTACTCAGCTCTTCTTTTGATTTTTTTATCCACTCTACTCGGCATGGGTCAAGTAGTGAGGTTGTGGTTTTCAGCCTAGATTTAAAAAGAGTCAGAGCTGAAGCTTGACGTGCAGACTCAGGTAGCTTGTTCCAGGTATAAGGAGCAGCAAAGTGAAAGGATTGAAGTCTGGAGTTGGTAGTGGAAGAGAAGAGCACAGATAGAAGGGATCCACCAGAAGAGCGGAGCTCCCGAGGAGGGGTGTAGGGAGAGATAAAAGAGGAAAGGTAGTGAGGAGCAACAGAATGATTGCACTTATAGATCAGTAGGAGAAGTTTGAATTGGAAACGGAAACAGATAAGGAGCCAATGAAGCGACTTGAGAAGAGGGGTTATGTGCACATATCGAGGCTGGCAGAAGATTAGCCACGCAGCAGAGTTTTGAACAGATTGAAGGGAAGAGAGATGATTCAGAGGGAGACCTGCAAGGAGGAGGTTGCAATAGTGACCAAAGACTGGATAAGTGTCTTAGCAGTGTGTTCAGAAAGAAAGGAGCAAATTTTGCTGATGTTATAGAGAAAGAAATGACAGGTTTTAGCTATCATTTGGATGTATGTGGAGAAGGAGAGGGAGGAGTCAAGGTTGTGAGCTGAGGAGACAGGGAGTGACACTCTTGATGTCTTGGAGTGCTGTTAGAGAAGTCTGCCATCAAGTTTGAAGTAGGTTTGATTGAAAATAGATGGCAAGCCTTCCTGTTGCATCACAAAATAGCTTCTCCCATAAACTTTAATAGGTACAAAGGGGATATGCACACTGGTGCTTTGTTCTCCTTAGACTAACAGAATGGAAATCTTTGGCCCGCGCATCCCTAGAAAGCACTAGTAAGTTCAGGATTCAGTGGTGCTTATTGCCAGGGGGGCAGGGTGCAAGTAAGAGAAGCAGACTTGTTACATTTCCAGCTTGGACTAGTAGCAAAACTAATCATTTGGACGGTGTGTGTGTGTGTGGGGGGGGGGGGGGGTGAAGTAGAATCAGAGAGCAGTTATGGGGATTTCAGATATCTAACTCCCTACTTCGTGCACTCCTTAGCCTGCAGACACACATGATTATTAAGCAAAAGATAGTCTTGCTGTCAATGTCAAATTTTTGGAGACCCACCTCCGAGTTCTTGGGGGACACACCAGCATGCCATGACACGCTAGTTGAGAACCATTGTTTTTAGGACCATGCATTTTAAAGGGACACCTCGGTGACATTCTGCTTTCTCCAGGCCTGCCTATGGAAGCCAAAGTCTTAAATCCAGCCCTATTGGGGGTCATTCCAGAACATGAATCAGGGGTTTATATGTGCGGCAGGGACGTTTATGTACCAAAAATATTCCAGACTGTATTCTGAAACACTGCTGACATGCTTATTCATGGCGCTATCACAGGGATCTCAGAAAGTGGGTGGGAGAGGGAGGAACGGGGGCGTGGTCAGCCATGGAGATGTATAAAGTGTATTCAGGAAAGGCCTCTGTACGTATTAAGTGTTTCCTGGAAATGTCCACGTTAGTCCTACTGAAACGTGGAATAAGGTCAGGACTTAGAAAAAATGTGGCTTTTCTCTGCAATGCATCCCATATTGAAGAATGGTTGTGACAAGTTTGTTTTGAACTGGTTTGACTGCAGTCTGGGAAAATACAAGATGCAGGGAGCAGAGGTGAGGGAATTTTGTAAGGTAAAGAAACATTTATAAACACCCTTATAGAAATATTAAGAAGAGCAACAGTGTTTATTCAGGCTATGCACCTATGTGCTGTTTGTGCTAAAGGAGCCAATCTATGGGGCCCAACAATTCCCATGTTCTGAAAAATGAAACTGCTGATGCAGGGATAGTATGGGTGTGAACAGGGAAAGGATTCCTTTTTGGGCAAGAAATGGAGATCATATTTGTAGTCCTGGTACTACATATGATTATGTTATATCATAGCTGTTATGTATAGGTTCAGGGCACCTCTTTGGCAGAATCATGTTTTTGTGACAGAAAGTGAGAGAGTGCACGTTTGTGTGTGCGTGCATGTGTGTGTGGTTTGAGGGGTCTGGTGTGCTTACCTGCAATTCAGGGGGGACATGAAAACCTGGCCTGACCATATGTATGACTGCAGCATCACCAGGTACCAGTGTGATTTGGCAGTCAAACATAGAGAGGATTCACTATAGCTATATGTCAAAACATATCCCTGTCAATATAAGAGACTTTTAGAATAAGGGCACTCAACAGTGCAAACAGCACTAATGCATGCCTATAATGCACATTTTGTGGAAGCAATGATGTTGCTGTTGAGCATGTATTAGTGCTGTTTGCACTGCTGAATGCCCTTTATTCTGAGTGTCCCTTGTTATTGACAGGGATATGTTTTGACATTTAGCCATAGGGAACCTATGCTGTTTCATCCTGGATTATTTTACATAGGGTATTCTAATTAGATTGATATTGTTGGCAGTGTGATAGGGCAGCCATACATCTACTGAGCCTGGCACAGGGAGACATGACTGATGTTGTGCCAACATTCCCCAAATTGTCTCATGCGGCCTACATCCCTACCCAGGCCAGCATATATGAAAGCTGCAAGAGTGGTGATATATCTGGAGTCTGGCTACTTGGTGTGTTTTCCTCCCCCCCCCCCCCCCATGCCCATTCAGCCCTGATCAGGGGAGCAGTGCCACAAACCTGGCTGTGGGAAGGCAGATAGGGTTGCCCCACAGGAAGCAGATGTATTTAGACCGACATATGCCACGATGGGACAGGTATTGCTGCTGTGAGAAATGCCAGTACCCAGATAGGTGGGCCTCAGATGCCATAGCCAGAAGGCCCTACTATAACTATACCTGCAGTCCGCATGCGCGGCGTCTCTTTAATTCAGAAATTCTAACGTGGAGACGCGGGCAGCAACAACTATAGTGAGTAGAAGTGACTTTTTAGAAAGTTCTGTTTAGTAATAATGTTATTAGGAAGCATATGGTGATAGGAGGATAATTTGTGAAATTGTATATGTATCTGTTTTATTTCTTAGACACTAAGAAGAATCTCCTGATGAAAGTATCATACTGAAACGCTTTAAAGACGCTGCAGTTGAGCGTCGGGAATTGCTTCTAACAGTGTTTTATAAGTTTGACAGATGGAAAATGCTTTTAAATGAGAAGAAATGTTTGATTGAGACAAGTGGATAATCAAGATATTCTTGAACGATATGTTTTAAGATTAATTTAAAATTAAAGAAGATATTTGAGAAGAAATTTTTGTCCACTTTGTTTTAAAGATAGAAATTGTCCAAAACCACTACAGGAAGTTAACATGGTTCACTACTACCAAGTGAAGATAACTTTGAACGTATGAACTTTGATATAGTGCCACACAAACGTTCAGGAAGTAACTCCAATTATAGATGAGAGTCTACTATAACTATAACAACTGCTACTGATCATTTGTATAGCACTATAAGGCATATGCAGCACTGCACAGACCCATGTAAAAGATGGTCTCTGCTTAGCAGAGTTTACAATCTAGTCGGAACAGTCAGCACAGCAGCTATGAACAGGATATATCCAGAGGGGATGGTCAGAACACACAAGGGAACTTAGGGGGATCTGACCCAACAGCGGCATTGATGAGGTGAGTGCTCAGCCTTGATTTGAGAGGGGCCAGGGACGAAGCCTGATATACAGACTCAGGTAGTTTGTTCCAGGCATAAGGAGCAGCAAGGTGAACAGAGAGAAGTCCAGATTTGGCAGTAGAAGGGAAGGGCACAGATAGAAGCAATCTGACAAAAGAGCAGAGTTCCTGGAGAGGGGACTTACAGGCCAGAGGCATGAAAAGGGCATACATTTGTTACTCAGTAATATTATACATCCTTTGGGGACCTGCAAGATTAGTTTGGGGTTTTGTGGACTTGGTGAGGGTCCATCCCTAGCAGTTAAAGTGTGTTTGTAAAGATGACCAGGGCAGGAATCACTGGGGCTGGTTCCTAATGCCCATACTATACATGTTCACATTTACATTCTGGTATACCATATTGGGGTGCACTGGGCTTACCTAGCACTTTTCAGGGCATGAGGGGGACTGGTTTGTGGTTTAGGTTGCAGCAGCTGTCATTTCTCATTGGTATTTATGTCTAGTGTGCATAAGCACATTACTGTCTGTGATGGGCCGCTTAGGAGATGCACGTTTTTTCCGAGGGGAGTGGCATCCATGGGTACAGAACGCGGACGGGCAGGATCCAAAACATAATGTTTCAGAATATGTTGGGTGGGGAGGTGTCCAAAACATTTACCCACGTCCAAGGCATGGGTCCAACTGGATAGAGCTTGCACATGCCTGCCGAACACGTCTATCTCCCAGATTCCAGCCCCCGGGCACGTCCAGACTCACAGAATCAGAATGAGGGTTAACGGGGATCCATTTTTGATTTAGGCATGTCTGTGGGCCGGACATGCACATTATGGAATCACGCTCATTACGTACAGCTCATGTGGTTAATTTTATGAAGCATTTTCCACATGTAAAGAATGTTTTAGACACAGAAAATGACTTGTAAAATTGCATGGCCGAATACACATGCTGATGAGATTGTGTAGTTATAAGCACACTGGAGCTGTGAATCTAGTACAGAGGCCCACACTATCCTCAGGGGGCATATGCATCTGTCCCGCTGCCATTAGCACATGGCAACTGCATGGCATCATGCTAACTGGCACACAGGGACCAATGTTCCCTCTAAGTTTCTGTAGGCTGTGTGCGCATAAAATATCAGCTGTGCAACTTTTGAAGGAAGGCTAAATTTTTGTGCGCCACATAACGACACTCGGAGTTATATACTTTAAAATTTGACTACACGTCAGAATACAGTATGTACACCACATTGATTGCACTAGAAAATATTGTAGAACTTGTGAAAACTGTAAATACACAACAACTTTTAAATTTTAAGACGTCTGTGTTGTTTTCTATCAGAATCAGAACCGTAATTTTTGTGCGCTCTGTTGTAAAGTATGTGCGCTTACTCGGCGAGGTGTGTGCGCGCGCACACGCGCACAGCTTAGAGGGAACAGTGACAGGGACACTTTATTTATTTATTTAACTGTATTTATATCCCGCTTCTCACCGGTTCAAAGCGCTTTAACAAAAAGGGGGGGGGGGACAGTAATCAATACTTGGGGGGGCTGTCACCGGGAGGCCAACATTAATGTTCTGAACAGGTATTAAGGACTTAAACAATGGACATCAGTCTTGGGGGGGGAGATCTGTGGGTATGTTAAAGGGTCAGGGAGGGAGCCAGTGGTAGATGTTTGTTTCTGGTCCAAGGTATTCTTGGAACAGGGTGGTTTTAGTTGTTTTCTGAATGTTGAAGGATCTCCGTTGTTTCTGATTTGGCTTGGTAGGGAGTTCCAGAGGGATGGCGCGTATAGTTCGAAGGCTCTGTTGCAGGTCCGTTGGTTGTATTTAGTTCATTCATGGGGGATGGTGAGGATGTTGCTTTTATTTCTTTTATTTATTTATTTATTGAACTGTATTTATAGCCCACTTTTCACCGGGTCAAAGTTGCGGGTGGTTTGTCTGGTTGTTCTGTTGTGGGTGGGCTGGGGCAGTAAAGTTCGGAGCTGGGAGGTCTGATTGAGGGCTTTGTGGATAAGTAGGGCTGCTTTGTATTTGAGTCTTGCTTCGAGAGGGAGTATGTGCAGTTCCCTCAGGACTGGGGTGATATGATCTTGTATTTTTGCTTTCTGGATAATTCTTGCTGTGATATTTAAGGCAGTTCGTAGTGGGTTGGTGTGGGTGGCAGGTAGTCCGTGATAGGTTATGTTGCAGTAGTCCAGGTGGGGGAGCGTCATAGCTTGCATGACTGTCCTGAAGTCTTGTGGATCGAGGAGAGGCCTGAGGCGTTGTACTGTTTTTGCTTTGTGGAATATTATTCCGGTAGTCTTTTTGATCTGTTGCTTGAGTGTGAGCGCTTCGTCTATGATGATTCCTAAGTATTTTATGTGTGTTTGTATTTGTATTTGTGTGGTTCCTAAGTTGAGGTGTGGTGGTGGTGTGAAGTTTGGATCCTTGGTTACTATGAGGGCTTCCATTCACTGAAATGCGTTATGTGCATCCATGTTAATGGCAGCAGCCATGGTTACCATATGTCCAAGATACCCACACTAATCATAATGCACATCAATGCCCATATTCTACCCTTAAGCCATCCAGTCTCTGTCCAAGAGCACCCTAATCGATTAGCTTGGGACCCTGTGCTTTTAGCATGGCATACTTACCACACGACAAATCCCACACTAATGATTAGTGCACTGCATATAGGCAGATTTTATACGCATATAGAGAATATGCACTAATCTATGCCTTTTTTGGAGCAGGTGTAAAATTCTGTATGAGCATCCGTGAGCTACTAGAGATAGTTATGGATGCATCTCTGTTACTTTATAAACTAGGGGTATGTTTACTAAACAGCGATAACCTCGCAGCGGCGCAATTAGCGCATGATATGTAATGTTATCACGTGATACGTAACATTATCGCATGATAAAGTAACATTATTGCACGATAGCGTGGGGTTTCGCCCGATAACATCTCCGGCGGCGTTAAGGCACCCAGAGGGTGGAGTAAGGCTCCCCAGAGGGTGTAAAGAAGGGGTCAATGGGCGGGGAGTGGACGGTGAGAGGCTCCAGGTACACTAACGCTGTGAAATGAACGTCTGAAAACTAACGTCAGTGAAAACCTCACATTAGAGGCACATTTGCAGGATAGAGAAACCATTTCAGTCAGCAATGCACAGCAAAGGCAAGGAAACCAAGAAAAATTGATAGTAGTGATACATGTGCAGCAACAGCATAGTGCCCAAGTACAAAAGGGCACTAAGGTAAGGCTGCAAATGGGGTACAGGGGGCTGCAGGCAGCACATGCAATGGGGCAGCTGAGGCACAGGGTGGACTAGGCAGATGCCTAGGTGGTACATAGGAACACAGAAACTGCAAATCAGCAAGCCAGCAACTGACCATGGTCAAACATGCCCACAAGTGTGTGTCCCACAGTGTCCCAGGGAACATTACCCAGCAGGTACCCCAAAGGGCACATAACATTGACAGGCAGTGCCGGGGGGGGGGGAAGCAAGAATGTCTATGTAGGCACCCCTACCCCAGATCCCACACCATAGGCAGCCGCCTACCGACACACTGGATGGCCTGGGACTGCGCACCACCAGCACCACTGGCAGAAGGGCAAGTCAGCATGGTGGTGGAGGGGTGCTGGTGGTGGAGGGGGCAGTGGCATCTACCTACAGCACACCAAGGCCAAACCCTGTTCAGGTGGGTGGCATGCAGTGCAAAAGACAAGGTCTGTCTGATGAACAGTAATGGTATCCCCAGGAAACGAGCAGCCTCTGTGACAACAGTTTGGTGCAATGCACACAGCCAGTGTGTTCAGGGTCAGAAGGTCACAAGTTCAAGTCCCAGCTGTGGCTCCTGCAGACCATGTCCCTATATTTTACCCTACAGCACACACACACCATAAACATGTATAGTCCCTAGAGCAGAGGTTCCCAACTGCAGTCCTGCAGGGCCAAACACCATTCAGGATTTCATACTGTCCCTAATAAATATGCATGAGATCTATTGGTATGCAGTGCCCCTATTGTATGCAAATGTATCTCATGCATATTCATTGGGGACAGCCTGAAAACCTGAATCGTGCTTGGCCCACCAGGACCAGAGTTGGGAAGCTCTGCCCTAGAGCATCTGCCAACAGGGGCACAAACACCCACACCCACAGGCTCCACTATCCAAAGCCTCATGGAGAGTCCAGCTGTTGGGCCCTGTGCGGAGCAGCAGCTACCAATACTAGCACCTGCATACCTTAGCAATGCCTGCACTGTACCCGGGACTGGTGTGGCAGCCAGGGTTGCCAACCACCTCTATCTTTGCACAATGCTGAAATAGGTGTGGGAGTATGTGTATGTCTATCCAGTGTTTTGTGGCTGCCTGCACCTTACTGAGCCCCCAATGCTTGCATTGTCTCCAGTGGTAGCCTGCCAATGTGCATAATGAGGGGCAAGGTATTGTGGGTATGGCGCGGATATGGCGGTCTGGGCAGGATGCATCTGCACAGGGCATAGGACAATGGCTGGGACATTGTAGTGCCCGTCCACCACCTGCACGGACAGGGTGCCCACAGCATGTCATGCTGGGAGGTCACTTTCACCCTGACTGAGCAGTAACCATGGCATGGCTAGGTTCCCACATAGTGCTATGTACTGTTCCTCTCAAGTGATGTCTATGAGTTTTCTGTTTTGGGGTCTAGTCACTGACATACTTGCATGGTGTGTATACTTGCATCCCACTTTTGGGTGCACGCAGTACTCCAGGAATGTGTGCTATATGCTAGATAGGTGACTTCAGCTAGAATGTGTATGGCTGGAACACTTTACAGGGTGCAGTGGGTGGATACTGACTGTGCCCTCTGCTGGTGAATGTCAGATTGTGGTGGGGGCAGCTGAGCTTTTCCAGGCCTACTGTCTGTCTGCCAGTGCCCTATGTGATAGGTATAGATCTGCATTGACGGCCCTGGGGGGGTGCCTATTCCACAGCAGGACTGGGGTTGATGGTCCCCTCTACTGCCTCCAATGCAGAGATGTAGAATGTGGATCTGTTGGTGGGAGATCCTTTCCCCCATCCTGACCCAGAGAGGGCGGGTTGGGTGGTGCTACATAATCCACATTTGGGTCCAAACACCACCCTACTCTTACAACATATGTCCATGGCAATCACACAGGATGTGCATTATTCTGGGTGCATCATATTCCACAAGGGCTGGATGTGATTGAGAAATGCAGACAGACACAGGTGTACCCTAGGTATGTCTGCAAGGACTACCTATCACACACTGGCACTGATGGGGACCTGCAGCACAGCCTAACTCAGCCAAGCCAGGTGCTGCGGACCTGGTGCTGGGCACCCCACCTAACCCTCAGGGTGAGCACAGGAACTGCACAATGTCACGGTCTGTAGCTACTCTGTGCCAGTAACATACACGGTCAGTTCCCCCTACCAGGCCGGGGTGCCATAGAGGTGCATACCCTATCTTGTGATCGGATGTAGACTGCTGATCTACATGTGCAGTGCATCATGGGTACGGGTGGGTTTGCCCTATCCTGTTAACCACAGCAGACAGTTTGTGTGGTGACCTGTAGTCTTTCTGTAGCCAGCCAGCGCTGTGGTTAAAGCTGTAGAGATGTAGCCCACTGGTTACTACAATGACTGTAGAGGCAGAGGTCATGGGTTCTATCCCACAGTGGTATTTTTTAATAAGGCTGTCTGAGGCTTTTCCTTTTAATTTAAATCTGTGCTGCCAGCAAAACCACCCTGACGGTGCCGTAACCTAAGGTGCCTCATAAGGCGCTCTATAAAGCACCCTATAGGGAACATTATAAGGTGCCTTGGCAGACAGGGCACTTTATAATGTGCCCAATGGGGTGCCTTATAGGGTGCCCTATAGGGCGCCTTATGAGGCACCTTAGGTTACGGCACTGTGAGGGTGTTTTTGCTGGCAGCATTGATTTAAATTAAAAGGAAATCCCTCAGACAGCCTTATTAAATAACACCACTGCAGGATCAAACTCATGACCTCTACCTCCACAGTAATTGTAATAATCAGTGGGCTACATCTCTGTAGCGTCTAACACAACGCTGGTATGGACTTAAGGTTAACGCGCGTTAACGTGCCAAGGCGCCCTCTATCGCGCGATACAGATTCATTGCTACCTTACCGCCGGAATGCCCACTACCTTATATGGCATTCCTGACATTAATGCTGCAACTAGCGCCGTTAACATCAGGACAGTTTAGTAAACATACCCCTAGGTGTCTTTTTGGAACTTTGACATACATGCCCTGTTATAAAATCATCCCCAATATGCATACTTTTATTTGCAGTTAGGTGTTGCGTTTTAGGTACTTATTATTCATGAAAAAACTACCAGCACAAAATGCGGGTGCAAATATCCCTGGCTATTCTGTGTCCGTGGCCAGTTTCAAAGTGAAAATTATAAAATATGTTCTCTTTGAAAACTGGTGCAGATGCTGTCCTGATGAAGACAGCTTGCAAATTTACCCTATAATGCATCTGCTGGTTCTCAGTATCTATTTTTCCTCCAACTCTTCTTTCCATTTTGTCTATCCCATATACAGTAAGTTAATGGAAAAAAAAGGTTATCCTTTAATCACATGGCTCTTCTGCCTTCTTTGATTTAGATATAAAGATTCTGAGCATTTTTTAAAAATGTACCAGCTAAAAAAAGCCCCTACTATATCTCTGACGTATACAAGTGAATTAGCAGATAAATGCATAATTAATGCATATTCTTATTTGGAGCTACAATAACTAGGCCTTCGTTCCATGATTTAATTCTTTTATCTGTTTTGAAAACACAGTTTAGAAAATAAACATTTTGTGGTAATTTCCATATGCAAGAGCATGAAAAGAAAAGAATTGATGGTCTCACCAATCTATTGGTTGTCATATAATAATGTAACTAGTTCAAAGTGAAATGGCAATTACAAAACCTCTCCCAACATAAATGGGAAAAATGCTTTTCCCCTCCCTTCGCCTCCAGACTTGAACGAGTTGACACATGAATACAGTATACCTACCACCTAAGACAACAGATGAGAATTTTATCACTGTTAGAAACACAATAGAAAGCATCTGATCGAAAGCATAGTCATAATAAAACAAATTATCTTGTGACATTTAGGGGTATGTTTACTAAACCGTGCTAATGTTACTGGCGCTAGGTGCAGCATTAACGTGAGCAATGCCATATAAGGAAGGGGGCTTACCGGCATTGAAGTAGCAATGGCCGATTAACATGCGATAGAGGGCGCCTTGGCTTGTTAACGCGCAGTAACCTTAATTTCATGCCAGCGCTGTGTTAGAAGCTATAGAGGTGTAGCCCACTGGTTAATACCGTGATTGCTGAGCCAGAGGTAATGGGTTGGATCCCTCAGAGGTCCCATCTAATAAAGCTGTTCAAGGCAATCCCTTTTCCTGCCTGTAACACTCAGACACATCTCTACATTCTGTGCTGCCAGCAAAAACACCCTCACCTCAGTGCCGTAACCTAAGGTGCCTCATAAGGCACAGTATAAAGTGCCCTGTCCACCAAGGCACCTTATAATGTGCCCTATAGGTTATGGCACTGAGGTGAGGGTGTTTTTGACTGGCAACACAGATTGTAGAGATGTGTCTGACTGTTACAGGAATTAAAAGGAAATGCCTCAGACAGCCTTATTAACTAACACCACTGTGGGATCCAGCTCATAACCTCTGTCTCAGCAGTCATTGTATTAACCAGTGGGCTGCACCTCTATAGCTTTTACCACAGCACTGGCTGGCTACAGCAAGACTGCAGGTCACCACACAAACTGTCTGCTGTGGTTACCAGGATAGGGTAAACCCACCAATACCCATGATGCACTGCACATGCAGAACAGCAGTCTACATCTGATCACAGGATGGAGTATGCGTCTCCACAGCACCTCAGCCTGGTAGGGGGAACTGACCGTGTGTGTTACTGGCACAGAGTAGCTACAGACTGTGACATTGTGCAGGTCCTGTGCTCACCCTGAGGTGAGGTGGGTCGCCCAGCACCAGGTCTGAAGTACCCGGGTTAGCTGAGATAGCCTTTGCTGCTGGTCCCCATCAGTGCCAATGCGTGGCAGGTATTCCTTGCAGACACACTTAGGATAATCCTGTGTCCATCTGCATTCCCCAGTCAAGTCTAGCACTTGTTGACTATGATGCACCCAGAATAGTGCATATCCAGTGTGGTTGCTACGGTCACTTGTTGTAAGAGCAGGGGGGTGTCTGGGCTCACATGTGGATTATGTAGCACCACGTATCATACCATCCGGGTCAAGGTGGTGGACAGGATTTGCTCCCCAACAGACCCACACTCTACATCTTTACAATGGAGGCAGTAGAGGGACATGATGAAGGGCTGCGGGACATCCATGGCAGGTGATGCAGGACTGTACTTATCACATAGGGCACAGGCAGTAGGCCTGGCAAAGCTCAGCTGCCCCCCACCACAATCTAACATTCACCAACAGGGGGGAACAGTCAGTCTGCACCCTGTAAGGTGCTCCAGCCATACACATGCTAACTACAGACAGTCTGCTAGCCAGTACATGTCCTCAGAGGAACTATGTGCACCAAGACATGGGATGTAAGTACAAACACCAAACTGATGGTTATGGTTAGGCATTTGATATACCGCCCTTTACGTATGCATCAGAGCGGTTTTACATGTATATACTAACAGGTACTTTTTTTATTCCCTTGTCCCGAAGGGCTCACAAACTAAGTGTACCTGTGATAGATCAGGGATTGTGCCCCAGAAAAAGGAACACACAGATATCACTGGAGAGAAACACTGTACAGCACTATGTGGGAACCTAGCCATGCCATAGTCACTGCTCAGTCAGAGTGAGAGTGACCTCCTAACATGACATGCTGTGGCCACCCTGTCCGTGCAGGTGGTGGTCGGCCACTACAATATCCCAGTCATTGCCCTATGCCCTGTCCAGATGCATCCTGCCCAGACCTCCCTGTCCAGCCCATACCCACAATACCTTGCTCCTCATTATGCACATTGACAGGCTAACACTGGAAACTGTGCAAGCATTGTGAGCTCTGTAAGGTGTAGGCAGCCACAAAACATTGGATAGATATACGCACACTCCCACACCTATTTCAGCATTGTGCAAAGACAGAGGTGGTTGGCAGCCCTGGCCGCCACACCAGTCCTGGGCACAGTGCAAGCATTGCTAAGGTATTCAATACTGTTAGGGTCACTCTACGGGGTGGTAAACACTATCAGAGAACAGAAAGAAGGAAAAACACTCCACATATATCAGAAAGGTTGCTATGATGAATCTCTGTTAACAAATTGTGCTTAATTTAGGATTTGTTATCTGAAATTAATCATAGCAACCTTTTGATATATATGGAGCGTGTTTCCATGTTTATGACTGCATTGCTAAGGTTTGCAGGTGCTAGTCATGGTAGCTGTTGCTCCGCGCAGGGCCCCAAAGCCTGAATCTCCATGAGGCATTGGATAGTGGAGCCTGTGGGTATGAGTGTTTGTGCCCCTTTTGGCTGAAGCTCTAGGGCAGAGTTTCCCAACTCCGGTCCTGGGGGGCCAAACACCATTTAGGTTTCAGGCTGTTCCTAATGAATATGCATGATATAAATTTGCATACAATGTGGGCAGTGCATACAAATGCATCTCATGCATATTTATTAGGGACAGCATGAAAACCTGAATGGTGTTTGGTCCTCCAGGACTGCAATTGGGAACCTCTGCTCTAGGGAGTACACATGTTTATGGAGTATGTGCTCTGTAGGGTAAAATATAGGGATGTGGTCTGTAGAAGCCTCAGCTGGGATTTGAACCGTGACCTTCTGCCCCTGAGCACACTGGCTGTGTGTACTGCACCAAACTGTTACCACATAGGCAGGTCATTCCCTGGGGATACCATGACTGTTCTTCAGACAGACCTTTTCTGTTGCACTGCACGCCACCTAAACCAGTGCTGCCAGCAAAACCACCCTCATAGTGCCGTAACCTAAGGTGCCTCATAAGGCGCCCTATAGGGCACATTATAAGGTGCCTTGGCAGACAGGGAACTTTATAATGTGACCTATGGGGCATCCTATAGGGCACCATATGAGGCACCTTAGATTACGGCACTGTGATGGTGTTTTTGCTGGCAGCACTGATTTAAATTAAAAGGAAATCCCTATCTGTATTTCTATCATCATATAGTAAAACTGAAGCCTTTTAAAGCTCTAATATTCAGTGGGTTATAGAGATCAAGTACATCTGGAAAAATGAATATTTTTTTTACATACTTTAAACATAAGCCTCATATATTTTTTTTTACCCTTCGGTATAATTTAATTCTTGGTGTTTGTGTCTTGGTTTGTTTCCAGCTTATTTTTCCACCTCAGCTCTTTGAGTTAGTTAAATAGACTAGCCAAGAGAAAAATGTTTTCCCCACTAAGGACATTAGCTCAACAGTAACGAAATTCTTCCACTGAGTTGATTAGGGCCCGAGTGAAAGGAAAGGGCACTTCATTTATAAGCAAGAGCTTTTTGGAATGGGCTCTGACCTTTAACTTTTCATGTAAACCCTCATGTTCCCTGTAAGTATTAGTGTATGTGTGTCATATCCCCTCGTGTTAAATGTATCTCCCAATTGACCGCTTTGACCTGGTGAAAAGCGGGATATAAATACAGCTAAATAAATAAATAAATAAATAAATGTAAACCCTCATGCATTGTATCTTGAGTTACCCTGGTCCCCCAAAGCCCCTCTAGATGATTCAGAATTCTGCTGCATGCCTTTTGAAGCATATGAATAGGTGAGTAAAATTTTGCTTGAATTAAAGTTCTTGTGTTCACTTTTGGGGCTGCAAAGGGTAAAGTTTCAGATCTGTTCTCTTATACTCAAGTCATTTTGTGGAGAGAGACCTGAATATTTGGGAGAGGTATCAGAGTAGTATGTTCCCATCATATCTCTGCAACAAAGTGGGACGAATCTACTAGATATCCTTGATCTTACAGAGACAGGATCATTCAAAGGGGTAGCAACTATGTTTTCAGTGGTTGGTCCATTGCTATGGAACTCCCTCCCTGAAGGGTTATAGTTGGACTTGAACAATGTTCGGTTTTAGAAGAAACTGAAGGCATTTCTTTTTGCTGACACATTTGATCATCTTGATTCCTGAGGAACACTGGAAGTAATTGAAGTCATATTTTACTGATACATTTGGTCATCTTGTTTGAGAAGAGTTTGTGCAGGGTGTGCTATGATAGGGGAGCATTTAACAGCTGATTAACTTGCTTGCTTTTATTGAGCCTGAAATTCAAATGGAATTATACATTCACTTACGACCATTGAACACTCCACTGTCCATATATTTTCAGCCAGTATATGGATAGCATCACGCCAAATATCCCTCTAACTAACCCGATACTATCCATATAGTCAAGTTTTGCAAGGAGGGTGGAGTGAAGGTGGTGCTTTGAAGTTTTCAGGATAGCGGTGATATTTAGCCATTATCCAGGGACACTGAAGAGCAGACCTTGAATAGCGGTGATGTTGCTGACTTTATTACATAAATACTCAGTGCTGCTGACAACAGGGATTATTTTAGAAACATCCCCACATCTAAAAAGCAGCATTTGCATGTGTAGATTGGCATGCATAGCTAAATGCCATTTTAGAAAAGGGACTTTTCAGAGATCATGAGGCTTACCACATCTAAAATCCCTGGGGAAGTGGTGGGGATGGGCAGAAGGAGTGGTTTTGGGCAGAGCCAATGCAAGGAGATGAGGTACCCTAGGCAAATCTTATTCCATGAGGTGCTAATTGCTGTCGCTGTGGCCGCCCCTCTCTGGGACTTGCAGCAGTGGCAATGGCAGCAAACAGCTCCATGGCACTTACCTTAAAACTTTGGTGCCATCAGGGCTGTTTGCTTCTGCTCCCTTGGATTCCCAATGCCGGCTTCCTGTCTGCAAACAGGAAGTCCGCATCGAGCAGTCTGAGGGGGACAGAAGCAAACAGTCCCATGATGCTAAAGCTTTAAGGTAAATGCTGTGGGGCTGTTTACAGCCATTGCAGCCACTGCAGATCTCAAGAGGGGCATCAGCGGCAGCAATGGGTGCCATTGGAGGACCAGCACTCTAGGTCAGTGGTCTCAACCCAGTCCTCAGGGCATATCTAGGCCCATTGGGTTTACAGGATTCCTGCAGTGAATATGCATGAGATAGATTTACATACAATGAAGGCAGTACATGCAAATTTATCTCATGCATATTCATTATGCGAATCCTGAAAATCTGACAGTCCTAGGTGTGCCCCAAGGACAGAGTTGAGAACCACTGCTCTAGGTGACCACCTAGTTCTCCTAATGGTAGCACTGGACTTAGGTATGGGTGACTCCCAGCAATCCCAACCCTCCAATTGCCATTCTTGGGTTTACTGGGGATCATCAGTGGTCAATGGGAGCAATGTCCTCTTGCTCTTGCTCAGCACATGGTCCAGTCCAAAATGGTGCTGATGACCTCCAGTGGGAACCATGAATTATAGAAACATAGAAACATAGAAACATAGAAACATGATGACAGAAAAAGACCACAAGGCCCATCTAGTCTGTCCTTCCATAACAACAACTACAACAGTCCACTTTTTACCTTTAGAGATCCTCTGTGTTGGTCCCATGCTTTTTTGAATTCAGTTACTGTCCTCATCTCTACCACCTCCACTGGGAGACTATTCCACGGATCCACTACTCTTTCCGTAAAGAAATATTTCCGCATATCACTCCTGAATCTATCTCCCTTCACCCTCATCCCATGTCCCCTCGTCGCAGAACTTGCTTTCAATTGAAAGAGGCTCTCTCCCTGAACATTTATGCCACTGAGGTATTTAAACATCTCAATCATATCACCTCTATCCCGCCTTTCCTCTAAGGTGTACATATTAAGATCCTTAAGTCTGTCCTCATATGCTTTATAATGAAGACTACTAATCATCTTAGTAGCAACCCTCTGCACCGACTCCATCCTGTTCACATCCTTCTGAAGGTGCGGTCTCCAGAATTGCACACCATACTCCAAATGAGGTCGCACCAAAGACTTATACAGAGGCATTATCACCTCCTTTTTTCTGCTAGCCATTCCTCTCCGTATGCACCCAAGCATCCTTCTAGCTTTTGCCGTCGCCTTTTCTACCTGTTTAGCTACTTTAAGATCATCGGACACAACTACGCCTAGGTCCCGCTCTTCTTTAGTGGACAAAAGTACTTCACCTCCTATGCTGTATTGCTCCCTTGCTGTACTATGATATTACCAATATAGATTATAGTACCATTTCAGATCGTGTCGCATGCTGAACAGGAGCAAATGGGCATCACTCCTGTTCCAACTGACCACCAATGACTGCCAGTAAGCCCAAGAAAGGGGAACAGGGAGTGGGAGCTGGTGGAGGGGGTGCACTAGGGGGATTAGGGTTGTCAGGTGGGGGGTTGGGTAGAGGATATGTTTGTTTCAGGGGCAATGTTCCCTCTAATTTTCTGTAGGCTGTGTGCGCATAAAATATCAGCTGTGCAGCTTTTGAATGAAGGTTAAATTTTTGTGCATCACATAACGACACTTGGAGTTCTATACTTTAAAATTTGACTACACGTCAGAATACAGTATGTACACCACATTGATTGCACTAGATAATATTGTAGAACCTGTGAAAACTGTAAATACACAACAACTTTAAAATTTTAAGATGTCTGTGTTGTTTTCTATCAGAATCAGAACCATAATTTTTGTGCGCTCTGTTATAAAGTATGTGCGCTTGCTCGGCGAGGTGTGCGTGCGCGCTCACACGCACAGCTTAGAGGGAACAGTGTTCAGGGGGAATTTGGGGGAAGAGGGTACATCGGAGCTACCTAGGGGGAATTATTTCCAATATACCATCCGCAGCTCTCCCCGACAAGGGGATAGAGCCTCCGGCAGGGGAGCAGAAGGACGCCGATCTTCCGCCCATTCGGGGCGCACCTGGACTATTTAAACTTCGCGACATCAGGCGCGTGCTCTTCCCTGCCCCCACCACCATCCGCAGCTCTCCCCGACAAGGGGATAGAGCCTCCGGCAGGGGAGCAGAAGGACGCCGATCTTCCGCCCATTCGGGGCGCACCTGGACTATTTAAACTTCGCGCCATCAGGCGCGTGCTCTTCCCTGCCCCCACCACCATCCGCAGCTCTCCCCGACAAGGGGATAGAGCCTCCGGCAGGGGAGCAGAAGGACGCCGATCTTCCGCCCATTCGGGGCACACCTGGACTATTTAAACTTCGCGCCATCAGGCGCGTGCTCTTCCCTGCCCCCACCACCATCCGCAGCTCTCCCCGACAAGGGGATAGAGCCTCCGGCAGGGGAGCAGAAGGACGCCGATCTTCCGCCCATTCGGGGCGCACCTGGACTATTTAAACTTCGCGACATCAGGCGCGTGCTCTTCCCTGCCCTCACCACCATCCGCAGCTCTCCCCGACAAGGGGATAGAGCCTCCGGCAGGGGAGCAGAAGGACGCCGATCTTCCGCCCATTCGGGGCGCACCTGGACTATTTAAACTTCGCGCCATCAGGCGCGTGCTCTTCCCTGCCCCCACCACCATCCGCAGCTCTCCCCGACAAGGGGATAGAGCCTCCGGCAGGGGAGCAGAAGGACGCCGATCTTCCGCCCATTCGGGGCGCACCTGGACTATTTAAACCTCGCGACATCAGGCGCGTGCTCTTCCCTGCCCCCACCACCATCCGCAGCTCTCCCCGACAAGAGGATAGAGCCTCCGGCAGGGGAGCAGAAGGACGCCGATCTTCCGCCCATTCGGGGCGCACCTGGACTATTTAAACTTCGCGACATCAGGCGCGCCCGCGCCTCTGCGGGCCCACGCCTGAGGGCCTCGCCAGAGGGCCCTTTGGCGTGGCCCTTAGGCGGAGGCCCGAGGGAGGCCTCAGAAAAATTGGAATATCAGCCCATCAGCTTCCTCTGAACAAGGAAAATTAGAACACCGCCAGCTCATGGTCTTGCCGCGCTAAGATCCTGAATCCTCTTAAGCCCAGAGTTCCAGCAACCAACACCGCAGCCATCTTCGTCGGCTCCCCGGTCAGGGTAGAGCACAGGGCGTTCAGCAAGTTCCTGCTCCTGCACTCCAACCCAATCGGGGTTGTGGGAGGTCCCAGCAGCCCGGCACGACAGGCGGGAAACAAACTTCAACCCAAGTGAATAATCTCCAAACGAAGCTCCAGCTCATCACCATACAACAGATTTCGAAAAGACTTACTCACATGTAGAGAACTTACTTTCGGAAGGACACCAACTGAGTACAGTTCTTTTCAAGTGATTTTCTGACCCAAGCTCTCCTAGGAAGGATTGAGCTCCCAACGTGGTCAACACCACCTATAATCATAGTCAAACCTACATCAGGAACTGCAAGTATTATCAACACACCTAGAACAGTAATAGCCTCTTTAATATTGCTTATCCCCATAACGCTGCTTGCTGCCATTATTTACTGTTGCCAGTATCTACCTTCATTTGCTATATCTATTATTGCCTGTATTTACTGTTGCCAGTATCTACCTTCATTTGCTATATCTATTATTGCCTGTATTTACTGTTGCCAGTATCTACCTTCATTCTACTGTAATTACTGTTGTCTGTATTTACTGATGCCAATAACTACTCTCATTCTACTCTAAATCTACTGTGGTACCTTCTACTGTTGACAGTAACTCTACCCTCACTCAAATGAGTCCCCGTACTACTCTCGCCAGTAACTCACCCTCACTCAACTGTGTCACGCTTAATCTTCCTGTAATAAATTAGAAGCAACTGCCTGTCGAAAAACATTCACAACTAGAAACCTCTCCAACTGTCTTACATCTTCCTCTACCCCCCTTGTACCGACACAGAAAGATCCAAAATGAAGCACATAACCCTCACCCTTATGAGTCTTTACCTTCTACTCACTATCTTGCCATCCAGCTCACTAGCTCTAACGGCAGCACAAAACCACATCCCAAAGCTCTCAACTGGTGGAAGAAAATGGCCCGATGACTCCAACAACCTCTATCATGGAGCGAGCTATCCACGCCGCCCCCACTTAATTTATATCCCTCAACAAAACTCCTCAAAACCCAAGCAAAATAAATGCCCACACACTAACAGCCTGAAGTGCGCACTCATTAACTCTCGATCACTTCGCAAAAAATGGCCAGCAATCACTGAAACAATAACGCATCTTAACCTAGATATCATTATGATCACCGAGACCTGGCTCTCACCGGAAGATAATACCATCCTCAATCAACTTCTACCACCTAACTTCGTTACTTTCACCAGCCACAGGCAAAACAAAAGGGGTGGAGGAGTTGCCGTCATCACCAGATCTGACCTTCAATTTGAAATGGTAGAAGCCAGCAACACCAATGCTCTTGAAACAGTATCTATATCCAACCACCTTTGCTCCATAAACCTTATTTATAGAGCGCCCTCTCCTGATCCAGACAACCTCTCCAGTATCATAAACCTAGCATCTAACACCTATGTTCCACATAGACCAAATTGGATATTAGGTGATTTTAACTTGCCATCCCTACAGGACAATCAGGCAGCCGCCTTCATAGAGGCCCTAGACATCCTGGGATATACCCAATTGGTACAAGAACCTACGCACACAAAAGGCAATATTCTCGACCTGATATTCGCCCCACAAACAGTGCTTCAACAAGCACAAAACGTCACGTTATCACTAACAGCAGTCCCATGGTCGGATCATAAGCTTATCTCCTTCCAAATTCCAACCCCCATCAAGTCACAAAGGCCTATCATGAACTCACAAACAAACACAATCTCAAACGCCAGAAGATTTCAACCGTTTAACAAAGAACGCATCCTTGCTGAAACAAACTCTCTCCTTGACAAGACCTCACAAGACCTAGACATCCTAATTTCCACGTGGAACAGCAAACTCAGCGCGATCGCAATCTGTCCCACCACAACTAAAGCCCCAAAGAAAAGACCATCCGCACCATGGTTTACAGCTGACCTAAAGGCGTCTAACCCTCCTACGAAGATTGGAAAAGCGCTGGAGGAAATCACGTACCAGCAGTGACCAAACAGCATACATCCAACTCCTACACACACATCGCAAGGCCGTCACCGACAAGATGAAACAACATCACACAGACACTCTGAAACGTTCATTAAACAAGCCGCATGACCTCTTCAACCTGGTCAAATCTCTTGCCAAAGAACCGACTCCGGAGCGCACAGGATCTATACACCCACAGGAGTATGCCGTCTTTATGCAATCAAAATTATGCAAAACTGACAAGATGGTTATACCGGACCCCCCTGATTCTCAAGTATGCGCAACATATCTATCCACCTTCACCACACCATCCAAGAGAACTATCGAAGACACCATCGCTACCATAAATACTTCCACCTCATACTCAGACCCATGTCCAGCATTCTGGATAAAAGATCTGCAATCCGACCTTGCCCCAATCTTAACCAAAATGATAGGACTATCATTGAGCACAGGGTCGTTCCCATCCACGCTCAAACAGACCTCTGTCAGACCGCTGCTCAAGGACATCAAATTAGATCCTCAAAAGGTCGAGTCCTACAGACCTATTTCTAGTATTCCGATGCTCGCTAAAATCATTGAAAAAATAGTCTACAGGCAGCTACAAGATCATGTGGACACCAACGCACCTCTAGATCCATCACAACACGGATTCAGAGAATCACACGGAGTAGAAACACTACTCACTACTCTTTTCAACACCATAATATCAGGCATTGACAACTCACGTACAGGCTTCGCACTCATCTTCTTGGATATTGCCGCAGCCTTCGACTCAGTCTGCCATGAGATTCTCCTGATTCGGCTAAGGGAGAAAGGCATCACCGAAACAGCTCTGGAGTGGTGCAGGTCTTACCTGTCTGGAAGATGGCAACACGTACGAGCAAATGGAACCACATCCGAGCCATTCCTACAGAGCCAAGGAGTCCCTCAAGGATCCTCACTGTCTTCACTTATGTTTAACATCTATATCCAACCCATTTGTAACATCATTAGATCGTTTAACGTGAGTTGCATGATTTACGCAGACGATGTACTAATGTACCTGCCAATATCCCTGGAATGCCCGGATCTCACCCCACTAACTAAGTGTTTCAACGCAGTATCCGAATGGCTCCTCTCCCAAAATCTGCGCATCCAACATAAGAAAACGGAGGTCCTGTTCATCTCTAGAAACCCTGAGTTTACACCACCTAATCATTTGGAAGTAGATAACGCCAAGCTGCAAGTAAAATCAGCCATACGGTATCTCGGAGTCACATTGGATCAAAACCTCAATATGAAGCAGCACATAGCAAAAACAGTAAGAGCGATCTACTTTAAGATCAGATCCCTTAGACACATACGCCCCCTACTCGAGCTGAGCGACTTCCGCACCATTTACCAAGCTCTCATCATCCCTCATTTTGACTATTCAAACGCCATCCTACAAGGACTCCCTCAGGCAACCTTACATCCCTTACAACTCGCAATGAACAGTGCAGCGCGAATCCTCTTCGGAGCACCAAGGAGAGAGCATATCACACCCCTCCTGATGCAGCTGCACTGGCTCCCCATTCAAGCCAGGATTAGCTTCAAGACCTTAGTGATGACATTCAAGGCCATCAACGGGCTTTCCGCCTCCTCAGTATGTGACCTCATACAACCACCCACACCCAACAGGATAAGAAGAACCACCGCAGCCAACATGCTAGCAATACCAAAAGCCATGACAAGATGCTCCATATCAACTTCAAATAGAGCCTTCAGTCTGAGCGCCCCAAGCCTATGGAACTCCCTACCACCACACATCAGAGCTATCCCCAACTTGAGCCAGTTCAGGAAGGCCTTAAAACAACTCCTCTTTATTAGATACCTTATAGACTCCCCCGAACCACAGCCACCAGGTATGACCAACTCACAATAACTCCATCCCACATGCATACAGTTACCTATTTCAATGTTTCACACATGTAGATAGTTTCCCCTGTTATCCAAGTTGATTGCTCCTGTTTATTGTAATGACCTGACTCTTGTTTATTGTCGGATACTGTTAGTTTTATGTAAACCGCGCTGATCGCAAATAGTGCGGTATATAAGAAATGTAAATAAATAAATAAAATAAATAAATAAATATGCCTTGGAGTGGTTGGGAGGCCAGGGGGATTGGAGATGCTTCAGGGAGATGGGGGTGAGGGGCTCTGCCTCAGAGGAATGGGGGAGGTGATAAAGGTTTAGGGTCTGCACTGGGGTCCCTGAGGTCAGAAAAGTGATTGAGAGAGTCCCATCTGTGGTACTGAACTTGGGGGTATGTTTACTAAAACCCCGTTATGGTGCGCAGCGCGCTAGTGTGTGGATGCCATATAAGGAGTGGGCGTTTCAGGCTGAAAAAAGCAAAACCGGGATTAATCATGCGAAAATGTGCGCGGCGCTCAAGTGCGCCCCGCACATTAGCGCATGAGAAAGTTGCACGGGAAGCAGAAGTGGCGCGCTGATGCACAAGCACAGGAGCAGAGCCACAGTACAATGTTTAAGACACTGACCAATGGTGCAGGGATCATGGGTTCAATCCCCCACTGTGCCCAATGAAGAAGGCTGGCTGAGGCATTACCTATTATGGGGAAGATTGCTTTAGGAGGCATTTTATTTTTATTTTAATTACTACTACTAGCAAACGCACTCTCAAAGCGTGTTAACATAAGGCGCCCCATAAGGCACATTTTAAAGTGCACTGTCCGCCAAGGCACCCTAGAATGTTGCTTATAGGGTGCTTTATAGGGTGCCGTATGAGGTACCGCAAGGTCACAGCACTGTTTTTGATGGCAGCACTGTGCAGTTTAAGGAATGAAAAGCATAAGTAGGTGCGCTGACATGCAAGGAGGAGCAGCAGTGGAGCACAATGGTTAAGACACTGACCAATGATGCGGGAGTCATGGGTTCAATCCCTCACTGTGCCTAATGAATAAGGCTGGCTGAGGCCTTACCTGTTATAGGTAATGTTGCTGTAGGGGGCATTTTATTTTTATTTTAATTAGTGCTGCCAGCAAACACACCCTCAAAGTATTGTAACATAGGGTGCTGCATAAGGCGCCTCTTAGGGTACCCCAGAGGGCACATTTTAAAGTGCACTGTTTGCCACGGCACCCTATAATGTTGCTGAAAGGGTGGCCTATAGTGCGCCATATAGGGTGCCCTATGAGGCACAGCAAGGTCAGAGCACTGTGTTTGATGGCAGCACTATGCATTCAAACGCATGGAAATTCTAAGTAGATGCGCTGACATGCAAGGAGGAACAGCAGTGTAGCACAATGGTTAAGGCACTGACTGCTGATACAGGGGTCATGAGTTTGCTCCCCAGTGTGCCTAATAGGTAAGGCTGGCTGAGGCATCAGCTTTGCAATGTACGTATTGTTTCCTGCAGCACTTTATTTGTATTTTATTAATTGCTGCCAGCAAACACGCCCTCACGTGCCGTAATTGAAGGTGCCGCATAAGGCACCCTATAAGGCACTCCATAGGGCACATTATAAAGTGCACTGTCCGCCACGGCACCCTAAAATGTCCCCTATAGGGCACCCTATAAGTTGCTCCACAGGATAACGTATAGTGCACCTTATATGGACGGTAACCATAAGGTGACCTATAGGGCGCCCTATAAAGCGCCCTCTGAGGCACCTTATGGGTACAGTACGATGAGGGTGTTTTTGCTGGCAGCAATAATGTACATTAAAAATAGATAATGCTGTGGGCAGTCCTATCAAATAACCCCACTATGGGTTTGAACCCACAACCTCTGGCTCAACAGGCAGTGAAGTAACCATAGTGCTACAGCTCTATAACTGCTAGCAAGCCCCTGCCTGGCTGCAGAGGGAGTGCATGTCACCACACAGACAGTCTGCTGTAGTCACCAGGATAGGGTTAGCACACCCGTACCCATGATGCACTGCACATGCAAATCAGCTGTCCACAGATAAACACAAGATGGGGTATGCACCCCCACAGCACCTCGGCCTGGTAGGGGGAACTGACCATGTGCACCCCCACAGCACCTCGGCCTGGTAGGGGGTACTGACCGTGTGTTTTACTGGCACAGAGTAGCTACAAACCGTCACATTGTGCGGGAACTGTGCTCACCCTGAGGGTGCAGTGAGGCACCCAGCACCAGGTCCACAGCACCTTCCATGGCAGAAATAGGCCATGCTGGAGGTCCAAAGCAGTGTTAATGTGTGAGATAGGTAGTTTCTGCAGAAACACCTTGGCTATATTTGTCTGTCTCAGTCAGGTGTAGCCCCCATGGACCCCTAGGAGGATCATGTACCACCCCCCTCCTCCTCCTCCTCCTCCTCCACCAGGGCTGAGGGTGGCAAACAGGGTCTCCCATCAACAGATCCACATTCTATCTCCCTGCAATGGTTGCAGTAGAGGGGACCATCAACCCCAGTCCTGCTTGGGAACCAACACCCTACAGGACAGTCAATGCAGCTCTGTACACATCCATAACACAATAGCAGACAGACATTAGACCTGGATATGCTAAGCTGCACCCCACCACTATCTGATCTTCTCCTGCAGCAAGCCTTCAGCCACTGCATCCTGCAAGGCACTCCATCAAGACACATACCAGCTGCAAACAGTCTGCTAGCTAGTCCATAGTGCATGTTCCTAGTGGAAACACATGCACCCAGACCTGGGATGTCAGCATACACAACAAGCAGATAAATCAGTGATTGGGCCCCAAAAGGAAACCCATAAATATCATATGACAAAAACACTATATAGCACTATGGGGGTGCCTAGCCATGCTGTCATCACTGCACAGTCAGGGTGAGTGATCTCCCAGCAGGACATACTGAGGTCACCTTGTCTGTGTAGGTGGTGGCCGGGCACTAAAATGTCCCAGCCAGTGCCCTATGCCCTGTGCAGATGCATCCTGGCCAGGCCACCGTGTCTGGGCTATACCCATGGTACCTTGCTCCTCATTATGCACATTGGCAGGCCAATACTGGCAACAGTGCTGGCAGTGTGGGCTGTGGAAGGTGTTTGCAGCTACCACACACTGTATAGACAGACACACACTCCCACACCTATGCCAGCATTGTGCTACTATAGAGGAGTTTAGCAGCCCTGCCCACCACACCAGTCCTGGGCACAGTACAGGCATGGATATGGTACGCAATACTGTTGGGAGTCACTCCCCAGGGTGGTAAACACTGTCAGAGACCAGACCTGAAGCACAGACCGCAGACATCAGAAAGATTGTTATGATGGAGCTCAATAAGCAAACTGTGCTTAACGTAGGACTTGCTATCTGCCAGTAATCATAGGAAACGTTTGATAGCTGTGTACCGTATACCCAGGTGTAGGGTGGCATTGCTAAGGTATGCAAGTGCTAGTATTGGGAGATGCACGCAGGGCCCAATGTCCTGCCTCTCCAGGAGGCATTGGCCAATGGGGCCTGTGGGTGTGGGTGTGTCTGCCCCTGTTGGCTGCTGCTTTACGGCATAGGTTCCCAACTCCAGTCCTGGTGTGCCAAACACTGTTCGGGTTTTCATGCTGTCCCTCATAAATATGCATGAGATACATCTGCATACCATGGGGGTAGTGCATAGATATGCAGCACAGGCATCTTTATTAGAGGCAGCATGGAACCTGAATGGTGTGGGGCCCTACAGGACTGCATTTGGGAGACTCTGCTCTAGGTAATGTGCCTGTTTATGGTGTCTGTGCTCGGTGGGGTAAAATGTAGGCGTATTAACCATGCGTACGTTCTCAGCAATAAAGGTTTGTCCTTATTATCACGGGTTAGTTGTGGGAAAAATAAGTGGACTGGATTGGCAGGAGCCCTAGCTGGGCTTTGAACCTGTGACCTTCTGTTCTTGCACATACTGTTTGTGTGCACTGCACCACTGTGTTGCCACAGTTATGCCGTATTCCCTGGGGAGTCCATGACTGTACATCCGACCAGGACTGTTTGTTGCAGTGCACGGCACCCACCTGGACAGGGCTAGGCCATGGTCTGCTGTGGTCACCAGCTGCTACCACCTCCACCACCAATACCGCTCCATCCTTAGATTGGAGACAGCATAAACCCTGAAGGATTTGTGGCCCTCCAGGACTGCATTTGGGGTAATCTGCTCTAGGTAATGTGCATGTTTCTGGTGTCTGTGCTCTGTAGGGTAAAATAGAGGTGTTTGAGCCATGCTCATATTCTCTGCAATAAAGGTTCGTCTTTACTATCACAATATAGTTGTGGGTAAAATATGGGGACTGGACTGGCATGAGCCCCTGCTGGGGCTTGAAACTGTGACCTTCTGTCTTCAAACACACTGGTTGTGTGCACTGCACCACTGTGTTGCCACAGAGACAGTGCATTCCCTGATGATACCATGACTGTTTGTCCGGCAGGGCCTGTCTGTTGCAGTGCATTGCACCCACCTACACAGGGCTAGGCCACGGTCTGCTCTGGGCAGCTGCCACTGCCCCCCTCCACCTCCAGTACCCCTGTGCCACCATGCTGACATGCCCTTCTGCTGGTGGTGCTGGTGGTACGCAGTCTCAGGCCATCCTGTGTGTGGGTAGGCGGCTGCCTATGGTGCAGGTTCTGGGGTAGGGGTGCCTGCATATCTGTCCGCACATCCCCCAATCACCGCCTGCCAATGTTCCGTGCCCTTGGGGGTACCTGCTGGGTACTATCCCCTGTGACACTGTGCTAAACACTCTCGTGCCCATGTTGGGCACTCATCAGTTGCTGTCTGGCTGCTGTTCAGTTTCAGCATTCCTAGGTGCCATCTAGGCATCTGCCTAGTCCGCACTGTGCCCGAGCTGCACCACAGCATGTGCCGCCTGCAGCCCTCTGTATCCCCTTTCCCAAAATCTGTCCAATTGCTCATTCCGACCTGCCCGCCCTGCTGTTTTGGAAATGTGCATGCCATAGGTAAGCTGTCCAATGGAGAGGGAAACCCTGATCAGTGCTATTTTACTGTGGGATCATTCACCTTGTATGGGGACGGAGAGTAGACCCTTCTAAAATTCATATTTATTTTTTGGGGCTTTTTTGGGAGTATTTTTTGATGTTCCCCATTACTATCACTATTGCCCAGCTTGATTATAATTTTTTTATATTTTGTTGGGGTCATTTTTACTGTTTATTTGCCCTTTTGTTCCATGCACATGTATCACACTGCTCACTTTTTGTAGGTTTCCCTGGTTTTGCTGTACATTGTTGACAGAAATGGTTTCTCTTCCCTTTAAATCGGCTCTACCGCGAGGTTTTCACTCGCGGTATTTTTTTACCTGAATTTCAGCCCCGCTCCTGTGTGGGGAGCCTCTCCCCTCCCACTCTCCACTCTCCACCCATTGACCCCTTCCCTCCGCCCCTGGGGAGCCTTCCTCCGCCCTCCCGGAGCCTTTCCACGCCTCTATCACACAGTAGCGCGCTGTGCACATGAGCGGGCCCGTTAGTGCGGCGCGCACGTGTGCTGGGCACAAAAATGCATCATTAGCATGCGCTAAGGTACCTTAGCGCACGCTATTGTGCGCCACGCACTTGTGCGCCGTTTAGTAAACATACCCCTTGGTGTGTTTTCATCACAGGACCAGCGACTACAAGAGACTGCTCACATGCATATGTTAGTGGTTTTTCTATGATTTTTCCCCCCTGTGTGGCTTCTTAAAAATGCTGCTCCTGCCAGATGTGGGGAAGCATACCCATGCAGTCTCCATTTGACAGAGCCTCTTGTAAAATACTATCAGAATTCTTCTGATCTGGACATGTGAATTTTCCGCTTCACATCCTATCTAAAATGTGTCTTCATATGTATAGTGGCGCTGAATATATGTATTCATTTAAATTCTGGCACAAGCATTTAAATTAGTGCAGTAGCCATTGCCACTGAACATTGGGTCCACTCTTTTTTATTGCCTGAGAGGTTGATTCAAAGAGGGGCATGTCTGGGCCATACAGAAGCACAAAATATGTACGGGCCCCAATTCTGCAACCATGGGACAGCCTGGTGTGCCCCTGATTCTGTCACGGGAGCCGTACAGCCTCCTTCCCAAGCAGCCCTCCCAAAGATCCTGCTAGTGTGCCGGTGCAGCGGTGTTCTGTTGCCATGGTACCGGCACGTCCAGTAGGAGCACCCATTGCCCGGCCCCACAAACATACCTTTTCCCTGCTGACTGACTCTCAATGGGGGCAGCTTGCACTTGGATCAGGCAGCAGGGTATCTCCCGTGGCGGCACTAGGTCTTTGGAGGGACTGCAGGGCCCGATCCCCCTGCACCCAACACTTATTCCATCTTCGAAATGAAATAAGCCGGGCTACTAATAGGCCTTGTATGTCCGGGTGCTTCTGCCCGCCCCTGCTCTGCCCCCACTCTGCATCTGTCCCCTCCCTCCCACCCCCATCTAGCACTCCACGGACAAACCCTCTATACATGTGGAAAGCGCTGTACATGTAATCTCGTCCCAACCCTGTTCGCAGGTTGTATGTTCAAGGAGGACATGCCACCCCGATATTCAGACCTCTGAATCTACCCCTTATTGTTTATGTTTTGATGATTTCTAAATTATAAATATGTAATTCTCTTCCATCTAACATAGTAACATAGTATAGGAAGGCAAATAAAGACCAATATGGTCCATCTAGTCTGCCCAGTAAGGTGGCTAGAGTGATTGTAACCGCCACTCCATGCAGGTCATGCCCCTCTAGGCCTGTATTTAGAGTTGTACCTGCTGCTCCATGCAAGTCACCCCCCTCTATTTAAGAATAAAAGATATTTAAGTTTGCTTTGATTTCATCTCTTGCTAAAAAGGGATCCACTGTGTCTGTCCCATGCCATTTTGAATTCCACCCTGTATTTGCCCCCACCACCTCCATTGGGAGGAAATTCCAAGAATAATATATTGCTAGACCAAATTTAAATGACATAAATAAATAAATAAATACGTACCCTGGAGCATGTTTACTAAGGGGTACTGCACTGACATACTGTATTGCAGGCACTGGGCGCTAACCAATTAGCGAGTTAGTGGGCAGAGCCTGGTGGATTAGGGGCATCATACAGGTATTAACGATGCATCACAGTTTGCATGGGTCTTATGGATGTGTGCTATCCATGACTGTAGTCATTAACCTGAATGCACTTAACGCCATGTGATTGCAATGTACATGCACAAAATAAAAATGTTATACTGTAATCTTTTTTGCTGTATATGCTCATAGTTCAATCACCAAACTGTACAAGATTAAAGTCTTAATTTAAGAGCCATCTTTTTCCGTAGTGCTTCACATTAATACTGTGGAAGTTTTCACTGTAGCTTAAAGGGCCTTCAGAAAATAGCTGGCCGGCATAGTTGATTGATGTACTAATGTTTCAGTTCTGAAGGCCTAGAATTATCTAAAGCAGATTAGTCAGTGAATAATATCTAGGAATTAGGGGAATTATGTGTAGGCGATCAGCTATACAAAGTCCTGTCACTCAATAATATAATATGAAGGGAAAGATAAAAACACAGCAGACAGTTTCTCTCAGCTTTAAAGCAGATGTCACCATCAACATGGCAGAAACTCCCTTTAAAGAGATTTTTCCTGAGCTTCACTTTCTTCTTTAGGTTTCTCATTAAGGGCCCTAAATAGTAACCCAGGAAAATGTTCATGGGTTAGTTCCTGTTTCTGTGAAATTTAGCAGAGAGATGCAAATGAGCTGTTGGTTCGTTTATATCCCTTTAAACTTTACAAGGAATTTCTAATGCTTTATCACTGCCAGGAACATTATACATTCCAGACTATAGAACTGCATTCCATAAAGAGGGTCCTTTGCAGGCAGAACCAGCCCTACCAATAGGTGGACTTGGCATCCAACTACGGCAGCAGAATTTGGGGGAGAGGGTGGCAATACATGCCTTCCCTCAAATATTTTTTTGTTTGGTTTAAATTTCCATGCATATCAGCTAAGAAGGTCTGGGGCTGAGCTGTGCTGGACTGGGGGGGGGGGGGTAGCACTGGAAATAGTAATAGGCTGATGAGGGAGGGCTAGGACTGGAAATGGGCTGATAGGGGTTAAGAATGGAAATAGGCTGATTGGGGGGGGGGGGGTCTAGGACTGGTAATGGGCTGATCAAGGGGGTTAGAAGTGGAAATGAGCTGATGGGGGTTAAGAATGGAAATAGGCTGATCGGGAGGGGGGCTAGGACTGGTAATGGGCTGATTGGGGGGGTTAGGACTGGAAATGGGCTGATGGGTGGTTAAGAATGGAAATAGCTGATTGGAGGGTGGTGTCTAGGACTGGTAATGGGCTAATGGGGGGGGTCAGAACTGTAAATGGGATGACGTGGGGTTAAGAATGGAAATAGGCTGATTGGGGAGGGCTAGGACTGGTAATGGGCTGATCAAGGGAGTAAAGAATGGAAATAAGCTGATCGGGAAGGGGGTCTAGGACTGGTAATGGGCTGATCGGGTGCTTAGAACTGGAAATAGGCTAATGGAAGGTTAAAAATGGAAATAGGTTGAACCCCCCGTCTACATCAAATTATTTTTAACACAGCCCTTGGGTGTGCACACACCACCCGTCACCCTCATCAACTTAATTATACTAATTTAATAAATATTAGGACTGGTAATGCTGATCGGGGGGGTTAGAACTGGAAATGGGCTGATGGGGGGCTAAGAATGGAAATAGGCTGATCATGAGGGTTGGCTCAGACTAGTAATGGGCTGATCGGTGGGGTTAGGACTGGAAATAGGCTGATTAGGGGGGCTAGCACAGGAAATGGGCTAGGAGTGGTAATGGGATGATTGGGGTGGCTAGGACTAGAGTGGGCTGATAAGGGGGATAGAACTGGAAATGGGCTGGGACTGGAAATGGGCTGATGGGGGAGGGGAGGAGAGTGCTACTGGCCCTGGAAGAAAATAGGGACTAGGACTACAAATGGACTGATGCAGAGGGATGGGAGAATAGGAGCAGATACTGACAAGGCCTACCAGTGGAAGGAGGGGGCAGGAAGGGAGCTGACACGGGGGAAGGAGGGGGCTGGAAAGGAGCTGATATAGTGGGGGAAGGAGGGGGCTGGAATGGAGCTGACACCTGGGATGTACTGAAGGGGACTGGGAGGGAGCTGACACTTGGGGATGGGAGTGGAAGGTGGCTGGGTAATGGGGAGGAGGCTGGAAGGGAGCTGACATGTGTGAATGGCACTAGAAGGGGAATGGACAGAGGGTAGGGTGACTGAAAGGGAGCTGACTGGAGGGGGTGGCACTGAGAGTGATGTGAGTGACTGAGAGGGATGTGAGCTGATACTTTAAATGGTATTTGGACTAGAAGGGGCTGAACAGTGGGGAAGGAGGGGGACTGGAAGGGAATGGACACTAGTGGCAGTTGTGGGAATGCAAGTTGGTTGACATTGGAAGGTACTGGGAGGGGCGGACTGGAAAGGGGGCTGATACTGGGGAGGGTTACTGGAACTGGAAATGGGCTGATGGAAGGAAGTGAAGAAAACAAAAGAAGAGATAAGAAATGGCAGATGGACCATAGACCACAGAAAGAGATCTAAGAGAAGACAGGAAAGCAGAAGCCTCAGATCGGGACCAGCATGATCAGAGAATAAAATGGTCAGACAACAAAGGTAGCAAAAATAATTTTATTTAATTTTAGTGATTGGACTTTTTGCTATCTTTATATTTTACACAGTATGGGGGAACTGCATATCTTATTTATCTGATGTTGCACTACATGCGGAGTCTAGCTTCTTGGTGTTTCAGTTTAAATTTTGTCTACATATTTTTATTTTTACTATAGATTGTGGTTACTTATTCTGTACTTGGTGTGTTCTGAGTGTGTGACTGAGGCCAGGTGTTCTGTTAACATGTAGTTTGTACATAAATATCTATACTGTACTGTAGTAATTTGACTTGTTCAGCTTTTCAAATAGGTGCATAGATGTTCCAGGGCCTGCTTTAGTATTTGCAGTGACCTTTTTTCGGATGGGCTCCTTATGTGAGTTTTGGAAGTTGGTGCTGATATGGTATGAAATGGTAGATTTGTTCTTTGTTGTAGGATTTTGTATTAGTTCACAATATGCCTGGTACTGCAGAATGTTTGTTGTTGTTGTTGTTGTTGTTAGTGAGATGATCAGAATCAGATTTTTTTAAGATATTGAGTTCTGTGGGTGAATGTCCTCGTTCTGCTCTGCACCCACTGTGGATGCAAAATATATGTTGAAAAAGAAAAAGCAAGAACCATAACGCAGTTTATAACAACAAAATAAAAATGAGTTATAATTTAGGGGTATGTTTACTAAAACCCCGGTAAGGTGCGGGCCCCGGTAGTGTGCGGGTGCCATATAAGGAGTGGGCGTTCCGTCCTGAAAAAGAAAAGCCGGAATTTAAATATGCGCTAAGGTGCACGGCGCCCTTGTACGCCCCGCACCTTAGCGCATCAGATGGCTGCGCGGGAGGCATATGTGGTACGCTGATGGGCAAGCAGAAAAGCAGAGCCACAGCACAATGGTTAAGACACTGACCAACAGTGCAGGGATCAGGGGGTTGATTCCCCACAGTGCCCAATGAAGACAGCTGGCTGAGGTGGTAATTTATGAGTCGCAGAAATACTGTGCAGCACGCTGATGTTTTTGGCGGCATATTAATACTGGGCGGCCTAAGGCTGATGTCTATGGAGGCAGTATAATACTGGGCTGTATAAGTGGCGCGCTGATGTGTAGGAAGAAGACACTAACCAACAGTGCAGGAATCAGGGGTTCAATCCCCCACAGTGCCCAATGGAGGCAGCTGGCTGAGGCATTATTTTAGGAGGCATATAAATGATGGGCGGCATAAGGTGGCGCACTGATGGGCACAAGGTGGCGCGCCAATGTTTTAGGAGGCATGTTAATATTGGGCGGCATAAGGCGGCGCACTGATGTGCAATCACAGGAACAGAACCACAGCACAGTGGTTAAGACACTGACCAATAGTGCAGGGATTAGGGGTTCAATCCCCCAAAGTGCCCAATGAACAAGGCTGGCTGAGGCATAACATATTATGGGGCAGATTGCTTTAGGAGGCATTTTAGTCATATTTTAATTGCCACTACTAGCAAACGCACTCCCAAAGCGTGTTAACATCAGGTGCCCTATAAGGCACATTTTAAAGTGCACTGTCAGCCAAGGCAACCTAGAATGTTGCTTATAGGGCGCTTTAGAGGGTGCCGTATGAGGTACCACAAGGTCAGTGTACTGTTTTTTATGGCAGCACTGTGCAGTTTAAGGAATGAAAAGCATACGTAGGTGCGCTGACAGGCAAGGAGGAGCAGCAGTGGAGCACAATGGTTAAGGCACTGACTGCTGATACAGGGGTCATGGGTTTGCTCCCCAGTGTGCCTAATACGTAAGGCTGGCTGTGGCATCAGCTTTGCATTGTACATATTTTGGCCTGCAGCACTTTATATTTATGTTATTAATTGCTGCCAGCAAACACGCCCTCACGTGCCGTAATTGAAGGTGCCGTATAAGGCACCCTATAAGGCACTCCATAGAGCACATTATAAATTGCACTGTCTGCCACAGCACCCTAAAATGTCCCCTATAGGGCACCCTATAGGTTGCGTCACAGGAGAATGTATAGTGCACCTTATATGGACGGGAACCATAAGGTGCCCTATAGGGCGCCCTATAAAGCACCCTCAGAGGCACCTTATGGGTACAGTACGCTGAGGGTGTTTTTGCTGGCATCAAAATATGTACATTAGAAAAAGATAATGTGTTGGAGAACCCTATCAAATAACCCCACTGTGGGTTTGAACCCATAACCTCTGGCTTCAGAGGCAATGAAGTAACCATTGGGCTACAGCTCTACAGCTGCTAACACGCCCCTGGCTGGCTGCAGAGGGCATGCACGTCACCACACAGACAGTCTGCTGTGGTCACCAGGATAGGGTTAGCCTACCCATACCCATGATGCACTGCACATGCAAATCAGCTGTCCACAGAGTAACACAAAATGTGCAATGCACCCCCACAGCACCTCTGCCCGGTAGAGGGAAGTGACCATGTGCACCCACACACCACCTCGGACTGGTAGGGCGTACTGACCGTGTGTTTTACTGGCACAGAGTAGCTACACACCGTCACATTGTGCGGGTACTGTGCTCACCCTGAGGGTGCAATGAGGCACCTAGGACCAGGTCCACAACACCTTCCATGGCTGAAAGAGGCCATGCTGGAGGTCCAAAGCAGTGTTAATGTGTGAGATAGTTAGTTTCTGCACAAACACCTTGGATGTTTCAGTCAGATGTACCCCAGGTGGGCCATGCATCACCATCCCCTCCCCCACCAGCAGGGGCAGCCCAAGAGGGGGCATGAGGCCCATGCACAGAGACTCAGTGCAGGGCCTCATTTGCATAATGCTAACATACACTAACTTTTAGTAAACATGTTTCTTAATGAGTGCATGGATAAAGACAGACTAAAAGATTTCTACATTACTATAATCCAGTGCCAACCACCAGGCACATTAAGAACTACTACAAACACTGCCCATTTAGAACCAATAGCAAACCCGCCATATCCTAACCGCACTATCAGGACTCACAAAGCACCATACCCTACCTATCAAAAGGCAGCACTGCAAATTTTAAACCAATACATTTCAGAGAACAACAATACATGACCTACTGGGGAAAGAGAACAAGTGGCAATGTCAAATAGGAATTACATAAACAGAATACCTCAGCTCAGTTACACATGCAGAACATAGACCATCACCAAACAAGGAATCACAGTTTAGAAACAGGAAGGCAATAATTAAACTGGGAACCCCAAAAGCCAAACTTGGAATGTACAACAACACTGTAGAAATAAAACTATAAATTAATTTCCTCTTGTACCAAACAAAGCGCAGACGTTAATGATGCACATTTCCCAGAGCTTTCATATTCCAGTTAATAAATTCAAAATAAAGAGATATCTTTCTACCTTTTGTGCATTTTCTTTTCAGTTGCAATTGCTCCAGCCACTTTCTTCTGGTTTCTTCATGTTTTCTGCTAACTCTCCATCATCTGCTGTCCATTTGTCCTTTCTTCTCTCTTCTAGTTTTTTTTTTCCATTCTCTCGCTCTACATCTGCTTTAACATACTAATCTTTCTCCTTTTGCTCTTTCCTCATTCCTATTTCATCCACTCAAATTTTACCCCTCCATCCTCAATCCCCACTTTCTCTCCCAATACCCGGCCAATTGTAGATTTTTTATCCCTCCCACACAAAATATTTTTCCCCTCTCCATTTTACTCTCCCAGCCCCATCCCATTCTAATCCTCCCCCAACATCAGCTCCCTTCTAGTTCCAGCCTCACCCAGCATCCATTCCCTTCTAGTCCCTGCATCAGCCCATTTCCAGTCCTAGCCCCCCCATCAGCCCATTTCCAGTCCTAGCAACCCCCCAACCCAATACCAGTCCTAGCAACCCCCCAACCCAATACCAGTCCTAGCCCCCCCATCAACCCACTTCCAGTCCTAGCCCCCCCATCAACCCACTTCCAGTCCTAACCCCATCAACGCATTTCCAGTCAGCCCCCTATTGCCCATTGCCAGTCCTAACCCCCCCATCAGCCCACAGCCCATTACCAGTCCTAACCCCATCAGCCCACCTCCAGTGTTAACCCCCCTATCAGCCCATTTCATCCTAATCCCCATCACCCAATTTTCAGTTTAAGCCCCCCCCATACCCCATTACCAGTCCTAACCTCCCCATCAGCCCACTCCCCCAGTCCTAATCCCATCAGCCCATTTCCTGTCCTAGCCCCCCCATAGCCCATTATCAGTCCTAACCCTCCCATAGCCCATTACCAGACAGCCCCCATCAGCCAACAGCCCATTACCAGTCTTAACCCCCCCATAGCCCATTACCAGTTCTAACCCCCCAACAGCCCACAGCCCATTACCAGTCCTAACCCCATCAGCCCACCTCAAGTCCTAACCCCTCCCCATCAACCCATTTCCTGTCCTAGCCCCCCCATAGCCCATTATCGGTCCTAACCCCCCCATAGCCCATTACCAATCCTAACCCCCCATCAGCCCACAGCCCATTACCAGTCCTAACCCCATCAGCCCACCTCCAGTGTTAACCCCCCATCAGCCCATTTCGTCCTAATCCCCATCACCCAATTTTCAGTTTAAGCCCCCCCATACCCCATTACCAGTCCTAACCTCCTCATCAGCCCACTCCCAGTCCTAATCCCACCAGCCCATTTCCAATCCTAATCCCCCATCACCCAATTTTTAGTTTAAGCCCCCCATAGCCCATTAGCAGTCCTAACCCCCCATCAACCCACTTCCAGTCCTAATCCCATCAGCCCATATAAAGACTTAGCTCCCCCATAGCCCATCACCACACCTAACCCCCCCAGCCACCCCAAAGCCCATCACCACTCCTAACCCCCCCAGTCCCCATAGTCCATCACCACTCCTAACCCCCCCAGCCTCCCCATAGCCCATCACCACTCCTAACCCCCCAGCCCCCCCATAGCCCATCACCACTCCTAACCCCCCCAGCCCCCATAGCCCATCACCACTCCTAACCCCCCCAGCCTCCCCATAGCCCATCACCACTCCTAACCCCCCAGCCCCCCCATAGCCCATCACCACTCCTAACCCCCCAGCCCATCAGCACTCCTAACCCCCCCAGCACCCCATAGCCCCCCATAGCCCATCAGCACTCCTAACCCCCCCAGCCCATCAGCACTCCTAACCCCCCCAGCCCCCCATAGCCCCCCATAGTCCATCAGCACTCCTAACCCCCCCAGCCCCCCATAGCCCCCCATAGCCCATCAGCACTCCTAACCCCCCTAGCCCCCCCATAGCCCATCAGCACTCCTAACCCCCCCAGCCCATCAGCACTCCGAACCCCCCCAGCCCCCCATAGCCCCCCATAGCCCATCAGCACTCCTAACCCCCCCACCCCCGCCCAGCCCAGGGAAATTTTTTTTTTTAAAAAAGCTGTCTTCTCCCGCTGCCGTGGCCGCCGCGGCAGAATCGAGTGTGCCGCGGGGCCCCCCCTGCCCAGCAGAGCCTGCCCTCCCCTGTATCCGCTCTCTCGTACAGCTGCCTGCAGTCTCACGCGCCGGCTTTCAGAGCGCGAAGGGACTAGTTTCCCTTTCGCGGCTCTGTTAAGCCCGCGGGGGCTGATGGGAATTCCCATCAGCCCCCGCGGGCTTAACAGAGCAGCGAGGGAGAAACTCTCCCCTCGCGCTCTGAAAGTCGGCGCGTGAGACTGCAGGCAGCTGTACGAGAGAGCGGATACAGGGGAGGGCAGGCTCTGCTGGGCAAGGGGGGCCCCGCATCACACTCGATTCTGCCGCGGCAGCCCCGGCAGCGGGAGAAGACAGCTTTTTTTTTTTTTTAAATTTGACTTTAGGATCAGAATGTTTTTTGCGCGGGGCCCCCTGAAACGCGGGGCCCTGTGCAAAAAACATTCTCGCTCAATGGACGGGCCGGCCCTGTCCGCCAGGGCTGAGGGTGGCAAACAGGGTCTCCTATCAATAGATCCACATTCCACCTCCCTGCAAAGGTGGCAGTAGAGAGGACCACCAACCCCAATCCTGCTGGGGAACAGACACCCTACAGGGTAGTCAATGCAACTCTGTACACATCCATAACACAACAGCAGAAAGACATTAGGCCTGGATATGCTAAGCTGAACCCCGCCACTATCTGATATTCTCCTGCAGCAGGTCATCAGCCGCTGCACCCCACAAGCTGCTCCATCAAGACACATACCAGCTGCAAACAGTGTGCTAGTTAGTCCATAGTGCATGTTCTCAGTGGAGATGCATGCACCTAGAACTGGGATGTCAGCATACACAGCAAGCAGTTAAATCAGTGACTGGGCCCCAAAAGGAAACCCATATCAATCACATGAAAGAAATACTATATAGCACTATGGGGGTGCCTAGCCATGCTGTGGTCACTGCACAGTCAGGGTGAGAGTGATCTCTCAGCAGGACATACTGAGGTCACCCTGTCTGTGTAGGTGGTGGCCGGGCACTAATATGTCCCAGTCAGTGCCCTATGCCCTGTGCAGATGCACCCTGGCCAGGCCCCCTGTCCGGCCTATACCCATGGTACCTTGCTCCTCATTATGCACATTGGCAGCCCAATACTGGCAACATTGCTGGCAGTGTGGGCTGTGAAAGGTGTTTACAGCCACCACACACTGGATAGGCAGACAGCCACCCCCACACCTATGCCACCATTGTGCTACTATAGAGGGGTCCAGCAGCCATACCCACCACACCAGTCCTAGGCACAGTACAGGCATGGATATGGTATGCACTACTGTTGGGGGTCACTCCCCAGGGTGGTAAACACTGTCAGAGACCAGACCTGCAGTGCACACCGCAGACATCACAATGATTGTTATGGTGGAGATCAATGAGCAACATGTGCTTAATGTAGGAATTGATATCTGCCAGTTATCATGGGCAACGTTTGGTAGCTGTGTACCATATACCCAGGTGTAGGGTGGCAGTGCTAAGGTATGCAACTGCTAGTATTGGGGGATACAGGCAGGGCCCAATGTCCTGCCTCTCTAGGAGGCATTGGCCAATGGGGCCTGGGGGGGGGGTGTCTGGCCCTGTTGGCTGCTGCTTTATGGCAGAGTGTCCCAACTCCAGTCCTGGTGTTCGAACTACTGTTCGTGTTTTCATGCTGTCCCTCATGAATATGCATGAGCTACATCAGCATACCATGGGGGTGGTGCATAGATATGCAGCACAGGCATCTTTAGTAGAGGCAGCATTGATCCTGAATGGTGTGGGGCCCTCCAGGTCTGCATTTGGGAGACTCTGCTCTGGGTAATGTGGCTGTTTATGGTGTCTGTGTGTGGTGTGGTAAAATATAGGCGTGTGAACCATTCGTATGTTCTCAGCAATAAAGGTTTGTCCTTACTATTATGGTTTAGTTGTAGGAAAAATATGTGGACTGGATTGGCAGTAGCCTCAGCTGGGCTTTGAATCTGTGACCTTCTGTTCCTGCACATGCTGTCTGTGTGCACTGCACCACCGTGTTGCCACAGATGTGTTGTGCTCCCTGGGGAGTCCATGACTGTACATCCGACAGAGCCTGTCTGTTACGGTGGACGGTGCCAGCCTGCACAGGCCTAGGCCACTTTCTGCTGTGGTTTGCAGCCACTGCCCCCTCCACCTGTGCCCTTCCGCCAACATGCAGACATGTCCCTATCTGGAAAAAAGCATATGACCTGATTGAGTTGTGGCACTCCAGGACTGAATTTGGGGACTCGGCTGTCGGTAATGCCCATTGTTATGGTTTGTGTGCGGTGTAGGGTAAAATATAGGTGTTGGAACCATGCTTATGTTCTCTGCCATACAGGAGTGTCTGTACTATCACTGTTTAGTGGTGGGTAAAACTATGGGGACTGGGTTGGCAGGAGCCCCAGCTGGGGTTTGAACCTGTGATCTCCTGGTTCTACAGGCACTGGCTGTGTCTACTGCACCACACTGTGGCCACAGAGACAGTGCAGTCTCTGGAGATAGGAAACCTGGCCGCACGAGTCAGACACCCTGCTCTGCACAATTTTACTGTGGGCTCGTTTACCTTGTATGGGGACAGGGGTGCAACCTCATAAATGGCCTCCAAAAGAAGAGGGAAAAACCAAAGCCAAGCTGGGCAACAGTGATATCAATGGGCAACATGAAAAACACTCCCAGGAAAGCTCCATTGACATGCAGTGATTTTTGAAAGGGTCTACGGAGCGTGGACCCTTCCAAAAATCATTTCTTTTTTTTGGAGCTTTCCTGGGAGTGTTTTTTATGGTTGCCCATTAATATCACTGTTGCCCAGCTGGATTATAATTTATTTGACATTTGTTGTGGTCATTTTTAATTTATATTTGCTATTTTGTTCTGTGCACATGTATCACACTGCTCACGTTCTGCAGTTTTCCCCGGTTTTGCTGTACATTGCTGACGGAAATGGTTTCTCTTCCCTTTAAATCGGCTCTAACGCGAGGGTTTCACTCGCGGTGTTTTTCATACCGAAATTCAGCCCTGCTCCTGTGCGGGGAGCCTCTCCCCTCCCACTCTCCAACCATTGACCCCGTCCCCCCGCCCCTCGGGAGCCTTCCTCCGCCCTCCGTAAGCGTTTCCCCGCCTCTATCGCACATGAGCGCCCCGCACACATGCGCCGGCCCGTTAATGTGATGCGCACGCGTGCGTGGCGCTTAAGAGCTCTTAAATGCATCATTAGCGTCCGCTCTTGTGCGCCGCGCACGTGTGCGCGGTTTAGTAAACATACCCCTTAGTTTTATAAACTGTGCTGTTGGTTCTTGCTCTCTTTTAGTTCCTTAGTGTGCAAACATCTTGCATTTCCTCCATATAATCTAATCGACTTTTTGGTTTGGTTCAGTCCCTGATTGGAGTTCTGAAAAAGCCCTGCCCCCCTCTACGGGATGGGGGGGGGAGGGAGTCTCATCCGTCGCCTCAGGCAGCAGATTGCCTTGAGCCGCCCCTGGGACCCTCAGAATATGTGCATTCAGCAGTGCAAATAGCACCAATAAATGCTCAACAGCAACACCATTGGTCCCACAAATTGTGCATTATAGACATGTATTAGTGCTGTTTTCACTGTTGAGTGCCCTTATTCTGAGGGCCCCTTATTATTGACAGGGATATGTTTTGACATTTAGCTATAGTGAACCCTCTAAGTTTGACTGACCATTCGCATTGTCACAGGGTGACACTGCAATCATCCATTCGGTCCAGGTACTGGCCAGACTTTCATGTCCCCTCTAGACTACAGATGAGCACAACAGATCCCCCCCATGCACCCCTCAAACTACAGACATACATACACTCTCACTTTCTGTCACAAAACATGATTGTGCCAAAAAGATGCCCTGAACCTATACATAAAAATATAACTAAAACCTAAAAAGGTCAACCACAGTAATTACACAAAATCAAAAGGACAACTTCAAATGAGCAGATATATTAAACTAAGAATACATTTTTTTTTGTCAGATGAACCAACAGGAGAGGGAATTGCCACTCTCTCATGACAGAAACCTCCTTTTAATCATTTTTATTCAAGAAAACAGTCTTTTTATATAAAACGTATGTAGCACCACTGGAGTGTCTTTTTGAGAGTCCACACACGACGTGTGTCACATTTCAAGCTGTGACCCAGCCCTGCTTCAGGAGCTTGGCGACTCGACTCCAAAAAACAAAAAGCGCTGATAAAACAATGGGCAACCCTGCTCTAATTTTACACAATGGCTTGTGTGATGTAATCACAACACATCCCTTGAATTTCTCCAATCAACTTGGGCAAGAAGCCAGCAACTGGAAACAGCCCATGTGATTGGTGTATTAAAAAAAGACTCGACCAGTCCTGTTCCAGGCCCAAAACTGATGGGGACATTGTTCTTAATTTCAAAATCCAAAGCTGCTCAGAGAAGTGTAATTTAAAAACCGGATTGCCTCATTGAGTATCATTGTGGATGTGGTCTAAAACTCAATACTTCAAATCACTGAATTGATGATACTTTTCAATACAGTGCACTACAATTAGGGCCGAAATGGTGGATGTGTTAATCCGAGAGGCGTGTTCTCCCAGCCTTGTTTTTATTGGTCTAGTAGTTTGACTGATGTAAATAACATCAGAAGGGCACCAATGTTAATATACCACAAACTGAGATGAACAAGTGGTATGTCACTGGGTTTTAAAAATTTTGACAGACTTTGGATTGTGCTAATCAGGACCCTGTAAAGTAGCAAAACAAAATCTACAGTTCTCACAATCAAAATGCCCCAGATCATCATGACTGTAAGACGGCCAGTCCATCTTAACAGTAGAAAGGACTACTTTGTCCTGAATGTTAGAACTACAGGTGTGAGCTGTAGGTAAAGGTTTACAAAAAGAAGGATGAAGGACTTTTGATTCTGAATCTAACCAAAACAGTTATGACATAACATAATGCCTGGGGTACCAGGAGTATATGAGCTCCATTTCTCACACAAAAAGAAAATCATTTCCCTGCTCTCACCCATACTATCCCTGCATCAGCAGTCCCATTTTTCATAACATGGGAATTGTCAGGGTCCCATTAATTGGCTTCTCTAGCACAAACAACACATTAGTGCATATCCTGAATAAACACTATTGCTCTTGTTAATATTTCTGTAAAGGTGTTTATTAATGTATTTAGACCTTATAACATTCCCTCACCTCTGCTCTCTGTACCTTAAAACCGCATCTTGTGTTTTTCCAGTTTGCAGTCACACCAGTTCAAACCATACTGGTCACAAGCATTTTTCAATATGGGCCGCATTGCAGAGAAGAGCAGACTTTTTTATAAGTCCTGGCCTTATTCCATGTTTCAGCAGGACTAACGTGGACATATCCAGGAAACACTTAATACATACCCGGGCCTTTCCTGAATATGCTTTCTATGTCTCTGTGACTGACCACACCCCCGTTCCGTCCCTTCTGAGATCGCTGGTTAGTGCCGTGGATGTGCATGTCAGCAGTGTTTCAGAATACGGTCTGGGATGTTTTCAGCACATAAACATCTCCATCGCATGTGCAAACCCCTTATTCATGTTCCGGAATGACCCCCATAGAACAGTAACTCAGAATATAGCCCTTTAGTAAACATGCCCCTATATGTCCTATACGTAGATTAAGGTATTTTATAATCTTCGTGCGCATATGAAAACTCCACCCATGCCCTTCCCGAACCATGCCCCTGGCTACACCTACTGACAAAGTATGCACCTTCATGCCAAAGTATATTCTTCAGTGCTAATCAGTATTATAAAAGAGTTCATTTACAAGCATATGTTGCCACTTATGGAAGGGACTTTATAAAATTGCCCCATCATTTTTAACTTAATGCTTGGCTAGTGATTTCATTTGATTTGATTTATTGTCTTTATCTTATGGTGCTAGAGAAGAATACTGTGTACAACATGAACTGCCCAAAGAACAAACCAGTTTTTACTAGAGGGGATCAAACCTACGCTTTCTTTAGAAGCTCAGATGACAAGACGTAGACTTTCATATTTTGGACACATCATGCGAAGAGAGAGATCATAAGAGCAAGACATCATGCTTGGCAAGTCTGAAGGTCAATGCAAAAGAGGAAGGTCAGCAATGAGATGGATCAATACAATAACTGCAGCTATGGATGCCACTCCATCAACAGTGAGCCACCTGACTGAAGAACGAACACAGTTTGGGACAACTATCCAGAGGGTCACCATGAATCAATACTGACTCGACAGCACATAACAATAACAACATTGTCTTTATATGCCACCTTTCACAACTAAAGGGACTAAAGGGACAAAGAATATGGGCTAAAACTAGCAATATTGTGAACTATGTTCTCAGCTGCTGGGTGTAGGCAGTGTACCTGATTAAGAGCAGATGGCCATTCTTGGAGAGAAAATTTGTTATCTTGGTAAGAATGTGGGGCCATTCATTGTAGATAAGCTCAGGATAAGTGCCTTAATATCTAGGAAGTGTCTTGCTGTGGAATTTATGTAGATGAATTACAAAGGATGTTGTGATTTGTGAGGGGGGGCTGTTTCCTCTTTGAAGATTTTGCTTGACTGTGCTAACCTATGCACGAATTCCTAATAAAAAGGGTCAGCTGAGATAGCAAAGTTGAAGCAGACAAGGAGAAGCTGCACTTTTAGCAGAGCCTATCTGACTTTCTCTTTAAACCTAGGTGATGTAAAACTAAGGGGTATGTTTACTAAACAGCGCTAACGTCGCAGCAGCGACATTATTGCGTGATACATAACGTTATCGCACGATAAAATCGCACGATAACGTTACGTTTCACGCGATAACATCTCCGGCGGCGTTAAGGCACGCAGAAGGTGGAGTAAGTGTCTCCAGAGGGTGGAGAGAAGGGGTCAATGGGCGGGGAGTAGGCGGGGAGAGGCACCAGATACACTAATGCCGGGATTTTAAGACCAGAACATTACCATGCTTGAAAACCTGACTTTAGAGGCACAATTGCAGGAAAAAGAAACTATTTAAGTCAGCAATGTACAGCAATGGCAGGGAGACCAAAATAAGTGATAGTAGTGCTACATGTGCAGCAACAGCATAGTGCCCAAGTACGAAAGGGCACTACGGTGAGGCTGCAAATGGGGTACAGGGGGCTGCAGGCGGGACATGCAGTGGGGCAGCTGGGGCACAGGGTGAACTAGGCAGATGCCTAGGTGGCACATAGGAACGCAGAAACTGTAAATCAGCAAGCCAGCAACTGACCAAGGTCAAACATGCACATGAGTGTGTGTACCACAGTGTCCCAGGGGACAGTACCCAGCGGGTACCCCAAAGGGCACCTAACATTGACAGGCGTTGTCGTGGGGAAGCATGCATGTCTATGTAGGCACCCCTACCCCAGATCCCACACCATAGGCAGCCACCTACAGGCACACTGGATGGCTTGGGACTGCGTACCTCCAGCACCACCGGCATAAAGGCATGTCAGCATGGTGGGGGAGGGGTGCTGGTGGTGGAGGGGGTAGTGGCAGATGTCCACAGCAGACCAAGGCCAAGTCCTGTTTAGGTGGGTGGTGTGCAGTGCAACAGACAAGGTCTGTCTGAAGAACAGTCATGGTATCCCCAGGAAGTGACCTGACTCTGTGTCAGCAGTTTGGTGCAGTACACACAGCTGGTATGTTCAGAGGCAGAAGGTCACAGATTCAAGTCCCAGCTGTGGCTTCTGCAGACCTTGTCCCTATATTTTACCCTACAGAACACATACACCATAAACATGTGCACACCTTAGAACAGTGGCCAACAGGGGCACGAACACCCACACCACCCACAGTGGTGTTATTTAATAAGGCTCTCTGAGGGATTTCCTTTTAATTTAAATCAGTGCTGCCAGCACAGTGCCGTAACCTAAGGTGCCTCATAAGACGCCCTATAAAGCGCCCTATAGGGCACGTTATAAGGTGCCTTGGCAGACAGGGCACTTTATAATGTGCCCTATGGGGTGCCTTATGAGACACCTTAGGTTACGGCACCGTGAGGGTGTTTTTGCTGGCAGCACTGATTTAAATTAAAAGGAAATCCCTCAGACGACCTTATTAAATAACACCACTGTAGGATCAAACTCATGACCTCTGCCTCCACAGTCATTGTAGAAACCAGTGGACTACATCTCTATAGCTTCTGACACAGCACTGGCATGGACTTAAGGTTAACGCCCTCTATCGCGCGATACAGATTTATTGCTACCTTGCCGCCGGAACGCCCACTACCTTATATGGATTTCCTCACATTAATGCTGCAACTAGCTCTGGTAACATTAGGACAGTTTAGTAAACATACCCCTAAGTTTAGGAGCCAGTGTATTTCTTTGTGATGAACAACCATTCCTTCTGTTCAGCCACATGAATAACTGAGGTGAACAGAAGAAGGTATGGAAGTTATCCAGAGTGACCCCCGAGAACACAAGGGGCCACAGTCTTAGTGCCATGTCTCTTGGATAGCCCTGGATAAAATGAATTACTGACCCAGCGTCGGACGCATGAGTCTAAATAAATGTGTGACAGTTCTCGATCCTGTGTGGATATTACATTCTGTGTGATTTTGAGCGCTCATAAAAATCTGTGTGGCAATCCGTGTTAGAAATTTGTGTGCACTGATGAAATTTATTTATTTATTTATTTTCAGAGTTTTTCTATACCGCCTCTTCCTGTGATCAGGGGCGGTATACAGTAAACAACAGTTTTACATGGAACAATCTTTATAAACCAAACATTCAAGAATGGGTAACCTAAGTTGTAAAAAAACATAAAAAAGATGATAATAAATTAAATGATTGTCAGGAAACTGACGAACAAGTAACAGACACCCAAAGGGGATGTCTGACTAATGAAATTAAGGGGTATGTTTACTAAACTGCGGTAACGCACGTTAAGTAACGTTAACATGCGTTAACGATACGTTAACGCGCGCTGTTACTTAACGCTCGTTAACGTTATCTAAGGTGTGCTGCCGTCACCAGCCGCGGTAAGTCCCACAGAGGGTGGAGAGAGGATGGAGAGAAGGGGTCAATGGGCAGGGAGTGGGCGGGGAGAGGCCCCTGCCACACTAACACAGGGAAATGAAGGGCTGAAAAGTACCGCGAGTGAAAACCTGACGTTAGATACATATTTGCAGGAAAGAGAAACAATTTCAGGGTCAGCAATGTACAGCATAGGCAGGGAGCCCAAAAACAGTGATAGTAGTCCTACATGTGCAGCAACAGCATAGTGCTCAGGTATGAAAGGGCACTATGGCAATGCTGCAAATGGGGCATAGGGGGCTGCAGGTGGGACATGCAGTTGTGCACCTGGGGCACAAGATGGACTAGGCAGTCGCCTAGGTGGCACATAGGAACATAGAAACCAGAAATCAGCAAGACAGCAGCTGACAAAGGCCAAACACAATCTATCTACATCTACCTGGTCCACCCTAGCTAACAGTTGCCAGGGCACTGACTTGACATACCCCCAGCCAACCTGCCCCCATGCGAAATTGACATAATATGGAGTGGAGGAGTGGCCTAGTGGTTGGGGCAAGGTACTTCAGGCCGGAAGGTCGGGGGTTCAAATCCCACTAGAGGACAGCAACCTTGGGCCAGAAGGACTGGGGTTTCTAGTCCCACAGGTACTCCTTGTGGTCTTGGGCAAACCACTTAACCCTCCATAGCCCATGTTCCCTGTAAAATAGTTATCTCCAAGTTATAATGTCCTGTTCAATGTCATTTCAGTTTGTTCAATGTAAACTGCACTGATGCAGAATAGCGCGGTACATAACAGAATGTAAATAAAATAAATAAATATAAGATGGGGGGGGGGATGTGAGGATGTCCATGTATGCCTCCCCACCCCAGACCCCGCTCCCTAGGCGACCACCTACCCACATAATGGATGGCCTGGGACTGTGCACTATCAGCACCGACAGCATATGCTCATGTCAGCAAGGCAGGAGGAAGTATGCCCGTACTGCAGGGGGCAAAACGGGTGATTGTGGGCCCTCTGGCGTATATAGTGTATCCCACCAAAAAGGCAAATAAACATATAAAATGACCAGAACCACATTTAAAATCCAAATAACCAAGCTGGCCAATAGTGATATTAATGATAAACATAAAGAAACACTACTGAGAAAGCATAAAAAAGAAGATAACATGTTTGGAAAGGTCTATGCTCTGTCCCCCCTACAAAGTGAATGATCCCACATTGAAATAGCGCTGATAAGGGTTTTGTCATTTAGATTGGGCAGGTTTGTTATGGCATACACATGTGCAGCAACAGCAGAGTGGGCACATAGGACAGGGCAACTGTACTGATGCTGTAAATGGGATACAAGGGGCTGCAGGCGGCACATGCTGTGGTCCAGCTGGGGCACAGTGCAGACTAGGCAGATGCCTAGGTGGCACATAGGAAGGCCGAAACTGTAAAGCAGCAAGACAGCAACTGACGAGGGTCCAACATGGGCATGAGTGTGTGTCCCACAGTGTCACAGGGGATATTACCCAGCAGGTACCCCCAAGGGCACATATAATTGGCAGGTGGTGCCGGGGGAAAGCGCGCATGTCCATGTAGGCACCCCTACCCGAGAACCCACACCATAGGCAGCTGCCCACCGGCACACTGGATGGCTTGAGACTGCACACCCCCAGCACCACCAGCATAATGGCATGGCAGCATGGTGGCGGGGGGGGGGGGGTGCTGGTGGCGGAGGGGGCAGTGGCATCTGCCCACAGCTGACCATGGCCTAGACCCGTTTAGGTGGGTGCCGTGCACTGCAACAGACAGGGTCTGACTGACGAACAGTCATGGTATCCCCAGGGAATGATCTGCCCCTGTGGCAACAGTGTGGTGCAGTACACTCAGCCAGTATGTTCAGGAGCAGAAGGTCACAAGTTCAAGCCCAGCTGTGGCTCCTAGGAGACATGTGATGTCACAGGAAACTTTATTGATTGTACCCCAACATGTTTCGTCAACACCTTCCTCAGGGGGTATACAGTGAAACACCTCCTGCCAACCCTGTTCCCATATCTTACCCAGTACTAAACCGTGGTAATAAAGATGGAACCTTTATTGCAGATAAAATAAACATGCCTGAAACACCTATATTTTACCCTACAGAGCACAGACACCATAAACATGTGCAATCCCTAGAGCAGAGTTTCCCAACTGCAGTCCTGGAGGGCCAAACACCATTCAGGTTTCATGCTGACCCTAATAAATATGCCTGTGCTGCATTAGTATGCGCCACCCCCATTGTATGCAAATGTATCTCATGCATTTTCATTAGGGACAGCATGAAAACCTGAACCATTTTTGGCCCACCAGGACCGGAGTTGGGAACCTCTGCCCTACAGCAGCGGCCAACAGGGGCATAAACACCCATACCCACAGGCTTCACTATCCAAAGCCTCATGGAGAGTCAGGCTGATGGGCCCTGCGTGGAGTAGCATCTCCCAATACTGGCACCTGCATACCTTAGCAATGCCGTCCTAAACTTGGGAACGCATTCCACATATATCAAAAGGTTGCTATGATTAATGTCAGCTAACAAATCCTAAGTTAAACACAATTTGTTCATAGAGATTCATCATAGCAACCTTTCTGATATCTGTGGAGTGTGTTTCAGTTATTGATACAGTGTTTACCACTCCGGGAAGTGACCCTAACAGTAGTGAGTACCATAGCAATGCCTGCACTGTGCCCAGGACTGATGTGGCGGCCAGGGCTGCCACAAACCTGTATATTTGCACAATGCTGGCATAGGTGTGGGAGTGTGTGTCTGTCTATCCAGTGTGTTGTGGCTGCCTATACCTTAATGAGCCCACATTGCTTGCACTGTTTCCAGTGTTAGCCTGCCAATGTGCATAATGAGGACCAAGGTTCTCTGGGTATGGCCCAGACAGGGTGGCATGGGCAGGATGCATTTGCACAGGGTATAGGGCAATGACTGGGACATTGTAGTGCCCGACCACCACCTGCACGGACAGGGTGGCCACAGCATGTTATGCTGGGAGGTTGCTCTCACCCTGACTGAGCAGTGACCATGGCATGGCTAGGTTCCCCCATAGTCCTCTACAGTATTTTTCTCAAGTGATATTTATGGGGTTTTTTCTCTGGGGGCCCAGTCACTGACATACCTGTGTGCTGTGTGTGCTACAATCCCTGTTTTGGGTGCATTCTGTTCTAGCTAGCAGACTGTCTGTAGTTAGCATCTGTATGGTAGCACCATCTTGTAGGGTGCAGCAGGTGTACACTGATAGCCCTCTGCTGGTGAATGTCAGATCATAGTGGGGGGCAGCTGAGCTGACTGAGCCCACTACCTGTCTGCCAGTGGCCCTGTCCCAAGTTCAGATCTTCAGCAGCTGTCTGCTCGCCACCAGGCCTGGAGTTGCTGGTCCCACAGTTTGTTCTCATGTACCTCCACTGCCTCCCCTTGCAAAGGGTGAGTGTGTGGGTCTGTTTGGGGCAGATCATGTCCCCACCCTGACCCAGAGAGAGTGGTTTGCCAAGTACATTGCTGCCATGTGAGCCCTGACATACCCCTGCTCCCTAAACAGGTGACCATAGCAAGCACAGTGGATATGCATTATGTTGTGTGCATCATGGTCCACAAGGGCCAAACATGACTAGCAATTACAAATGGACACAGAGACTTCCTAAAGGTGTCTGCAACAAATACCTGTCACACACTGGCACTGATGGAGACCTGCAGCATAGTCTGCATCAACCAACCCGGGTACTGCGGCCCTGGTGCTGGCTACTCCACCTCACTCTCAGGGTGAGCACAGAACACGCACATTGGCATGGCCTGTGGGTACTCTGTGCCAGTAACATGCACAGTCATTCCCCCCTACCAAGCTGACATGCTGTAGAGGTGCATACCCCATCTGATGAGCTGATGTAGACTGCTGTTCTGCATGTGAATTGCATTATGGGTACTGTTGGTTCTATCCTATCCTGGTAGCCACAGCAGACAGTTTTATGGTGACATGCATTCTTTCTGTAGCCATCCATTAGCATGATAGCTCCCATAGTGATGTAGTACAATGGTTAATGCAATGACTTCAGTAGCAGAGGTCATGGGTTCAATTCCTCTCTGTTTCTCTTTTTTTTTATGGCTGTCCTACACAACTACCTTTCATTCGTGTAACAGTCATATCTGTGCAGATCTGTGCTGCCACCACATTATACCCTCATCACTGTTGCCATCCATCCTTCTGCCCATCTATGTGTGTGTGCCAGCTGTGTGGCGTCCTGCCCTAATGTGCAGGCTGCTACCCCATGTCCTGCACTGGCACACTTTTCTGCATTGCGGCTCTTCATGCTTGCCTCTCCTGTGTCTGCTCTGCATGGCACTGCTCTCCTCTGTCCTCCTGTCATTGCACTTATCCTGCCACCTCAACCTCCTCTTGTGGACACGTATCCCCATCCTCTGCCACACACTGTCATTGTTGCACTGTACATTACCATCACCCTGTACATCGGTACAGCTGCCCCTGATATGTTTGTCCACTTTACCTGCTGCCACATGTGCTGCACACAGATTTGGCTGGTCCATGAGCTCTGTCATCTACTTCCTTCCATCACTTGTTCATTGCCTTTCCTTGGTGCTCTGTGCAGTGTTATGGTTACATCTATGTTTGAGCCATACATTTCCTGCTTGTGACTTTGGGGCACTTTTGTGCCCCTGGGCACCATCTTCTGTGTCACCTTGGCATCCCTGGGGCATCTTTCGCGGCACCTTAGGTTTGGCCAGCTATGGGGTGATTGATTGATTGATTGATTGATTGATTGATTGATTGATTGATTTATTTATTTATTTATTTATTTATTTATTTATTTAACAGTTCTTCTATACCGCTCTATTTTAGATCAAAGCGGTTTACATTCAACATCATATATATACTGCCTTGGAGGTGCCAACCTTTCCTGCCGCCCTCTGGGGCACATTATGACCTGCCTTGGATGACGTGGTGCTTTATGATGTGCCTTATGGTGCGCCCTAAAAGGTGCATTAGGTTGCGGCACTGGAGTGAGCCTTTTTTGGCTGGCAGTGCAAATTGTTGGGATGTGTCTGACTGTTACAAGCAGGAAAAGGGATTGCCTCAGACAGTCTTTTAACAGAGCCCACTGGGGGATCAGCTCATGACCACTGGATCAGCATTAACCATTGTGTTACACCTCAGTTGCTGTGTTGGTAAGTCAGTGCGCCTAATTAAGGATAATGCGCGTTAACGTGCCAGGGCTCCCTCTATTGCGTGATAATGGACTTTATCGCGCGATAACCCGAAATGCTACCTTAAGACCGGAACGCCCTCTACCTTATATGGCATTCGTCACAGTAAGACTGTAACTAACGCCGGTAACATTAAGACGGTTTAGTAAACATACCCCTGTGTCTGCCTTATCCTTGAAAGACTTGCCTGCTGTCTACCACCGAGAGCTGCCTATTGCACACCTGGTACAATGTGAAGGTATCAAAGGTAAGACTGTAATGTATTGTAAAATTTCCATTTTATCTTTTATTATTGCAGGAAGATAGTACAAAATGGTCTTTCTGGTTAGGGATCGACTCCTCATCAGCCTGTTAGGGACAGACTTCCTCTCAGTCCATAAAGCTGTTTCAACATGCAATACTGATAAGTTGTCAATTGCTTTCTCTATGTAAGCAGAACACTGAGCCATCTGAGCCATCTACTCAATTATCCATTTTGTCTGACAAGTTCTGGGTGGCACTGGGGAATGATGTGGGCCTGTTGAATATCCCACCGAATAAGATACAGTACTTTTGAAACCTGGTGTCCCATGGCCCCATGTTAAGCAATACCTACTTCCAGAAGCTTCAATTTTAGGTATTCGCCCTGGTATTCAGAACTTGTTGAATCAAGGAGTAGTTGTTCCTACATCCTTTCCATGCAATACCTCCATCATACCAGTCTTGAAGGCCAACGGGAATTCTTATAGATTTGTTCAAGACCTCCGAGCAGTAAACCAGGCAGTACAGCCGATATTTCCCTTGGGTCCAAATCTGCATGATATTTGGACTTGCATCCCATCCACACTTAAGTTCTTTTCTGTCATAGATTTAAGTTCTTGACCACACGACTCCCTTAGGTCAAATTTCCAGAGGGTTAAAGATCCAATATTGTAATAATGCCCTCTAAAGATATTGAAAAAGTTAGCTAAATGGGGATCAGACTGTATTTCCTTCTCTTTTTCTCTTTTTCTTTTTTACTTTTTTAATTATTGTTTTTATTTTTTTCTACGTGAATACACATGCATATATAAAAGATGAGTGCAGGTCTCAGACTAACACTGGCAGTGCTCTGAATTTTCCCAAAGCAACATGCCTTAACGCATCAATGAGGAGTCGTGTGGTCAAGAACTTAAATCTATGACAAATTTTTCAATATCTTTAGAGGGCATTATTACAATATTGGATAGATTTAAGTTCTGCCTTTTTGTCCCTTTCACTCCACCCTGCTTCAAGATTCTTATTTGCTTTAATGTTTGAAGGTCAGCAATACACCTGGACTATACTTTCCCAGGGTTACACTGAAGTCCTATATATTTTTCACAGGCCTTGAAACATGCTTTACAGGGATTAAATTTGGAAGGAGGTTCTGTTTTGATACAATATGTTGATGACCTTTTGATATGTTCTGATGATCATGATATATGTGATAAAGACTCTCTTTTGTTTGGGGATTAAAGTCAATAGTTCCAAATTGCAATTTACAGTACCAGAAGTACTTTTTCTTGGGGTTAGACTGACCCCTACAGGACACCAACTTACTGCACAGAGCGTTCAGCGAATACTTGCTTTGTCTTTCCCTGTTACTGTCCCTTTGTTATGTAGATTCCTAGGCTTACTGGTGTTTTGCCACCAATGGATCCAACCATTGCATGTTCTTCTGAGCAGGGACAGCCCATTGGGCCTAATTGTACTAACTAAGGGGTATGTTTACTAAACCGCGGTAATGTTCCCCGTGTTAGGTTCCACAGTAATGGTACAAATTGCCATATAAAGGAGTGGGCGGTGCATTGCTAAAGGAAGATGTGTGAGGTAATGTGCGTTACAAGTAAGGTGCCTTGTTAAGTGCCTTATAAGGTGCCTTGTAATGTGCCCTATAAGTGCCTTATAAGGTGCCTTGTTAGGTGCCTTATAAGGCACTTTGTAAGGTGCCCTATAGGGCTCCTTAGGCTAGGCACCACATTAGGCACCCCTGGACAAGGCACCTTAGAAGGCACCCTAGGATACGGAACCATAGGTTAAGGTGGCCTAACAAGGTTACGGTGCCCTAGGTTAGTGTGCCCTAAGGGCTGCAAGGTGCCACAGGATGACATACATGACCTGTGAGGCATAGAGACAGATGTAGCCCTAACACTAGATAGAGCATTGAGGAAAGGCAATGAACAGGTGAGTGAAGGAGGGAGAACTGGGAGCTGCTGGATCTGCCATATCTGCGGGCATCCCATGTGGCTGCCAGTACTGTTGGCAAACATGGTGGGGGCCACTGTACCACAGCACAGAGTGTTGGTAATGTAAAGTGCTGGAAAGACAGTGGGTGGCAGATGATGGGAATACATGTCCCCCAGTGGAGGCAGAGGTAGCAGGATAATTACAATGATGAGTGGACAGAGGAGTGGTGGTGCCATGCAGATCAGGCACAGGTGAGGCAAACATGAAGAGGCACAATGCAGGAAAGGGTAGCAGTGCAGGACATGGGGTGGCAGCCTGCACAGGCAGACAGAACTCTACACAGCTGACAGATGCAGATAGATGGACCAAAGGAATGTTAGCAACTGTGGCGAGGGTATTATGGGCTGGCAGCACAGCTCTGCAAAAATATGACTGTTATAGGCATGCAAACTATTTGAGTAGGACAGGCATGAAAGGAGGGAACAATGAGGAATTGAACCAATAAACACGGCTGAGAATGGCATTGTACTAACCAGTAGGCTATACCTCCTTGCCATATCTCACAGTAATGGCTGGGTGCAGAAGGACTGCAGGTCACTGCACAAATTGTCTGCTCTGAGTGGCAGGATAGGGTAACCCCACCAGTACCCATGATGCAATGCACATGCTGAATAGCTGTCTACAGCTGATCACCAAATGGGGTCTGCACCTCTCCGGTACCTCAGCTTGGAAAGACGAACTGACAGTGTGTGATAATGGCACAGAGTAGCTACAGACCATGCCATTGTGCAGGTTCTGTGTTCACCCTGAGGGATCGGATGGGCGCCCAACACTAGGTCCGCAGTACATGTGGTGCTAAAGATAGGTCTTGCTGTACGTACCCATTGCTACTAGTGTGTGATAGGTGTTCTTTGCAGTGCATCGAAGATAATTTAGTATCCATCTGGGACCAGGCACCACCCAGAATACTGTATACCCAGTGTTAGGGTCTGGCTGACATAGACATCTATTATCAAGGCAGAGGGGTTTCTAGACTTGCATGATGTTTGTGTAGGAGTGCCTCTACAAGTCAAAGTGGTGTACACCATATACCCCAAGGGCCCCACAATCACCCTTTTCTTAGGATAGGAGTGGAGGAACAGGTGCCTGAGCACTGAAGAATGGCTGTAGGACCAGCAACCCCTGTCCTGCTTCCAAAGGACAGCTCTCCAGGGGTGTTTGGCCAGAGCAAAACCTATGACTGGGGCAGTAGCAGACCAGCAGTAATATTGGGGGTAGGCCTAGAAAGCCTCAACTGCCTCACACCAGCCATTCACCAGCACACGGCACAGTCAGACTGAACCTGCAGCCCTCTACAAGGTGTTCCAACCATGCACAGAGTAACTGTAGACTGTCCACTAGCCGGTCCACAATATATGTTCACAGAGGAACTATGTGCACCAAGCAGGTATTTCAGTGACTGGGCTGTAGAACCAGGAACACACAGGTATCACTAGAGACAGAGCACTATGTGGGGACATAGACATGCCATGGTCACTGTCAGTGAGAGTGACCTCCCAGCATGACATGCTGTGGCCACCCTGTCCATGCAGGTGGTGGTTGGGCACTACAGTGTCCCAGCCATTGCCCTACACTCTGTGCAGATGCATCCTGGCCAATCCACTCTGTCCGGGCCAAACCCACAATACCTTGCTCCTCATTATGCATATTTGTAGGCTAAGGCTGGTAAAAGTGGGACATTGTGGGCCCAGTGAGGTGTAGGCAGCCACAAAACAATTGATAGACATACATACACACACACTCCTATTGCAGCATTGTGCAAAGGTAGGGGTGGTTGGCAACCCTGCCCGCCACACTGGTCCCGATCACAGTGCCGACATTGCTAAACTGTGCAGGAGGTAGTAGTAGTGCTCTGATGATAACTGCAGCTCCGTGCTGGGGCCAACAGCCTGACTCTCCATGAAGCTTTGGATAGTGGAGCCTGTGTGAGAAGGTGTTTGTACTCCTGTTTGACACTGCTTTGGGGATTGCACATGTTGATGCTGTACATTGCTGATGCTTAAATGGTTTCACCCTCCTGCAAATGTGCATCTAACGCCAGGTTTTCACTCCCAGTAATGTTTGGCCCTTCATATCCCTGCGTTAGTGTTGCAGGAGCCTCTCCCTGCCCACTCCCCACCCATTGACTCCTTCTCTCCGCCCTCTCTCCACACTCTGCGGGACTTACCGTGGCCGGTGACATTAATGCACATTAGGTAACGTTACCGCGGTTTAGTAAACATACCCCTTTGTGTTACTGGATCCACAACATGTTTTACAGAAACACTTCAGTATTTCTAATTCACTCACACCTAACAGACAATAGTAGGTAAGAGCACACATGGACTATGCCACTGCTAATGTACAGAATATTTTGAACCAGTTGGAGAACGTTATGATCCAATCCATAACACAAGAACACACTAGACACAGAGGGCATGATATTGAGGGGTTTTCCTTGCCTGTCTTTAAAGCATGATCACTAACCAGGAAGCATGCAATATTGTTGTTGCCAGGTTAGCGCTTGTCGCCACCTCTGCTCCACCCCAGAATGCCCCCGACACTCTCTGCTTCTAAACGGATAGCATCGGGGCACATAGAGGAGCTAGAAGGGGATATTCAATGGCACTATGTAAGTGTCATTGAATATCCCTAGTGAAGGCATTTACAGTTTACCGGGCTGTAAACCGTGTAAATGCCTTTCGAATATCGGGCCCAGATGATTTATAGGATTTGCTTTTGATGCCTTATTTACCAATTTAGGTTCCTTATTTGCTTCCACCATGTCTATTGCTAATGTTGTTATCACTAAGTAAACTCCACAGTAATATCCAAGGGGTATGTTTACTAAACTGCAGTAATGTCACCAGCGTTAAGTGCAGCATTAAGGTACCTGAAGCCATAAAAGGCAATGGGCAGGTAGGGGTGTTCCTTCGAAAAAGGAGCAATGGGTGTCATGGCTGTTTGGCATAAAAAAAACAAACAAAGGGGAATCAAACCCATGACCCTTGGCTTGGGAGATACTGGTACTAACCAGTAGGCTACACCTCCACAGCTCTTTGATATGCTATCTGCTGGATACAGAAGGATGATGTGTTGGGACAGCAGCTTAGATGGGCTTCCCCATGGCTGATGTGCAGTCCTATATTAATCTGATACCTATTTCTCCTCTCAGATTCTGTTTCTGTTTTGTGCTCCAGTATTTTCTACCATATGCATGTTGATGTTAGGATGGAGTGATCGTTTCTTATCTCCGGATATAGAAAGACTGCAGGTTACCGCACGGCATGTCTGCTGTGGTTACCAGGATAGGGTTAACCCACCAGTACCCATGATGCAATGCACATGCAGATTAGCAGTCTATAGCAGGTCACCAGATGGGGTATGCCTCTCAGCTGTAACTGTACCGGAGGGCGGAGAGAAGGCGGTGAGAGAGAGGGTCAATGGTGGGGAGTGGGTGGGGAGAGGCCCCTGCTGCACTAACGCTGTCACATTAAAGCTGGAACAGTACCGCGAGTGAAAACCTGTCAGTAAATGCACATTTGTAGGAGAGAGAAACCATTTCCTGTCAACAATGTGTATCACAGGCAGAGAGCCCAGAAACAGTGATAGTTGTGCTAACAGCACAGTGCCCAAGTACAAAAGGGCACTATGGTGATACTACAAAGGGAGCTGCAGGTGGGGTACAGGGTAAACCAGACAGCTACTTAGGTGGTACAGAGGAATGCAGAAAATGGAAAACGGCAAGACAGTGGCTGACCAAGTTCAAACTTGCCCAGTAGTCTGTGCTCCACAGTGACCCACCCAGGGGAGACGTACCCTGCAGGTACCCCAAACGTCACACAGGAAACACAATGCCTGTAATGGGGGAGCAGTGCATATCTGGGAACCATTCTAATAGGGGTCCACGTACACACCCCAGGATACATCCCAAACTGTCCGAACACCCAGCTATTCCAACACCTGTCACACCAGCCCCTGGGAAGGACAGTACAGGAAGCAGCCACACATTGCCTGACACATGTATACACCCAGAAGTCCAAAGTAACTGCCTTGATTACAAGGGAAGGCGGTATATAAATCCTTTTAAATAAATAAAATAAATTAAGTGGATACACTGTACCTGCATTGCATACCCTAGCCTGTCCACAGTCTGCTGGCAGAACACAATCTATCTACCAGGCCCACCCTAGCCAATAGTTGCTAGATCACCGACCTGCCACCCCCAACCATCTCCCCCCATGTGGAAGGGCCATAATAGTGGCAGGCAGTGATGGGGGGAATGTGTGGATGTCCATGCATGCCCCCCCCCCTGAACCAGACCCCACACACTAGGCACCCACCTACCTCCACAGTGGATGGCCTGGGACTGCGCACCACCAGCACCAACAACATATGGGCACATCAGTATGGTGGGGGAGGGGGCATTGGTGGTGGAGGAAGCCGTGACATCTGCCCACAGCGGACCAAAATCATGCCCTGTACCAGTGCATGGTGTGCAGTGCAGCAAAGGTCTGTCGGATGAACAGCAAAGGTATTCCCCAGGGACTACTATGCTTCTGCGTCAACAGTGTGGTGCAGTACACACAGACAGTGTGTCTTGGAACAAAAGGTTACAGGTTGAGGTCATGCAGACTATGTCCTTACATTTTACCCTATGTTGCAGATACAGCATTGTCATGTGCACTCCCCAAAGCATCGGCCAACAGGAGCACAAACACCCACAGCCACAGGCTCCACTATCCAAAGCCCCATGGATTGTCAGGTTGTTGGGCCCGGCATGGAGCAGCAGTTTCTAGCAAAGGAGCACTACTAGCACCTGCATACCTTAGCAGTGCCTGCACTGTGCCCAGGACCAGTGTGACGGGCAGGGCTGCCAACCACCCCTATCTTTGCACAATGCCAACATAGGAGTGGGAGTGTGCGTATGTCTATCCATTGTTTTGTGGCTGCCTACTCCTCACTGGGCCCACAATGTTTACACTGATTCCAGCATTAGCCTGTCAATGTGCATAATGAGGAACAAGGTATTGTGGGTATGGCATGGACAGGGCAGACTGGGCATCTGCACAAGGTGTGGGGCAATGGCTGGAAGATTGTAGTGCCCGACCACCACCTGCATGGACAGGGTGGCCATAGCATGTCATGCTGGGAGGTCACTCTCACTCTGACTGAGCAGTGACCATGGCATGTCTAGGTTCCCACATAGTGCTATACTGTGCTTCTCACAAGTGATATCTGTCTGGTCTCTGCTTTGGGGCCCAATCACTGAGATATCTGCTTGGTGTCTGTGGATACATCCCATGTCTGGATGCACAGAATTCCCCAGAGAAGATGCACTGTGGACTGTCTGCATTTTGCATGTCTATGTTTGGAATGTCTTGCAAAGTGGTGCAGACTGAGTATGCTCTCTGCTGGTGGATGTCAGCTTGTGGTATGGGGCAGCTGAGCCCTTCCAGGCCAGTGCCCTTGTGATAAGTACAGATTTACATTAACAGCCCTGGTTGCTGGTCCCACAGCCCATCATCATGTGCTTCCTTTGTAAAGATGTGGAGTGTGTGTCTGTTGGAGGCCAGATCCTGTCCACCACCCTGGTCAAGTGAGAGCAGTCTGGTAGGTGGTACTACATAATCTGCATGTGGATCCAGACTCCCCCCTTGCTCCTGTAAAAAGCAACCAAACTGGATAGGCACCAGTCTGAGTGCATCACAGTCTACAAGAACCAGATATTACTGGGAAATGCAGGTGGACACAGGAATATCCTAGGTATGTCTGCAAGGAATATCTGGCACACAGCAATGCCTATCATGTCCAAACCGGGTACTGCAGACCTGATGCTGGGTGCACCACCTCACCCACAGGGTGAGCGCAGAACCCACACAATGGCATGGCCTGTAGCTACTCTGTGCCAGTAACAGACACGGTCAGTACCCCCTACCACGGTGCTGTGCTATAGAGGTGCATACCCAATCTGGTGACCTGCTGTAGACTGCTAATCTGCATGTGCATTGCATCATGGGTACTGGTGGGTTAACCCTATCCTGGTAACCACAGCAGACATGCCGTGCGGTGACCTGCAGTCTTTCTATATTCGGCAATTGCAAATTAGAGAGCTGTGGAGGTGTAGCCTACTGGTTAGTACTAATACCTCCCAAGCCAAGGATCATGGGTTCAAGTCCCTTTTGTTCTTCTTTGTTTGTTTTGGGGGTTTTTTGTTCTTTTTTTATGCCAAACAGCTATGACACACATTGACCCCCTTCTCTCCGCCCTCTCTCCACCCTCTGCAGGACTTATCACCACTGGCGACGTTAACGTGTGCTAACATTGCATAGGGTGACATTAACACGCATTAACATCACTTAACACATGATAACGTAGCTGCTGCTACATTATCGCCGTTTAGTAAACATACCTCCAAGAGTTAAGAGCTGATATGAAAGATATTAGAAACCAGATCCATTCACAAGAAGGTCAATTAATTGCCCATGGCAAGACTGTATGTAATACTGGAACTATGGTTTATCTTCACTTTAAGCAGAACAAAACAGAACAGAACAGAATTGACTATGCTTAAAGGTCTCTTTAATAATGAGCATACTTTTATTCAACCAGTGCATGAACTTACTTATGCCGGTCTATGCCGATAACATAATGTTCTTCACCCCCATAAACCTCCTTTCTCAAGACCTCTCCAACCTACAGAAGCACACAATTGGCTCAAAGCATACAACCTGACCATCAACACAGAGAAAACTGAAGCCTTGTATGTCACTTCCGACCCATCCTTCATCCCCCCAGCAACACTGAAACTTGACAACATAACAATCAAAGTCAAAAATACCTAGGAATAACCATTGACCAACCATTGAACTTTCAGTCGCACGGAAAAAGAACAACTTCTGCCATCTACTACAAACTGAGAACATTAAAAAACCTCCATCCCCTGCTTACCCCGGAACTATTTTGGACTGTCTGCCAGGCATGATCATCCCAATATTAGATTATTGTAACATCATCTACCATGGCTTCCCAAAAAACATTCTCCACCCCTTACCGATGGCCCAGAAGAACATGACAGCATGAATAATCTATGGAGCCCCCCACAGATCCCATATCACCCCTATACTTATACAGCTACATTGGCTTCCCATCACAGTCAGAATTAAATACAAGGCGCTAACCACAATATTCAAAATACTCCACAATGAATCAGCTAACAGTCTTCAGACCCTCCTCTCAAAGCCTCTGATTGAAAGGTCATGAAGAAATGCATCCTCCAACTTATTAGCAATCCCATCCCTGAAGCTAAAGACCAAAGAATCTATACGTAACCGTGCACTCACCTTATTTGCACCCACCCTTCAGAACTCCCTATCCCCAGTGCTATGAGCATGCTCTGATACAGTCGACTTCAGGAAAAAGCTCAAGACATTCATCTTCCTAGAAGAATGCAAAACATACTTGGAGCCACAAACCCAACTGCCATGGACACAAACAAAACTAACAACATACCACTACTGCAACCCACAAGCTCTAGACATTGTAAATATATATAAATGCTTAACTGACCTATTACATTGTAAATAGTTGAGAACTATGAACACTGTTACTCTGTTCAATCTAACTACATTGTAAATAGTTGAGAACCTTGAATGGCATTACCCTGTTCAAATGTTACAATGTTCATTTCTATGTACAGCAGAGGCCCACCACAGCCCTGCTACACTCCTGTTTAAATGTAAACCATCTTGAATGGTAGAAAATCTGCCCATTCCTTTCTGAACACATTACTAAGATGCTTATCCACTCCTTGGTCACCTCCTGGCTTGACTACTGTAACCTACTCCTTGCTGGTTTCCCTTTGAATCATCTCTCTCCCCTTCAATCTGTTGAACATTCTGCTGCACGGCTAATCTTCCGCCAGCCTCGTCATGCCCATATTGCCCCTCTTCTCAAGTCACTTCACTGGATCCCTATCCATTTCCAGTTCAAACTTCTCCTGCTGACCTATAAATGCATTCACTCTGCAACTCCTCACTACCTTTCTTCTCTTATCTCTCCTTACATCCCCCCTCGGGAATTCCGCTCTTCTGGCAAATTGCTTCTATCTGTGCTCTTCTCTTCTACTGCTAACTCCAGACTTCGCTCCTTTCACCTTTCTGCACCTTACGCCTGGAACAAACTACCTGTGTCTGTACTCCAGGCACCTTCTCTGACCCTTTTCAAATCTAGGCTGAAAACTTACCTCTTCGCTGCTGCTTTCGGATCTTGACTCACCTGTTCTCCTTGTTTCTTTAGCCTTCTCCCTTGTTTTATCCCTGTCTACGCCTTCTGTGTTGCCTGTCTTGACTAGATTGTAAGCTCTGATGAACAGGGACTGTCTCTTAGATGTCTGTGCAGCTGCGTACGACTTGTAGTGCTATACAAATGCTCAGTAGTAGTAGTAATAGAAAGGCGGTATATAAACAAGTTTAAAGAAATAAATAAATAATTTGTTTATCAATAACTTGATGCAAGGACAAATTCCTCTGCTAAGATAACCAAAAATCCCTAAACAAAAGTAGAGTGAAAAACCTCCAAAAATATGAGCGAGCTTATGAAAGTGTTTATGTTTTTGTCGGAAGATCAGCCATGAGGTTAAAAGCCTCTTGAAGCTGTTACTTCCATTTTACTCCGTTTTATTTAAAGTTTGTTTAAATAAGCTCACATCGGAGCCTTAAATGAAGGTGAAAAAAATACCACAACTTGGTGCCACCTACAACAAAGACATAAGTAGACGTATATGTGTGTAGATTCCAAGTTGAAAACTTTACTTATCTCAACCGCTGTCTCCTCACGTTCCGTTCAATCTCACATGAACCGGACTATGGCAGCAGATGTTAAAACGTCCTCCTTGAACTTCAAAAAAGACGAACAGCAGCAGCAGCAGCTTCCAAAGAAGAGCAATTACCAAAAATAGCATTGAGCCACTGCAGATCCAAATTGCCTTCCAAATGGGAAATGCTAGTCCACTATATGTAGATGTACCGAATATGGAAAATGCTTATCAGTTGAATCCGTCTTTCATTGTGCCTGATAGGATGTACCAGCTGAACAAGTAACTATCTAGCCTACCACTATGATGATCCAGAACATTATCTTGTACCTAAATTAGGCATGTGTCAATGCACTAGTGACATTCATTGGTTGTGCCTAGGTAAATCTTTCCTGAAGTACACTACTGAAGCTCTTTGTGGTTTGTCTATTGAAAATGTGAAAGAGAAATGCAAAGTCACCATGACTAAGTATGATGATTTCTCTGAAACTAGGGGATATGTTTACTAAACCGTCTTAATGTTACCGGCGTTAGCTCCAGCGATAATGTGAAGAATGCCATAAAAGGAGTGGGCGTTCTGGTCTTAAGGAAGTATTTAAGGTTATCACACAATAGAGGGAGCCATGGCACGTTAACGCGCGTTAGCCTTAATTAGGCACGCTGACCTATAAACACAGCAACAGAGGTGTAGCACAATGGTTAATACATTGACTGATGAAACAGGGGTCATGAATTCAATCCCCCAGTGGGCTTAATGAGCAAGGCTTTCTGAGGCATTTTCTTTTTTAATTTAAATTAGTGCTGCCAGCAAACACACCCTCACAGTGCAGTAACCTAAGGTGCCACATAAGGTGCCCTATAAGGTACTCCAGAGGGCACATTAAAAAGTGCACTGTCTGCCAAGGCACCTTATAATGTTCCCTATAGGGCACCTTATGAGGCACCTTAAGGTTACAGCACTTTGAGGGTGTGTTTGCTGGCAGCACTAATTTAAATTAAAAAAAGAAATGCCTCAGACAGCCCTATCAAATAACACCACTGTGGGATCAAACCCATGACCTCTGCTTCCACAGTCAGTGAAGTAACCAGTGGGCTATATCTCTATAGCTACCAAAAAGCCCCTGGCTGGCTACAAAAGGACTGCAGGTCACCAAACAAACTGCTGTGGTTACCAGGATAGGGTTAACCCACCCATACCCATGATGCACTGCACATGCAAATCAGCAGTCTACAGATGATCACAAGATGGGGTATGCACCCCCACAGCACCTCGGCCTGGTAGGGGGAACTGACCGTGTGTGTTACTGGCACAGAGTAGCTACACACCGTCACATTGTGGGGGTACTGTGCTCACCCTTAGGGCGAGGTGGGGTGCCCAGCACCAGGTCTCCAGCACCTGGCTTAGATGAGATAGGCTATGCTGCAGGTCACCATCAGTGCTAGTGTGTGATAGGTAGTCCTTGCAGACACATCTAGGATACACCTGTGTCCATCTATATTTCCCAGTCATGTCTAGCCCTCATGGACTATGATGCACCCAGAATAGTGCATGTCCTGTGTGGGTGACATGGTCACATGATTTAAGTGAAGGGGGGTGCTTGGACCCATAGGCAGATTATGTAGCACCACCCAACCCAACCCAACCCACCCTCTGGGGCTCAGGTAGGGGACAGGATCTCCCACCAACAGATCCACAGTCTACATCCCTGCAATGGTGGCAGTAGAGGGGAACCATCAACCCCAGTCCCACTGGGGAACAGGGAACAGGCACCCTCCAGGGAAGTCAATGCCAATCTGTACACATCCATAAGGCAATGGCAGACAGACAGTAGGCCTGGAAATGCTCGGCTGCCCACCACCACTATCTGACATTCTCCAGGAGCAAGCACAGTGAGTCTCCAGCCACTGCACTCTGCAAGGTGTTCCAGCCATACACATACTAACTGCAGACAGTCTACTAGCTAGTCTACAGTGCATATTCCTGGAAGAAATGAATGCACCCAAAACTGGGATGTGAGCACACACACCAAGCAGATAAATCAGTGATTGGGCCCCAAAAAAGAGAACCCACAAATATCACTTGAGAAAAATACTATAACAGCACTATGGGGGAACCTAGCCATGCTGTGGTCAGTGCTCAGTCAGGGTGAGAGTGACCTCCCAGCAGGACATGCTGTGGCCATGCTGTCCATGCAGGTGGTGGCTGGGCACTACAATGTCCCAGCCATTGCCTATGCCCTGTGCAGATGCATCCTGCCCAGGCCACCCTGTCCGGGCTATACCCACAGTACCTTGGTCCTCATTATGCACATTGGCAGGCTAACACTGGAAACAGTGCAAGCAGTGTGGGCTGAGTAAGGTGTAGGCAGCCACAACACACTGGATAGACAGACACACACTCCCACACCTATGCCAGCATTGTGCAAATATAGAGGCTTTTGGGAGCCCTGGCCACCACACCTGTCCTGGGCACAGTGCAGGCATGGCTATGGTATGCAATACTGTTGGGGTCACTCCCCGGGGTGGTAAACACTGTCAGAAACCAAAACTGAAACACACTCCACAGATATCAGAAAAGTTGATATGATGCAGCTCTATCAGCAAATTGTGCTTAACTTAGGAATTGCTATCTGCCATTAATCATAACAACCTTTTGATATATGTGGAACGTGTTTCCACATTTAAGATGGCATTGCTAAGGTATGAAGGTGCTAGTACTGGTAGATGCTGCTGCGCACAGGGCCCAACAGCCTGACACTCTTTGAGGCTTTGGATAGTGGAGCCTGTGGGTGTGGGTGTTTATGCCCCTGTTGGCCACTGCTCTAGGGCAGAGGTTCCCAACTCCGGTCCTGCTGGGCCAAACACTGTTCGGGTTTTCATGCTGTCCCTAATGAATATGCATGAGATACATTTGCATACCATGGGGGTGGCACATACAAATGCAGCACAGGCATATTTATTGGAGACAGCATGAAACCTGAATGGTGTTTGGCACTCCAGGACTGTAGTTGGGAAACTCTGCTCTAGGTATTGCACATGTTTATGGTGTCTGTGCTCTGTGAGGTACAATATAGGCATTTCAGACATGTTTATGTTATCTGCAATAAAGGTTCCATCTTTATTACCACGGTTTAGTACTGGGTAAAAAATAGGGACTGGGTTGGCAGGAGCCACAGCTAGGACTTGAACTTGTGACCTTCTGCTCATGAACACACTGGCTGTGTGTACTACACCACACTGTTGCCACAGGGACAGCTCATTCCCTGGGGATACCATGACTGATCGTCAGACAGACCCTGTCTGTTGCAGTCCATGGCACCCACCTAAACGGGACTAGGCCATGGTCTGCTGTGGGCAGATGCCACTGCCCCCTCTGCCACCAGCACCCCTCCACCACCATGCTGCCATGCCATTATGCCGGTGGTGCTGGTGGTGCACAGTCCCAGGCCATCCAGTATGCCGGTAGGCAGCTGCCTATGGTGTGGGTTCTCGAGTAGGGGTGCCTACATGGACATGCGTGCTTCCCCCCCCCCCCCCCCCACACACACACACTGCCTGCCAATGTTCTGTGCCCTTGGGGGTGCCTGCTGGGTATTATCCCCTGTGACACTGTGAGAAACACACTCGTGCCCATGTTGGACCCTCATCAGTTGCTGTCTGGCTGCTCTACAGTTTCAGCATTCCTATGTGTCACCTAGGCATCTGCCTCGTCTGCACTGTGCCCCAGCTGCACCATAGCATGTGCCGCCTGCAGCCCTCTGTCTCCCATTTTCAGCATCTGTATAGTTGCCCTTTCCTACATGCACACCCTGCTGTTGCGGCACATGTGCACACCATAACAAACCTGCCCAATATAAAGGGAAAACCCTGATTACTGCTATTCCAATGTGGGATCATTCACCTTGTAGGGGGACAGAGCATAGACCCTTCCAAACATGTTGGGGCATTTTTACTAAACTGCGGTAATTGTAAATAACGTGCGTTATGTAACGTTAATGATCGTTAACGTTACATAACACGCGTTAACCGTAGTTAACGATCGTAAACTCCCGTGGCGCAGTAAAACACCGCAGAAGGTGGAGAGAGGGCGGAGAGAAGGGGTCAATGGGTGGAGAGTGGGCGGGGAGAGGCTCCCTTCACAGTAACGCGCTGATCTGAAGAGCTCAATTCCAACGTGAATGAAAACCTGCCGTTAAACGCACATTACAGGGGAGAGAAACCATTTCAGTGTCAGCAATGTACAGCCCAGGCAGAGAAACCTAAAATAAGTGATAAGTGTGATACATGTGCACAGAACAAAAGGGCACATAAACACTGAAAATGACCCCAACAAACTGGAAAAAGACCATAACTAAGCTGGCCAAAAGTGGTAGCAATGAGAAACATCAAACCCCCCCCCCCCCGAGTAAGCTCCATAGAACAGATATAAATCGTGGAAGGGTCTATACTCCGCCCCCATACAAGGTGAATGAGCCCACAGTGATATAGCGCTGCTCAGGTTTTTCCCCACCATCAGACAGGGTTCGTATGGCGTGCACATGTCCTGCAACATCAGGGCGGGCATGTCGGAAGGGCAACTGGACAGATGCCGGAGAAGGGGATACAGAGGGCCGCAGGCGGCACATGCTGTGGTACAGCTGGGCCACAGTGCGGACTAGGGCAATACCTAGGTGCCCATACGAATGCTGAAGCAGCAGAGCAGCGAGACAGCAACTGCTGAAGGCCCAACATGGGCACGACTGTGTTTCCCACAGTGTCACAGGGGATAATACCCAGCAGCTACCCCCAAGGGCACGGAACATTGGCAGGCGGTGCTGGGGGGAAGCGTGGACACCTATGCAGGCACCCCTACCCCAGAACCCGCACCATAGGCAGCCGCCTACCCATACACTGGATGGCCTGAGACTGCGCACCACCAGCATCACCAGCAGAAGGGCATGTCAGCATGGTGGCTGAGGGATACTGGTGGTGGAGGGGGCAGTGGCAGCTGCCCAGAGCAGACCGTGGCCTAGCCCTGTGTAGGTGGGTGCTGTGTACTGCAACAGACAGGCCCTGTCTGATGCACAGTCATAGTATCACCAAGGAATGCATTGACTCTGTGACAAGGTGGTGCAGTGCACAAAACCAGTGTATTCAGAAGCATAGGGTCACAGGTTCAAGTCTCAGCTGTGGTTACTGCCAACCCAGTCCCCATATTTTACCCACTACTACAACATGCTAATACAGACAGCACCTTTATTGCAGATGACGTAAACATGCCCAAGACACCTACAGTTTACCCTACAGAGCACAAACACCATAAACATGCACATTACCTAGAGCAGAGCCTCCCAAATGCAGTCCTGAAGGGCCAAACACCATTCCGGTTCCATGCTGCCTCTGATAAAGATGCCTGTGCTGCATTTCTATGTGCCACCCCCATGGTATGCAGATGTATCTCATGCATATTCATGAGGGACAGCATGAAAACCCGAACAGTGTTTGGCACCGCAGGACTGGATTTGGGAACCTCTGCCGTAAAGCAGCAGCCAACAGGGGCAGACACACCCACACCCACAGGCCCCATTATCCAAAGCCTCCTGGAGAGGCAGGACTTTGGGCTCTGTGCGCATCTCCCAATACTAGCACTTGCATACCTTAGTAATGCCACCCTATACCGGGGAATATGGTACACATCTATCAAAAGGTTGCTATGAGTACTGGCAGATAGCAATTCCTAGGTTAAGTACACTGTTCTGAGTGAGCTGCATCATGGCAACCTTTCTGATGTCTGTGGAGTGTGCTACAGGTCTTGTCTCTGACAGTGTTTACCAACCTGGGGAGTGACTCCAACAGTATTGCGTACCATAGCCATGCCTGCACTGTGCCCAGGACTGGTGTGGTGGCCTGGGCTGCCCAACACCTCTATAGTTGCACAATGCTGGCATAGGTGTGGGGAGTGTGTGTCTGTCTATCCAGTGTGTGGTGGCTGCCAACACCCTCCACAGCCCACACTTCTAGCACTGTTGCCAGTATTGGCCTGCCAGTGTGCATAATGAGAGCAAGCCTCGATAGGGTGGCCTGGCCTGGATGCATCTGCACACGGCATAGGGCAATGGCTCGGACATTGTAGTGCCTGGCCACCACCTGCACGGACAGGGTGGCCATAGCATGTCCTGCTGGGAGGTCACTCTCACCCTGACTGAGCAGTGACCATGGCATGGCTAGGTTCCCCCATAGTGCTATGTAGCATTTTTCTCATGTGATATATATGGGTTTCCTTTTGGGGCCCAATCACTGACTTATCTGCTTGGTGTGTATGCTGACATCCCCGTTCTGGGTACATGCATCTCCTCCAGGACCATGCACTATGGACTAGCTGGCGGACTGTCTGCAGCTAGTATGTGTCTTGCTGGAACACCTTGCATGGTGCAGCGGCTGGAGGCTTGCTGCTGGAGAATGTCAGATAATGGTGGGGGGCAGCTGAGCATTTCCGGGCCTGCTGTCTGTCTGCTATTGCATTATGGATGTGTACAGCTCTGTCTGTTCCCCAGCAGGACTGGGGTTGCTGGTCTCCTCTACTGCTGACATTGCGGGGCGGTAGACTGTGGATCTATTGGTGGGTGATCCTGTTTCCCACCCTGAGCCCCAGCGGGTGGGTTGTGTGGTAGTACATAATCTGCCTATGGGTCCATACACCTAGAGCAGGTAACAATGGCACCAACACAGGATATGCGCTATTCTGGGTGCAGCATTGCCCATAGGGACTAGACGTGACTGAGACATACAGCAGGACACAGATGTATCCTAGGTGTGTCTAACTGAACTACCTATCACACACTGATGGGGACCTGCAGCATGGCATATTTCAGCCATGAAAGGTGCTGTGGACCTGGTGCTGGGCTCCCCACCTCAATCTCAGGGTGGGTACAGTACCCGTACAATGTGATGTCTGTGGCTACTCTGTGGCAGTGCCACACATGGTCTGTTCCCCCTACCAGGCCGAGGTGCTGTGGGGGTGCATTCCCAATCTTGTGCCCATCTCTCCACTGCTGATTTGCATGTGCAGTGCATCATGGGTATGGGTGGATTAACCCTATCCTGGTAACCACAGCAGCCAGTTTGTATGATCATGTGCAGTCCTTCTGCAGCCAGCCAGGGCTTTGTTCACAGCCTTATAAGGTGTCCCATAGGGCATAGGGGACATTATAGGGTGCCTTGGCGGACAGTACACTTTATAATGTGCCCTATGGAGTGCGTTATGCGGCACCTTAGGTTATGCCACCTTGAGTTTGTGTTTGCTGGCAGCACTAATTAAAATACATGTCAAATGCCTCAACAATCACTATTTAAATGTAAAGGGTGCTGCCTCAGCTGGCCTTGTACATTAGGCCCACTGGGGAATCAAACCCATGACCCCTGTACCATCAGTCAGTGTTGTAACCATTGTGCTACAGCTCTGTTGCTGTGCTTGCATGCTTGCATGCCTGCGCGCCTTCTTAAGATTAACGCACGGTAACGTGCCCTGTAGCGCTCGTTCATTTATGGCGCCTTGTAACACGCATTCTCGGCGCGTTCTCGGAAACGATGTACCGCCCATGTCCTTATTTGGGGTTTCTGTCTCTACCGCGGCTCCTAACGCGAATCGCACTAATGCAGTTTAGTAAACCTTCCCCCATTATCTTCTTTTTTATGCTTTATCAGTAGTGTTTCTTTATGTTTCTCATTAATATTACTATTAGCCAGCTTGGTTATTGGGATTTTAAATGTGGTTCAGGTCATTTTCTATGTTTATTTGCCTTTTTGTTCCGTGCACATGTATCACTACTATCACATTTTTGGGTTTCCCTGGCTTTGCTGTACATTGCTGACTGAAATGGTTTCTCTTTCCTGCAAATGTGCCTTAACACGAGGGATTCACTGGCGTTAGTGTTCAGACCCAGATTTCACAGCGTTAGTGTGCCTGGAGCCTCTCCCCTCCCACCCTCTGCTCATTGACCCCTTCTCTCTGCCCTCTGGGAAGCCTTACTCCACCCTTCAGAGCCGGATTTCACAGCGTTAGGGTGCCTTAACGCCACAGCCACGTTATCGCGTGCTAAGTGTTGTTATCGTATGATAACGTCACTTATCATGCGATAATACCATCACTGCGACGTTAAATGGTTTAGTAAACATACCCCTAGGTTTGCTGTTGTAAATAACTTTTGACTAGTCATCTCTCCTCTGAGTGAACTTATGGTTACCATGAATAAACATGACATCACTAATAGAGTTCCTCGACCCTGAAATGTTTGCCTAATTGATGCTCCTAAGAACTCCATTGTTAATGATGGTGGAGTCTCCCTGTTTTATCTTGATTCAGATCCTGTTTCCACTGAGCTCCAGATGCTGGAAATGTTTTGAGGCCTTCAAATTAACTTCACTGAAGCCTTGAAGTACTTGCTGGTCTATAAGAAGTCTCACACAGTTGAACTGTCTATTGACCAAGAGATCCTTGAAATTGCTGAATTCAACTTTGATTCACGTGATGTGGGCATTTTATAGACTGATTTTATGTCTCATGCTAGAACATTCACTCAAGTGCTCTATTAAAGATATGGTGTTAAGAGGGAAGTAAAATTCTGTGCCAAATTTGATCACAGTTGTTTACATTGGAAGCAATTTCCTATTCTGCCATGAGTTTGCATGCTGACTATGCTTATCCTTTAGCATGGTGTTTTACTGCAAGGTTTTTCAAGCTAAAACGTTTGCTATATCAGCAAATAATACTAGTGTGGCCTAGTGGTTGTGGCAAGGTACTACAGGCCAGAAGGTCAGTGGTTCAAATCCCACTAGAGGACAGCAACCTTGGGCCGGAAGGACTGGGATTTCTAGTCCCACAGGTGCTCCTTGTGGTCTTGGGCAAGCCACTTAACCCTCCATTGCCCATGTTCCCTGTATTAGTGTATGTGTCTTATATCCCCTCGTGTTAAATGTATCCCCCAACCGCTTTGACCCAGTGAAAAGCGGGATATAAATGCAGCTAAATAAATAAATAAATAAATAATACATCACTGCACTAAAGAATAATTCCCTAAACAAACTAGGTATTCCAGCTGCTGTCAGAGGGGAACCTAAATACCTGTGCTTCTGAGAGTGCATAAAACCATTGCTAATCTGAGATCAATTGGCATGAAGATGGTTGTTATAACACCTGCACTGGCCATCAAATTTATTATAGTTAGAGCCTCACACACTGAAGGCAAAAGCCCGATTTTCTGGAATTCACTGCCGATTGAGTTATGCACAGACGTGAATCACCTGGATTTTAGGAAGAAGCCGAAAGGCTTTCTTTATACACACCTCTACCTAAACAGTCCCAAAATTAGTGATAAATAAATATACTAGTCAAAAAATCACCAAAACTACCCCCTAAAATTTTTTTTTGTTTATATACATTTTTTTTGTTGGATGTTCCTGAAGAGGGCACACACTATAATCTGTGCTCTCCACTCAGGCACATCCCTTTTAATCAAAACTGAAAAGTAGGATTATACAACTACTTAGCTCTATCAGAAGTGCGATTTTCTTAGTTGTGCAATTCTGTCGTGGGCAGGATTAGTGCAGCAGCTAGGCTTTGTCGTTTAAATACGGGTTTCAAAGTGCCTAGCACGACGTGCACGTTTCAGGACTGGCTCCCTGTTTCAAGTGCTGTCAACAGGGGTAGTTTTGGTGATTTTTTTGACTAGTTTCTTTATACACAAGCTTTTAAATCTGTTTAGCAGAGATGCCAAGGGTGAATCATTCCAAAGAGTGAGATAGAAGGCTAAAGAGTGAGATTTCACAGATGGTGCATCCACGGTAGAAATCTAGACAGATTTAAGTGTAGTATTATTTTGCAAATGAAAAAAAAGAAGCTGCATAAAACAATACTGTATTTGCTTTTCTTTGGAGCCTCTGAAAGAATACACAGACAGAGTGGAGACAATATGGGTAAATGCTGTCTGCTAGAAATTGTTCTCCACTCGTTGGCTAAAGGTGTGTGCATGGGTTTCACAACACGTTTGTAGGTGCAGGGGAAATGGATGGGGCAATGGGAGCACAAACAGGCAAGTGTGCTCAGATTTCTTCCTCCTGATTGACTCCCCTGAAACCATTTTACAAAGTCGGATATGTTGACATTTCTGGGACAAACATGTCCATATTGCATGGGAGGCATAGAGGAGATATATTTGGGGCATTCTGGAAAAGATGTACATGTGTGCCCGATTTCTACAGCAAGTGTGTCTAAACCCACCAGTGATAATGTCCATTTCTATTCCTGCTCCAGGACATGAATAGGCATCAGAAAAACTCTTTGTTCTGCCACCAAAATACCCGGAGAGTAAGAAAAGCAGGTACTCTGATAACTGCAATACTTTTCATGACAAAAAGGTAAACAGAAGGAAAACACGGGCACTTGTTTTCTGATTGGCATGACATTGCATGTCTCTGCATGCAATATAGCAGGGAGGGATATGTATTCAGCACGGGACAGATATCTCCATCCTAACCTTTTATCATGGGGCTGCCTATGTGGCTACAGCCACCATCATCCATTTCAGGCACATGGAAGCTTCTAAAATAGGGATGAAACTAGCACATGGACGACTGTTTGACCTGGATGTCTCAGATTGAACCTAGACGTCATTTATAAAATATGCCTTCATGTATGTAAAACTTTGAGCTGTATTGAACACAAGGATTTTAAGGGATCTAAGAAATAATAAAAGAAATGAAATGACTCCAAAGTATTGGACAGCTTTAAGTAAGAAAAATCCATGTACATGAAGGTTAGTTTATGACGCTATGTACGTGGTCATGCCCTGAGGTCTGAAGGTGTTGTTGGTTCCCGGGTTACGTTACATTCAGAAGATGCATCATCATCTTTGTTTATTTCAGGTACTATGGGCTCCTGTAATCTGGACTCCCCCCCCCTCTAACAATTATGCAAGGAGAGAGACTTTAAACTTTTTAAAGCGAAACTGAAGACACATTTGCTTCTAAAGGTTGTTGGGGAGAATTGTGAATTTTGAATGTGCTGTTCATTTTTAATGTCTATTACAGTCTATATGTCCTTTCATTTGTTTTATTGAGCATTGAGCATTTTTGGACAAGGGGTATAAAAATGTAATGAAATACATAAATAAATATATTATTATTATTATTTCTTTCAAATAACATAATGGGAGAATTGCGAGAAGCCCGTTTTCTCTCTAAACGTTTTATCTGTAATATGTCACCCTTCTTTAGTGTAACAATTTTTTTTTTTAATTCCAGAATTATGTTTCAAAAGACTGCTTCATAGAAAGCTCTTTGTTTCACACACCACTGAGCAGAATTCAGAATCTGGCAAATGGCCAAAAGAGATTTGGCTTGCAATGTTCAATCAGTTCTTCTGCATCCCGACTCCTCTCTAGTCCATCTGGCATCTGTCTGTCCTCCAATTCATGCAATCTTTTTTTTCCAATGAAGATGACTGAAAACTGGTCCCCGCTCACATATCACTTAATTCTCATGTGCTCACATGAGCGCTGGATTATCAAAAGACAAGCTGCAGGCACATTAATTCATGAAGCTAAGTAATGCTTCAAGGGCTCATGCAAATAATAGAAAACAACTTGTTCCGTGAAATTCTGCTCTGAGGTTTATTGCTAGCTCTCCCAGGAGTGGTGGAAATAGTTGGTGAGCAGTGCATAGGGAAGAGGAAGAAGCTGGGTTTGGCGCTGACCACACAGCAATATAAGCTACATAATATTTAGAATTAAGAAATGCCCCAGACCCTATATAGTACATCAGGACATCCTGCAAGAGGTTGACTGGCTTATTCTATAAGGGTGGTTTCAGGTAACATCACAGCAGCATATTTTGGACCAGAAGATACAATACTTTGAGGTCAGGATTCAATGGGAACCAGCCAGCTAAGCAAGAATTAAGCCAGAAGGATAAAAGCCTTTGGCCAAGCTTAAATGCTAAAGTGAGCCAATGGATTTCTGGCCATTTGATTTTTGGCTGTGCTTGGGGAGGGATTTAGTCAGGGAGAAATCATTTTAGAAGGTAGCACTGCTTTTCAATTTTTGCTATCAGGCTGGTGATATCTAGATACCATACAGTGAGCCTAAATTTGGCCTGGCAGCTATCCTCTTGACAACACCTCCCCAAAAAAAACCCTGTTTCTGTCATCCTGATCGACTTCCTTCCTTCTGTCAGATAGAAATAACACAACTCACACCCTTCTCCCTAATTAAATAGGTTGGGCTGCTCGATACTACCCCCCGCCCCCAAAGGCATAGCTTATTAGGTCCAAATGCTTAGCGGAACCCTGTCAGATATGTTCAGGTCTCAGGAGGCCACTGCTACCAACTGTCTGTTTTTTTCAGGATTCGACAGATTTTCTTATTAATGTCCAAAAGCCAGAAGGACGGCTAAAGTGTTTGGATACTTGTACTTCTGCACGGAAGCCGCTACCGCTGATTAGTAAACATACCCTAGTCAGTAGCCCTGTATCCTTCCTCCCTCCCTCAGATAACTACAGATCTCAGTGGAGCCACTGCCACACCTTACCTGCCTCCTTAAGTCAATTTTTTAGAAGCTGGATAAACCACCAACTATGAAAAAAGCAGATTGGATTGCAGATTAGAGAATACTCTAAATAGTCTGTAAGCATGCTTGATAAATGCAAGATCAGTGGGCTAAAAAGACCGTTTTTTATTAGATTTAGTTCTTCATGTGGATTTTGGTTTGTGTTTTTTAACTGGAACTTGGTTGCCTGATAATAATACAGTTGTCTTTAGCTCTTTCTTTCCCCCCCTATTTCATGCTTTGGTACATTCTTGGGTGTATTCTAAGAGAGGCAGGGTAACTATAGCCCGCCTACTCTTACATTTAATTTTGGTGGGCACATTGAAGGTTTGTTAGGCCAGCAGTGGCGGTCAACCTAATGGTTTTTTTATTACTTTACCGCACACTCTATTATTAACTGTAGGCGCAAATGGGGTTAATGGAACATGCTGGAGATATTACAGTCAATTACCTAAACAGATGATTGCCATTAATTGGGATAGGAGCTGAATCTTTTCCAGCTTTTAAGCATATTTATAAATGGGAATTAGTAAAGAAACACAGAAAATGACAGCAGTTAAAGACTATAGGAGTTATTTTAGAAGTGTTATTGGTGATTTGGATGTCTAAAAACAGCCATTCAGGCGTCCCAATCACATCCACATCACAAGAGCCATTTTAGAACGCCCCAAGTTTACAGCACATACTATCTTTGCAGCCTCTAAACACACCCATATCACACCTATACTAAAATCCCTCCACTGGCTGCCTATTGCCTCAAGTATCAAGCACAAAGTCCTCACCATCATTCACAATGCCCGGAACAACATCACCTACAAACATTAATCAGTACCTCCAGCACTGATAGACCACAGAGGCACAGTACGCAAAACCTACTTAATCTACCACCACAGATCCATAAGAGCAGCTAATATGTATGACTAAGAGCCATCATGCTCTATGCCCCCACCCTCTGGAATGCATTACCCCCCACATTGTGGAGCATCCAGTCAACCCAGGACTTTAGAAAAAGTCTGAAGACGTAACTCTTCCAAGAGCATTACGGCACCCATCAACAGAATAGCCCAACACAAAAACACTCTCCTCCAGGACAAAGCATGCCTCCCACCCCCATAGATTCCGTCTTACAGCTGCTGCTCTCTTAACACCTAATGCAGAATGTCAACAAAACCTGATACCCACATAGCTCATGTAACCCATACCTCCCTATAGTGCTTATTATAAGTTCTACTGTGTTTAAAGTTTGATGTAGCCTAAGTGCACCTCCTACTGTCATTGTCTTAATGTTTGCACCTTCTTACCTGTAAACCGTTTTGACGGTTAGAAAAACAGTATAGCAAAACCAGTTAAATAGATAAATACATGTGTCTGGGGTGTGGATCACGTCTATATCACATGGGGGCATACTGGAGTGTGTCTAAGGCATTATGACAAAGATACATGTGTGCGGTAAATTTTAGATTACCACTGCATGTTTAAATGTGCCAGCAGACATGTCCATGTCTATATCTGCACCTGGACATGACTAGACATTTGAAAAGTGTTCATTTCTGCCTGCTAACAACTGTACAGAGAAGAGGAAGACATCCTCTCATTTCCTCAATATTTTTTACCAAGTCAGAGAAACTAGCAGGTAAATATAGAGACCTTATTGTTTACTGCTGTGCCGTGCATGTCACCATTTCCAATATGGCAAGTCTACGTGGCTGGTACCACATACATTCAGATCTCACATGTCCACATTTGTAAGGTTGGCCAGTTTTCTGTACATGCCTGTACCCGTATTCTGCAATATTGCATCAGATGTGTTAATATTTTTGAGGCCCCTCCCACAAACTCTCAGATGTTTTGACATGGACATCTCAGGTTTCACCTATACAGCCTTTCTAAATTGTGCCTTCACATGCCATAGGCAGGCTGCCCATTCATTCCATCTACTACTTTCAACCATGCTCTACTCCGTGCTGCCCTAAGCTTTCTTGAATTCAGATACAGTTTTTATCTCCACTCCCTCTACTGGGAGGCTATGCCACATAGCCACCACCCTTTCAGTGGTGATCAGATCTGAGATTGATCAAGTTTGCAGATGACACAAAAATTATTCAGAGTTGTTAAATCACATGCAGACTGTGGGAAATTGCCGAAGGAGCCCTAAACCTTTTGTTCTGTCTTCATAGGGGAAGCATTCCATCCATGTTACCAGTTGATTTTTAAAGGGAAGTTCGCAGACCAGCAAATACAAAATAGCCTGAAAGTGCTGCTGCTGGGATGAAAATCCCCCCTCCCTATGTCTGGCTGCTTTTATGTATGGTGTTTCATTTTATGGCATTGTTCCTCACTTTGGCCCCCATATAATAAGACACCATTAAAATTTCAAGTAAAAGATTTAGCTCAGATTTTTTTTTAACACATTATGCAATTTCCTAATAGTATGCCACAGAGTCCTGCATTAAAGTATCCAAGTTCATCAGCAAAATCATGTTAAAATGGTCAGCTTTTAAATTTTTAAAAAGCCTCTAGACATTCGGCACCATGCTGAACATCTAGGTACCTTTTTAAACATTTTCAGCAGCCTCAGAGCCGCCTCATGTCCTCTGCATAAAGATAAGAAAAGAAAAAAACGAGAACATGCACCATGGTTCTCAACTGACTTGCGTTCATCTCTCATTCATCTACGCAAACTTGAAAGACAGTGGCGTCGAACCCACTCTCCAGAGGCACTTGAAACATATAACTCACACTTAACTACACACCGTGAGAAAATAACATTGAGTAAGAAGATCTACCACACAAACCTATTGAAACGTGCCATCAATAAACCTCATGCATTATTCAAGTTAGTAAAATCCATAACAAGAGAACCAGTCTCAGATCAAGCTGCAATGCCGCAGCCTCAGGACTACGCAAATTACCTACAATCAAAAATGATTACAGCTAACACAAGCATAAATACCAACAACCCTTCTGCATCACCTAAGAAATCCCATATAACACCTTTTTGCAACTTCAACACTATAGGGCATGTTTACTAAACATTCTTATCGTGCGGGGCCGCGGTAGTGTACCTGTGCCATATAAGGAGTGGGCGGATCAGGCTGCCAAAAGAAAAAAACCGGGAGTAAGCAACCGGACGTGTGCGCGTCACGGTAATGTGCGGGGTCGACATTAGCGCGCCAAAAGGCAAAGTGGCGCGCTGCCGGGTATAGAAAACACCCGAGCCGTAGTACAACGGTGAAGACACTGACCAATAGTGCAGGGGCCATGGGTTCAATCCCCCATTGTGCACAACGACAAAGGCCAGCTGAGACAGCAACTGTAATGATTAAAATTATTTTAGGAGGCAAATAAATTTTGAACGGCATAAGGCGGTGCACAGTTCTCTTTCAGCGGCATAAGGAAGCGCACAGTTCTTTTTGGGCGGCCTAAGGCGGCGCACAGGTCCTCTTGTGCGGCAGAAGGCGGCGCACCGGTCATCTTGGGCGGCAGAAGGCGTCGCGCTGATAGGCACAAAGCGGTGCGCCGATAGGCACAAGCACAGGAACGGAGCCACAGCACATTGGTTAAAACACTGACCAATGGTGCTGGGTGCAGGGGTTAAATCCCCCCCCCCCCCCCGTGTACACTGAAGGCAGTTGTCGGTGTTTGTTTTCTATTGGAGTCACAGAAATTATGGCCGCCAGAGGTGCGTGCGCTGCTGTACGTAAAGCGGCGCACTAATGGTATTGGAGGCCTCTGATGACTGGGAGGCATAAGTCGCGCAATGATGGGAAAGCAGAGGAACCGAGCAACAGCATGATGGTCAGAACACTGACCAATGGTGTAAGGAGCAAGGCTGTGAACACCCGCAGTGCACACTAAAGACAGCTGGCTGAGGCATAGGGGGCTGTGGTGCTGGTCAGAAGGGTGTGTGGCAATGTTTTATGAGGAATAATAATTTGGGAGAGGTAAATGGTGTTGTGCTGATTTGCAAGCACCCAAACACAATCAGTGTACAATGGTGCAGGGATCAGGGGTGCAATCCCACACAATGGCAAATGAACATGTCTGGCAGAGACAGCACCTGTAAGGGGTAAGATAGCCCCATTAGGGTGTTATCGCATATCTGTGGAATAAGTGGTTTCCAGCAAATGTACTCTCAGAGCACTGTAACATAACGTGCCCTTGAAGTCACCCCACAGGACACATCTCCAAATGCAGTGTCCACCACGCCACCCAACAATGTTGGTGAAATAGTGGCCGAGGGGGCGCCACATAGGGTGCCCTATGAGGCGGGGAAAGGTCACAGCACTCTTTCTGCTGTTAGCACTGTGCATTGTAACGTATGGAAAACATAAGTAGTTGTGCTGACACAGTTCGTGCATATGTGATTTATCAGTGAGGGACTGCAGACAGCCCCTGGTGTCTGATATCCACAGGGTGTCAGAGTTAATCTCATATTGCAATCCTCAGCCTGGGCCTGTCTGCAGCCCTTTGCTCCGAGATCAGCAATGGCAGACCTGGGTCAGTCATTAGTTACACACCAAGGAGGGGCTGCAGACAGTCCCAAGTGACGCATATCAACACAGAATCAAAGTCAATATCATCCATTAAACTGCCCCATTACCTCTGGAGATGGAAATCCACAGAGTAACACAGCTCCATGACAGCCAAGGTCTGATGAAAAAACACACACGCCTATGTCATGTATGTAGAAAACTGGTGAATACAGCAATGATGTTGCAGGGGTCATGGTCTGCTCCAGTTAATTAATAAGGGTGGGTGAGGTATGTTCCCACTCTGTGATCAAGTGTACAGCAACCACTCCTGGCATAGTGAGACAATTACACCCTTGTGCCATATATTATTGCACCTTTTATGGTGCAGCAGATGTAACATCACAAACATACCCTGTCAGCAAAGGTGAACTGTAATCTATGTCCATAGGCCATGTTGAAAGGCTGTCCACTCCCAGGCCACTATCGTAGGTACATCATAAGCTGTGTCAATCAAAGGTGTGCCAGAAGATGCCATAAGGACGTATAGGTAAAAGCAGAAAGCTGAGCCAATAACAGTAACATCCCCCAAGCTGAATGCAAACAGAGGAATGTGCTAAACACACACATAACACAAACACTGCACAGAGCAGAGAAGACAGACAATATCAAATTAAATGAAGGACCTACATAAGTTGATGGGCTGCCGAAAGCAGCTGCAGGCCATGTGACACCCATAAAATGTGAAAAACATATCATGGGCAGCTATATCCATGCACAGATTGATGGTAATGTACCCTGCTACACTGACAGTGTGAGACAGAGGATGTGCAGATGTGTGTAGTAGGGGAGTCTGAAATGGAAGAATATGTGAAATATCAGGATGACGGTGGAGTACAAGTGCTAGGCAGAGCACACACAGGAGAGGCAAGCAGGTTGAGATGCAATGCACGAATGTGTGTTAGTCGATGACGTGGTTTAGCAGCATGCACATCAGGGTAGGATGGCACATAGCTGGCAGAGAAAGGATGGATGGAAGGATGTCGCACAACTCAGTTAATGGTACAATGTGGGCATGCCACTGATGTACACACATATGACTATCACACTAATGAAAAGCACATATGCAGGACAAGCAATAACATACAACACTGCAGACAGGAACCACACAAACGACCAGTACTACAAATGTAGACGCCTAAAATGGTAACACACACCGCCCATGTGAGGCACAACAAAGTCTACATAACCAAAATAACGCATGCCAGTACACAAAACGCCTGCTGGCTGCCATGACAAACAAACACAAAAACAACTAATCTGTAGTAAATGCACATGCAGATACACCATGTACAGAAAGAATTTGCACTCTGTATCTTGCAACAACAACACCTGCACAAACACAATGAAATGTCCTGCACTGAATACAGCATGCAAAACAGGGATATAATTAAACACAACGCCATCAGAGGATGTTCCCTGGATCAGGTGAATAATCAGGAGAAGAACAGGAGACAGCTCAACATGCAATAAGGTGTAGCACACCAAACACCTGAATCTCATCAAAAAGAAAGGGCCACATGCAACAGGATGTAAAGACCCTAAAGTGTGAGGTCGTTATTACACAACAAATGTCATGGCTAGGCAACACACAGGATGCACCCTTTTCTACAGTGAAGACAGTAAAGGGTGTGTGTAGAGCTGAGGAACCTGTTGGTACCTCATGGCCGAGTGAGGCCATTAGAGATGTTAAAAACAAAACATGTGCGGAAAAAACATGCATACAGCACACGTCAAACACATGACCATAGCCAATAACAAAAAGCAATCAATGAGCACACTCTAACACAAAGATCCCAAAGGGCGTGTGTGGATGTCAAGCGTACATAGACAGTGATGTGCCATGTGGCTGTCACTAACACAGCTGGCACTGTACAAGGATGTGAGCATAGGTGACCCATGTACATGTCCAGCAAACAAACACATAAAGGGGATGTATGTGCAAATACCGGAGGACTAACATAGTGAAGTGAAACATGGCTTGCACACCAAACAAACAGTGAACAAGTCACAGAAGCACCCCATGTGGCCCATGGCAGGTCATGTAACCCACCATCACCTAGCAACAACAAAAACATCATCTACACCCTGTGACATTGAAAGGAAAATGATGGATCCATGGGCTCACAAGGAGTCATGACTGATACAAAGTCACACATTGAGCATGATGACAGACCTGAAATGCAAACACCACACGAAACACATATTGGGTAAATACAGAACTTTATTTGGTTTGCACATCACAAATAGTGTAGACAGTGCCATCATAATATCAGGGCTGGCCGCATCACCTCGGAAAGTGCTCAAAACCTTTAGCATGTCACAAAGCCACCTCCTACAGAAAGGTAACTTGGTTGACAACAAATTATCCACACCAGATATAATGTGCATCAGGTGCATACTCTGCACCTGACACCAGACCCCAAGCGCCCCCTTGCTGCTGCATGTCGCAAATGTGTCACCCACATATGAGTGCATGTACAGATGAGATGATGCATGCTGAAGACCCAATACACCTCATCTGTCCCTCAGAAAATACCCAACTGTCAAAACAGGGTCAGACTAACTCCAAAAAGATATTTGGTGCAAAGGACTTTAATGTTCAAAAACATGACAGAAAAGTAATGATGATACTCACATCCCAATGCCCGATATGGGAGTACAAGCTACACCACTATGGACACAAACAATCATGTAAATCACAATAAGCATCTGCTAACAAATACCACATGCACATGACCACAGACATAATACCAACTCAACAACCAGCAGAAATATGCACATATTACACCATCAAGGAGGTCAACATGCAGTGTTGGTGTGGGGAAACAGTGCATCGTCACATATACCAGGATACATGGAATTTCCCAGTAAACAAGTAGTATTGACACCCACACTGCCACACTGCAAACATAATGTGGCAATGTGAGTGTCGCTAACACAAGCCATAGTCATGACCGTGAAGACGGGAAATGCAAGGTGTGTACAGACATGCAGACTGTCATGTATGCACAGTACGCAAACACACGAAGCAGCATATAAATAAGGAAATAATGGACAAACATATCACCTAAATCCACACAGAAGCCATAGGTCCACATGTGGTGTCACAGAAACATAGTCAGTGAGATGCACAAGCACCAGCCACATGGCAACATGATACAGTGATGCCACACATGCATGTAAACACCCATGGGTCACTGAAAACATCATCCCAAGATGGTCTTGTGTTTGAAAACATTGTGGAGTTTAAATGGGGATCATGTCCAGGTGGCAAATAGGTTGACGTAGACAATAGGAGCACTCCATCGTTGGCCACATGACAAATACATGGGCTGTATGCTTGTGTTGTAAGAAAAACATTAGAATATCATCGGTGCCATGTCACAGCCATGGTACAAAACATGAGACACCCAACTGTGACAAAATGTAACACCTACAATGTCCATGTCAGTTGCTGCTGCACAAGGGGGGATCATCGTAAAACGTCAGAATTGTATCTAAAATCCAAACACTCATGTTAAAAGTGTCTTTGAGGCTCAAGACATGCATAGTCAGGGGTCTGTGATCAATATACCATAGTCCTTCGAAGTCCATGTGTGTCCCCCACAATGAGGAGCACGTCCTGCCAATCAATTGCATCAGCAGTGCTATCGACACCTCTGTCAGGGTGAAAGCAGTAGTCAAAAATCAATAATGTCTATCCCAGTCATGTGTTGCACTCTCAGAGGTAAAACATCCAATGGCAAAATGTCATAGCAAAGAGTTGCATGGTGGTCTGTCCTCAAACAGGTGGGTGTTGTTGACAACAGTTGCAGTGTAAGAGATGTGCCCGGTATGTCCACTGTCCTGTGTCAGGAGAGGAGAGGTATGTAATCGTCAGACACCTTTGAAAAGAAACACAAATGTCATAACGTCACAGCTGTGCAAATGCTGAAGAAAGGAATGCAAAGTCAAACAGGACATGATAGCAATATGAAACATAACCATGTGGCCAACATCATTATGCCTCAACACAGACATGGTTGTCACATGGATATGTTAATGTCCATGCGCCTGTCACACAGGTGTGTTGCAGCTACACACCATATGCAGCTGTTCATGTGAGTCTAGAGAAAATGTTACATGCCCATCAGAACAACATTATATCATCAACAGTGAAAGACAGATGTAATGAACCCCAAAAGAAACCAATACACATACCGTGTGTGTGCATCAGGTGTAGCTCATCAATCGCTTGAGCCACTACACAACATATCAGGAACACCTGAAGGTAGACAATGTCAGCAAAAGCTCGAGATTCACCATGGCAAGCCAACGTTGATGACGGTCCCAGATTATGTGCAGATCTGTAAACACAAATGAAAACAGACCAGTGCTTAATGACAACAAAAGAAACATGTTTTCTCAATGCACACAACACATGTCCATAATGTTGACAACGTTTACACCACTATGTAAGAGGTAGCATAGTCACAACAGACACCCAGAGGCACACACCCCTAACAGCACATGATAATGTATGATGTCGGAGCAATGCAACATCACACAGGCAAACGACAAATACACACACCCACAGTATGGAAATGTCTAATTGACATCTGTAACACATGGCCTGCATGTGCACAGGTGTAGATCTGTAGATATAACGGCCCAGTGACCATGCAATGATATCATGGTGTTGTCTGAGAGTACATTGTTTGGGGACAGAAAACGTGCAGCCAAACATCACAATACAACAACCTACACACACATGCAGGTCTGTTTCACATGTCACAGTGAAAGTGTGGTAGAGGACATGCTTAACCAAGACACAAGGGAATATGAGTGACACCAGCAAGAGATGGTTTACTGATGCTAAACGTAGAATATTGGAAAACAAATCATCTGTGCAATATGACAGATCAATAGGAACATATGATTTCAATTAGTGCGGTCACACACAATGTCTATGTACAACCACCTACCAAAACAAAATGATTAATTGCTGATGTAGAGACACATGGCAAAGCACCAGACCAACACCATCCAAACCACGTATGTCCTCTGCACATGGAGACACAAGATAAGCAAACAAATGTCATGTTATAGCCATGAATCACACACTGCACCGTCATGTCCCCAGCTATCACACCCCACAAGAGCCCTCAATTAATGACTGCTCCCTATCACAATGTACAGATCACATACATGTCAGAGGCATCACGGAGATGTCTAACGAGATCCTGAGGTGTGTGTAGTGTGTCCGACCCCTCCCTTACCTCGCTGTCCGTGTACACACAGAGCAATTCAGGGGTATGCGCACACCATTCTGTTGTCTCAGTCGCAGAGTGCACTATAAACCTTTTATCACCATATTGTGACAAAAGACTCCTCTACCTGTTTAATGTTGTGCCAAAGTTGTATGTTAATCCACTTACAATAGGGAAAAGCATTGGATATCTGCGCTCCCACCTCATGTATTCCCGTATCATAAACATATCCTGGTTTGTACATCTCATACCGTCTGTAATATTAACAGTTATGTTCTGATGATGTGCACAAATAACATGCATAATGTGTTGCATGTGTTAAAATGGACCACCCCATGTCTGCATGTGACAAACCCCTGAGGGCTGCATGCCATCCCAATGTGTGTTAGTCTGAACGTTGAAACATGCATACCCTACATGTGCACCTCTGATAAATAGCTGGCACCTATGTCTGTGTATGTAAGTCAACATAATCATGCCTTGCTTGTGTCTGCAAGATATTTGCTCATATGGTCTGTGTTCACGTGACCTACACACATACACAGCCTGTAGCTAACGCATGATGGATGATGTTGCAAGAGCATCAGCAAGATATGCCATCCAATCCATTAAATACCTGCTATAACACAAGCAACACCCACATGCTGTGATCCAACTGGCTATTGTAAAACACCCTTTGCTGTATCTGGCTGATACATCTCACCATGTGTGTAGATACCCATCACTGCAGTGAAGGTAGACTCACCAAGTTAAAAGTGTTTTATCACAACCCCCTGGCTGCACAATGCAGAAGGTCCCCATCCCTAACCACATCCATGTCATGGCTACCTGATCAACAATACATTTTGACACACGTCATGTTTGACATCCACATACCACCCAAACTGTTAATATCATCTCCCCATACTAGCATCAACTATGTTTATTGTGCTTTATGTGACATGTTGCTACACACATGAAGAGCACACAAACATAGGTATGTCACAGGAGCCTAATACCAACATAAACATCACAAATGTGTCTAATCGTAGCGCGCTCCACAATGGACAACAGTCAACAAACAGGGAGTGACCGTCCAACATGAACATATCAACATATGGCTGACACTGTGTGGCACACATATCATGTAAGATAACACCTTCTGGTCTGACAACAGCTGTTTATATCAGAAGCATACACTACCTGTGAATTGCACCCTCCAAACAAACCACACAGATACCAACAAACCCCCACATCATCTGCCACCAACTGCTGTTGTGCAAATCCCACATTATTGTTGGCACACCCATGGACATATGTGATGTTGGCATTCAGAGTCAACTGGTACTGCAGTGTGTCATCCAGATTCCATGTTAACATTAACACATAACACAATAAACATTACACACATTGTATAGCACATGTGTGTCGTAAGCGACTTAATACGTACATGTGAACAGCTCTGCAATCAACCTCCGCCTGAACGCTGAGCCCTCCCGTGGTGTCACCACTGGCCACGTACAGGGGGGCACAATGGATCCTCCTCAAGATCCTCATTAATTTCTGCAGGGATATCGTGCCTGAGAGCAATGTTGTGCAGGATGCAACAGGCTATGATTATCTCGGCAACAGTGCGTGGCTCATATTGTAAGGCCCCGCCTGTCCTATCCAGACACCTGAAGCGACTCTTCAAAACGCCAAAGGTGCGCTCTATGACAGAGCGGCTGGAGGCATGGGCCTCATTGTACCTCTGCTCTGCACGTGTCCGTGGCTGACGAACAGGAGTCAGCAGCCAGGGGCGACAACCATATCCTGCATCACCTGCAGAAAGAAATGTTGCATGTAAATGTAGGGGTCCATGTGACACAGTCCTGACAGCTGTGTCGACATGAGAAAGAAACCAACAAGACAGTGTGACAACAATATACAGCTGAAAACTATGCAGCTCTATCAGATATACATATGATGACATACAAGCTAAACATGGCTTATCCAGCCCGTAAACACATATCAAATATCACAAACGACCATAGTCACCCTTAAATAATGTGTGTGTGTGTGTGTGCTACATGCATATGGTGATGCAGTTACTGTCCACATCTGCAAACCCACAATGGTGACACCACAATAGCAATCCAATGCTCCCATAATCACAGGGTATGTCTCATCAATAACCAAGGGAAAACACACAGCCATTTGCGTGTGGCACACATACACACCATGTATGCCTTGGTGGTAGGTAAGAATGAAAAGCATATCACCTGTAGACATCCTGTTTATGAATGGCAACATATGATGTTTATTTTGTCAGGCAAAATAAACTGTGTATTGTTGCGCGCCAATGCCTGTCATAGCCATAGTCTTCCCAGTCCCCATCCTGTACACATCCCTCTGAAGGTGCGGTCGTCCAACATGCACACTGTGCCCGTCATTAGTTTGCCCCCAAAACATATGCATAGGCACATAACCGTCCGCTGTAGCTGGTTCCCATACCGCTGTGTATGCACCCACGTAGTCCCCTTGCTGTAACTGTACATTTTACACAATGTGATGTGAAATGAGAATGGCCAGACAAGATGGCACAAACGTACCCTCAACTACAGTGTCAGAGGCTACTGTAAGCACTACATATTGTTGCAAGTCTGCTGTGACATAGGCAATATGTCTGGCCAAATATATGCACACGTGTTTTCCCTGCTGGAAACCTCAACATCATCTATCAGATATTAATATACACCTACTCATGTCAGATATTGAGCCCTGGGTGACAACTCCATCACAGAGTGCGTGTGTCAAACTGACACGCACATGACATGTGTGTACTATTAGGGTTATCCAGAACCAGACATGTTAAATGACGGAGACAAACATTATCCAGCAATTAAACATCATCACAGGTGTATGTTGTGGACAAAACCACCCCACCAACCACCCCATGTTTGCATATGCTACCAACATGCACTATGAGGTCATCATCAACAACATAGATGTCTGCACTGAGGTGGCAGCACATGTACAACATGTGCATATAACGGTCATAGACTGTGAGGATAATCATGATGTAGGGTTAATGTTTCTAGTCGTACCAGACGTACAAAAACATGTAATAATGTATACCAACACCAGTCCTGTGACTAACATCAATCATATGCAAAGTGCATGTGTCAAACTATATAAAACCTCTACTGTGATCACAAATAGAAACATGTATAATGACATACAGAAATAAAAGACCCTGACATACTCACCCAGCAAGATACATTCGCCAAAACGTCCCTCCTCAAATTGTGTGAATATTGCCGAGTGATGCAGGATATAGGAGTCATGGGTGGACCCTGCAAACCTAGGGACCACATTCAGAATATGCTGATTTGCATCACATACAACCTGAACATTCAGGGAATGGTAGTGTTTGCGGTTGCGGTACGCTACCTCCCTGTCTCTAGGCGGGACCAGGGCAACATGTGTGCAATCAATAGCTCCCATCACGTGTGGTATCCCGGCTAATGCCTCAAAGGCCTGGTTCAGGGTCCACCATTGTTGCCTAGTGTGGGGTATGGCTATGTAATCCCCCATCCGGCTGACCATGGCACGCAGTACCTGGTGGAGACATCGTGAGAAGGTGGGCCGGCTCATGCCACCCACTGCGGCCACAGATGTCTGAAAACAGCCGGAGGCAAAGAAATGTAAGGCAGCAAGGAGCTTGACTAAACCAGGTATGGCATTGGACCGATCAGTCAGGGGCTCGAGGTCAGGTCTAAGATCCTCATAGAGACCCCTAATAGCCCTTGTGCTCAGTCGGTAAAGGGAGATGACCTGGTCCTCTCGCATGTCATAGAGCTGGGGACGGGGCCTGTAGAGGCGTGGCTGCCGAGCCTGCACCTCGGCACACCTCCTGCGCCGTGCACGAACAACACAGGCTTGGACCGCCACCACAGCTGCAGGTCTGAGTTGCTGCGGGACTATACCCATGCCCTGTGCCCCAGCCCCATCGACACCATCTCCCGTGTTCGGCAACCCAAGCATCTGCCCACTGCACAGGACAGCATAGACATGCGCCATAAACTCCTCCCACCAAACTAAGAAACAAATAACTATGTCACACACTATAAACTATCTAAGCAATGTACAAACTACAAGAAACACCAGACCATACACACACAATACAATACAATCCTCAATACAAAAACCAGCCAAACAATCTACAAATACACCTGTTCGGACTCCCTTACTGTCTCTCACCAAACACACTTCTACTCTTCTCCGCCTACAACCCTCAACGTCGACAAGCTGTTCTCCCTCACCTATATTTCCTTTTCCTTGCCGTGACGTCCAATGCGCATGCGCATCTGCTCACAGACGAAGGTCTAGAGTCACGCGCATGCGCGACTCTACGCATGGGTGTCGGCATGTGCGTGGTGACACGCAGATGCGCATCGCCTTGCGCATGCGGAAAAAAGCACCCAGACGCCCATGCGGGGACTCCCGTAATGCGTATGCGTGACCATTCACATAAGTAGCACTATTTCCCTCGGCGCTTGTGTGTGTTGACGACTGCAAACGCCCATGCGTATGACGTCACACTCTCGGAGCACGTGCGCGACGCACGAGCGTGTCCCACCAAATACACGCCTGCACAAATGCGCATGTGCAGAAATCAAACGTGCAAATACCGTATAAATAGGCCTCAACACGTGGCACACGGTGAGGGATGTTAGAGGAGTTTCACAAACAGACACAGAGGTAAAGAGTGAGCCAGAGCCAGAGGATAGGTTAGAGGTAGTCCAGAGGAAGGTGTGAGACATAAAGGTACAGTGTGCAATAGGGAGTGAGGCTGTGGTGGCAAGACGTCAGAGGAAGGCGGGATATAGAGATTGAAGCAGAGTCTGAGAGAGAGAGGCTGAGGTAGGGGTACGGCACAGGATAGAGGGAGAGGATAAATTAAAAAATCACTGTAGTATCTGTGTACATGTGCTCATTTACTTGACACAGCACCTGTGTTACAGTGTACTGTATTGTGTCCTCTATTGTAGTGTTATTGTTATCTGTTGTGTGTGCTGTGTCCTGCTGTGTGTTGGTGAACGGGGGTTGTTTGAGAGGTGCCTGTGTTCAAGGTGTAGATGGAGAGGGACAGTGACAGAGAGGGCCAGTGTGAGGAGGCGGAGGATGTGGGGCAGCCAGTTGGTGATGAGTCACACAGGGCACAGACTGCACAGCCTAGCCACGAACAGGCAGGGCCATCTGCTGAGCGACAGCCGTCACATTACAGCCAAATGGCCAAAAGAAAAAGGGTCCCTGTGCCAGCAATACAAAGGAGGAGAGCTGTAAAGTTCAGTGACAGTGAAAACCATATATTACTCTCCCATGTCCTTGACAACTACGATGTATTATTTGGCAGAATGAGCACACGCACATCTGTTGCAAACAGAATGGCAGTGTGGGAGGATCTGCGTACTGCACTGTGTGGGGCAGGGGGCCCCACACGTGATGTAGACAGCTTAAAAAAGAGGTTTTCTGACATCAAGAGAGGTGTCCGTCAGCACATGGTTGCTGTAAGACAACATGCTATGGGCACAGGTGGCGGACCCCCCCTCACACCCACACTCTCGCCCCTGGAACAAGAACTTGCAGCACGGCTGGGAGACATCTACCTTCGTGGACTGCCAGAGGCCCTGGATAGCAGCACATCCACATGCAGGTATGTACACTAACTAATCATTTCTTTCTCATGTACAATCTCCATATTCCGTACAGGGCGGTCCTATGCAAATACACTCCCATATGTGTCCACAAACCCCACATCATGTTGCCATCCTGTTGTGATATGTGTGTGCAATATCCTTACCTCACCATTTCTGTTGACATGTCTGGGGTTCACATCCAAACCTACCTCCTCAACCCATCCCACGAGAATATGGCATAATGAAGCACACACACACATGAGTCACCAGACACAAAACAACTGTGATTTCCATACAATGCATGACTGTGTTGGTCATTTCAAAGGCATGTTTGTATGACATGACAGCAATACAGTGCTGCATGTGCACCCCAGTGGGCCAAAGGTGATGCCTAGTTGCCATACGCTGCACTATGGGTCACTGCGAGTCACATGTAGCACTGAGACAATCATATCACATACAAATATGACCCAGACTCACACACCCACACACACATGCAGTGATTTGCATAAAGCAGGTGTTAGGGTGGGGGCAGTAACACGCATGTGCGGAAATATGTTACATAACAGAGGAATGGGATGCTATGGGCAAACATGTGCAATGTGACCATGAACAGGAGAAGGGGCGATCTGCCACCTGTGCATGGGCACAGCACACACATGTGTCCCTTACCCAGACACATGGTGGTGACACACACGTATGGGAGTGTGTCCGGTGTCTGGTATGCAGCACACATGAACGGATGCAAAACATCCTGTCTGTGTGTTATGTATCACAAATGTATACATATGTGGTTTGCTGAAACATATGTGTGCTCTCTGATTCCTCCCAATGCAGGTGACTACAGTCAAATGGGTGCGGAGGAAGAGGAGGAGGAGGGGGCAGAGGAGGAGCAGGAGCAGGATGAGGCGGTGGTGGAAGAGGAGGAGGGGGAGGTCTACATTGCAGCCCCTATGAGTCTGATGGAGGCAGAGGCTGCTGTCTCTGGGGGCAGCACAAGTGCTGGCGATGAGTCCCTGGAGCCACACGTGCGCGACCATGACACCATTGCGTGAAGCAGCAATAGAGACCAGCCAACCACCCATGCCAGCAGAACCAACACCTACACCTCTCCCGGAGTTGATGATGGCAGAGATGAGGGCCTATGGTGCATCATCACACCGTGATGCTGAAGGTGGGTGACAATAGACTGTCACAACCACAACACACACACCAGTAGTCCACAGTTGGTGTGTGTGTGGTGGCTGTTTCAAACATTACCTCCACACGTTACATGTTCTGGTTGATTACCTTAGATGTGTGATACCCAAAGGTTGTAGGGTACCTGAAATGATAGCATTCTACCCCCAATAGAATAGTGTATGTTCAGGTTGATACACATGGATGCAGACATATGAGGAATGTGTCTGACGGCCCAGCACTCTATGACAACATAAATTGATACAGACATTGGGAAAGCTACATCCTGCCGCTCTGCAGATACCCAAATGTCTTGTACACAGCAGGATGACAACTTAGCCATAGTCTGCTGTGTTAATGAGCATATGTTAAGCTATATGACCATTCCTCAATGTCTGCATTTGCGGGTAGCGGGAAACATAGCCATGTCTTTGTAGAGCTCTGATGTCCCCCCTGGTGCTTCCCCTGCTGTGTCCAAACAGAAAAGCGTGTAAATGTACTACACAAAGGGCAATTTGCTTATCGGCCCCACTTATATGGAACTCTCTCCCTCCCGATGTGCGATCCCTGGATGATTTAAAGGAGTTCAGAAAACAACTGACATTTGTACTCTTCACTGAGTACTATGGCACAGACATCTAACAGTCTCTATTATTATAGCCTGCATGTAACGTGTTTTAACGTAACAGTTCCTTGATGTTGTGTCACCCAATTTTACCTTCACTGTTACGTTTAGTCAGTGTATGCCCCCCTGTCTCTGTTCTCCCCTCTTGTGTCTTGGTAACCGCTGTGATTAAAGGAAACGGCGGTATAGAAAACATGTAAAATACATAAATAACTATATAACTACACATTTGTTACATGGCCTACATTATCTGGACCAAGGACCCTCCTCTGTGTTACAGTGAGGGTGCACATGTATCACTCAGGAGTCACATATGTGCAGCAGAGGTGCACATGTACAGGTAAGGTGTGTCATCCCTGTGCCTACCAGACATCCCATTGCTTCATTAACATACACATGTCCCTGTCAGAGAATGTATTTTTCCCTCCACATGTGTCATCAATTGTGATGTCATATCTCGACCTTCCTGTGTTCATCTCCGTTGGTGTCCAGCTGATGTAGTTGTGGCTCGTGCATGCGCAAGCTCCCCTACACGATGGTTATGTGAGAGCTGTCATTGGCCAATCCTGTTGCCACAGCAGTAGTATAATGGTGTTTCACCACACCCAGTAAATCGTTGTGAGGGCATACCACATCTACGTCGTGTGATGATGTGCCCTGTGGGTTTGTCTGCCTGCCATATACTACTGTGGACATTATGTATATTGGCCCTCTCCATCTCTGTGTGATTGAGTCTGCCCTATCACATCACCAATCGTGTGGCATGTACATTAAATGGTTTGTGTATGGCGTTGGAGTAGTGGAGATGTATGGAATATAACACGCTGTATCCCATGACACGGCAGTCGACGTGTTCTGGAGCGGATACGCCTTGCAGTGGAGCAAAACACAAGGCAGGTGTGTGGTGAGATCCATCAATTACATGAGGCGGTCCAAAAACATGCCCGTCACCCGGATATGTGAGGCCCTTGAGGGCATGCTGGATGTCATGCGCCGACTTGCTCCTGCACCACCACCAGCACGGGTTCGAGAAGAGGGTCGTGGCCGGGGGAGGGGGGAGGGTGCCCGACGTGTCAGGCGTGGCCGACCACGTCGCCAACAATGAAACATGATATATGCAATAACATGGTGTAATCCTAGTTTTTGTTGATCTTACAATGCTCAGTTAGAGCAATTATGTATCCAGTACAACATGTTTTTGAGGGTGTTTGTTATGTGTGTCATGTCAATAGCTTACATATGCAGATCATATGTTGTGTGGGTGTCAGGTAACACTTTAATTTGTAACGCACACACATTAGAATATCCATGTGTATATGGAAAGCTAATTATGAGACTTACTCTGTGACAATAAACAGCTGTATTACTATACATACAGTGTGTGTGTCCAATGAGTGTCCATGTTGTCCCATGTGTATCAGGGAGGCGGGGGGTGTTTGTGAAAACCCTAAATGAGCTGCGCCCAGGTCATCTAGTGATGGGTACAGTAGATGACCCACACACAGGTTCCCTGCTGCAAATACCTCAACAGAGTCAGCTACGATTGTCATGCTGCACAGACATGTGATGTGTCACGTGCACCTTGTTTCCCAACATCCTTGGGGATGCAGCGGCACAGTGTGCACAGACATCCATGTGGTCACAGGGGGACTATGTTCCCAATGGCGTGTTTACGTCACATACTCATCGCCGTTTGTGAACCCCATCATAGAACACTCATTGGTGGCCATATATGTGGCTTTTTCCCTTGACCACATCAATAATCTCCTGCCTCCCAACACACCATAGGTACGTCTGTGAGAGAGGCAGATATGGGTGGTCTGCCTATGTTTGGGACTCAGATATGTGAAGACCTTTGTTCCACATAGGACCATTCCTGTGCCATGTACATCAGTGAGGACAGCTGCTACGTTGCAATGGTTACTTTAGAACCCTAATTATGAACATCAACACCATATTTGGGGGGTGCTGTTGGTTTCAAACACATGATAGCACCACAGAAACATATGTGCACCCACACATATCACATGCTGACATCCGCACACTTTGCCTAGGTCAAACACGTGAGCAATACAGGTTTTTACAAAACTATATTTTATGATGGAAAACAGAACTGGGATAAACTTTACAGACGTGGGAAGGGGGAAAATACCATCACCCTCCCCCCCTCCCCAAACATCCTCCCCTCCCCGCAAACGCCCACACGCAAATATAAAACACACACACACATAAAACAGACACACAGGTGACACCCACCCTCCCCCAGCATGCCCACTGATGGAAGACAGGGCAGCACAGGGCACATGTGGTGACGTCACTAGCACAATCACTGACGCCAGTGACGCCATGGAGGGGGGGCTTGCCGACATGGCAGACGTACCACCTCGGCAACCACCCTCTCAATCACTCCCGCCAGCCACTGCTGAGAGTGACACATCTCATGTATGCGTTGCTCCATCCCATCCAAGGCCACAGACAGGTGGTCCACGCATATTGCCAACCACACACACACATTGTCAATGCTGTTCTGTGTGGTGGCATCTGCATAGGGCCTGTCTGTGGCCCTGGATGGTGGAGGCAACTGCAGTGGCTGGGGGGAGGCATCAGTGCCCTGTGATGCCCTGTCTTCAACATCACTTTCCCAAACCCCTTCTGGGAAATCCTCCACCCCTGATCCCTCCCGAACATCCCCCCCCTCCACATCCCCGGCAGCTACCCTCAACCCTGCCTCCCCCACAGACACCCCTTCAGAATGTCCTTCTTGGCCCTCCTGTGTCTCCTTTCTTCAGGTGGCTGCAGGTGTTTGCGCCTCCACCCACCTCCACCTCATCATCCTCGTCCACCTCCTCCTCCTCCTCCTCCTCCTCCCCCTCTGTGGTGTCCAGGACCACCACCTCTGCATCATGTGGTGTTGGTGTCCTTCTGAAGAGGTGTGAAGGTGTGGTGGCCTCATCCTCGGTGCCATCACCATCTGTGGAACATGACAGCCATCAGCACGTTTCTCTGTCAGAAATATAGCACATCTACATAGGCAGGTAACACAAAGGCATCTCTGATAATGGGACATAAGTTACAAATACGTGACATTCTCATTATTATACATCATCACCCTTTTGTGAGTTCTCACCCTGGAGGCGCTGAAGGTATGCAGCATGGTGGAGGCGCAGCTCCCTGCCCTTCTTCCGGAGATCCTCGATCTGTGGATATGCAAAGGAAAGGTGAGGGCATTAGTGACTGGTCACCTTCTGCTGGTTTGCCCACACACACACACACACACACACATCACTGTGCACAGGGTCTTGCTGCTTCAGCGACAGTGCTGTGTGTGTGTGTGTCATGTACTGCATAGTTTTGTCACCTGTCAGCAGGCAGTTCCATGGGCAACACGCATATGTCATGCCATGGGTTCTCCGCTGGTGACAAGGGAGCCTGTGTGTCACAGCTGACCCTCATCCCTTGTGACGGTGTGTGTCAGCATCCCACAGTGTGAATGCACTTCCCCTCCCCTGTCCAACATGTCTCTCTCAGGTGAGGTATACAGCTTACACAGGGATCAACATTGAGAAAAAACGTGTGAGAGTGACACGGACATGGATTGGGCCCCCCCCCCCGGGGATTGGGGGGGGCTGTTATGTCCTCATGCTGCTGTTACGCCAGGTAAACTCTGACAGGGGTTTGGCTATGCTGTCACCAGATACACACATAACATGGTCTATGACCTGGCTGCAAAGTATATGTACATGCTAGTTTGTTTTCACAGGTGTGCTGATGGACTGTGGCTGCCTTCTTATTCCCCACCTCTTTCTATAGCATCCTGTGTGAGTGTCAGATAAAAGTGGGTGACATCATTTGGGTGTGGCCCAGGGCAGTCAGCCCAACACGGCCATGCCTGGAAGGGCCTTCAGGGAAGCTTACATGGTTCGTGGGGGGTGGCCAGCAAGGCGTCTTAAGTATTCATATTTCATTACGGCCTATTGGCAAACGGGGGGAAACCTACAAAGTGACATACTCCTGTTATCTCATGGCTCACGTGTGTGTGGGGGGTTATGGAACCTCCATTTGTTGTACATTGTGACATATAGGTCATATGACACACAAACTAAACATACACTGGCACACGTGTTTCACTACAATAACTAGTGTCATGCAATGACAGACACAGTGACCTGCTTGATGTTTGGCAATCGATGACCTAGGAAGAGCCATATTGCACGGCCAACATCACAACACACATACACATTAGTTTGCTTATGATGTCATTGAAAATGGACACTGGTGTGTGCTCATGCATCCTGGGGTTTCATCAATATAGATACACATGGAAGGCCTACCTCCTGTTGTGCACAGAACATTCGGGGGTCACAGTACCACCTGCATTAGTTGCTTTGTCTGTGCACATGTGTGCAGTGACACCTGTGGCCAGTGTACATGGCTCCCTCAGCACATCCTGTACATACCCTATCGCACCCTTGCATGACCTGGTAGCACATTGCACAGTTTGGTGCCAATGATGTTGTCCATGCTAGTCACAGTTACACTGCATGTGCTGTGTTACACACATCTATGTTGAGATTCTCTTTAGACATCCTGGTACTCAACCCCACTGGCAAACTGATATGCAACCAATCATTGGCGGAGTGTGGTGAGAGGAGTCATTGTGTGGGTGGCCCTATTGACTGTGACAGGGGACACTAACATAAACATTCACCTTTGACAGGGCCAACAATATCAATGCTTGCACCACTGGCTGCATTGTGGGAGGGGTGTCATATGGGCAAGCTGCTGGCTATGTGCAACCTACGTTGCACACAGTTGATGTCAGCGTAATGTAGGGGTAGGGGTGGGTATTGTTCCTGTATGGCCTAGGTTATGTTGTTATGTTCATATTCACTGGTTCAGCTGGGCTGACAGAAGGTGTTTTGTGGAAGCAATATCGACAGGGGCCAAACCAACATAACGGCTCTTTGCACCAGTGCTCATGTGTGGGTTTATGTATGTGTTATCCAGCAACATCAGTTGCATGTGTCACTGAAACACCATCAGTGATGTCCATGTGTCTGATGTTGTTGGTTTATGCTTAGGTGTTAAGGTTTTTGGACCACATTCTGCATGGTGGTATGGGGACATGTCTCTGCTACAGGTTTCTGATAACACATATAATGGCTAAGGGGGATGGGGTGCTGTTACACACATTAACCTCTGCAGCTAGCATATCATCTGGAGACATCACAGACATGTGTGATGAGATATTCACTTCACAAACTATGGGTATCGGTCCAACCTACCTGCCATGAACATACACATAATCTTACTGACATACCCACCATAGCTATTGCTGATCTGTCCCCCTGTGGGCTGGTTGTCCTACCACAATTCATCAGCTGCACACACATTAGCAAAAGGGTGACTAACACGACGCATTGCGCAGCTCACAGGAATCCTGGGGATAGGGAGAATGCATATAACCTGTTAGGCACACACAAGCATATCCCCATGGTGCCAGATTAGACACTGGGATGGTCTTCCTGGCCTCCAGGGGATAGGGAGCATAGAGCAAAACTGTTAGAGCACACACAAGCATATCTCCATGGTGCCAGATGAGCCACTGTAGTGGCATACCTGGCCTCCAGGGCATAGGGAGCATAGAGCAAAACTGTTAGTGCACACACAACCATATCTCCATGGTGCCAGATGAGCCACTGTAGTGGCATACCTGGCCTCCAGGGGATAGGGAGCATACAGCAAAACTGTTAGAGCACACACAACCATATCTCCATGGTGCCAGATGAGCCACTGTAGTGGCATACCTGGCCTCCAGGGCATAGGGAGCATAGAGCAAAACTGTTAGTGCACACACAACCATATCTCCATGGTGCCAGATGAGCCACTGTAGTGGCATACCTGGCCTCCAGGGGATAGGGAGCATACAGCAAAACTGTTAGAGCACACACAAGCATATCTCCATGGTGCCAGATGAGCCACTGTAGTGGCATACCTGGCCTCCAGGGCATAGGGAGCATAGAGCAAAACTGTTAGTGCACACACAACCATATCTCCATGGTGCCAGATGAGCCACTGTAGTGGCATACCTGGCCTCCAGGGGATAGGGAGCATACAGCAAAACTGTTAGAGCACACACAACCATATCTCCATGGTGCCAGATGAGCCACTGTAGTGGCATACCTGGCCTCCAGGGCATAGGGAGCATAGAGCAAAACTGTTAGTGCACACACAACCATATCTCCATGGTGCCAGATGAGCCACTGTAGTGGCATACCTGGCCTCCAGGGGATAGGGAGCATACAGCAAAACTGTTAGAGCACACACAAGCATATCTCCATGGTGCCAGATGAGCCACTGTAGTGGCATACCTGGCCTCCAGGGCATAGGGAGCATAGAGCAAAACTGTTAGTGCAACCACAACCATATCTCCATGGTGCCAGATGAGCCACTGTAGTGGCATACCTGGCCTCCAGGGGATAGGGAGCATACAGCACAACTGTTAGTGCACACACAACCATATCTCCATGGTGCCAGATGAGCCACTGTAGTGGCATACCTGGCCTCCAGGGGATAGGGAGCATACAGCACAACTGTTAGAGCACACACAAGCATATCTCCATGGTGCCAGATGAGCCCTTGCGATTGTCCACATGGAATCCAGGGGTAGGGTGTATGTGTTAACCTGCCCATGCACAGACAAGCATATTCCATGGGTTTCTTAGAGCCTACTGGGATGAGCTCTATGGACCTCTGCAGTTAGGGGAAGTGTTTGGGGCTCTGACAGCACACAGACCAATATCACAGGGCTGACAGCAAACACACTGTGATGGGCTCTCTGTCCTCATTGTGATAGGGGGATGCCTGAAATTGGATGGGCACGCACACGCATTTCTCCAGGTGATTGCTAGCCCACTGTGATGGGCGCTGTGGACCCATGCAGATAGGCGTGTGTATTGAACAACATGGCCAACACTGCCCATCTCATCTGGGTGTGTGACATACCATCAATGCTACGTTTCACTTATCCTTGTGCTTGTCCCAGGGTGCTTTGTTACAGGTACTGATCCCACCATATCCATATGTTGTTGTTTCTATTTACATCTGCTGATCTAGGGTCTAGCATAATTACAGTATGTTGTGGCACAGCCATGGCAGCAGCTGACATGCCACAAGGGTAGCATGGACACCTCTATGACCATGTCCATCACCACCTGGGTGCAGGTCACCACACTCACAAATGACACAGATACATTTCGCTATGTCTTCTCATCTTGTGCACATTACTGACTCACAGTAACTCATGACAACAGCATGGATATTTGCAATTAGCACAGGCTACAGATCTCATTTTGAGGTACAGGCGCCATACACTTACCTCACGTGGGTAGTCTGCTTCACTATTGAAGCGTCTTTGCAGACGTTGCCACGCCCTTAGGACCCTGGAGCTGTCCCTGTGCCCGGTGGCCCCTGGGAAGAGAGCTTGTGCTGGCGTGGTGCGATCAGCCGGGACAGGTGCCTGAGCTCTCGGAGGTTGAAGGAGGGCTTCCTTACTCTGGGCGCCATTTTCAGATATTATCACCTGATTGGACGCAGCGTGCATCACGCCCATGCGTAGGGCACCTGACGCGCAAATTTACGTGCACCTGCGCCACGCATATGGCGCAGTTCAGGAACGTATGGCGTCCATGTGCGCACCGAACGCAGTACGTGCATGTGGCCTACGCAGCTGGCGCATGTTTACAATATATCACGTGCAACTGCGTCACGCAAATGCGCACAGAAAGTTTATCGCTAGAACCTGCGCGACACACATTACATATACACTGTTGTGTGTCATTTATCTTATGGAACTGAACACCATTTGCGAATGTTGATGTGTATACACATTTGGGTCTTGAACCTATCAACACATACACAATGGTTCTTTGGCTTCTGTATGATGTGATGTGCTATAGCTTTCACATTGCAATGACTGCCAATATTAAGGGCGATGTTAATTAAAGTAGGTTGCTGTGTGGGTACCCGTTAGTGTACTGGTGCCATATACGGAGTGGCCGTTTCAGGGCGGACATGGACAGACACCAGAGCAAACCTGTGCGTGTCGCAGTAATGTGCGGGGCCCACATTGGCGCGTGGGAAGGCTACGTGGGCCGCTGCTGCATAAACATACAGCAGAGCCGTAGTACAATGGTGATGACACTGACCCATGGTGCAGGGGCCATGGGTTCAACACCCCATTGTGCTCAATGGAAGAGGCCAGCTGCGGCATCAAATGTAGTGGGAAAAAGTGTTGTGGGAGGTATAGTAATTTTGGGCGGCAGAGAGCGGCGCACGGTTTATTTTTAACGGCATGAGTCGGCGCACCGTTCATTGGGGGCGGCAGGGGGCGGCGCACTGTTAGGTTTGGGGGGCAGAGGGCGGCGCGCTGATGTATGAGGGGGCAGTCCGATAGTGGGCGGCATAGGTGGCGCACTGATGTGCACAGCAAACAGTAACAGAGCCTTAGCACAATGGTTGGGATACTGACCAATGGTGCAGAGGTCAGGGGTTCAACCCCTCACAGTACCCAGTGAGCAAGGTTGGCTGGGGCAGTAAGTATTATGGTGAGGTGTGCTGTAGGAGGCCTTATAGTTTATTTTTATTACCCACTACCAGTATACCCGCTCTAACAGCGTGTTAATATATGGAGGCCCGTAAGGCACATGTTACAGTGCACAGTCCGCAAAGGCACCCTAGCAAGTCCCCTATAGGGCACCATGTATGCTGCGCCACAGGATAATGTATAGTGCACGCAATATGGATGGCAACCATAAGGTGGCCTATAGGGCGCCCTATAATGCACCCTCAGAGGCACCCTTATGGGTACAGTATGGCAAGGGTGTGTTTGATGCCATAAACATATGTCCAGTAAAATGTACAATGCTCTGGACAACCCTATCACAGAACCCCTCTGTGGACTTGAACCCATGACCTCCTGCTATAAAGGCAGTGACGGAACCATTGGGCTACGGCACTATAGCTCTGAGTAAGCGCCTGTGTGGCTGCAGAGAGCCTGCACGTCACCCCACAGACAGTCTGCTGCTGTAGACAGGACGGGGTAGGCCACCCGTACCCATGATGCAATGCACATGCAAATCAGCTGCCCACAGATGCACACAAGATGGGGACTGCACCCCAAAAGCTACACGGCATGGTAGGGGGAACTGTCCGTGTCCACCCACACAGAGCCTCGGCCTGGTGGGGGGCCTGAGCGTGAGGACTGCCGGCGAGGGGTAGCTACACACCGTCACATTGTGCAGGTAATGTGCTCACCCTGAGGGTGGGTGGTGGTGCCCAGGACCAGGTCCACATCAACGGCCATGCCAGAGCTCAACATCAGTATTAACCTGTGTGATAAGAAGGTGTTGCAAACTCATCATGGATACCCCTTCTGTCTTAGTTGGTGGTTCTCCCCCCCCCCCATAGGTGGGCAACATACCTACCCCCCCCCATGACAAACAGGGTCTCCCATCAACACATCCCCATCCTTTCCCCCCCCCCCTTGCACTAATGGCAGTAGAGTGGGCCATCAACCCCTGTCCTGCTGGGGGACAGACACCCTACAGGGCAGTCCAAGCAGCTCCACACACATCCAAAACACACTATCAGACAGACAGTAGGCCTGGATATTCAGGGGTGCACCCCAGCACTATCTGATATTCTCCTGCAGCAGGCCATCAGCTGCTGCACCCTGCAAGGAGCTCCATCAGGACACATACCAGCTGTGCAGAGTCTGCTGGATAGTCCTGATAGGATTGCATGCACCCCAAACTGGGGTGGCAGCACACACAGGGAGATCAGTCCATGAAGAGGCCCCAACAGGACACCCATATATATCACAGGAGAGAAATGCTATACAGCACTATGGGGGTGCCTAGCCATGCTGTCATCACTGCACGCTCAGGGTGAGAGTGATCCACCAGCAGCAGATACAGAGGTCAGCCTGTCTGTGTAGGTGGTGGCTGGGCATTACAATGTCCCAGCCAGTGCCCCATGCCCTGTGCAGATGCATCCTGGCCAGCACACCCTGTCTGAGCTATACCCATGGTACCTTGCTGCTCATTATGCACATTGTCAGGCCAATACTGGCAACAGTGCTGGCAGTGTGGCCTGTGGAGGGTGTTTGTAGCCAACACACACTGTATAGACAGACACCCCCCCCCTCACCTATGCCAGCATTGTGCTACTATTGGGGGAGTCATTCGACGTGCCCACCACACCAGTCCTGGGAAGGGTACAGGCATGGATATGGTACACTGTACTGCTGCATGTCACTCCCCAGGGTGGTAAATACTGTCAGGGGCCAGACCTGGGGCACGCACCACAGACAGCCGACAGCTTGTTCTGCTGCAGCACAAGGAGCAAACAGTGCTGAGTGTAGGACTGTCTACCTGCCAGTACCCACATCAAACGTTTGTGGTCTGTGTACCGTGTACCCAGGTATAGGGTGGCATTGCTAGGGTACGCAGGAGCTAGATCTGGGAGATGCCCCCCCAGGGGGCTTTTCCAATGTGGCCTGTGGGTGTGGGTGCGTCTGGACCTTTGCCTCTTGCTTTACGGCAGAGTGTCCCTACTCCAGTCCTGGTGTTCCAGACACTGTTCGGGCCTTCATGCTGTCCCCTATGAATATGCATGGGCTACAGTTGCATAGCATGGGGGTGGTGCAGACATCTGCAGCACAGGCATCTGTCTTAGGGGAAGCATGGAACCTGAATGGTGTTTGGCCCTCCAGGACTGCATTTGGGAGACTCTGCTGGAGATAATGTGCCTGTTTATGGTGTCTGTGTTTGGTGTGGTAAAAGATAGGCGTATTGACCATGCCTATGTTCTCAGCAATAAAGGTTTGTCCTTACTACCACGGTGTAGCTGTGGGGTGAATATGTGGACAGGGTTGGCGGTAGCTGCAGCTGGGCTCAGAACCTGTGACCCTCTGTTCTTGCACACACTGTCTGTGTGCACTGCACCACCGTGTAGCCACTGATTGGCTGCAATCCCTGGGTGGTCCATGACTGTACATCCGACAGGGCCTGTCTGTTGCAGTGGACGGTGCCAGCCTGCACATGGCCTGGCCACTGTCCTCTGTGGCTAGCAGCCACTGCCCCCTCCACCATCTGAACCCTTCCGCCAACATGCTGGCATGTCCTTATCCTTGCAAAGGGATATGACCTGATTGCGTAGTGTAACCCCAGGACTGTATTTGGCTCACATGGTATAGCGGTCTAGCTGTTGTTCTTTAGCAAGGTTTTTGTGGAACGTGGGCCACCCATTACGTGATCATGACCAGGGACACACTTGGCCCTTGGCACGTGGGGTGAAGGCATGTACAGGCACATCTGTCGTACATAACCTCTACCTACTTAACCTCTACCTACGTGTCCTTGGCCCCTACAGTTGTGGCACTACAGGACTGCATTTGGGGGACGCGGCTGTTGGTGATGCACATTGTGCTGGTGTGTGTGTGGTGTAGGGTAAAATATGGGTGTTTGCAACATGCTTTTGTTCTGTGCAATAAAGGGGTGTCTCTGCTATCTGTGTTTAGTGGTGGGTTAAATATTGGGATTGTGCTGGCATGTGCCTTAGCTGGGATTTGAACGTGTGACCCTCTGGTCCTAGAGGTACCGGCTCTGTCCACTGCACCACACTGTGGCCACAGAGACAGTGCAGTCCCTGGAGATAGTAGACCTGGCAGGGTGGGGTTCCAAGACCTGCTCTGCACATTATTACTGTGAGCTCCTTCACCCTGTCTGGTGACAAACGTGCAAATATAACACGGGTATGACGTCCGAACAGAGGGGGATAGCATATTCCCATGCTGGGCAACAGTGCTATTGATGGTCAACCATAAGTAACACTCCCAGGAGGGGTCCAATACACGGAGACGTTTTTGGAGGTGTCTCCGCTCCGTGCCCCTTTCCAAACAACTGTTATTTTATTTTTTAGGAGCTCTGCTGGGTGTGTTTTTAACTTTTGCGCATTACTATACCTGTTCCCCAGCTGATTTACTATTTTAATGCTTTTGTTGTGGTCATTTCCTCTTTTTCATTGCAGTTTTGTGCTGTGCACATGTATCACACTGCTGACGTTTTGCATGTTTCCCCGGTTTTGCTGTACATTGCTGACGGAAATGGTTTCTCTTCCCTTTATATGCCCTCTACCGCGAGTGTTTCACTCGCGCTATTTTTTACATGTAGATTCGGGCCCGATACCGTGCGGGAGACTCTCCCCTCCCACTCTCCACCCATTGACCCCGTCCCTCCGCCCCTCCGGAGCCTTCCTCCGCCCTCCTTTAGCCGTTCCACGCCTCTATCGGACATTTGCGGGCCCGCACTTGTACGGGGCCCGTTACTGAACCGCGTACCTGTGCGGGGGTGACACGCACGTGTGCGGGGCGTTTAAACGTGTTTCTGCGCGTTTCAATGCCGCGTTACCGTGCGCTATTTTGCGCCGCGCAGATTTGCGGACTTTAGTAAACATGCCCCTATGTCTCAAAAATTCAAATGAAAAGAAGAAAAGCAAAAATATAAATATGCAAAGTCCACTTGGTGTCTAGTAGTAGCCTAGTAGAGCAACTGCCTCTTACCCAGAAGATCAATGGTTCAATTTCCACTGGTTACTCCCTATAACCTTGGGCAAGCCACTTTACCCTCCATTGCCACAGAAGAAAAGCCCTGGCAATCTGCTTCTGGTGATATATTGCCAAGAAAACCCAGAGGCAGCTGGGTTGCTAGGAGTCAGCACTGACTCGACAGCACAAAAGAAAAAGCCTAGAAAAAACATACATGAAAATTATTTCACATAAAGTATATATTCAAGAATTGCATTTTTCAGTGTCATGTTGGCCTTGGGTGGATGTAATCTTCAATCTAAATTGTGATCTAGGATATATTCCATAGGGAAGTTTAAAAGTCCCCTAATTATCTTGGGAAGAGACCCTTGGATTATCAGGGCCTGAGAAATCTCCTCAAAATGTGAGGCATATTTCCTGTTTATCAATACATCTTCCCTGGGAATCTTTGGAAGTTGACAATATCTGATAATCAATGTCTCCACTGGACAATATAGCAACCCCGCATTTCTTATGAACTACTGGAAAAAATATGTACTCCTGGATTGGTTCTCTTTTCAGCTTTTCACTTTTGGCTATATCTAAATGGGTTTCTTACACTAACACTAGAGCTGGTTTAAGTTTCTTCAGGTGTGACAGCATCTTTTTATGCTTAAAAGGATGCTTAATACTGTTGATGACCCAGGAGAGCACATTACAACCATAACCTATATTAGGCATTCACACAATACAGCAACAAAATGATAGCAATGTCTGCCCATATCAAGTGAAAAACTCTATCCCACCCAACACAAATCCACCATACAGAACCCTCAGGCATCCCTTCAAACATCCACACACAAATTATCACCGAACGTGGTCAGTCCTAGAGATGGATCAAGGTGTTGGCCTCATAGGCAAACCTTAAGCTTTACATCCTCCCCCACTTCCCCTGAGCTGTCAAAATCAATTGCTTAGCTTTGAATGCCCCGTTCTTTGCCATTCCACTGAAGCTGGCTCCCTAGGCGGCCACCTAGTTTGCGTAATGGTTGGGTGACTCCTGCCAGTGAGTGAGAATAGAGGGAACGGAAGCAGAAGAACCAGACCAAATCTTTCTCAAAAATATACCATCACTAAATACTGTATTCTTCCACACTCGTGGACTGGCTAAAAGATCCCTGGATAAGGGCTTTTGGTGGTAATTTTATCCTTGAGAGCAGGTACCTCAGGCCGGAAGGTCAGGGGTTCAAATCCCACTAGAGGACAGCAACCTTGGGCTGGAAGGACTGGGGCTTCTAGTCCCACAGGTGCTCCTTGTGGTCTTGGGCAAGCCACTTAAACCTCCATAGCCCATGTTCCTTGTAAAATTGTTATCTCCAAGTTATAATGCCCTGTTCAATGTAATTTCAGTTTGTTCAATGTAAACTGCCTTGATATCATGAAAGGCGGTATATAAGAAATGTTAAATAAATAAATAGTTTTGTAAATGCGATGTGAGTAAAATAATACTGAGCTATGAAGCATGCAAAGCATCTCATATAAATTGAACAAGCCAGATTGTGTTTATCCTCCCTTTTTTCTCCATCTGTATCTTTGTGGTCAAAGTTGAACAATTCAATTTTTGTATCATCAGTTTGAAGCAATTTGTTCCATAATGTTTCTGATTTATCAGAATTTTCTTTTACATACTTAAGATGATGACTTGTAGGAAAATTTTCCTTCTAATGACTGTCCCATGCGGATCACTGGTGTGTAAGTGATACTGTGCAGTAGATCAGTGGGCAACTACTCCAGTGTCAACTAAACATTATAGGGGCTGACACAGTAAACTGTTCAGCACTTTACTTGAGATTTTTCCCGTGCTAGTCTTAGTCCCAGTGCAGAAACACTTCTAGTATGGGAAAATCTTTACTAAACCACGGTGCTAAAAGATAGCACAGAGGGCATGCAAAAGGCATGCAAAGAGGCTCCGGATGTAAAAACCGTGCTAGAATTCAGCACAAGAACAAAGAGGTCATCTGAGGCAAAGTGGGTTCCCACTGTTCCCCCTTAAACCCCCCTGACTTCCCCAGAACTCCCCTCCCCCCCCCCCCGGCCATGCATCTCATAATTTGAAATCATTAAATCTCCCATCTGTGACCTTGATCCTTGATCCTGACTTAAATCTGAGCACAACAATTTATTTTTCTGACAAATCCTGGTGTACCAAAAGACAGTGAGCAACCTTATGCTCAGTATTATCCCTTAATAAAGGAGCTTTTATAGCTGTTGAGTTGGACATCTGAAATATGGGCATTTAGACATGAAAATCACAGAGACGTCCCTAGATCTATTTAGAAAGCCGAGTATATAGATGTACCTGCCACAGCATGCCCATTTAGCACAGGAGCGTGGAGGAGGTGTGGCCTAGACGGGGCAACGGATGCACATTGAGGTTTAATTTCAGAATGGCACAAGCATATCTGGCCCTGGTTATTGAAGCATCTAAGCCTGTACCTGCTCCTGACCATGAATAAGGTGCAAAATGATGCTCATTTCATGACTTCAATGTTTCCAGAAGGAAGAGCAAAATGTGCTTTCATTGCCACAGTTAATATTTTCTGGCCAAAGAAAGCTGCATGTAAATACGTACATATCCTGCACATATTACAGACCTGAAATGGCCGGCTATGATGTGCAAGTCTCATAACATAGGGTGCATTGCCAGAACCAGTTACTGGGACACGCATTTTTGGGGGGAGAGACGGAAAGATTTCAGAAAGCACTTATAAGTATCTCCCTTCACCGCAGCCACCCCCCCAAATTTTTGGACTTGTGCTCTGGACGTCCCAAATTCTTCCTAGATGTAACTTTGAAAATCCCACTTCACATCAAAGGTAGTCCCAGAAACACATAAATACGGGATAGAGGAGTGTTTACTGGAATTTTAAAATTTCTAAAATAACTGTCTATGCTGCACAACACAGTAAGCTGTGAAAGAAGTCAGGCTAGGGTCAGAAGCAAGCAGTTAGTCTAAGAAGGATCAAGTAAGGAAAACCAGAGGGCAGTCAAGAACAAGACTGGGTCAAGTTCTAGGCAAACACGGTGCAACATGCAGAGAGACAGGGAAGAAAGCTGAGAAACACAGAGAAATGACATTTATTTTATTTTATTTATTTAACAGGTTTTCTATACCACCTTATCTTGTATTCAAAGCGGTTTACTATGAACAAATAAAACCTCACATAGAATAGAGGAATTAAACTGGGATGTTAACAAGGTAAACAAACAATGTTATTTGATTTACATCAAAATATCAATGCTATATTCTAATATTTAAGATGTTATTCTAACAGTGGACCTCCCAGGACAAGGAAGTTTATAAACACTACAATCAGAAGATAGTGCCAATAAGCAAATCAGGAATCTGGAGATTGTGGGGGCTATCATGATCCCTAAAAGGGGGAATTCCTCATTCAGATGCTTTTAGAAGCTTAGAAATAGGACAGCAAATAGGAGCTATAAAGCCTAACATGTTTATCCAGTGGAATTCCTCGTACAATGCCATGGGCCTCATTTGATCTCTGTCTTTCCCTTTACAACTAGGGATCCTTTGTGTGTATCTCATGCTTTCTTTGTGTTCATCACCTCCACTGGGGGCAGGACTGGCTCAAGAGTTGGCTGAAGATATTAGTGCCCTAGGCAAACCTTAAGCCTTATGCTCCCTCCCCCCTCCCAATTGTCAAAATCTATTGTATAGCTTTAAATATCTTTCCCTTTGCCACCCCCTCCCCCCCCCCCCCCCATAAGCTTCTACTCTAGGTGACTGCTTAGTTTGCCTGATGGTTGGGCTAGCCCTGACTGGGTGGGAGGGAGGTGTTCCATGCAACTACCACTCTTTTAGTGAACACATTTTTTCTAATGTTGCTGGGAACTTTCCCCTTATAGCCTTATATTATAAGCTGTGGTTCTGAAAAGGGGTGGACAAACATTCTGGCCTGAGGGTCTCATTGGGAACCATAACTTGGTTGGAGGCTGGTTAAGGCTGGGGTCTGAGAAGCAGCAGGCAAAGTTCCTTTTTCCCTGGTGGAGGTCTTAGGCAAAGGGGAACTGAGGTCTAAAAAGCTAAGAAATCACATTCACTGGGACAACAGCAGTCAATATTTGCACCAAATCTGCACTTTGACCCCATATTAGAGGTTGCTGTTTGAGTATATCATTGAGTGCCCAAAAATCCACTTTGATGTTGCATGAATATTGATAATGCAGGTACTGCACCTAGCATTAGTAGTAAATTTGAGAGACTGAGATTATACTCCACATACCCTGGTTTAGGAGTAAGGTTCATTACTGTCATGGTATGTGAAAAAAACTATCCATTTGGAGAAATTGCCCTCATGGAGATTTTGGGACACAACTATCCAGTTAGTATTGCTGAACTGGAGGTAATGCAATTTTCCAAATGCCAAGAAGACTAGTATAAATAAGCTTGTGTGTTACTTTTGGCCTGCAGGATGTGGTTTTCCCATCCTTGTTCTAGGATAATGTAACTATGGGGTATGTCTACTAAGACAAGTTAATGGTTAACCCAGGCTATCTGCACCTAGGTCACATTGAATAAAATGGGTCACATTGAATAAACCTGGGTTAACTGTTAGCCCAGCTTAGTAGACATACCTCATAGTAATTACTCCTCTCCTCAAAAAATCCTCACTTGGCAAGTTAAGGTGTGGTGGGATTCAAGGGAAAATAAACATTCTTGGTCTATCGAACAACATTAGGTGGGGGATTATAGATTAAGTTATATTCCATGGGTGATGAAGGGAACATTATGAGGGGAGTGGACCAAGAATCCATTCATTCACCATTTATGGGGCGAATGGCAGCGGGGTTGGCGTAGAGTGAACACCCGGCCTAAAATTTCATTGTTGGCCCCAATTAGTGCTACCCTGGCCTTTGGACCAGGAAGAGAGGGGACTTTTAAGCACTGGGCTTATTTGAGTCTAGATACATTTGAGAAACTAATAGAATCGGGGGAAATTAAATCATATGAAAAATTAAGTTATTTATATGGGAGCAGCAAAATCATCATTATGTACTATGATTAAGGAAAATGCATACAAAATATTGATGAGATGGTATTATACACCAGTAAGGTACCAACAGGTGTTCCCTACGGTCTCAGACGGATGTTGGCAGGGTTGTGGGGCTCAGGGGACATATATACACATGTGGTGGGAATGTCCAGTGGTTAAGTCTTATTGGTTGCAGATTAAGGAGCAGATGGGGGCCATTTTTGGGGTAATGCCAGAGCTATGCCCTTCCCTGTTCCTGTTGTGAGTGTGGCCAGCTAATCTGCAGAACAGATAGTGTAAAACAATGCGGACATGTATTATTGCAGCTCAATGTGAAATAGCATGGAAGTGGAAACAGAGAAGTTCCCCAGAGTTAGATAAATGGGTCAACAGACTCCGTAAAGTGACAAATATGGAACGTTTAACAGCGTTATGTAAGAACTTTGATCGACAATGGAGACCCCTATTAGATTATTTGAAATGTCATTGAATCTGGTCACGGGCCGGGGGGGGGGGGAGGGGGAAAGGGAAGGGAAGGGGGATAAGATAACATAATATATGTATGTAAAATTGAAGGGGGGTATATCTAGGCATAGTAGTGAAAAGGGTGGAATTTAAATAACGATGTATTGTTTGTTGAATTACAACTGTATGTATCGTTAAAAGGGGAATATATGAAAAATAAAGATAAAGTTTAAAAAAAAAAATCCTTACTTGACCCTACTTGTCCTTCTAATTATCGACCCATCTCTCTTCTCCCAATCATTTCCAAAATCCTTGAATGTGCAGTTCTCCATTGCTATCTCAAATTTCTCTCCTCTCAAGCCCGCCTTGATCCAGTTCAATCTGGTTTTCATCCATTTCATTCTAGTGAAATGGCTCTTGCCAAAGTCTCCAATGATCTGTTCCTTGCTAAGTACAAAGGCCTTTACTCAGTTCTCATTCTTCTCTCTTTCTGCTGCTTTTGATACTGTTGACCACCTCCTCCTCCTTGACACTTTATCCTCACTTGGTTTTAGAGGCCCTATACTGTCTTGGTTCTCTTCTTATCCCTCCTATTGCTCTTTCAGTATTTGTTCTGGAGGTTCCTCCTTTACTGCCAATCCTCTCTTAGTTGGTATACCTCAAGGGTCTATTCTTGGTCCTCTCCTTTTCTCTCTCTATACCCAGTCCCTTGGTGCCCTCATTTCTTTCCATGTCTTTCAGTATCATTTTTATGCTGATGACTCTCAAATCCATCTATCCACACCTGACATCTCTCCTTTGCTCCAAACTCGTATCTCTGCTTGCTTATCTGGCATCGCTGCCTGGATGTCTCACCGCCGCCTAAAATTGAATATGGCTAAAACTGAACTTCTTATTTTTCCCCCCAAACCCTTCCCCATTCCTCCTTTCTCTATCACTGTTGACAACACTCTTCTTCTTCCTGTTACCTTGGCTGCAACCTTGGGGTCATCTGTGACTCCTCCCTTTCCTTTTCCACACATATTTAACATATAACTAAAACCTATCATTTCTTTCTCTACAACGTTAACAAAATTTGCCACTTCCTCTCTGAACACACTACCAAGGCTCTTGTCTACTCTTTGGTCACCTCCTGTCTTGACTATTGCAACCGCCTCGTTGCTGGTCTCCCTCAGTGTCATCTTTCTCCTCTTCAATCTATCCAAAACTCTGCTGCGGGGCTAATCTATACTCTCATATAACTCCTCTTCTAAAATCACTTCACTGGCTCCCCTTCCATTTCTGTATCCAATTCAAACTTCTCTTTCTAATGTATAAATGCATTAACTCTACTGACCCTCATTACCTTTCCTCTGTTTTCTCTCCCTACACCCCTCCTCGTGAACTCCGCTCCTCCACTAGCTTTCTTCTCTCTATGCCCTTTTCTTCTTCTGCAAATTCCAGATTTGATCTTTTCACCTTGCTGCTCCTTATGCATGGAACAAACTTCATTTATCTTTACACCAAGTCTCTTCTCTCCCCCTCTTTGAGGCCACATTTGGATCCCAATCACTTGTTCTCCTTGTCTCCTTCCCTATTTGAGCCTCCTTGTTTTCTCTTGTATTGTTCTGTCTGTATTGATTAGATTGTAAGCTTTATGAGCAGGGACTGTCTTCTTTATATGTTTGTACAATGCTGTGTATGCCTTGTAATGCTAAATAAATTACACAGGTACACTACCAAAAAACTGCCTCCAGTTTTGCAACGGATTCCTATAGATTTTGGGGTGCTGAATCCAGGAAAAATAGCCAAAATGTTCCATCACGTCACGTTTTCTTGCAAAATTAGATTTCTTACCCATATAAGGAATGTTCACATAATTTCTTTTTAGCCGACTGCAGTTTATTTTCTTGGCCCAAAATAGAGGTTGTAACGGTTAACTAACTAGAAACACTCCCTCATGATATTTTAGAGTGTTTTGTATTCATTTTATACATTAACAGGACAATTGGGAGGCGGGGGGCTAAATCCAGTACTCACGCTGGCGCATGTTCTTTCCTGTTCGCCTCGCCTCGTTCGCTCGCTCAAACACGGTGGTTGCGACATGAACGTTCCTGTCAAATTTCAGTTTCTTGCAAGTTCATTATTACATTTCGTTTGCTCGGTCGTAATCCAGCTTTATTCCGAAGTGGTTCACTACAGTTGTAGTTTGCAGTGCTGTGTATTTGTGATGGCTCACAGAGCCAGAGGTTGCGTCAACTCTCCGGACAGCTTTTGTTTTATTTGTGGGGAATATACCGTGAAAAAGCGGCAGAGGAACATTTCTGCATTTATTAAAAAAGTATATTTCGCCTATTTTGGTTTGAAGTTAGGCGATCAAGACAAACCGTGGGCTCCTCACAAAGTGTGCAAGACATGTGAGGAAGATCTACGCTTATGGATGAAAGGTAAAAAACAAGCATTTCGTTTCGGAATACCTATGATGTGGCGTGAACAAAGAGACCACAGCAGTGACTGCTATTTTTGCTCTTGCATTGTGAAGGGATACAACTTAAAAAATAAGAACGTAATAAGTTACCCCAACCTTCCCTCAGCAATTAGGTCTATGCCTCATAGCAACGAAGTACCTGTGCCTGAACCACCAAAATCTTTGGATCATATTTGTGTGGACGGTTCTGATCATGATGAGACTCATCAGATGGCTTTTCCCGATGAGTCCAGTACTTCCGAGTTTGAAACTGAACCAGATCCGAAACCTGAACTTTTCTCTCAAGCTGAATTGAATGATTTAGTCCGGGATTTAGGACTCCCAAAAGATGCTGCCCAACTGCTAGGTTTTCGGCTTAAACAGAAAAATCTATTGTCACCAGGAACAACTTTTTATTGGTACCGCAACCGCGAGACACAATTTTTGAAGTATTTCAGAAAAGAGGAAGATTTGGTATCTTGCAACGATATATACGGAGTGATGGAAAAGTTTAAACTCAAGTATGACCCTGCTGAATGGCGGCTGTTCATTGATTCGTCAAAAGACAGCATAAAAGGTGTTCTTCTTCATAATGGCAACACATTCGCTTCAGTTCCTATTGCTCACTCTGTTATTCTCCAATAAAAATACGAGAATTTGGCCCTGATTCTTCAGAAGATTCGTTATGATGAGCATAAGTGGATGATTTATGGAGACTTTAAAATTCTATCCATGCTATTAGGGCAGCAATCCGGTTTCACCAAATATCCCTGCTTCCTTTGCTTGTGGGATAGCCGGGCCCGCGACCTACACTGTGGGAAAAAAGACTGGCCAATTCGGGAGTATTTGAGACCCGGTGAGAAAAATGTTCTTCATGAGAGCTTGGTACCTCGTGATAAAATTCTATTACCACCTCTCCACATTAAGTTAGGTCTCATTAAGCAATTCATCAAGTCCCTTCCAAAAGATGGTGAGTGCTTTCGGTACCTTTGCTCAAAGTTCCCCCGACTTTCTGAAGCAAAGCTAAAGGAAGGAGTGTTTGTTGGCCCTGATATAAGGAAACTCATTTCAGATGGAGCATTCGCTGAAACGATGTCTGAAAAGGAAAAAGAAGCCTGGGATTCCTTCAAGGATGTTGTTCTCAAATTCTTGGGGAACAGGCGGGATGAGAACTATAAGGATATTGTTGCCAGGATGCTCAATGCCTTCAAAGAACAAGGCTGTAACATGAGCCTGAAAGTCCATTTCTTGCACTCCCATGTGAACTACTTTCCTGAAAACTTGGGGGCGTACAGTGAAGAACAAGGTGAAAGGTTTCACCAGGACATCAAGGACGCAGAGAGAGAAGGTACCAAGGAAGATGGAACACCACTATGATGGCTAATTTCTGCTGGTTGCTGCTGCGGGAAACCCCAGATGAAAAATACGCCAAGCAGCGCACCAAGAGAAGCATTCGGGGGAAGAAGAAACGGGCCCACCAGGAGATTGATTGACCCAAGAATGACTTTAAAATCTAAACTGTGTTGACAAATATCGTGTTTTTTTACTAAACTTTGAAATAAAAATTTTCTAGTTATTACCACAGTGTCGGATCTCATTTATTAGAATTTTGTTTTCACCCCATCGGGTGTTTGTCTTCATGTATTGCAATGGTGCGGTTTGCGTTTTCTATTCTTACATACATACCTGTACAACATTTTTTGCACATTTCTTTGCTTTGCTTTGTGTCTAACCTCGCTCTTATATGCTCAATGTTTGTGCACATGTATGTGGCTGTTTTAAGTGCAGACAATTTTGCTACCATCACAGTGTGTTTTGTTGACATTACTCTATTATTATGTGCTGCCTTGTTACAATTTTCTTTATTCTTATTTGAATAACTACTAAACAATTAGTATAAAGAATTCATCCAAGAAACTTTTATCTCGATCGCACTCAATCTGAAACGTTCACCTCAAACTGCTAACCCAATGTAGAAAAAAATCTGTACGTGATGGAGCAAATTGGTTACCAGATTTGGATTCAGCGCACCAAAAAACGTAAAAATCAATCGAAACATTAGAGGCAGTTTAAAAAAAAAATTTTTTAGTGTACCTGTGTTATTAATAGTAGTAGTAGTAGACATATCCCTATGTCTCTATCAGAAACACTTTCTTTCCTTTCCTGTAAGGTACATATATTAAGGTCCTTAAGGGGGTACTTACTAACCTGTATTAAGGGAATAACACAATAATTACCAAATACAGTTGTGGTCAACATTATTGGCACCCTTGCAGCTCAACCCCTTAATGTCCAATATCTCCTAAAAAAAAGTGACCAGTGAAATGGTTTTGGACTATATATGCACACATATTTGACACATAAAAGAATCAAATAAACAAAGACCAATTAATAAAAGGAAATAGGAGGAAATTGCATAAGAACTGGGACATTGCCAGGACATGATTATTGGCACCCTTATAAACAATTAAAATCAATTTGAACAGAAGAACCACATTCCTATTGCAGTAAAATTAGATGCACCTATGATCAATTGTCAGTACTCACATGATTTGAATCAACCAATGAATAATGGCTCTAATGTTTAAAATGTCCATATTCACTCCCTGGTCTGTTTTCAAAATGCTGAAGAAAAGAAACCTGCCTGAGACTATCATAAAAGCCATTATCACCAAACATCAAACTTCAAAGGGGAACAAGGCCATCTCCAAAGATCTTGGGATTCCTTTGTCTACAGTCTGCAATGTTATTAAGACATTTTCTGCTCATCAAAATGTCAAGAACCTCCCAGGATATGGTGGGAAGAGGAAAATTAATTCAAGATGTCTTTGAAGGTAGTGTGAACTGTTAGAAAAACACCACATACAGCATCCAAAGAGCTTAAGGCTGAACAAGAGAAATATAGAGTGGTGGTTTCAACCTGTACCATATGCCCTGCACTGTTTTATTTATTTTTTATTTAGGTGTTTTTTTATACCGCCCCTTCAATCGATCAAGGGCGGTTTACAAAGAACAGAACAATTACATTAAACTTTTTAAACAAAGAAGGACTTCATGGGAGAAAGCCAAGGAGGACACCACTGCTCAAAGACAGACATAAAAAGGCAAACCTGAACTTTGCCCAAACACACCTTAAGAAATCACAATCCTTCTGGGAAAATGTTCTGTGGACAGATGAAACCAAACATCTATTCTTTGACAATGTAGACCAGTAATACATTTACAGGCAAAGAAATGAAGCTTATAAGGAAAGAAATACAGACTTCCTACATTTAATTATAGTGGGGCTGTTTTGCTGCCTCAAGAATTGAAGGCCTGGAACATATTGAAGAAATCACGAAGTCAGAGAACTACCAAGGTATTTTGGAGCAAAATGTAGTACCTAGTATCAGAAAGCTAGGTCTGGGTCGAAGGTCATAGATTCTCTAGCTAGACAATAACTCAAAACATAAATCCAGAATGGTTAAAAAGGAAAAAAATGGGCTGTTTTAAACTGGCCGGCAATGAGTCTGATCTGAATCCAATCAAGAACCTTTGGAGAGAGCTGAAATCTGCCATTGGTAAAAGGAATCCTGGAAACATTCATGAGCTGGAATAAATAGTTGAAGATTATGAGAAACTACCAGCAGACAGGTGTATGAAACTTATAGATTGCAACAATACATATTTAGAGCTTCCAGTTTAAATTTAATACTCAGCCAGGGCCTAGTTTAAATTTAAAACATAGACGAGAGCTTTCTGATTAAATTTAGAACCCAACAGAGAGCTTCTACTTTAAATTTCATACTCAGTCAGGGCCTAGTAGCAGCAAAGATCTTGTCTTTCTAATCTGTTATGTTTTTTTGAAAGTGTGAATAAACAGGTGGACAAAGGTGAGTCGGTTGATATAGTGTATCTGGACTTTCAGAAAGCCTTTGACAAGGTCCCTCATCTGAGACTTTTGGCAAAACTAAAGAGTCATGGGATAGGAGGCAGTGTACTACTGTGGATCAAGAACTGGTTAAGAGATAGAAAGCTGAGGGTTGGGCTAAATGGACAATTTTCCCAAAGGAGAAAGGTGAATAGTGGTGTACCCCAGAGATCTGTGCTGGGTCCGCTGCTTTTTGAAATATTCATAAATGACCTGGAAAGTGGAATAACGGGTGAGGTTATCAAATTTGCAGATGACACAAAACTATTTAAAGTTGTTAAAACCCAAGAGGATTGTGGAAAATTGCAAGAGGATCTTGATAAATTAGAAGACTGGGCATCAAAATGGCAGATGAAATTTAATGTGGACAAGTGCAAAGTTATGCACCTAGGGAAGAACAACCCAAACTATGGTTATACAATGCAAGGTTCCACATTAGGAACCACCACCGAGGAAAACGATTTAGGCGTCATTGTGGATAACATGTTAAAACCCTCGGTCCAGTGTGCAGCGGCAGCCAAAAGAGCAAATAGAATGCTAGGTATCATAAGGAAAGGAATGGAAAATAAAACAAAAGATATGCTGGTGAGGAGCCTACTGTCTTGGTACATGTCGGTACCAATGACATAGGAAAATGTGGTAGGAGGTTCTGGAGGCAAAATTTAGGCTTTTAGGTAGGAAGTTGAAATCCAGAACTTCCATGGTAGCATTCTCCGAAATGCTTCCTGTTCCACGCGCAGAACCCAAAAAGCAGGCAGAGCTCTGGAGTCTCAATGCGTGGATGAGACAATGGTGCAGAGATGAGGGTTTTGGATTTGTTAGGAACTGGGGAACATTCTGGGGAAAGGAGGGGCTCTTCCGAAGGGATGGGCTTCACCTTAACCGGAATGGAACCAGGCTGCTGGCATTAACCTTTAAAAAGGAGATAGAAAAATAGAAACATAGAAACATAGAAACATGACGACAGAAAAAGACCACAAGGCCCATCTAGTCTGTCCTTCCATAACAACAACAGTCCACTTTTTACCTTTAAAGATCCTCTGTGTTGGTCCCATGGTTTTTTGAATTCAGCAGCTTTTAAACTAGATATTAGGGGAAAGCCGACAGTCGCCCAAGAGTGGATGGTTCGGAAGAATGTATCCTTGAAGGATACTACCAAAAGCAGAGAGGCTCCACAAAAGAGTAAAGTAGCCCAAATGCCCTCAAGTATGGAGCAGACAGAGCTTAAAGATCCCAATTTACCAATGTCTAACAATAGCCAAATTAACATGAATAAAATACATTCTCTAAAATGCTTGTATGCAAATGCTAGAAGTCTAAAGAATAAGATGGGAGAGTTAGAATATATAGCACTAAATGAAAGGTTAGATATGATTGGAATATCAGAGACATGGTGGAAGGAGGACAACCAGTGGGACACTGTGATACCTGGGTACAAACTATATCGTAATGACAGAGCTGATCAAATTGGTGGAGGGGTTGCGCTCTATGTTAGAGACGGCATTGACTCAGAAAGGATTAAAGTTTTGCAGGAAAGAAAATCTGCTGTAGAATCTATATGGATTGAAATTCCATATAAAAGGGGGAAGGCAATGGCAGTGGGGGTGTACTATCGAGCACCTGGCCAGAATGACCAAATGGATGATGAAATGCTCAAAGAAATCAAGGAAGCTAACAAAAGTTACAGCGCAGTAATAATAATGGGTGATTTAAATTACCAAGGTATCGACTGGGTCAGTGTCACGACAGGACATGCTAGGGAGATAAAGTTCCTAGATGAAATAAATGACTGCTTCTTGGAGCAGCTGGTTCATGAACCGACCAGAGGGGAAGCCATATTAGACCTAGTCGTTAGTGGAACACCAGATCTAGTGCAAGAGATAAGGGTGTTGGGGCCACTTGGCAATAGTGATCATAGCATGATCGCCTTTGATTTAATTAGTGGAGGAGGGATAGTAAGGAAATCCACAGTACTACCTTTTAACTTTCGAAAGGGAGACTATGATAAAATGAGGAAAACAGTTAAGAAAAAACTAAAAGGAGCAGTTGCAAAGGTTAAAGACGTACATCAAGCTTGGGTGTTGTTGAAAAATACTATCTTGGAAGCCCAGACCAGCTATATTCCATGCTTTAAGAAAAGTGGAAGGAAGTCCAAAAAACTGCCAGCATGGTTTAAAGGTGAGGTTAGAGAGGCTGTTGTTGCCAAAAAAGCATCTTTCAGGAAATGGAAAAAAGAGCCAAACGACGAAACCTGGAAACAGCACAAGCACTGGCAAGTCAAATGCAAGGCATTGATAAGGCAGGCAAAGAGAGAATTTGAGAAGAAGCTTGCTGCGGAAGCAAAAACGTGAAATAAAGACCTTTTCAAGTACATTCATAGCAAAAAACCTGTGAGAGAGTCAGTTGGTCCATTAGATGATAAAGGGGTTAAAGGAGAACTAAGAGGCGACAAGGCGATAGCGGAGAGACTGAATGAATTCTTTACTTCGGTCTTTACTGAGGAAGATGTAGGGATGTTACCCATGACTGAAGTGGTATTTAAAGGTGCGGAAGAATTGAAGGAAATATCAATACATTGGGAAGATGTCTTACAACTATTAGATAAACTGAAGAGTAGCAAATCACCTGGGCCGGATGGTATACATCCAAGGGTGTTGAAAGAACTGAAATATGAGATTCCAGACCTGCTATCAGTAATCTGTGAACTATCATTAAAATCATCTCTAATACCTGAAGATTGGAGGATCGCCAATGTAACACCAATTTTTAAAAAGGGTTCCAGGGGTGATCCGGGAAACTACAGATCGGTGAGCCTGACGTCAGTACTGGGAAAAATGGTAGAAACCATCATAAAGAATAAAATTACTCAGCATGTAGATAGTCACAACCTAATGGGAACTCACAAATCGTTGTGGTCTCTTTTCGAACGTGTAAATATATATTTCTGATAAAGGGCACGTTCATACAAAACACACTTTGTAGCTAAGGAGTAAAAAGCTTGCTCTGTTTGTTTTGTAGATTACGAAAGAGGATCTCCTAAAGAAAATATTATATTGAAACGCCTTAGTGGCGCCGAATTTGAGCGTCGGGATCCGTTTAATTAACTGGGCAAGACCCGTAGGAGTGATTAAGTTAAGCTCCAGCTCACTATATAAGAGTTGCCATAGCTATAAGAATCTACATAGAGTAACAGCACTATTAGATCATAATATTTGATTATAACATTTGATTGTAATTATTTATAAGGTCGGTGATGCAAACCACAGCACTAAATGAAAGGACGTAAGTCTTGATCAAAGTGCGGTTCAAGTCTGAGACCTGAGTATAGAGTTACCGTAATAATGAAAGATTGATTCTACTTTACAAGTGTGTTTTGTATGAACGTGCCCTTTATCAGAAATATACAACAACCTAATGGGAGACAGCCAACATGGCTTTAGACAAGGAAGATCTTGTCTTACTAATCTGTTATGTTTTTTTGAAGGAGTGAATAAACAGGTGGACAAAGGTGAGTCGGTTGATATTGTGTATCTGGTCTTTCAGAAAGCCTTTGACAAGGTCCCTCATCAGAGACTTTTGGCAAAACTAAAGAGTCATGGGATAGGAGGCAGTGTACTATTGTGGATCAGGAACTGGTCAAAAGATAGAAAGCAGAGGGTAGGGCTAAATGGCCAGTTTTCCCAATGGAGAAAGGTGAATAGTGGTGTACCCCAGGGATCTGTGCTGGGTCCGCTGCTTTTTGACATATTCATAAATGACCTGGAAAGTGGAATAACGAGTGAGGTTATCAAATTTGCAGATGACACAAAACTATTTAAAGTTGTTAAAACCCAAGAGGACTGTGAAAAATTGCAAGAGGATCTTGATAAATTGGAAGACTGGGCATCAAAATGGCAGATGAAATTTAATGTGGACAAGTGCAAGGTTATGCACCTAGGGAAGAACAACCCAAACTATGGTTACACGATGCAAGGTTCCACATTAGGAACCACCACCCAGGAAAAAGATTTAGGCGTCATTGTGGATACCATGTTAAAACCCTCGGCCCAGTGTGCAGCGGCGGCCAAGAGAACAAATAGAATGCTAGGTATGATAAGGAAAGGAATGGAAAATAAAACAGAAGATATTATAATGCCTCTATATCGTTCCATGGTGAGACCGCACCTTGAATATTGTGTGCAATTCTGGTCGCCGTATCTTAAAAAGGATATAGCGATTTTAGAAAAGGTTCAGAGAAGAGCCACCAAAATGTTAAAGGGAATGGAAGGATACTCCTATGAAGAAAGGCTAAAAAGGTTAGGGCTCTTTAACCTGGAAAAGAGACGGCTGAGGGGAGATATGATAGAAGTCTATAAATTAATGAACGGAGTGGAACGGGTAAACGTAGATCGATTGTTTACGTTATCAGAATATAGAAAGACTAGGGGACATGCAATGAAGCTACAGGGTAAACTATTTAAGACTAATAAAAGAAAATATTTTTTCACTCAACGTGTAATCAAACTCTGGAACTTGTTACCGGAGGATGTAGTAAAGGCTGTTAGTGTAGCTGGGTTTAAAAAAGGTTTGGACAAGTTCCTGGAGGAAAGGTCCATAAACCATTATTAAGAAGTGACCGAAGATATCAATGCTTGACCCAGTACAAGCATTGTGGAACTTGTGTCTCTTGGGGAAACTGCTAGGTACATATGACCTAGATTGGCCACTGTTGGAAACAGAATACTGGGCTTGATGGACCTTGATCTGACCCAGTATGGCATATCTTATGTTCTTATGTTCTTATATTATAATGCCTCTATATCGTTCCATGGTGAGAGCGCACCTTGAATATTGTGTGCAGTTCTGGTCACCGTATCTTAAAAAAGATATAGAGTTATTAGAAAAAGTTCAGAGAAGAGCCACCAAAATGGTAAAGGGGATGGAAGGATACTCCTACGAAGAAAGGCTAAAAAGGTTAGGGCTCTTTAACCTGGAAAAGAGACAGCTGAGGGGAGATATGATAGAAGTCTATAAATTAATGAACGGAGTAGAACGGGTAAACGTAGATCGATTGTTTACGTTATCAGAATATAGAAAGACTAGGGGACACGCAATGAAGCTACAGGGTAAACTATTTAAGACTAATAAAAGAAAATATTTTTTCACTCAATGTGTAATCAAACTCTCAAATTTCTTACCGGAGGATGTAGTAAAGGCTGTTAGTATAGCTGGGTTTAAAAAAGGTTTGGACAAGTTCCTGGAGGAAAGGTCCATAAACCATTATTAAGAAGGGACCCAGGATATCAATGCTTGACCCAGTACAAGCATTGCGGAACCTGTGTCTTTTGGGGAAACTGCTAGGTACATATGACCTAGATTGGCCACTGTTGGAAACAGGATACTGGGCTTGATGGACCTTGGTCTGACCCAGTATGGCATATCTTATGTTCTTATGTTCAAAGAGCTTTTATTTAAATCAAATCAGAATATAACAGTATAAAAGGCAAAACAGGGTCAGTAATCCTTGAGCAATAAATTATTTCTAGAGACCTTTACAAAGAAGCCTCCTACATAGGGGGCAAGAGACCTGTGAAATTTTTTAAATAGGTGTTAAAGCCAGGCAACAGATCAAAAGGCCAGTTTGAAAGACTCCCACTTTCAAGCAAGGACTCTGTTAATCACTCAGGAAATTGGTCACAGCTTATCTAAGAAGCATAGGCATAAATAGTACAACCAGAGTTCTGTGCTTCTCAGTCTTGAAGGACTACAAAAGGGGACTGCTACTTCTGGAGAGAGATCTGCAATTGTAAGTATTTACTTCTTGGATTTTTTCTAAATCTTGGGGAAAAAGGAATTCTTTAGATTAAAGCTGATTAATCTGTGAACACAGTGTATTTGTTAAATCAGTCAGGGCCTAGTAGCAGCAAAGAGTTTCACTTTAAATTTAAAACACAGAAGAGAGCTTTCTGGTTAGATTTAGAACCCAAGACTACCTCTATCCAAGCAAGGGCTTTGGGACTCCCCCTGGAGATTGGTCACAGATTACCTTAGAAGCACAGGACAGGGTACTGTGTAGCAGTCAGCTTGTAATGTCTTTTTTCCCTCTCTCCTTCCCCATCTCCCACCCACCCCTGGGATAATTGTAGCTTTATAGCTGATTAAACCTCTTAAAGGAAATGAGGTGCCATATTCACTCTCAGGTGCAGCTGTTTATTCTCATAAGCATACATCAAGGACCTGAAATTAATTACATATCAGGTGATCAAAGTACATTAAACACATTAGGTATAGTTTTATTAGTATAAGTATCCCCAGCAACCTTTAGTAAGTAAAGAACTTAAATATCTAAACACAACCTCAAAATGAAGATGTGTACAGCAGTCCAGCAAGAGATGGGGGCTTTCCAGGCTTTTGCATTGAGTGTCACATGTATGATTTTCTCCCAGTTGGTGAGGGGTCTTACGTGTGCACAAGGTGCAAGGAACTCTTTGCTCTCAGGGAACAAGTCCGATATCTGGAGGCAAGAGAAGCAGACTTGGAAGACATAAGGAAGACAAAGAGGTACATAGACAAGACCTACAGGGATATAGTCCTGAAGTGTCACTTCCAGTCTGGCAGCATCCCTGTTGCCATGGAGGAGAGAGGTCACATGATAGGAGAGCATCACCCTGGAGTGGAAGGAGGTGATCCTATAGCAAGGACCTGTCCTCCAGGTGATATAAAACCCTCTCACACTGAGGAAGCTTCTCCAGGGCCAAGTGCCCATGAGGGAAGGGTTAGGACAGCCGTTATAGTTGGTTATTCGATCATTAGGCATGTAGATAGCTGGGTGACTGGTGGACATGAGGCTCGCTTGGTAACATGCCTGCCTGGTGCAAAGGTAGAGGACCTCATGCGCCACCTAGACAAGGTTTAGATAGTGCTGGGATGGAGTCTGCTGCCTTGGTACATGTCAGTACCAATGACATAGGAAAATGTGGTAGGGAGGTTCTGGAGGCTAAATTTAGGCTTTTAGGTAGGAAGTTGAAATCCAGAACTTCCAGGGTAGCTTTCTCCGAAATGCTTCCCATTCCACGTGCAGGACCCAAAAGGCAGGCAGAGCTCTGGAGTCTCAATGCCTGGATGAGACAATGGTGCAAGGATGAGGGTTTTGGATGTGTTAGGAACTTGGGAACATTCTGGGGAAAGGAGGAGCTCTTCCGAAGGGATGGGCTTCACGTTACCGGGTTGGAACCAGGCTGCTGGAATTGACCTTTAAAAAGGAGATAGAACAGCTTTTAAACTAGATAATAGTGGAAAGCCGACAGTCGCCCAAGAGTGCATGGGTCGGAACAATGTATCCTTGAAGGATACTACCAAAAAAATGAAGTTAGGGCACATCAGCAGAGAGGTTCCATTAAAGTCAAAGGTAGCACAAATGCCCTTGAGTACAGAGCAGACAGAGCTTAAAGATTCCAAAGTACCCCTGCCTACCAGTAACCAGATTAATATGAATAAAATACAGTCTCTAAAATGCTTGTATGCAAATGCTAGAAGTCTAAAAAATAAGATAGGAGAGTTAGAATGTATAGCACTAAATGAGAAGTTAGATATGATTGGTATCTCAGAGATATGGTGGAAGGAGGACAACCAGTGGGACACTGTGATACTTGGGTACAAACTATATCATAATGATAGAGCTGATCAAATTGGTGGAGGTGTTGCACTCTATGTTAGAGAAGGCATTGAGTCACAAAGGATAACATTTCTACAGGAAACAAAATTTGCTGTAGAATCTCTATGGATTGAAATTCCATGTAAAAAGGGGAAGGCGATGGCAGTGGGGGTGCACTGCCCTATTGACCGCCAGGCCAGAATGAACAAATGGATGGTGAAATGCTAAAAAAAGTCAGGGAAGCTAACAAAAGTTATAGAACGGTAATAATAATGGGTGATTTCAATTACCCCGGTATTGACTGGGTCAGTGTCATGGCAGAACATGCTAGGGACATAAAGTTTCTAGATGAAATAAATGACTTCTTCTTGGAGCAGCTGGTTCATGAACTGACCAGAGGGGAAGTAATTTTGAACTTAGTCCTTAGTGGAACACCAGATCTGGTGCAAGAGATAAAAGTAATGGGGTCACTTGGTAATAGTGATCATAGCATGATTGCATTTGATTTAATTAATGGAGGAGGGATGTTAAGGAAATCTACATTACTACCTTTTAACTTTTGAAAGGGAGACTATGGGGCTTGTTTACAAAGCCGCGGTAGTGGTTCGCGATCGCGATCGCAGCCGCGGCTCCATTGAAATCAATGGGGCCGCGGCTCCGATTACGATCGCAAACCGCTACCGCGGCTTTGTAAACAAGCCCCCATGATAAAATGAGGAAAATCGTTAAGAAAAAACTAAAAGGAGCAGTTGTAAAGGTTAAAAACTTACATCAAATGTGGGTGTTGTTTAAAATTTCTATCTTGGAAGCCCAGACCAGCTGTATTCCACGCTTTAAGAAAAGTGGAAGGAAGTAAAAAAAACTGCCAGCATGGTTTAAAGGTGAGGTCAGAGAGGCTGTTGTTGCCAAAAAATTATCTTTCAGATAATGGAAAAAAGAGCCAAATGACAAAACTGGAAACAGCACAAGCACTGGCAAGTTAAATGCAAGGCATTGATAAGGCAGGCAAAGAGAGAATTTGAGAAGAAACTTGCTGTGGAAGCAAAAACACATAATAAAGACTTTTTCAAGTACATTCGTAGCAAAAAACCTGTGAGAGAGTCAGTTGGACCATTAGATGATGGGTAAAAAGGGCAGTAAGAGGGGACAAGGCTATAGCGGAGAGTCTGAATGAATTCTTTGCTTTGGTCTTTACTGAGGAAGATATAGGGGTGTTAGCCATTACTGAAGTGGTATTTAAAGGTGATGCTGCGGAAGAATTGAAAGAAATATCACTACACCAGGAAGATGTATTACAACTATTTGATAAACTGAAGAGCAGCAAATCACCTGGACCAGATGGTATACATCCAAGGGTGTTGAAAGAACTGAAATATGAGTTTGCAGACCTGCTATTAGTAATCTGTGAACTATCATTAAGATCATCTGTAATACCTGAAGAGTGGAGGATGGCCAATGTAACGCCAATTATTAAAAAGGATTCCAGGGGTGATCCAGGAAACTACAGACCGGTGAGCCTGACATCAGTACAGGGAAAAATGGTAGAAACCGTCATAAAGAACAAAATCACTCAGCATGTAGATATTCATGGCTTAATGGGAGACAGCCAACATGGCTTTAGACAAGGAAGATCTTGTCTTACATAGTAACATAGTAACATAGTAAATGACGGCAGATAAAGACCAGTATGGTCCATCTAGCCTGCCCAGCAATATGACAGGAGTAGGTGTACCCCTTCCCATGTCTTTTAGGGAGCAGGTGCACCCCTCCCCATATCTTTGTTTCCTTGTTTGTTTAGGGGTGAACACACCGCTCCTCCCCCCATCGCTCCATGTAGGACACCCCTATTTGTTGAGAAATTAAATGGTTCAGTTTATGTTGATTTAATCTTGTTGCTGTAAAGTGATCCACAGTGTCTGTGCCAGGTCACTTTGAATTCCGTCACTGTGTTTGTCCCCACCACCTCCATCGGGAGGGCATTCCAAGCGTCCACCACCCTTTCAGTAAAAAAGTATTTCCTGACATTGCCTTTCAATTTACCACCTTGCAGCTTCATGTTATGCCCTCTAGTTTTACAGCTTCCCCATCTCTGGAAGAGGTTTGTTTGTTCATTATTTCTCTTTAAGTATTTAAAGGTCTGAATCATATCTCCCCTATCCCTCCTCTCCTCCAAAGTGTACATATTTAGGTCTTCAAGTCTCTCCTCATAAGGCTTCCAACGCAGGCTCCAAATCATTTTGGTCGCTTTCCTCTGAACAGCTTCCATTCTTTTTACATCCTTTGCAAGATACGGTCGCCAAAACTGAGCACAGTATTCCAAGTGAGGCCTCACCAGAGACTTATATAGTGGTACTAGTACCCCTTCGTTTCTGCTGGTAATTCCTCTTCGAATGCAACCCAACATTCTCCTGGCATTTGCCACCGCCTTGTCGCACTGTTGTGCCAGTTTGAGATCTACAGAAATAATCACACCGAGGTCTTTCCCCTGCTCCGTGCACACCAACCTCTTGGCCCCTATCGTGTACATTTCCCTTGGATTTCTGCTACCCAAGTGCATGACACTGCACTTCTTCGCATTAAATCTTAATTGCCAAGCATCAGACCATTCCTCCAGCTTTTGCAGATCCCTCCTCATGTTAAGCACTCCCTTGAGGGAGCCAACTCTATTGGAAATTTTCATGTCATCTGCAAAAAGATAGACTTTTCCATTCAGTCCTTCAGCAATATCACTCACAAATACATTGAACAGTGCCTGGCCTAGGACCAAACCCTGAGGCACCCCGCTAATCACCTTCCTTTCATCCGAGTGAGCTCCATTTATCATCACCTTCTGTTGTCTGTCAGTCAACCAATTTCTGATCCAGTTTACCACCTTGGAACCCATCCCCAAACTACAGAGTTTATTGATAAGCCTCCTATGAGGGACAGTATCAAAGGCTTTGCTGAAATCCAGGTAGATGACATCCATCGCGTATCCTTGATCCGGTTCTCTGGTCACGCAGTCATTACTAATCTGTTATGTTTTTTTGAAGGTGTGAATAAACAGGTAGAAAAAGGTGAGTAGGTTGATATAGTGTATAGTGTGGGAGGAGTAGCCTAGTGGTTGGGGCAATGTACTTCAGGCCGGAAGTTCGGGGGTTCAAATCCCACTAGAGGACAGCAACCTTGGGCTGGAAGGACTGGGGTTTCTAGTCCCACAGATGCTCCTTGTGGTCTTGGGCAAGCCACTTAACCCTCCATTGCCCATGTTCCCTGTAAGTATTAGTGCATGTGTCTCATATCCCCACGTGTTAAATATATCCCCCAATTGTGTTGTGACTGCTTTGATTGAAGGATAAGGTGGTATACAAAACTGTCTAAATAAATAAATATCTGGACTTTCAGAAAGCCTTTGTCAAGGTCCCTCATCAGAGACTTTTGGCAAAACTAAAAAGTCATGGGATAGGAGGCAGTGTACTCTTGTGGATCAGGAACTGGTTAAAAGATAGAAAGTAGAGGGTAGGGCTAAATGGTCAATTTTCCCAATGGAAAATGGTGAATAATGGAGTACCCCAGGGATCTGTGCTGGGTCTGCTGCTTTTTAACATATTCATAAATGACCTGGAAAAGGGAATAACGAGTGAGGTTATCAAATTTGCAGATGACACAAAACTATTTAAAGTTGTTAAAATCCAAGAGGATTGTGAAAAATTGCAAGAGGATCTTGATAAATTGGAAGACTGGGCATCCAAATGGCAGATGAAATTTAATGTGGACAAGTGCAAAGTTATGCACCTAGGAAAGAACAACCCAAACTGTGGTTACACGATGCAAGGTTCCACATCGGGAACCACCAACCAGGAAAAGGATTTAGGTGCCTTCATGGATAACATGTTAAAACCCTCCGCCCAGTGTGCAGCAGCAAAGAGAGCAAATAGAATGCTAGGTATCATAAGGAAAGGAATGGAAAATAAAACAAAGGATATTATAATGCCTCTGTATCATTTCACTGTGCAACTGTACCTTGAATATTGTGTGCAATTCTGGTTGCCGTATCTTAAAAAGGATATAGCGTTATTAGAAAAGGTACAGAGAAGAGCCACCAAAATGGTAAAGGTGATGGAAAGGTACTCCTGTGAGGAGAGGCTAAAAAGGTTAGGGCTCTTCAATCTGGAAAAGAGATGGTTGAGGGGAAATATGATAGAAGTCTGTAATTGGAGTGGGACGGGTAAACGTAGATCGATTGTTTATGTCATCAGAATATAAAAAGACTAGGGGACATGCAATGAAGCTACTGGGTAACCTATTTAAAACTAATAAGAGAAAATATCTAACTCTGGAATTTGTTATCGGAGGATGTAGTTAAGGCCGTTAGTATAGCTGGGTTTAAAAAAGATTTGGACAAGTTCCTGGAGGAAAGGTTCATAAACCATTATTAAAAGGGACCTGGGATATTACTGTTTGACCCAATACAAGTGTTGAGGAACCTGTGTCTTTTGGGGAAACTGCTAGGTATGTATGACCTAGATTGGCCACTGTTGGAAACAGGATAATGGGCTAGATGTATCTTGGTCTGACCCAGTATGGCATATCTTATGTTCTTATGTCATCACTGTCAAGGGTTGTGCTACCAAATATTAGTGAAGGATGCCATTAATCCTGTCCAGGTCATATTTTGTTGTTTATTTTTCTCAGAAATTACTATGTCTACATTGAACATTCATCTTTCTTTTGTGGTATACATTTGAACATACTACTAAAACATTATGATTACATACAGTTGGTATATTTCCAATTATTTCTCAAGATATTGTACACAACATACCTAAAACGTAAGGGTGCCAGTAATGTTGACCACAATTTTAACACATGTCAAACAAAAAAATATTGCATTATTTTACCTTAACTGACAATAGCTTAACATAACAAGGTTTACATAATAACGAGATGGAAAGCATGCAAATGAATGCACAGCACTTCATTGAATTTTAGCCCAAAGCAAAACTGGATGCCTGTTAACCAGTGCTGAAACCCAGTTTTACTGCCACCAGTGTTTGCTATCTTCTCAGGAGTGATATTCAGTCAGGGGTAATAGCAAAATCACCATTGACCTGTTCTAACATTATGTACAATAGTTACCTATCCGGTCCGTGGGCTGAAAATCGCTGCTAACCGGATGGATGCCAGGACTGCTGCAGCTCCACCCCTTGACCGCCCTGCCAGTCCGTGGGGCTATTCAGTTGCATTAACCAGATAGTACCGCTGAATATCGCACTCAGCGGCGTTTCTGGTGTTCTCAGGTCCTGCAAACTGTATGAACCTCTTTGAATACTGGGCCCTCCATTTTAAAGCATGCTTTAAGTGTTCTGTGGACAGAAGATCTAAATATTTCCAGATGTCATTATGCTATGCAACTAGGGAGCAAGACCTTTCTCTAAAATAAATTATAAGTACTTGCTATGGGGACTTCTTTTCAATTATGCTTTCTCTGCAAGTGTTTGGTTTCTTTTCAGGGAAAACAGCACATGTTTTCTGATCCTTTGCAGTTGGATAGATTTCTTCAAGAAGAAAATGTTAATAGTACTTAATTAGTTTGCAATTCATTCTCTTTTGGAATTGTTTATATGTTTCTTGTGGTGAATTTGAAATATCAGTGCCAATCTGAGGTACATCAGGTATATTCTTTAGGAGGGAACTCTCTATTGTGCTTTTGTTAGTTTCATTGGATATTTCTTTTTGCCCTCTTTCTCAGTCATGCAGGTTATGTGGTTTTGGAAGTCATGGAATACTTAATCACAAATTGTTCTAATGTTATCATATTTCCTGAGATTTATCTTGAGTGCGATGCTCAAAATCTTAATTTAAAAAAGTAATAGAAATGTAGTGAGGTCTAGGAAATTTCATGATTAACCAACATACCTCCTGAATTGGCAGGGAATGGATAGGGAACAATAAATATGTATATTTTTTCTTGTCCCAAGGTTTTGCTTAATACTGTAATTCCATTCTCAAGCACATTACTGACTTCCAATAAAGCTTCTTTGTATTTCCCTCAGAACTGCTCAGGATATCCCTCTTTAGAGATGACAGGCACAGAGATTTGACATGAAGAATCAATCCCTCACAGCCCATAAATGTGGCAGCATAATCCATACAATGTATATAATAATGACAGGCTTTTGCTGACCCATCACTCTTTCTGAATACATTTTAAATGCAATTCTAGCAAGCGGCTTGCCATGTAAAAAATGCATCTGTGTACTATATTTTCTGTGTTCGTTTTTTTTCTCCTTAACAATTTTATTTTACCCCTGCAATAGTGAAGTTACATTTACTAAACTCAAGCATTTACAGTTTTATAATTGGATGGGCTGTGTGGTCTTTATCTGCTGTCATTTTTTCTACGTTTATAACACTATGATCAGTGTATTTTTCATAGAAAAAAAAGGTGCCGGTACTCATATGCAGAGCTCTTTCATTAATACATGAGGACTATGGATCAATTTCAGTAGGCAATTAAAAAGGTGCCAGTATTCAGTACCAACACGTACCACCTCAAAAGAGCTCTGACTGGGATAAAGGTTATTTATTTAGCACAGCTGTAGATACCTATCTAGTAATCCTAACATTTTGAAGTTTTGGATAGAAGTAACCAGAAAGAAGAAAAATGAACTCATAAGAGACTAGAGCCTGAGATTTTTTACGAAATATGTTTATGTTATTCAGTTCATTAGAATATTACATAGGAAGCTTAAGGATTTCATTTTACATGTCAATCAGCTTTTTTTTTCCATTCTTACATTTTTTTGCATGACAACTGTGCTGGGAACTACAGGTGAAATTGTCAGAAATTCATGAGAAGACACCCTGGAGAGTGGCCTTCTGAATCATATTGGGGGGGATGCGCAGGGGAGGGTAATAAAACACCTAGCCACTGCCACTATAATTATGATCAGATAATCAGCAGTGGAAGATAACCAGTTTTCACTGCTGAATATCCACAGATGCTGTTATTCCATAAGGGCCCAGTTCTATGCCATGAATAGTGGGGATGGATGTCCATTCCCTCTATTCATCCCCACTATTAGTGCCTTCCCCCGCTGGTGTCTAACCTCCCCGTCGGTTGTGCGGGGAAGTTAGACGGGGGCAGGGAAGGGGCAGCTCGGGGGCGGAGTCTGGGCAGGCGGTGGGCAGTTGCCGATTTTAATGTCGGCCTTGTATGTCCAGGGCCGGTGACATGTGTGGGGAGATCTTCCATCTCGGAGGTGGAATAACTTTCCTGGATGTGTTTTTTTTTTTATTCTGGGGTGCAGATGGGACAGGGGGCCAGAAGACATTCCCCACAGCCCAACACTGGCCTTAGGGAGTAAGCACTTTTAACAAGCAGTCAGCATCACGGCTTTTAAATGGAGCCGCGGTGCCATGGCAACCGGATGACATGGTGCCACAGCTCCATTTAAAGCCCTGACTGAGTTAGTCGGGCTTGTCATGTACATGCAGGTCGGACTGAAACGCAATCCCCACGGGATCAGAATCGCTAGCCCTTCTGTATGTCCGGTTCAAAGTGGATGTACAGAGGGGATGGACGTCCGGGATGGAATAAGCTTTTAAGCGGTGATATTCGGTCACTAACTGGATTGTGCAAAGCAGTTAAAGTTAGGACAGCCATTCACTAGTCCTAAGCTATCCAGTATGTGGTTGCAGAGCAGTGACGGTGTCCATCTGTCCCAGAAAGGTTGACGTGTCTTCAGTAGCAGACTGGCTAATCTACTGAAGAGGGCTTTAAATTAGATTCAATGGGGATGGGTGACGAAAGCCCCCAGGTAAGTGAAAGCCTCCAGGTAAGTGAAACATTAAATACCTTTATGGAAATGAGTAAAGGGGCAACATATGGAAAGCAGTATGTATAAATGCCTGTAGCATAGTAAATAAGATCCAAGATGTTGAAGCTTTAATGGGAGTGGCTGACTTGAATTTAGAGGCAGTTATAGAAACATGGTTCACAGAAAACCATGACTGGGATGTAACTATACCAGGCAATACTTTATTCAGAAAGGACAGGGTAGGAAGAGGGGAAGGACAAGTAGCACTATATGTAAAAAATAATATTAAAGCTTTGGAATTACAGAGCTTAAAAGGGAGAGAGGAGGCACTGTGGGTTAAACTAGAAAGAGGGAAAGAGAAATCTATCTGCATTGGCATGATATACAGACCTCCCTCACCAGAGGAAGAGGTGGATGGAGTGTTAATTGAAGACATACACAGCATTGCTAGGAAAGCGGAAGTGTTACTGATAGGGGATTTCAATATGCCAGATGTTGATTGGCACATTCCTGCTGCAGTATCATTTAGAAGTAAGGAGATCCTGGATTCTCTACAGGGAGAACTATTCAGGCAATTGGTAACAGACCCCGCATGTGAAGAGGCCATACTGGACTTGGTGCTTACCAGTGGTGAAAGTGTTTCTGATGTTATAGTGGGAGATCATTTTGCATCCAGTGATCTCCAGATAGTATGGTTCAGTATTAGGACTAGGGCTGATAGAATACATTCAAAAGTGAGAGACTTTAGGAAAACTAACTTTGTCAAGATGGGCCAATACCTCAGGGAGTCGTTAGTGGGATGGGAACAACTGGGAGATGTAGAAAAACAGTGGGGAAAACTGAAAGGGGATATTTTAAGGGCAAGAAACATTTTTGTTAAAATGGTATATAAAGGTAAAAGGAAAAGGAGATTGCTATGGTTTTCGAAAGAAGTAGCTGAAAAGGTGAAGAAAAAGAGGGAGGCCTTCATGAAATATAAGAGATCACAGAGAGAGGAAGAGAGGCATCAATATTTAGGAAAACTAAGAGAAGCTAGCAAAGTAGTCAGGAAAGCAAAGATTCAAAAAGAGGAGGAACTAGCCAATGCAATAAAATGGGGGGATATGGCATTTTTCAGATATGTTAATGAGAAGAGGAATGGCAAAAGTGGTATTGTCAGACTCAAGGGTGAGGGGGAGGAATATGTAGAAGCTGATGAGGATAAAGCATAATTGCTTAAGAAATATTTCTGTTCTGTGTTCACAGATGAAAAACCAGGAGCAGGACCTCAGAAAAAAAACGCAAACAGGTACAAAAGCGAGGGGCATCTTGAAGAATTTTCAGAAGACTGTGTTTGTGAGAAACTAGCTCAACTTAAAGTAGACAAAGCAATGGGACCGGATGGGATACACCCTAGAATACTGAGGGAACTTGGGGACGTTCTAGCAGCTCCACTGACTGACCTTTTCAATGGCTTGTTGGAATCAGGAGTGGTGCCAAAGGATTGGAGAGAGGCTCATGTGGTCCTTTTACACAAAAGCAGAAGTAAGGATGTGGTTGAAAACTACAGGCCGGTTAGTTTAACTTCGGTGGAGAGTAAATTATTGGAAACGCTACTGAAAGAGAAAATAGTGAGATTATTGGAGTCCAGCAGATTGCAGGATCCGAGGCAGCATGGATTCACCAGAGGCAGGTCTTGCCAGGCAAATCTGATTGATTTCTTTGACTGGGTGACCAGGGAGTTGGACTGAGGGAGAGGCCTAGATGTGGTATATTTAAATTTCAGTAAAGCCTTTGACACTGTTCCTCACAGGCAACTTATAAACAAACTGATCACCCTAGGGATGGACCCTAAAGTTACAGCTTGGGTTAGAAATTGGTTGAGTGGGAGGCGACAAAGGGTACAGGTAAATGGATCTCACTCTGAGAAGAAGGAATTTACCAGTGGTGTGCTCCAGGGATCTGTCCTTGGTCTGATTCTTTTTAACATCTTTGTTAGTGTTATACCTGCAATAGAGTAGATACCCAGGAAGGTGTAGATAACATGAGGAGGGATCTAGCTAAGCTTGAAGAATGGTCTAGAATTTGGCAGCTGGGATTTAATGTTAAAAAATGCAAGGTTATGCATTTGGGCTGCAGCAATCCAAGGGAGCAATATAGTATAGGGGGTGAAGTACTTTTGTCCACAAAAGAAGAGCGGGACCTCAGTGTGGTTGTGTCTGATGATCTTAAAGTAGCTAAACAGGTAGAAAAAGTGACAGAAAAAGCTAGAAGGATGCTTGGATGCATAGGGAGAGGAATGGCTAGCAGAAAATAGGAGGTGATAGTGCCTCTGTATAAGTCTTTGGTGTGACCTCATTTGGAGTATTGTGTGCAATTCTGGAGACCACACCCTCTAAAGGATATAAACAGGATGGAGTCAGCTACTAAAGTGGTTAGTGGTCTTCATTATAAAGCATATGAGGACAGACTTAAGGATCTTAATATGTACACCTTAGAGGAAAGGTGGAATAGAGGTTATATGATCGAGACGTCTAAATTCCTCCATGGCATAAATGCACAGGGGGAGATCCTCTTTTGATTGAAAGCAAGTTCTGCTATGAGGAGACATGGGATGAGGGTGAAAGGGGATAGATTCAGGAGTGATATGTGGAAATATTTCATTACGGAAAGATTGGTGGATCCATGGAATAGTCTCCCATTGGAGGTGGTAGAGATGAGGATGGTATCTGAATTCAAAAAAGCATGGGACAAACACAGAGGATCTCTAAAGGAAAAAAGGGGACTGTTGTAGTTTTTGATATGGAAGGACAGACTAGATAGGCCATGTAGTCTTTTTCTGTCATTATTTTTCTATGTTTCTATATTGCCGCAAGCCTGATAGAAGCTGTCACTGCCCCCTGCTCTGCCCACAGGCTGCCTGGGTAGTAACCAGATGGGGTTTTTTGTGGTTTCTTGGGATATTCAGTGGCACTGACCGGTATGTGCCATTGAATATCATAGTGACTGCATTTTAGCTGCTGAGCAAGTCTGCTAACCAGCTAAACTACTTGTGGCATTGGGTAAGTTACTTAACCCTCCATTGCCTCAGAAAAATCCAAGTTATCAATGTTCCTGTTTAATGTAATCCAAGTTTAAGTTTCAATGTAAACCGCTTTGATTGTGTAACACCGAAAATCTGCCCTATAGCTTTAAGACACAAAAAGCTGAAGAGTACGGCACAGACTCTGACAGAAAGGGAGAGAAAAAGCTTCCTAGTTGCTATAGGCAACCAGAGCAGGCTGAGGCACGAGACCTGAAGGCACGCCCAGCCAACAGACACTCCCCAAACACTGAGGGAAACACTCTGCACATGTGCAGGAAAACGCCCATAACTCTGCATAAGAAAGCAGGCAGGCAAGCAGAGTTAGTTCAGGAACAGGCCAGAGCTCGGGAGCAGGCCAGAGTGCAGGAACGGGCCACTGTTCAGAAGCAGGCCAGAGAGCAGAATCCTTATTATGCTCGAGTCCAGGAGAGAGAGAATCCAGGAAGAGAGGCTGAATGTGATTCCTGTATGATTTCTGACGAAGGTTTTGAGGACACAGAAGCAGCAAGCATTTGTGAAACCTGGCAGGTTAGAGAGAACCTAAAACCCTTCAACAAAAGGTCAGAGTATTTTCAGCCTAACCCTGTGTATTGTGAGGCCTGGAATAAGAAGCCAAGAAGGGCTGGGAGACAAAACAGGCAGCCATTCTCCAACCGTGAGTTTAACCACAGAAAACCCTTTACTAATGAAAGCCAGAAGCTTTTAAGGTATTCACATCCTTGTGAAAGAGATAGTGAACTGCTTCAGGATATTTGTATGAATGAAGAGCCTGAATGTTTGTATGTAAAGCCTGGCAGCAAACTGACAAGAGCAAGATTCAACAGAAAGACTGCAAAGCAGTTTTATCAAGGCTCAGATAATTATCTCCCTGACCAGGAAGAGAGTATTGAAGAGAGACCAGTCACTGGCTGGAGGAAGATACAAACTCTCTGCCAGAGGGAAGGCGAGGCAGGTGAGGAGCCCATGTGTATTGACCAAAATGAATGTTTATCTTATGAGGAAAAGATGGACTGTTCTTTAGTGATTTAAAGTTGTTAAAACCCAAGAGGATTGTGGAAAACTGCAGGAGGATCTGGATAAATTGGAAGACTGGGCATCCAAATGGCAGATGAAATTTAATGTGGACAAGTGCAAAGTTATGCACCTAGGAAAGAACAACCCACACTATAGTTACAAGATGCAAGGCTCCACATTAGAAACCACCACCCAGGAAAAAGATTTAGGAGTCATCGTGGATAACATGTTAAAACCCTCCGCCCAGTGTGCAGCGGCGGCCAAGAAAGCAAATAGAATGCTAGGTATCATAAGGAAAGGGATGGAGAATAAAACAAAGGATATTATAATGCCTCTGTATCGCTCCATGGTACGACCGCACCTTGAATATTGTGTGCAATTCTGGTCACCGTATCTTAAAAAGGACATAGAGTTATTAGAAAAAGTACAGAGAAGAGCCACCAAATTGGTGAAGGGGATGGAAGGCTACTCCTATGAAGAGAGGCTAAAAAGGTTAGGGCTCTTTAACCTAGAAAAGAGGCGGCTGAGGGGAGATATGATAGAGGTGTATAAATTAATGAATGGAGTGGAACGGATAAACGTGGATAAATTGTTTACGCTATCAGAATATAGAAGGACTAGGGGGCATGTAATGAAGCTACAGGGTAAACTATTTAAGACAAATAGGAGAAAATATTTCTTCTCTCAACGTGTAATCAAACTCTGGAATCTGTTACCGGAGGATGTGGTAAGGGCTGTTAGTATAGCTGGGTTTAAAAGAGGTTTGGACAAGTTCCTGGAGGAAAGGTCCATAAACCACTATTAAAAAGGGACCCAGGATATCAATGCTTGGCCTAGTACAAGCACTGCAGAACCTGTGTCTTTTGGGGAAACTGCTAGGTACGTATGACCTAGATTGGCCACTGTTGGAAACAGGATACTGGGCTTGATGGACCTCGGTCTGACCCAGTATGGCATTTCTTATGTTCTTATGTTCTTATGTTCTTATGATTACTGAAGAGACCTCTCTACGCTGAGAGCAGATAAGCCTGATAGAGAGAACAGGTCTGCACAGAGGAAACTGCCCAGGTGTTTACCTCGATTATATATTTTGTTTTTGTCATTTGGTTTGTGAAGCAAGAAGCTACTTTTCTTTAACCATTTGTTTATGCCAGAAGTATGGTTATCTTTTGAGTTTGGAAGTTGTATCATTTTTGAAAATCCAGCAAAACCCCGGGAGGGGAATAAATCCTTGTTTAAACCTGACCCTCGACTTGCAACTACACTTTCTTTTTATAGAAAGGTCAGGGCCAGTAGTGCACTAAGCTAAATAACATTAGTTTAGCCTCTGCTGGTGACATATAAAATGGCGTAGCACGTTGGATTTTTGAAAAAAAAAAAAAAAGCAATACTACTGCCCAAAGTTTTTCAAAAGAGAAACAGATTGGAAGAAGAAAAAAACCCACAGCAGCAAAGGAAATCCTGAGAGGAAGAAAATCCAGATACTGAGAGGACATCCACAAGCTGACCGGACGGAGGTGCAGAGAACCTTTCTCAAAATAAGATCCTTCACCGTGCTAAGGTACAAGTGGCTGGGCACGGGTGGTAAGGATTGTGGAGAAAGGGGGAGAGAGATATCTGGATAAAAGCAGATAGGGAGGAAGAACTATATTGTGTGCCGCACTTGGTGGGCCCTCTGTTTTTTTCTCGCCTATACAGGTATACCGCAAGCGCCAAGATGGATTCAAAAGAAATGATGAAATGGATGGAAGAGCAGTGGAAGGCACAAAGTGAGCTGGCGCGACAGGCCCAGGACAGGACTATGGCAGCACTGGCTACGCAACAAAAGCCCCTGTTGGACTTGGTGACCACGCTACTACAGCGGACATCCACTACTAAGGCTGCGGAGGAAAGTGTACCGGTACCAGCGGCGGTAGGAGTACAACACTATGGTGCATTGGCACTAGGACCTTTACAAAAAAGTGATAACTTTGATGATTATTCGGACGCATTCAAGCGAATCGCTCAGGCGGCTAAGTGGCCCCTAGACCAATGGGCAGTCCGATTCGCCATGTCATTAACTGGAGAGGCACTGGCGGCCTATAAGGCGATGCCCGCTGGCCTAGTGTCCAGTTACCCAGATGTAAAATTGGCAGTTCAAGATAGGCTAGGTTTAACACCTACGCATTATCGCCGACTTTTTAGGGAGGCAAGGCTCTTACCCCAGGAGACACCTAAAGCTTTAATACAAAGGTTGAAAGGTTTAGCAGCAAAGTGGTTGGCTCCAGAAAGGGCCACGATAGAAACCTTAATGGATGCGATGCTGCTAGAGCAGTACTTTGAAGCTGTACCCGCCGAAGTAAAAGCTTTCCTGCTGTTACAAAAATGTCAGTCCACTAGAGAAGCAGCGGAAATGACCGAATGCTATTTTGAAGCTGAATTGGCCGGAGCTTCTAGAGATAGTATGATGCGGGTAACAGGCATGGGAAGGATGCCTGGTATAAGGAAAGCTTATGCTTCTACGGTCCCAAAGGAAAATGTAAAAAGCTATAATAATCTGATAAGATGTTTCCACTGTGGAAAAAATGGTCATGTACATAGGGACTGTAAAGAACACATAGCCCTTGTATCAGGAAGAGAAATACACGGTGGGGAGGAGTTTATTATAGATGTCCAGGTGGAGGGTATAGATGCGGTAGCACTCCTGGATTCTGGGGCAGACCAGAGTATGGTCTCCCAGGAAATGTGGAAGGCCATTCAGGCCCACAATCCTACCCAGTGGGATAGTACGGATGGTCGTGTGAAAGTGCGATGTGTGCATGGTGCTTCCTCTTTTTACCCGATATATGACATGAGTGTGAATGGGTTGAATACTAGAGGAAAGGTACACATGGCAGTTGTCCCCCGACTTCCCTTTAAGGTGGTCCTAGGCCGTGACTGGCCCCCATTTAAGGAGGAATTGGGGAAAGGCCTCGAGGGGAAAGTAGGCCCCGAAGAACCACTAAGGGGAGAGGTATCGTCCGAAGCCCACATAACTGAAGCCATTGCACAAAAGATCCCAAGTGCTTTATTTGGGAAACCGCGGGTGGAAGGGAAACCCCCAATTAAAAAAGGGTTTGTGTTGCACTTCACGAAAACATCCCAGCAGGTAAAGAGTCCCCAAAGAGCTACTGAAGCCTCAGCGGGCTATGACCTCTTCAGCAATGAGGATACAGTAGTCCCCAAGAGAGGGAAAGCCCTCGTGGATACCGGGTTGAGCATTCAAATCCCCGAAGGATGTTATGGCCGCATAGCACCGCGGTCTGGCCTAGCGGTCAATCATTCAATTGACATTGGGGCCGGGGTAATAGACCCGGATTATCGGGGGGTGGTCAAGGCCCTACTGTTTAACTTCAGGGAAGAGGATTTCATAATAAAAAGGGGTGAAAGAATAGCCCAGTTGATATGTGAACGGGTGGGCTTCCCGGTCTTGTTAGAGACATCCTCATTAACCTCTACAGGCCGTGGGTCTGGGGGGTTTGGCTCCACAGGCAGAAAAGATGTTAAGGGCTTAGCAGCCATCGCTGAGGAAAGGAAAGAGGAGGACTTAGGCCCTCAGCCCTCAGATTGGAGGGAACAACCCGAAATACGTACAGGTACTGACCTGTCTGAACATCAGCAGGTAGAGTTAGCCTGGCTATTAAGGAAATTCTCCGATGTTTTGACAGCGGTGCCCGGTGAAACACGCCTGGTAGCCCATGAGGTCATCACAGTTCCGGGGAAAATTATTAGACAACGCCCCTATAGGTTGCCAGAGGCAAAGCAAAACGAGGTCATTGCCCAAGTCAAGGAAATGGTGGAAATGGGGGTGATCGAGGAATCTCATAGTCCTTGGTCTAGCCCAATAGTCCTCGTCCCAAAACCGGATGGCTCCCTTCGTTTTTGTATTGATTTTAGGCAGATAAATGCGATCTCCCAGTTTGACGCATACCCCATGCCAAGAATCGACGATCTGTTAGATCGGTTAGGGCAGGCCCGGTTTCTAACAACCCTCGACTTAACCAAGGGCTATTGGCAAATCCCCTTGACGAGGGATTCGAAGCCAAAAACAGCTTTTTCCACCCCTTTAGGCCTATACCAATTTAGGCGTATGCCATTTGGGCTACAGGGCGCAGCGGCAACGTGCCAGCGTCTTATTGACCAGGTCCTAAGGCCACATCAAGATTACGCGTTGGCCTATATGGATGACGTTATTATCCATAGCGGCACCTGGCTAGAACACCTATCACGGATAGAGGCGGTATTAAATGCCATCCGAAAAGCGGGTCTCACTTTGAACCCCAAAAAATGTCTTTTTGCGGCTAAAGAAGCCAAATACCTGGGTCATTTAGTTGGGAATGGGATAGTAAAACCTCTAGCAGACAAAATAGAGAGTGTCCGGAACTTCCCACGACCGGTAGAAAAGAAGCATGTCCGCAGCTTCTTGGGCCTAATCGGCTACTACCGACGGTTTATCCCCAGGTTTGCGGAGGAGAGCAGCCTTTTTACAGACATGATTAGGAAAAATGCCCCAAATAAAGTGCATTGGACTCCCGAGGCCGAGGAGAGTTTTATCTCTCTTAAAGAGAAGTTGTGTAAAGCTCCTGTATTAAAGGGAGTTGACTTCCGGCTTCCATTCATTATCCAGACAGACGCTTCTGAGACTGGACTGGGGGCAGTTATGTCCCAGAAATTCGATGGTGTAGAACACCCGATTACCTACTTAAGTAGGAAACTGTCCAATGCGGAGCGGAAGTATTCTACTGTAGAAAGGGAATGCTTAGCCATCAAGTGGGCGGTAGAAGCATTGCGATATTATGTGACAGGGCGAAAATTTATATTAATAACAGATCATGCACCGTTAAAATGGCTAAGCCAAATGCGCAACAATAATGCACGACTGACGCGCTGGCACTTGGCTTTGCAAGCTTTTAGTTTTGAGGTACAGCACCGTGCAGGGAAGCTGCATGGTAATGCGGATGCGTTGAGCAGAATTACGCGCTGTCCGACAGGGACGTCAGCAGCTCGTAATGTCTTAAGAAGGGGGATGTGTAACACCGAAAATCTGCCCTATAGCTTTAAGACACAAAAAGCTGAAGAGTACGGCACAGACTCTGACAGAAAGGGAGAGAAAAAGCTTCCTAGTTGCTATAGGCAACCAGAGCAGGCTGAGGCATGAGACCTGAAGGCACGCCCAGCCAACAGACACTCCCCAAACACTGAGGGAAACACTCTGCACATGTGCAGGAAAACGCCCATAACTCTGCATAAGAAAGCAGGCAGGCAAGCAGAGTTAGTTCAGGAACAGGCCAGAGCTCGGGAGCAGGCCAGAGTGCAGGAACGGGCCACTGTTCAGAAGCAGGCCAGAGAGCAGAATCCTTATTATGCTCGAGTCCAGGAGAGAGAGAATCCAGGAAGAGAGGCTGAATGTGATTCCTGTATGATTTCTGACGAAGGTTTTGAGGACACAGAAGCAGCAAGCATTTGTGAAACCTGGCAGGTTAGAGAGAACCTAAAACCCTTCAACAAAAGGTCAGAGTATTTTCAGCCTAACCCTGTGTATTGTGAGGCCTGGAATAAGAAGCCAAGAAGGGCTGGGAGACAAAACAGGCAGCCATTCTCCAACCGTGAGTTTAACCACAGAAAACCCTTTACTAATGAAAGCCAGAAGCTTTTAAGGTATTCACATCCTTGTGAAAGAGATAGTGAACTGCTTCAGGATATTTGTATGAATGAAGAGCCTGAATGTTTGTATGTAAAGCCTGGCAGCAAACTGACAAGAGCAAGATTCAACAGAAAGACTGCAAAGCAGTTTTATCAAGGCTCAGATAATTATCTCCCTGACCAGGAAGAGAGTATTGAAGAGAGACCAGTCACTGGCTGGAGGAAGATACAAACTCTCTGCCAGAGGGAAGGCGAGGCAGGTGAGGAGCCCATGTGTATTGACCAAAATGAATGTTTATCTTATGAGGAAAAGATGGACTGTTCTTTAGTGATTACTGAAGAGACCTCTCTACGCTGAGAGCAGATAAGCCTGATAGAGAGAACAGGTCTGCACAGAGGAAACTGCCCAGGTGTTTACCTCGATTATATATTTTGTTTTTGTCATTTGGTTTGTGAAGCAAGAAGCTACTTTTCTTTAACCATTTGTTTATGCCAGAAGTATGGTTATCTTTTGAGTTTGGAAGTTGTATCATTTTTGAAAATCCAGCAAAACCCCGGGAGGGGAATAAATCCTTGTTTAAACCTGACCCTCGACTTGCAACTACACTTTCTTTTTATAGAAAGGTCAGGGCCAGTAGTGCACTAAGCTAAATAACATTAGTTTAGCCTCTGCTGGTGACAATTGAAATGATAAAGCGGTATATAAAACCTGTTAAATAAAATAAATAAACCACTTTGAATATCCCCCATCATCTTTATGTTACAAATCTTTTTATTCTGTTTATAAAAATAACATAAAATAATGTGCAAAGATCAGGCCTTTCATACTGAAACTCAGATACTCAATCAAGGAGGAAACAACACCAAAACACCCTCTCAACAGCTTCTATCATGACCAGCACTTCCCATACAACACTTCATAGAGTGTTTGACTACCACAGCCTGTCACTGTGGAACTCACTCCCACACCACCTAAGAGCAACTACAGATGTCGCTGACTTCCAAAAACATCTAAAAACTCACCTCTTCACAGAATACTTCAACACCATAGCAAACACATAGCCTTAACACTCAAGATCTCCTACCAATCATCCCACCCACAATGGCCCGATTCTGATACATACGTACATCCTCTTTGTACAAATGGTCTGAGCTGGATGTACAAAGGGGAGCGCGATTCTGATCCCATGGGGCACATCTAGCCCCGTAGGATTAGAATTGTGACTATGCATGTACATGCAGGCCAGGACTGCGATAAAGGTTACCTTTTCATTATTTGTTAAAAGTGAACAGATAGTTATGTTTCAGAGGGGCTTTGATGAGGGAATTATGCAAAGGGAAAACATTAGATTATATACCTCAGATACCTAAAACACACTGTAGTAGTCTGAGGAAAGATAAACTGCTGCATAAGAGGTAAGCAAACAAGAAGGAATGCATACAGGGAATCAGAACAGAGGTGTTAGATCTTACATAAAAGAAGCAAGGTCTTTTTTGTTTTCCTTTCAGGACAGTTGAGGGAAAGAGTAACCTGGTAACCCGGAGGCCCTCCTCGTCCTCTATCACCCCTTTCTCCTCCCAACTTCCCACTATTCATTATAGCATTCAACAGATACACGAACAACATAATGTGGTAGAACCTTGGTCGCAGCTTTATTAATACATGTAACAACCCGCCCAACATGGGCAAAACATAATCAACCTCACCCCCACCCCTTTTCCGGACAATGCCCTCACCCGCCATACTATTAGCAAGGCTGAGCATCCTCCTCACCACCCCCCACCGCCTGCCTCGCCATGCTAGTAGCAAAGGCCGGCCCGCACCCCGCTACCAGGCCGAGACCCCCCAACCGGGATGTCTCGCCCCACTCCGGGGAGCTCCTTCGCTCCCCACCAGCTCCTAAATCAGTTACCGCCCCGCCGCCTGGGCGAGCGCTGGCTCTCTACCCCCACCCCCAGCTGCAACAACCGCGCCCCATCTCCTCATAGGGAGGGTGGGCGGGAAACGCGCCTGTTCCCTCTGAGAAGCCGTGGCGAAAAGCCAGAGCCACACGGCTCCTCGGAGTACCTAGGACTGCCCCCCTCGCCCCGCGGCCAATAGCATCGCCCCACAATGCTGTGGTGCGATTCCCGGCTGGCTGCGTCACTCTCGCTCCCCCCCCCGCAACCCCCGTCATGTGATCCGGGCGAAGCCGGGCCCGGGCCCGGGCCCAGGTTACCGCCGGCCGCGAGACCCGGCCCAGCGGCCTCAGGTATTAACCTGGTAACCCGGAGGCCCTCCTCGTCCTCTATCACCCCTTTCTCCCCCCAACTTCCCACTATTCATTATAGCATTCAACAGATACACGAACAACATAATGTGGTAGAACCTTGGTCGCAGCTTTATTAATACATGTAACAACCCGCCCAACATGGGCAAAACATAATCAACCTCACCCCCACCCCTTTTCCGGACGATGCCCTCACCCGCCATACTATTAGCAAGGCTGAGCATCCTCCTCACCACCCACCACCGCCTGCCTCACCATGCTAGTAGCAAAGGCCAGCCCGCACCCCGCTACCGGGCCGAGACCCCCCAACCGGGATGTCTCGCCCCACTCCGGGGAGCTCCTTCGCTCCCCACCAGCTACTAAATCAGTTACCGCCCCGCCGCCTGGGCGAGTGCTGGCTCTCTACCCCGCCAACGGCGCGAGGTACTTATCTATCCTCACACCGACCCACCCCCATAAAGCTGCGACCAACCAACTGCTCAAGCATTTCCTGCCAATCGTTTAACAGAAGATCTTGTCCCACAGGAGATAGGTGTACCACATCAGTACGGTACAGGCCCGCACAGTGCGCCTCCACCCAGGGGTGCTGCACCTGCCAGCCACCCATCTGCTGCACCCAACGCCCGACCTGCCGATTAACTTTAGCTAAGCCTCGCGACCACCGCCGCTGAGACTGGCAGGCCGGCCGTTGTATAATATCAGACCATATAAAGGCCACCCCTGGCCATTCCTCCCGCAGCACTGTTAAGTCCCGCTGCACCGCTCGAATGAGCTGTTGACAAGTCCAACTTGATAAGTCATTGCCGCCCAAGTGTATCAACACTCCAAGTGGGCGCTGCCGCCGGTCCGCTTGTCGCCGCACCAAAGGAAGAAGCTGCCACCAGCGCATGCCGCGCTCTCCAATCCACAGCAACCGAACGTTGCGGGTAGCCAGGCCCAGATGCTCTCCAAGAGGGCGCAGCCTAGCTCTCCTCTCGGCCCAATACACAAAAGAGTGCCCGACAATCCACCATTCGCCAGGTGTGCACTCACAGGAACCCCCTTCCAGGACAGGACATCGCAGCAGCCCTCCTGTAACATGAAACACATCATTAATACCCCCCCACACACCCCCCCCCCCCGGGCACCCCACCCAGAGTCACTGTCACAGTCACAGCCGCTCCGGCCGGACATAACCCACATACGCCCCAGATCTCCAACCTCCAATCCTTTGAATCACCTCCCCCCCGCAATCCCGCCGCCGCCGCACTCGTCGCTGCCCCTATCCTGAAGGAATGGGACGCGAACTGCTGCTCTGCATATCCCAACCGCCGCAAGGCCAAACGCAGCACCGCCATAAACTGAAACTGTGTTACCGGCTGCTCATTCGCGTGTCGAAAAAATTGGCCCGCCACCAGAGGCCGCCATTGCTCATAGGCCCGCAAATTCCTCACCGGGCATGAACTCAGCTCCGGGATGGCTTTCAGCAAAACCCTGCGACCCACACCCAATTGGTCAGTCTTTGACCGCTTAAGATAAATCTGCACAGAGGCAGCCTCCAAAACCACGTGCCGCACGTCCAACCCCCCCGGAGCCTCCCGCCGTTGTGACCGCGGAACCAATTCGCTAACCCGAAATGCTCCGAAGAAGGCCGTCACGAACAGAGCCCGAAATAATACCACCTCGAACTCCGACGCCGCCACCTCCGGCAACACGCCCCATATCAGCAAGAGCAACTCATGCGAAACTGGACGCCGCCAATCACGCCCCTGAGGCCTCTCGCGCACCCACCCCGCCAACAGCCGCTTAACCAAAAACGATGCACTGGGGTTACCCCAACCGGCCACTTTGCTGAAAAATGAGAATCCCGCCACTGCCGCCCGTACAGACAACCGCAACCAGCCTTGCCCTTTTGCCCAAACTATGAACGCGCCCACAAGCTGGTCATCCATTCTCCTGCCGCTCCAACCCTCGCCACGCAGGAAGGCACATACCTTGGCGTACCCTCGCGTATAAGCTGCCCACGTACCTGGAGCAACAGAAGACCGCAACAACCCCATCACTGCAGGGTCCCAAGCTTCCAAAGGTGCTCCGGCACTATCGTCGCTGCCTCGTCTGCTCCCGGAGCCAAAGCCCGGAATTTCGCCCACTGAAAACGAGACAAAGCATCAGCAATGGCATTACACGAACCCGGAACATGACGGGCCCTGGCTGTGACATTAAGACGCAAACAGGCAAGCACCATAACGCGCATTAGCGCTGCCACCCTCGGACACCTGGGGGAGTGCCGATTGATCACCTGTACCACCGCCGCATTGTCGCACCAGAACACCACCCTCCTGTTCTGCAACCTTTCAGGCCACACCCAAAACGCCACCACTATTGGGAACAACTCCAAAAAGGCCACATTACGCGTTAAACCACTCTCCACCCATGATGTAGGCCAAGCCGTCGCACACCACAAGCCCTGACAAAACAAACCAAATCCTGAACCCCCCGCCGCATCCGAAAAGAGCTGAAGATCAACATTGGACAACTCCGCCGATTGGACGATCGAGCACCCATTGAAGTCCGCAAGAAAAGCACTCCAAACCCACAGATCCTCTCGCATCCCTGCAGTCACCCGAATACGATGATGCGGTCGCTGCACCCCCGCCATGGCCAAGGACAGCCGCCGCGCGAAGGGCCGCCCCATCGCAATCACTCGACATGCAAAGTTCAAGTGCCCGACAAGCGCCTGCAATTCCTTCAACGTCACTTTTGACGCAGACCCCACCTCTGCCACCAAAGCTTTCAGCCGTTCGATTTTATCCGCTGGCAAGCGAACCTCGAAGGAAACCGAATCTAACTCTATCCCCAAGAAGGAAAGGCATGTGACCGGCCCCAGCGTCTTTTCCACTGCTAACGGTATCCCGAATTCCACAGCCATCGCCTGAAACGATCGCAACAAGGATGCGCAAACCACATTCTGCGCTGGCCCTACAAAAAGAAAATCATCCAAGTAGTGTACAATAGAACTACTACCCGACCGCTGAACCAGCATCCAATGCAAGAACGAACTGAAGGCCTCGAAGTAGGCACAAGAAATCGCACAACCCATCGGCAAGCACTTGTCAAAGTAAAACTGGGCGTCAAGCTGGAAACCTAACAAGGGAAACGCTGATGGGTGAACTGGCAAGAGCCTAAAAGCCGATTCGATGTCCGCCTTCGCCATTAAGGCCCCCTTTCCACATTGGCGCAGTAAGTCAACTGCCACATCGAACGGCGCATAGTGGACAGAACAGCACTCAGGTGGGATATGGTCATTTACCAAGTCCCCCAGTGGAAAGGACAGGTTGTGTATCAATCGATAATGCCCGGGCTCCTTCTTGGGTATCACCCCCAAGGGTGAAACGATGAATGGCGAAAAGGGGGGACGATCAAAGGGCCCCGCTACCCTGCCCAAAGCGCATTCAGTCGCAATTTTTTGATGGGCCACCTCGACTAAATCCCGCACCGATCCAGGATTACTGGCCACCACACCCGTGACTGCACCCTCATACGGAATACGAAAACCCTCCGAAAAACCCAACCACAACTGTGCCGCTTTGCCACGACGAAGCCTCCCATAACGCTCCAGCCATGGTTGCAGCGCCTGTGTCTTAATGGGGGTAGGTGCCAACCCCCCGAGCACCCCCTCATTTGCTCGCACTCCCTGCTCTGGACACTCCTTTCCTGATACATTTCGTGTCCGCGTGACCCCCCCCCCCCCGCACATCGAACAAGCGTGGCGGAACTTGCAATCTGGGAAGGGACAATATGATTTGTTATAGCGCCAACAAAGATCTCCTGCCGCTCCTCCGTTAGGCGATCCCGGCACCGGGCCCGCCGCCCGAAAGGACCGCAAGCCGGCAGCCGAACTCTGCCCACCAACCTTCCCCTGTCCACTGCTACTACTCCCACCCCCTTTATTGGCCGACATCTGCATCAGCCATAAATTAATATCTCTCATCCCCCAGGACAACTGCGTATTCTCCTCCATCATGTCCCTAAACTCCTCGTCGTAGTTGAGCCATGCCCAACCTTCATGCGCCTGAGATGCAGCCAAAATCGCGTCAGCATATTCCAACAACTCACCGTACAATCCCAGATCCGAGTGTCCACACACACTTGCCAAACGTAAGAACGCTCGCGTCCAATTCAATGTATTACGGGAGACCTTTCGCACCCTCCCTGCCTTCTCATCCTCCTTACGCTTCTTCCTACTATCTCCCGACCGCTTCCTTCCTTCCAAGAGCCGAAAGATATCGATGTACCTCCACTTCCGAATCCGCCTGCGCAACTTGCGCGGAACACTCTCACACAACTCCGCGCAACGCACCACCGAAGACCCCGCTCTTTCCCCTCGACCCTTTTCTGCCCCCGAGTCACTCGACGACGTCCTATAGGATGACGAGGACGACGATGACGAACCCCGCCGACAACGACGCCCATGCTTCCGTTTAGCTTTAGATTTGTGCCCCACCGTAGCCGCCACCCCGTCCGTCACCCCATCCCCCCCTGGAGCACCCGAACCCCCAGTACACTCACCCTCTGTGACTTGCCCACTGGTCACCGGCACTGCATCAGCCGAACCGACCTGTTCCACAGTCTGGGCCATCACCACTGGACTAGTCCCTGTGCTCCCGGCCACCGGCGCTCCACTCACCGGCACCTGCAGAGGAAGAGAAGAACCACCAGCAACCGTACCCAAACCATATTGCCCTGCTCCCCAAACAATCCCTCCCCCGGGCTGCCAAGCAGTAGTACCCAAATCCCCCGCTGCCCACTGAGGCCCCTCCCATGCCGCCTGGACCCCCACATGTGGGAATCCCGCACTGGGCCACTCACCCCAGCCGGACCCCAATGGCCTCATGGCCATCGGCTGCCCCCCTCCCTATGGCACACACATCAACCCCCCCCCCCCCCGGGAGCGTACTGCATCACCTGCCCACTCTGCCGCCATGGCACGAACCCCCCTTCCCCGGGCATCCCGAATGAAACCCCTAAGTGGCTTGCCGCTGCATCCCGTAAACCCCCCGACCCCACCCCTTGCTCCCCCCCATCACCTCTGCTGCCCCTCTGCCCCAAGGCCCCATCCATCTCCGACCTGCCCACTCAAACCACACAATCCCCGCCAGGCACTGGCCCTGCTTCCTCCCGGCCATGGACTCCTGCATTCTCCCCCCGCTCTAACCCCGAGCTGGAAGCACTCTCATCCACCTCCCCCCTGCCCCTTCGGCCTCCCCTACCCCTAGGACTAACTGGCAGGGATGCCTGCAGGGCAGTCTCCCCCCTCACACGTGCTCTTTTGCTTCCCCCCCTGGACGCACCATCTCCACGTGTCTCCACACCCCTCCCCCCAGGCTGAGTCCTCTGCCTCCCCTTAGATCCTCTCTTCGCCCGCCCCATACCATTATGAGCCACCTGGGATCCCCCAAATGCTACTACCACTGGTGCACTAAAGCAACTTATAATTAAAGCGCAGCCCAGCACCCGGTGGCTCCCGCACGCCCAAACCTCTTTTTTTTTTTTTTTTTTTCGTCCTCAAGCTCACCCGGTAGCAGGCCCAGGTCCCCTCAACAAAGCCACGTGGTAGAAGGCCTCAGCTGCACGGACAAGCAAAAAACGCGCCTGTTCCCTCCGAGGAGCTGCGGCGAAAAGGCAGAGCCACGCGGCTCCTCGGAGTACCTAGGACCGCCCCCCTCGCCCCGCGGCCAATAGCATCGCCCCACAATGCTGTGGTGCGATTCCCGGCTGGCCGCATCACTCTCGTTCCCCCCCCCCGCAACCCCCGTCATGTGATCCGGGTGAAGCCGGGCCCGGGCCCAGGTTACCGCCGGCCGCGGGACCCGGCCCAGCGGCCTCAGGTATAAACTTTAGTAGGTCTTTTTTTTTTCATTTTCTTCACCAAAGTTCCTACAACAGAAGTATGGTTGGAAACATTATGTCACCAAAGCTATTGCCCTCATTATAGCTTCTGTCTCCATCCAGATGAACAGCCTGATCTCAGATGAAGGACTGTTTCCATGGTCAGGACACCTGGTAGAATTCCTCATGAAAAAAGTGGAGGAAATGAAGGAAGAGGTGGTGAGGCTGAAAAGCATCCATGACACCAAAAGCTAAATTGATGAAATACTTTTTGAGGCATCAAAGATCAATATCAGAGGTGACGATGAAATGGCACTGGAAGAGGAAAGCTGGACATGGGCCACCAATCTTCAGAATCAACATTTTGAATCTACCTTCCCTCAAACTTAAGAACTAGTATGCACCACTGGAACTGGAAAATACGAGAACATCCCTGGAGAAAAAGGAATAATATTGCTATAAAAAGAGAAGTGCTACTGATAAGTGAATTCAGTATGCCAGATGTTGTTTGTGATATCCCTGCTGAAGTGTCATCTCAAAGTAGGGAGATCCGGGATTCTTTACAGGAAGAACTATTTCAGCAAATGGTAAATGGAAACAATGTGGGAGGGGGCCATACTAGACCTGGTGCTTACAAATGGGTAGAGTGTTTCTGATGTTATAATGGTGATCATCTAAGATCCAGGGATCACCGGATGGTGTAGTTCAATTTATTTATTTAGACAGTTTTGTATACCACCTTATCCTTCAATCAAAGTGGTCACAACACAATTGGAGGGATACATGTAATAGGAAGGGATATGACTCACATACACAAATACTATGTTAATATTATGACATAGATGGAGTTGGCTGATTGAAAAGTGAGGTGCCTAGACTTCAGGAAAACTATCTTTGTCAAGATGGGTGAATAATTCAAAAAGTTGTTAGTTGGATGTCCACATCTGGGGAATATGGAAAAGCAGTAGGCAAAACTGAAAGAGGATATTTTAAGAGCAATAAATATTTTTGTTAGGAAAGTAAATATAAGCAATAGGAAAAGGAGGCCACTATGGTTCCTGGAAGAATTTGTAAGGAATACCATCAGAATATACAGGGAACCACAGAGAAAAGGGGGGTTCTGAAGACCTGGGTACCAAAGTGGAAGGCAGGGAACCCTGGGAAGTGGAAATCCTGTCCTGAGGCAGGGTTCCTTAAAACTCTGCAAAACAGAAAAAATGCTGGGAGGAGTTTGAGAGGGACAGGAAACAGGAAGTACAAAGATTCACAGAGAGGGGGGGCGGAGCCTGATGTCCAGCGGGATAGTCGCATAGCGCTGAGGCTCCCGAGAGGCCTACCAAGACTCCTGAATTTTGAACCGTTTTAATTCTGAATATTGCTTTGACTCTACCGGGGTACCTTGGGGTGATGGCGGGGACCAAACCAGCACGTCTAGATTTCGGGACCCCAACGAATTCCCATGGTAAACACTCCAAAACCGAGCCCCCGTCCCCGCAGAAGCAGCCCGCACCTCGGGAAGGTCCCGAGATGCAGCAGGAGATCCTCACTGAAATACGAGGGGTAAAAGACCTTGTGCAATCCAACGGGGAGTCACTCCGAGCGCTGCGCGAAGATTTCGGCGTGCTGCAAAGCAAACTGGAAGGGCTTTCCCTACGACAAGACAAAATGGAAGGCATACTGGACTCGCACACGCTCCGGTTGGCGAAACTTGACAAAGTAGAGCGCCAGATACGGGCCCTTCAGAAAGAAGTGGAAGATGACAACAATCGGGCCCGCCGCAATAACATACGGCTCGTGGGCATACCGGAGGGAGCTGAGTCTGGAGACATGAAGGAGTTTCTTTGCAAGGCGCTTCCTTCCCTACTTCGGATCACATTTGCAAAAGACCTGGAGATTGACCGGGCTCATCGAGTGCCCTCAAATATGGCGCTCAATCGGAAGACCCCGCGGCCTATTATCTTTCGGCTCTTAAGATACCAACATGTTGAGCAAATTCTGAATGCCGCTCGCGCAAAAGGCCCCATCGAGTTTGAGGGCCACCGGATATCCTTCTTTCCTGATTTGGCTAAGCCCACGGTTGATCGTAGAAAGCGATTCCTGGAATTTCGACCGAGGCTACAACAACTGCAAGCTCGCTATGGCCTGCTGTACCCGGCTAAACTCAGGGTAACGCTGCACAACCAGACCAGAACATTTGATGATCCTGAATTACTTGCGGAATTTTTGGAGTCCAAAGAGGCAGATCAGATGCGTTGATCCAAGGAACACTTAGCTAATTGACCTTATATTGGTAAAACCCGCCATATTGTTTTCGGACGCTCTCTACCTTAGAGACTGCCTTGGCAATTCACAGCCTTGGCTTTCACTAGCCTTGATGGCCCTGCTCTATCATGCCCACAGCTCCTTCGGTGGAGATCGGAGACTATAATAACAGAAGGGTTCGAATGCTACAATCGCACTCTCTTGGGCCTCCTCCCGCAGACATATGGTCGCCATTTATATTTGGGGTTATGCTTCTTCTCTGGGGCACTTCGGTGCTTGTTTTCTCATATGGGGTGTATCTGGTATCTTAATTGATGTGTATGAAATAGATGTACAGATGTGGTATATATTCCATACTTGCCTGCGCTTGTACTTCAAATGTATGACAATGTCTTATGGCCCTATGTAAGGTTTTTTCATTGAACGTAAAGGGAATCAACAACCCGATTAAAAGAAAGAAAATCCTTAGTTATTTAAGTCATGAAAAGGCGGATCTGGTTTTTTCTTCAGGAAACGCACTTAAATTCTACCGAAACTCTGAAACTCAATATTAAACCTTACATGGTAGCTGCCTACTCTCCGGCTGTTTCTAAGAAATGTGGGGTAGCTATTCTGGTGAGGAATCCTTGCCTGTCACCATTATTGCCACTAGCTCTGACACGGAGGGCAGATGGTCCCGCGTCCATCTTAAAATTGGACACCTTGAACTAACATGTATATGTATATATGCCCCCAATGTGGATAATCCTGCCTTTTTTGCTACCATTGCTCAGGTTGCGCAGGCCTCTGCTTGCACCTCACTGATAATAGGTGGCGACTTTAATCAAGTCGTTGATCCTCTGATAGACAGGCAACCGCCTAGAACGAGTGGCCTGCCCAAGAGCTCCCTCACACTCACCTCCTTGATCAAAGATCTCGCTTTAGTGGATCTTTGGAGATTGTTGCATCCTGCTGAACTGGAATTTACTTTCTATTCTCCCCCCCATCTATCACAGTCCAGAATAGATTTTTTCCTAATATCTAAAGTGCTGGTATCTCAGGTAGACACAGCGATGATTCACCCATTACATATCTCAGACCATGCTGCCATTTCCTTCCAGTTGCACGCTAACCTGCCCAGGGGGAATCCGGGAAATTGGTTTTTTGATAGGACCCTGCTAGAGCAACAAGAGTTTCAGTTAGACATTCGGGCCGCCATTCAGGACTATTTCCATTTTAACTTACCACATGATACCATGGGCTGGGCTTGGTGGGAGGGCTTTAAAGCTGCCATTCGTGCAACCATTACTAGCTATCAAATTCGCTTGGGGAAACAGCGTAAGCAACAGTTATTAATATTAGAGCAACAAATTAAAGCTGGGGAACGGGTTCTTACTTCCCGCACTGATCCTTGTGTGTTGTTACGATTGCAACGCCTACGCTTTCAATATAACTCAATCCTGTCTGCTGCAGCTGCTAAAAATATCGCATCGCAGCAAGGGATGTACTATCGGGAAAGCAACCGTGCTGGTAGACTCTTAGCTAATGCCTTGAAAGGTCAAAAAGAAGCCAAGCGGGTAGCGGCTCTCCGAAACCCGGTAGGAGGGGACATAGTGACAAATAATACAGAGATAGTAGAGCTCTTCCGGGATTTTTATACTCGTCTTTATAAATCAGAATGTGACTTCACGTCAGAGGCTTTTGAGCGATTATTATCCGGAATCCAACGGCCGACCCTCTCTGAAGAGGATAGGGTTGCGATGGATAAACCCTTCTCTACTAATGAAATTCACTCTGCCCTTAAACGTGTGGCCTCGGGACGCGCCGCAGGCCCTGATGGTCTTCCGGCCGAATTTTATAAAACGTTCAGTGCTGATCTGGCCCCCCACCTAAAACTCTATTTCACTGCACTGGCTGAAGACACATCTTGCTTGGGATCCTTTTCGGCGGCGAATGTGGTAGTATTTGAAAAAGAAGGGAGGGATCCGCTGTTAACAGCTAACTACCGCCCAATCTCCCTTCTTAACGCAGACTATAAAATTTTTGCGACTATCTTAGCCTCTCGACTATCTGACCAAATGTCTACACTAATCCACCCTGATCAATGTGGTTTTATACCCGGAAGATCCACTGCCGACAACGCTAGGACTTTTATGTCATGTTTTGACTAATGCTGCAAGCCTAGATCTACCATTAGTTGGCCTCTCCCTAGACGCCGAGAAAGCCTTCGACCGTCTCGAATGGCCCTTCTTCTTGTTTGCTGTTCTCCGTTGGTACGGCTTTGGGGAGGGCTTTCTCCGGTTTCTTCAAGTCATGTATGCCGAACCCACAGCCAGTATATGTGTGAATGCTATCAAATCTCAGCCATTCAGCCTGCAAAGAGGTACACGCCAAGGGTGCCCCCTATCTCCTCTTCTCTTTGACTTAGCGCTCGAACCTCTAGCCCTGTTACTTAGGCAGTCCGCAGACATCCGAGGTGCCCCCTTTAGACACAGAGAGATCAAACTCTCCGCTTATGCAGATGATCTTATGCTTTTTATAACTCTGGACTCGGTCCCAGTAGTCTTAGAATTACTAGACAGGTATTCGCAGCTCTCGGGCTATAAGATCAACTGGACCAAATCGGTTTGCTTTCCCACTTAACCACCGGGTACATGCGGCCGACATGCAAGCCTTTCCCTTTCTCTGGCAGCATAGTATGGTGAAATATCTCGGGGTCTATTATTGCTATCCTTTAGAGGACACTATTAGTTTCAACGCCAAGGCGATAATCTCCAAAGTCCGTGAACTTACCAATCGGTGGTCTCCACTAACCCTTACATGGTGGGGCCGCTTGGAAACAGTGAAAATGATGATAGTTCCTAAAGTGAACTACATTCTCGAAATGCTACCATGTTTACTGCCCCGACACATCTACAAAGATATAGAAGGCCTTCTTATCCGTTATTTATGGCAGGGTAAAACACCCAGGATAGCTAAACAACACTTGCAATCTGATAAAGCGAGAGGAGGAGCTAGATTTCCAGATTTTCTCAAATATCATCAAGCCTTCCTCTTAAAGCAAGGTGCCCGTTGGTTGGATACCCCGGCAGCAGCAGGCCGTCCGGTGTGGCTAGATATTGAAGAAGAGCTTAGTGGACCAGTTCCGCTGGCATACTTCCCCGGAATGTGCCATCATTCAGACTCCCGCCATTCACCAATGGTTGTAGACACTCTAGTGGCCTTTAATGCCCTCATTCAATCTCTGGGTCCGCAGGCGTGCCCCCCGGACCAACTCCCGATATGGCATAACTCTCGATTTCAAATTAACAAAAAAACGATAGCATGGAGACCCTGGTACTCCAGGGGGATTTGGACACCTAAGCAGCTGTTCGCTGGGGATCGCTGGAAAACCTTTACTGCTTTACAAACGGAATTTGGTCTACCAGCGAAATATTACTTTCAATGGGTGCAGCTCCAACATTGCCTTAAAGGCGCTCGGGTCATTCCGCGCTCTGATACTAGCGAGGAAGGGCTGTCAGAGGTGATTCGTTGTATCGGGAGTCTACCAGGGGTGGCATCTAACTTTTATAAAATACTCACTCATAGTCCAGGCAGGGACACCCCTAGGGCCCAGCAGGCATGGGAGCGCGAACTGCACATCACTTTAACTCCCCAGCAATGGAAGATAGTCTGGAGCAAAGTGGTGCGGGTCTCCAGATCCGCCTCTGTCACTCAAACGCTCTTCTATTTTGCCCACAGATGCTTTTATACTCCTGAGAAGATGGCCAAATGGAGTGTCAATACAAGCTATCGATGTTGGTCATGCCATACAGCGGTGGGTACCTTCGCCCATGTTATCTATGAATGTCCAGCACTACAGCAATATTGGGGGCGGGTTTGGGACCGGATACAAAGTATCCTACACTTCCGGGAGCCCCTTTCTTGGAAGATTGTGGGACTCCGCTCTGTGGCGGGGATCCCCTCTCTTCCCAGGACAGGTCGCTTCCTCCTAGATTTTATGTTAGGTATGGCTGTATGCTTAGTCACGAAAAAATTGGAAGAATGGCTCCCGCCTAACTTTTACCGAATGGTGGAATTCTGTCTGCTTATATAGTACATATGAGCAGATACCTCGTCGGATGGCATTCCAGGTTCAGGACTGCTCTCATTTGTCTAAGTGGCAGATGCTTAATGACTATGTTCAGATTGCCAGATGCTCCAATATAGCCGTATAGCTACACTCATCATGTTGCAGATAATTATATTATCTCGAAAGATAATAATGTGTATATACACCCGATACTGGTTTGTTACGTATCCCAGAGAAGAAGCAGGGGGGGAGGGGGGTGGTGGGGGTTTACTGTCCGTGATTGTATAATATTATTTGTTCATGTCTTCTATTCTGTATGTCCTTTTGTTTCGATGTTCTAAAATGAAAATAAAAGTTTAAAAAAAAAAAAAAAGATTCACAGAGAGGCCAGAAGAGGGGAGGAGAGAGGAACAGACAGTGGATCCACTGGAGCCTATGAAGACAGAGCCTTGGGAGCTGGAAACTGCTGGCTCTGGTTACCCTGTAGCTTCATTGCATGTCCCCCAGTCTTTCTATATTTTGATGGCGTAAACAATTAATCTATGTTTAACCGTTCCACTCCATTCATTAATTTATAGACCTCTATCATATTTCCCTCAGTCCTCTCTTTTTCAGGTTGAAGAGCCCTAAACCTTTTAGCTTCTCTTCATAGGGGTATTCTTCCATCCCCTTTACAATTTTGGTGGCTCTTCTCTGTACATTTTCTAATAACACTATATCCTTTTTAAGATACGGTGACCAGATTTGCACACAATATTAAAGATGCGGTTGCACCATGGAATGATACAGAGTCTTTATAATAGCCTTTGTTTTATTCTCCATTCCTTTCCTTATGATACTTAGCATTCTATTTGCTCTCTTGGCTGCTTCTGCACACTGAGCAGAGGGTTTCAACATGTTATCCACAATGATGCCTAAATCCTTTTCCTGTGTTGGTTCCTAATGTGGAACCTTGCATCATGTAACCATAGTTTGGCTTCTTTTTCCCACTTACTTTTTATTGATAAGAAATTTCCACACAAAAATCAATCCACCAGCAAGCAAGTAGTATGCCCCATCCAACCCCCCTCCCCCCTGTTGTTCAAAGCACAGAAAGAATGTGGGTATCATATACTTGACATTATTCTCCCCCTCCCTTCCTACAAAACATATCTTATACAACAATTAATGGGATATAGGCTGAATGCTGTCTCAACTGTATACAGCAGTCTACATTCTAATTATCATGGTAGACGTCAAAGTCTTTCCACAGTCGCATCAGTTGGGCCTCCATTTATACTATATAATAACAGAAAAATGGAGAACATAGCTTTTCATTTTGTGGTCTTACCCCGCTCATGCCATCCCAAGTAGGGGGGACCATGTCCTAAAGAATGAGATCAGATTCCTCTGTCTCAGAGCCGTAAGGCGATACATAAGATAGAGGTGCTCCATCCGGGAATGGATGTCAACAAGCAATGGTGCCTCCACCTTCTTCCATTGTCGGGCTATAGCTTGCCTGGTTGCTGTACATACAATTTTACACAGTCTATATGCATCAGCAACTTCAGTGGTGTCTCCAATATTCAACAATGCCATACATGGACCAATATTTATTGTTCCTCCAGTAAGGTTACCCATCCACTCCCCCTCCTTACACCATAGGGGGCACAACTTTTCACACTCCCACCACATATGCATAAATGACCCAACTACAACACACTCTCTCCAACATAACCCTGGACCCCCCTTCCACTTCTGAATCCTCTTGGGTATCAAATACCAATGGTACAATATTTTATAATTGTGTTCTATAATACTGCTTGCCACCACCTCTTTAAACAATCCCTTACATATTGACTCCCATTGGGACCCATCCCAGGTTTCATCCAAATTTTTTCGCCTCCCCCCTAATGCCAAGTCCCCTCCCCCCCCCCCCCCCACTTTACCAAAGTAAATAGCCTGCAAGTATTTATCCTGTGGAGGCAAATGGTACTCCTCCTGCAATTCTTCAAAGGATACCCAACTGCCCCCCTCTTTTAGTTGTCCAACGCATTTCAATCCCCTCTGAGCTCATCTTCGGAAGACAGGATCTTGCACTCCAGGAGGGAATTCTGGATTGTCCACCAAGGGCAGAAAGTTAGAATTTCCCTGTGGGCCATGCCACTTATACTGTCACTTCCTCCAATGCTGCAGGGTTAAAAGTATAAGGGGGTTCTCTTGTATCTTCCCCAAAACACCACTTCCTCTAAGCCCTATCAACCCCCCAAAATCAACACCCTCCAGGCTCAACCTTTCCAATTCCACCCATTCAGCTTGCCCCCGGAGCCACCACTCAAATACCACTCGCACTCTAGCCGCTTCATAATATCTCAGCAGTAAGGGCACACCCATTCCTCCTTTGCGCTTTCCTGAGCACAGTATAGTTTTTGCAACCAGGGGTTTCCTCCGCTTCCATATATACTTCATAAGTCTCTTTTGTAGGTCCTCTACTGGAAGGTTCATAAAAAGATATAAAAGTCTAGGGAGCGCTACCATTTTTATTAGTGCTATCCTCCCCATCCACCACACCTCCAATTTTTCACACCTCTCAAGTTCCTGTAGAAATTTACTTTTTGCCGGGCCATAGTTTGTTTGGAACAACTTGCCCCTCTTGGCAGTTATCTGAACCCCTAAGTATTTAATACTATCTTTTACCATTTAAAGGGGAACTTCTGTCTCATCTGATCTACCCTCACCTTGTCCATTGTTACATTCAAAAGCTCCGATTTAGATGAGTTGATACGGAACCCCGACACTTCTCCATAGGACTCCAGCTCCTGCAAAACCACAGACAAAAAATAACACATTTATCTGCAAACAACGAAATTTTATGCTGTTTGCCATCTACCTTAATACCCTCTATAGCTTCTTGATTGCGGATGCACTGCGCCATGGGCTCCATCGCTAAAATAAATAGCAGGGGTGAAAGGGGGCATCCCTGCCTCATTCCTCTAAAGAGCTCAAAGGAGCTAGTCACCACCCCATTGATTTTCAAACAAGCCAGCGGTGACTTATACAGGATCTGAACCCACTTTAGGTAAGGTCCAGTAATTCCCACTTTCTCAAGCACTCTAAACAGGAAAGTCCAACTCACCCTGTCAAAAGCTTTCTCCGCATCCACCGCCAATAGGGCCAACTCTTCCCCCTTGCTTTCCCCCTGCCACATTAAGTTCAAGGCCCTCTGAATGTTGTCTGATGTCTGCCTGCCAGGAACAAACCCCAACTGATTTGGCTGACCCACATTCTGATGGGTCTTTGACCTCTTTATGTATAATACTAATCCCTGCCAGCCTAAACGAGACAGGCATCCGGGACTCTTCACTAAAGGAGTTAAACCTTTTTTGTAAGCGGCCCAACCAAAGCCCCAGCAAACACCTTGTAGAAGTGATAAGGAAACCCGTCCATTCCGGGGGGCTTTATGGGAAGGGAGGCCCTTAATTACCTCAAGCACTTCTTGCTCCCAAATAGGACCCTAGAGGCCTTCCACCTCCTCCTAAGTCAGCCTCGGCAAAGAGACTTTATTTAGGTATTCCTGAATTTCTTCCTCATCTGCTACTCTTTCCGGAGTATACAGGTTCTGAAAAAAATGAACAAAACGCTCTTCAATGTCCCTCTCTGACCAAAGGACCTTCCCCTTCTCATCTTTAATCTTTACTATATGATTCCTTACGGTCACTTTTTTAATCTTACGAGCGAGCAACTGCCCTGCTTTATTGCTATACTCAAAGCACTGTTTCTTCAGCATACTAAGTTTCTGGTGAATATTCTGCAGGTTTAACTCATCCAACTCTTTCTGTAAGTTCCGTAGACACTCTTTTAGCTTTCTATTGGCCAGGTACTTCTTAAACTGCTGTTCCATTTCCCTTAAGGATGAAAACAAATGTTGTTGCTTATAAGCTCTCATCCACTTCCTATGTGCCGCCATAGCTATGAATTTACCTCTCAATACTGCCTTGAAGCAATCCCAGACAACACCTGGTGAGCACTCCCCATTATCATTAAACAACAGATAGTGTTTTATTTCTTCACCTATCTGCCGGGTAGCCAATTCATCCTCCAACAAAGTCTCATTTAATTTCCACCAGGCCCTACTGATCCTCTGGTTCCCCATCCAGAGGTCACAAGACACCGGAGAGTGGTCTGACCAAGTACACTCAAGTATGCCACACCCCCCCCCCCCCCCACTTCTGAAACCAGTGTTTTATCCATCAGAAGTAGGTCTATCTGCGACTAAACTCCATGAACTGGGGAGTAAAAGGAAAAATGCCTCTGGCCACTATTTAATTCCCTCCAGACGTCCACCAAATCCAGGCCCTCTACTAGTTGTTTCAACCACCGCCTATGTATTCTCGGGGTAGAGGCTGAACCTCTAGATGTATCCATCAGGGTTTTAGGGCTACATTAAAATCCCCTCCCAGAATTATTTTCCCTTCTGCATGTTTTACCAAAAAGTCATGGAGTTCTGAAAAAACTCAGCTTGGTTGGAGTTCGGAGCATATATGCTGGCCAAAGTGTATGTCACTGGACCCCACTTGACTTTAACCATCACATAGCGTCCCCCCTATCTCTGTGTACCTCCATAACCTGACCAGATACCCTATTTGATAGGAGAATCCCCACTCCTCCTTTTTTCTTCTCGTTTTATCTTTATCTTTATCTTTATTAAAACATTTGATAAACCGCCCAGGCCGGAGCATCAGGGCGGTGTACAATCGTAAAAAGGTGACAGCTGCTGAGAAAGGAAGGAAAGAAAAGAACGCCAAATGATAATAGGACAGCAAAAGAAATAGCAGAGAGTAAAGAGGGGCAAAACAGAAAACAGCAGAGCAACAAAATTTAAAACAATAATAATAATAATAATAAAAACTTAAAAACAATAAGAAATTAAAGGAGTGGGGAGAGGAGAGGGAGACTCGAACCAGATATAGGTGGAGCGAGAGGCGAGACTAGGGGAACATGACACCAGCGGTGAGGGGAAAATAGGAAAGTGAGAGGGAGGGAGGGAATAAAGGGCTAGGTGGGAAAGACATCATCAGTGGGGGGAGGGAGATTGAATGCTTGACAGAAAAGATGAGTCTTGAGAAGGGCTTTAAAACGAGTGTAGGATGGTTCTAAACGGAGAGATAGGGGAAGAGAATTCCAGAGGGCGGGACATAGAAAGAAGAAGGCAGAGTGTCGGGTGGATTCGAGACGGGCCTGAGTAGGTGAGGGAAGAAATTGGATGCAAAGATTTGTTTGGGGTATTGGAGGTGGCTCACCCTACCCTCATCCCTAGGCAAGAGGTGGGTCTTCTGTATGAACACTATGTCTCCCCTTAATCGCTTACGTTCCTTAAAGAGCATTTGATGCTTAAAATAAGAATTAAGGCCCTTGACATTGAGCATCACCAACTTAATATCAGCCATGTTGCTGCCCAAACCCCCTCTGCCCATCTTACCCCATATATGATTACAAATCCCCATTCCCTTATCCCCCCTCCCACATCCTCCCACCCCCCTCTCTCCCCAACCCCCTCCCTCCCTCTCCCCACCGGACCTATCGCCGTAGGTCCCTCAGTGACTAATCAGCCCCAGACAGCCCTGGGATGCTCGCTCACATACAAACTTTCCTGACACCCTCTAGAACAACCAACACATACCTTCCAGGCTCCCTCATCCCCCTGACCCCCCCCCCCCCTTGTCACAACAAGTTAATAAATGGAGCTCAGTTTTTCCCCCTTGCTCCCACACATCAATGCACAAGACATAATCAAAAATAATTGTCAGTCTCAGCAACTACTTTCAGTACTATGTAACTCCACCGAGGACCTTCAGGATGACTTCTGCTGTTGGCCCTTTATGGACTTCTGGCATCGAAGGTGCTTATCAACACCCAGTGCCCGGCACCATTACAAATACGAGCCAACACTATCACATCCTGAGGCCTCAGGGGTGCGTGGGGGGCAAGTTTGGTTGTCCACCCATCCAGACTGCTGCAAGCTTGCAATCACAGCTTCCACCGACTTGGCCACAATTGTTTTCCTGCCGATCGTGAATGGTAGCCCCACTGGAAACACCCCTTTATAACAGACATTCTCTTCCCTAAGCTTCCTTGTCACAGCTTGATATTCTCTGTGTTTCCACATTGTGATACTTGAATTGTCTGAATAAACTTCCAGCTCTATGTCCTTCCAATGGATCTTCCCTAATTTCCTTGCTGCTAACATCACCTATTCTTTTGTCCTGAACTCATGTAGGCGTGCAATTACATCCCGGGGTCTGTTCTCCCTCTAAGGCCCCAGTGATCTATGCGCCCGGTCTATTGTAAAACATACTCCATCTAGGGGCACCTCCGCCGCACTTAACACTGCCTTGCAGAACTCCTCCACCATAGCAAGGTAAATTATAGTGTCCTCTCCCTCTGGCAGGCCCCAAATTCTTATATTTGAACGCCTAGACCTATTCTCTAGGTCTTCTAGTTTTTGTAGCAGTTCCTCCTGCATATTGCTCATGGTGCTCATTCATTGTTCCGTTTGGCCATGGTGCCCCTCGAGTTCCTCCATGTGATTTTACATCTCCTCAATTCACGCTCGTAGTGATGCCATGTCCATCTTTAATTCGTTAAGTGAGCCATGCACCTCTGATTTTAACATGCCCAGTTCCTTCTTAGTGCTATCAAACTATGCTTTTAAATCCTCATGTAGTCCCTGTATTTCGCTCGAGGCTCCCTTTCCTGTTTCAATGTCCATTGCTCCGCCAGCCTCGCTGCAACCCACCACCATCTTGGCGGGAGCTGTTTGGGCCCCACTGTTCCCTTGAAGGAGAAGGCCTTGAGATCTATACCGGGCTTCTTGCCTGCCATCCACCTAATTTCTAATCTTTGCACAGTCTGGATGCTCTCCCCTAGCTATTTTGAGGGAGTTTCAGGGGGGCGACCCAGGCAAACAGGGTGTTTATCCGACTGTCCTCGCGGAGCTCTCACTCAGGGCAGCCATTCTAGGGCTGATGTCACCGGAACTCATCATTGTTTGGCTTGTTCTTTCCTAGGTGCATACAGTAACTTTGCACTTGTACACATTAAATTTCATCTGCCATTTGGATACCCAGTCTTCCAATTTATCAAGGTCCTCTTGTATTTTTTCATAATCCCCATGGGTTTTAACAACTTTGAATAATTTTGTGTCATCTGCAAATATGATACCTCACTCATTATTCCCATTTCCAGGTCATTTATGAATACGTTAAAAAGCAATGGACCCAGCATAGATCCCTGGGTTACTCCACTATTCACCTTTTTGCTTTGGGAAAATTAGCCATTTAGCCCTACCTTCTGCTTTCTATCTTTTAACGAGTTCCTGTTCCACAATAGTACACTGCCTCATATCCCATGACTTTTTAATTTTGCCAAGAGTCTCTCATGAGAGACCTTGTCAAAGGATTTCTGAAAATCCAGATGTAGTATGTCAACCAACTCATCTTTGTCTACCTGTTTATTCACATCTTCAAAAAAAATAACAGATTAGTAAGACAAGACCATCCTTGGTTAAAACCATGTTGGCTGTCTACCATTAAGCCTTGACTATCTACATGTTCAGTAATTTTCTTCTTTATAATGGTTTCTACCATTTTTCCCGGTACTGATGTCAGGCTCACTGGTCTGTAGTTTCTCGGATCACCCCTGGAACCCTTTTTAAAAATTGTCGCTGCATTGGCCATCCTCCATTCTTCAGGTATTACAGATGATTTTAATGATAGTTCACTAATTACTAATAGTAGGTCTGCAATCTCATATTTCAGTTCTTTCAACATCCTTTAATGTATACCATCCAGTCCAGGTGATTTTCTGTTCTTCAGTTTATCAAATAGTTATAATACATCTTGCCGGTGTATCGATATTTCTTCCAATTCTTCTGCGGCATCACCTTTAAATACCATTTCAGTCATGGGTAACATCCCTATATCTTCCTCAGTAAAGACCAAAGCAAAGAGTTCATTCAGTCTCTTCGCTATGGTCGTCCCCTCTTAGTGCTCCTTTTACCTCTCTATCATCTAGTGGTCCAATTGGCTCTGTCACGGGTTTTTTGCTATGAATGTACTTGAAAAAGTCTTTATTCACATTTTTGCTTCCACAGCAAGCTTCTTCTCAAATTCTCTCTTTGCCTGCCTTATCAATACCTTGCATCTAACTTGCCAATGCTTATGTTTTTTCCAGTTTTCATCATTTGACTCCTTTTTCCATTTCCTTTGTGTCAACAATAGCTTCTCTGACCTCAACTTAAAACCATGCTGGCAGTTTTTTGGGCTCCCTTCTACTTTTCTTAAAATGTAGAATACAGCTGATCTGGACTTCCAAAATAGTATTTTTAGACTGCACCCATGCTTGATGTAAATCTTTAACCTTTGCAACTGCTCCTTTTAGTTTTTTCTTAACTTTTTTCCTCATTTTATCATAGTCTCCCTTTTGAAAGTTAAAAGGTAGTACTGTGGATTTCCTTACCCTCCCTCCTCCATTTATTAAATAAAAAATCCATTTATTAAATCAAATACAATCATGGTATGATCGCTATTGCCAAGTGGCCCTAACACCCTTATCTCTTGCACCAGATCTTGTGTTCCACTAAGGACTAGGTCCAAAATAGCTTTCCCTCTGGTCGGTTCATTAACCAACTGCTCCAAGAAGTAGTCATTTATTTCACATGTTTCTTTGGGATTCTTTAATAACTTCTATGTGGAAAATAAAAGACTGACTGTTGATTATTTTGAGTTTTTGTTTTTATTTGTTCTTGGCAGTGCGGGAGAGTCAATGTGAAATGAAACACTGAAAGGGTGGTTTCTGCCACAGTCTAGGGGCTACTTGGATACCTAGCCGAAACTTTTCCTTTTGAGAGTTTGGGTTATAAATAAACAAGAGGCTAAGGGGCATGTTTACTAAACACCGTTGCTGTGCGGGTTCCCGTTAGTGTGCTGGTGCCATATATGTAGTGGGCGGGTCAGGCAGAAAAAAGAAAAAAACCGCACCGTACTTGTGCGCATCGCGCAAATGTGCGGGGCCCAGATTAGCGTGTGGGAAGGCTAAGTGGGGCGCTGCTGGGTACACAGAAGGACACAGCCGTAGCACAACAGTGAAGAAAAAAACCAATGGTGCAGGGGTCATGGGTTCAATCCCCCAGTGTGCATAACCAAAAAAGGCAGGGTGAGGCATGAATAGTAATGGTTAAAACATCTTTTTAGGAGGCATACCACATATGGCCGGCTGTAGGTGTTGCGCTGTTACGTTTGTGCGGCAGCAATTAATATTTTGTGGCATGAGGCCTAGCACTGTAAAATCTGTGCTGCATTATGCGGCGCGCTGTATGTCGCCTGCGGTTCGTGCAGTATTGGGCTGTGCGTTGTACATCTCTTTCGTGTTGGGCGTCATTAGGTGGTGCCCTGTTAGTTGTGGACGGCATAAGGCGGTGTGCAAATGTTAATACACAGGAACTGAGCCGTAGCACAATGGTGAAAACATTAACTAATGGTGCAGGGGCTACGGGTTCAATCCCCCAGTGTGTGCAATCCAAAAAGGCTGGCTGAGTCATGAATAGTAATGGTCTAGAAATATATTTAGGAGACAATACCACATTCGGGCGACTATAGGTGTTGCGCTGTTACGTGTGTGCGGAAGAAATTAATATTTTGCGTTATTATGCAGTGCGTAGTAAAATCTGTGGTGCATTAGGCGGCGCGCTGTACGTCGCCTGCGTTTTGCACGGCATTAGGCTGTGCGCGGTACATCTTTTGCGTTTTGGCCGGCATTAGGTGGTGCTGTGTTAGTTGTGGATGGCATAAGGCGTTTCGCAAATGTCCATACACAGGAACCGAGACGTAGCACAATGGTGAAGACACTAACCAATGGTGCAAGGGCCACGGTGTCAATCCCCCAGTTTGCGCAAGGATAAAGGCTGGATCAGGCATGAACCGTAATGGAGAAATGTGCAATAGGAGCTAGATTAATTTACTGCGGCGCACTGTTCTTTTGGGCGGTGCACAGTTATTTTGCGCTGCATAAGGCGGCACACTGATGTCCACGCACAGGAACAGAGCCACAGCACAATGGTGAAGACACTGACCAATGGTGCATCGACCAGGGGCTGAATACACGGCTGTGCAGAGATAGAAAAGGCTGGGCGATGCATCATCTGTCTTAGGTAATATTGGCAGAGGAGGCACATGAAGTTATTGGCCACATAATATTTTAGAGGCAAAAGGCGCCGCGCTGATATCTAAGGAAACGAAAAGAGCCACAGCAGAAGGGTTAACACACTCCCCAATGGTGCTGGCATCATGGGTTCAATCCCTCGCTGTGTCCAATGAATAAGGCTGGTTGAGCCATCACCTGTCATGATGAATAGTGAGCTAGGAGCCATGTTATATGTTATTGTTTATAGTACTGGTAGCAAATGAACTATAGAAGCACTGTAATAGCAGTTAATGCATAAGGCGCCCATCAAGGTACCTCAGAGGTCAAATAGTAACGTGCACTGTCCACCAACGAAACCCACAATGTTGTGTATAGGGTGCGTATTGTTTGCCGTATGAGGCAGGGCATGGGACAAACACAGTCAGTGCTGGCACCATTCTGTATTGTAACGCATGGAAATCCAAAGTAGGTGAGCAGACATGCAAGATGGAACAGCAGTGTAGCAGAATGGTCATGGCACTGACTGACCGTGAAGGGGTCATGTTTCGAAATGAGCAGTGACTAAGCTTGGCTTACCTACATCTGTGTACAGCATGCAATTAGACAGAAATCTGTGATGCCAGCTAAACACAAGTCCAACCCAGTGCTCAGGAGTATGTCACCTTTCAGGGTGTCACAGAATGCACATCATAAAAACCATGTCAGTGAAGGCGAGTGCACATGTAAACCAAACACTGCACAGAGCTGAAAGGAAACGTAAAGCAGAACGAAAAGAACCACACCCATCACATGTGCTGTATCACAAAAATGACATCCAGGCCATGTGGCATCTACAGAAATGCACACACAAATTGGGGCTAGCTGTAGCTATGTACAGAGTGATGGTAATGTACCATGCTATCATAATAGTGTGCGACAGAGGATGCGAAGATGTGTCCAGCAGATGAGACTGAAATAGCAGGACAGGTGAAAGCTCATGATGATAGTGGACTAGCGGTGCTATGCAGAGCACACACACAAGAGGCAACCATGGAGAGATGACATGCAGGAAGGTGTTGGAGTGCAGGATGGGTTGTAGCAGCATGCACATCAGGGTAGGATCACACAAGAGCTGGCAGACAGAAGATGGACAGAACCATGGGTCACAACTCAGATGAGGGTACAATGTGCTTACAGCACAAACCTGCCAACATATGACCGTCAAAGACATGGAAACGACATCTGCAGGACAAGCATACACATCCAAGAAAACAGAGACGAATCACACCAATGACCACTCCCACAAATCAAAAAGTAACCAACGCTAGCACAGAACAACTACGTCCACGTCATAGCAAAGGCTGCATTCACAAATAGTCCAGGCCCCCACACAACACGCATGCTGGATGTAAGGACAGGGAAACCCACAGGAGAAAGCATGAACAAATGCACCTGGTGATCTGCTGTGTACACATCACATCACAGTCTGTATATGGTACCAGGGACACATGCACACACACACAATGATATGTTATGTAGTGGATACAGCATGCAAAAGGAACAGACCACATCACCCCAATTGTGAAAGACCCACACATACTCCTACTCGAACCACGGACTAAATGCCAGGCCATCCTATCCACCCACACAGCCATACATCAAGCACAGAACCACCAAATCCAAACCCTACAGTTATGAAAAGCACACGGAAGAACTACCAGACCAGACGCTTCCAACCCCCTCACTGTACCTCTGAAATTAAACTAATGCCTGCAATGGACGTGACATTGAGCGTCTGAACTGTATGCCTCCTCTTTACGGAACACCCTACCAAACTGCCCTTGAAACAAGACAGACCAAATATCTTCTAGAAAACAGCTGAAAACCATCCAGTACCAGGAATTCCGCAAACCTTACACATAACCAACCCTATACGAATCAGACACTGTCCACAATTTGCCAATGTCCATGGTATGTAGTATGTGCCTTGTGGAAATCCTCAATGTAGCCTCCCTGGGGATGGCCCTGCTCTACATGTAAAACAACCCCCCTCCCCCCCTTGTAATGTAATGCTGCTATGACCTGTGGAAATGTTGCATCAACATACACCTACATAAATGAATACATAAAAAAAATAAATAACAAGAGGAAAACAACCAACCAACAAGGGAAGTGCTTGATGTGTGCTGGAGCTGCACAGCAATCTTGGCCAGGACAGGAGCAAATGCAACATGAAACACGGCGCAGCACACACCTGCTCAACCTCAAGACTACCACACACCCAGGTGCATTGCTGTGCAAACACCATTAAGACAGAGACCTATGGAACAGCTAATATGTGCTGGCTAGGCAGCACAGAGTGAACACCTTGCTGTACACTGACGACAGACAAGGGTGTGTGTAGAGGTGATGAAGCAGCTGTTAAATAATGTTCCACATAGCATATATAGTAACCCAAAAAAAAATACATGTTGTGAGACAAACTGCTAAGCATTGTGTTAACAAACATGCCCCCAAACATACACACAAACAACACACAGAGGCAAAGCAAGACATTTTATTCCAAAGGGAGGGTCTGTATGGGGATGTGTACTACTCCGTGATGTGCCAAATTACAGACACATACATAGCTGTCATCGTACACCAATGTGAGCACAGGGGGCCATGGACATTACCAGCAAATCCATAGACACATGTGTAAATGTGGTCCACGAGTGGAGGAGCAGTGTAGTGTTCTAAAAAATGTCTTGCACACAAGGCAACCACGCATCATATCACAACAGCACAACATGCGCCCCTGGGCAAGTCACTGGAGGGACATGTGCAAGGAAACCCTGGATTCTCATGGTCACAAGGAGTCATGTGGGACTGAAAGTTTAACATTGTACTGCATGTATGTCACAAAGATAAAGCAGACAATGAGACAAATGTCTGTAAAAATCACATAATTATTTTTGACACGGCTCATACATACGATACACAGTGAAACCTGAATTGCAAGGTGGGTTCCACCCTGGCAAATGATGGGAACGCACTCAACAAGGTCAAAATGCACATGCCACGTAAAGGTCACTTCCAGAGCAAAACAGAATAGCACAACAGAAAATGTGCATCAGCTGCATGATATGCACTGGGTAGCAGGGCCACACACCACAGTAGCTGATGCATGCCCCCAATGTGTGACCCACATATGAGTGCATGTAGACTACAGGTGTTTCAGGATGAGAAACCCAAACACATCACATGTCATCCCAGACATAGCCCTCATGCAACAGAGAAGGTTACCAAATGGAAAAACCATCTACTGGCAAGATGTTGTAATGTGACAAACACATCTGTAAATTAATGTCCCAACTCCCACATAATGGTTGATCACCACATCAGCAATGTGTCAATGTACACCCCAAATATCATCTCAAGCTTACTGACTATATGCTAACAGGTAGCAGGGACACATGAACAAAGAGTGAATACAAACCACACAACCGGCTGAAATGTGCAGACAGAACACCATGCAGGAGGTCCCCTTGCATTGTTTGATGGTTAGACAGTCTTTGGCCACATATAGCATGGTGCATAGAATGCAGATGAGTAGTACGAACATGGAGACCCACACCAACACACCTCAAATATAATGTCCTAATGCGACTGTTGTAAATGCAGGGGGTAACACAGGACTGTGCAGACGTGCAATGCAAGGTGGGACCATACATGCAGAGTGTCATGTCTGTACAGCAAACAAACACAATAAGCAGCATGTTAACATGCAAAGGATGGAAAATGAACTCACAGTGACCCACACCTAGGCCATTGTTCCACATGTTGTGGCTCACAAACATAGTCAGTTAAAAGCATAAGCACCAGCCAGACACTAACATGGTACAGTGATGCCACACATGAATGTACACCCCATTGGCCCCTCAACACATCAATCAAGGATGGTGGTGGGCATGAATGTGTGTTATTGGCAAAACATGTATCATGTCCAGGTGTGTGGCAAGTGGACATTGACAATTGGAACGCTGTAACTGTTCCCCCCTGCCACAATCACGGCTGTATGATACAGTTCAAACAAACAGAATAGCGTATCCTGGGTGCAATGTCACACACATGGCCCAAAGCTGTACACTAAAGAAATGGTGAGAAATGTCCAAAATACACAGATAATGTCAGTCCCTGATGCGTACAATGTCCCAAAAACCAAGGGTCCCTGACATCCAAAAGATCACTTACAAACACCCCATGCAAACATGGGCATGCATAGTAAAGTGTACGATTCCAATATGACACAGTCCCTGGAGGTTCATCTGTGTCCCTGCAATCAGCAGGACTCTCAGCCACAGCATGGCCCAAAATGTGTGTTCTACAGGTCTGTCATGGGAAAACCAGCAGTCCAAGACCAATCATGTCCTGCACAGGCCTGTGTTCCACTCCCATACGTGAAACATCAAATGGCAAATATCTCCTGAAACAATAACATGGTGGACTGTCACACAACAGGTGTTGGATGGGGAGCCGAGATGCACTGTAGCAAATGGGTTCATCATGTCCATTGCCCTGTGTAAGAAAAGAATACGTATGGCCAATGTTAGAAACCTTGCAACAACAGCACAAATTGCCATATTTCACAAAGAAAAAAATACAGACTAAAGGGATGCAAATGCAAACATCAGAGGATATGCACATTAAATAAAAACAACTTTTGAAACAACATGACATGTTGCTGCAGACACGGGTGTCACATGGATATGGTTATGTTACATACCATGTCACATGGGCATCTCACAGCTACACACTATATGCATCTGTTTGTGTCTACAGAGATGCAACATTACATGTCCATTACATGAACTGATACTACACAACAGGTTCAGCCAGATCTAATCACAAAATAACAAAGGTGGAAGCTAACCTATGTGTGCATCATGTGTCCCTCATCAATTTCCTCAGCTGCTGCATAGCCATACCAGGTCACAGCGAATGGAGACGATGTCAGGCCAACCAGTCAAATCACCATGTAAATTCACACATGAGGGATCTCCACATCATGCCTATGTAAGCGAGAAAGAAATGTTGCTCAACAATAGTCCCACAAAACACAAGATGCAGCTCTGCTCACCACAAATGTGGGCCATGATGAAAAGGTAAACAGCACTACCGTAGAGGTATCAAACCCCACAATGACCCCCAGGTGGCCACACCCATCAAAGCACATGATAATGTATCATGATTGTACAATGCAGCACCACATAGTCCACCCATAAACACCCACCCACACAATATGCGTAGTACAGTGGGACAGCTTTAGTACATGGCCTGTCTGTGACCAACTGCTAATTTGTGCACATAATGGCCGAGTCACATGCAGTGATACCCTGTTGATGGCATATCAAAATAAGATGGTGGAGGCAGCAAGTGTAGGTTCCTCCAAAGAAGCCAATCCACACTCACATGTGGATCTGGTGTAAATATCCCAGAAAAACCTTTCCAACAAACATACTGCACACAAACACATGGGGAGATGTATGACAACAGCAAAATATGGGTGAGGGAGGGTTACAGAAGATACGTTAACAACACCAGCTGCCTAATATGAAACATAACAGGCAATATGTTGTTGCCAATACATCACACACATACAATGCATCTGTAGATCTACCTACCCTGGACTCCAGCATCTCAGATGATGTTCTGTCATGTGCCAATGACATACACACACAGCAATGTCATCATGTATGTCCTGTGTAGTGGAGAAAACAAAAAGAGAAAGCCCTGTCAGGTTCCAGCGGGGAGGGCCACACTGCAACGTACTGTCCCCAGCTGTCATACAGCACAACATGACCCAGCAATGGGGTGTTCACCCTCACACTGCACAGATCTCGCACATGGATGAGGAACCATGTAGATGTGTGATGTTAATACCAAGGCCCCCCACATCAATCATATGCCTCCCCCCCTTGTTGTCCCACACACGTGTCGAAAGAGGTGGATGGACATACTATGTTGGTGACGCATCCCAAGGTCACACCATCACTCTGTGTCTCCCATGTTGACACCAACACCCCCTCTCTGTGTGTACTACTCTCCTAATTTTGTCCTGTATCGCAGTGTAAATACCTGTGACACCTGAAAATATGTCGAAATACCACCTGTATCCACTGTGTAGATGCATATTATGCAGTGTACATCTCCTACAGCACAGAATACTGACAGGTGTGTGCTGCTCATGTGACAAAATACATGGCAATGTCAGCACCATGTCTGTCCAAAATATCCCCCATGTCTGTATGTCACCTTAACATGATGGTTGCATGTCAACCCATTGTGTAACTGTGAGAATGTCCACCCATGGATAGCATAGATGTTTCACTGCCCCAAATAACCTCCATATAGGTCTGTGTGTGTATGTGGATATAACATCCCTTGCTAGTGTACCCAAGTTATTTGTGGCTCTGTACTGTGCTATCCTGCCATACACACAGCATGTCCCTGAGCCATGAGGCAGATGTAGAGACACTCTTAACTACCTATGCCACTTTTAAAATGGAAAACGCCTAAACCCCACATGGTCCAACACATCCTGCGTCACAGATGGCTAATTAAATCCACCCGTTAATGATCTGACCCACTGCACATCTGTATGTGTGTACATGTTAAATAATGCCATGAATGAATACACCTCAAATGAACTGTATCAATCATCTGGCCCCCTGGCTGCACATTGCATATGTCCACATGAGTCACCACATCCATGTCTGTGACACCGAATGAGGCATATCTTAACACACACTGTGCTGTTGCAGCAACACATGTCACACGTCATCAATAACACCATGGAAACGTTGTCAGGCGCATGTGTACTGTGTTATGTCTGCCATGTTGCAGTGAAAATAACAAACATACAGACATAGCCAGCTCAGAGGAGCAGAACACACACCCACACAAACACCCACAGATTTTAGTACACAAACAAAGAGACTGCATGAGAGCTCACCACCTACATGGGCCCCCCCTAACACACTAAACCCCTTACCATATGCCTGACACCGGGCTCCTCACACACAGGAACACCAAATAACTGTGTCTGTCCAGCATTTGCTATCACAAACAACCACTAACTGGTACTGTGCCCCCCAAAAGCTCTGAAAGGTGTAGCAACACACACCCACACAAAACACCAACAGCTGCTGCTGTGCCCTGTCCACATTGTCCATAACACACCCATGACTACATGTTATGATGTATGTTTCAAAAAAGGACAATACAGTGTTGGATCTGAATGCTAAATGGTCAAATACATCAGCCTTTATAAACATCACACGCACACAACAGCACATATATGTGGGTAGATGTGCAATACATACCAGTGAATCTGTCTGCAATCAACCTCCGCCTGACCGCTGTGCCCGCCTGTGTGTCACCACAGGCACGTACAGGGGGGCACGGTGGATCCTCCTCCACATCCTCATTAATATCTGCAGGAATATGATGCCTGAGAGCAATGTTGTGCAGGATGCAACAGGCTACGATAATCTCTGCAACAGTCATTGGCGTATATTGTAAGGCCCCACCTGATCTATCCAGACACCTGAAGCGACTTTTCAAAACGCCAAAGGTGCGTTCTATGACAGAGCGGCTGGAGGCGTGGGCCTCATTGTACCTCCGCTCTGCACGTGTCCGTGGTTGACGCACAGGTGTCAGGAGCCAGGGCTGACACCCATACCCTGCATCACCTGCAGAAGAAAATGTGCCATGTGAATGAATGAGCACATGACACCATCAATTGACACACGTATAGACGTGAGAAGCAACCCACAACACATCAGGACAGACATATGTGACATCAGAAATATCCACCCGAACAAACAACTCCTATGGTGATAGAAATACAACAAATGCCCTGTCTAGTCTGTAGAGACATGCCAAAGAATAACACAATCCCACCCTGTCTTCCAAAAATCCCCTATGTGTAGCTATGGGGCTCATGATCTCATCTCCGACACCATCACCACCAATGGTAGACTATGCGACCAACACACATGAAACATACAAACAATATATGTTTGCTAATTAAACAGCACAATAATGTGTGCTGAGCCAATGTAAGCGCACACAGAGAACATGTTTGACCGTGATGTCAGCCTGGATGAACACAATATCACCCTGACACCCTGTGTCCTCAAAGGTCTACATATCTACATATAGCAGTCTGACGCCAGATGCTGTTGACTGCTGTCCACTAACCATCTCATTAGACACCATGGCCACTGTACCATCATCGTTCCATCCTTGTTAAGCTGCGCTCCACTGAATTTAACATTGTAGACCACAGGAGTTGTAAAACCTCACAACTACTGAGTATGACAATGTTCCTGTGTATGTCCCACCAATACCTCCATGTCTGGGCACAACATGGGCCCATGCCCTTGCTGTCACCTCTCCCAAATGATGAGTCACATCAGGAGAATCACGGACAATGACGCCTAGGCACTGCACATGTGCAGTGGACAAAGGAAATGCTAACCCCAGACTTGTTCCCACCCCTGTAATGGCAGAGGCCGAAAGCATTACCACAGCTATGCAAAAATTTACACCCAATTGCAAAGGCAAGGAACATGCTTCATATGTTGTCAACCCCCCCCCTCCTGTCGAGCAAGCAAAGCCTGACAAACACTGGATTGAGTGAGTGTGTGGCCCCACACGCACATGACAAGCAGTAGGAGCATGGATTGTAAATCACACACATCTGACATGACCTATCACAGGTACAATCTAAACCCATGCATGCACAGGTGGGTGAGAATGCCCCCCCCCCACAATCCCTGAGACCAGATGGGATACAGACACAAGTACCAATACACAGCCAGGACACACATCAGAACAAGTGCATACGTCCTCTAACACCACCAGCATCTGTACGTCACATATGGCCCTGAAACGGATTTGACATGGCTAATCATGTCCCCTGTTAAACAACGTCTACATGACTGTAATAATGTAAACTCACAACATGTGTCGGTCTGCTGAATGTGAGTTCATGTTGCTAATGCGCAGTGGGCAAACGCTGCACCACATGGGAGATGTTATGGAAACACATACATATATGACTAATCATACAATTCATTTGGAGATACTCACCCAGCAATATACAGTCACCGTACTGTCCATCCTCAAATTCCCTAAATAGTGCTGAGCAATGCAGGATATAGGAGTCATGGGTGGACCCTGGAAACCTTGGGACCACTTTCAGAATATGCAGATTAGCATCACATACAACCTGAACATTCAGGGAATGGTAGTGTTTGCGGTTGCGGAACACCACCTCCCTGTCTCTGGGCGGGACCAGGGCAACATGTGTGCAATCAATAGCTCCCATCACATGTGGTATCCCGGCTAAAGCCTCAAAGGCCTGGTTCAGGGTCCCCCATTGTTGCCTACTGTGGGGAAGGACGATGTAATTCCCCACCCGGCTGACCATAGCACGCAGTACTTGGTGGAGACAACGTGAGAAGGAGGGGCGGCTCATGCCACCCACTGCGGCCACAGATGACTGGAAACAGCCAGAGGCAAAGAAATGTAAGGCAGCAAGGAGCTTGACTAAACCTGGTATGGCATGGGACTGGTCAGTCAGGGGCTCAAGGTCAGGGCTCAGATCCTCATACAGCCCCCTAATAGCCCTTGTGCTCAGTCGGTACAGGGAGACTACCTGGTCCTCACGCATGCCCTGGAGCTGGGCCCTGGGCCTGTAGAGCCGCAGCTGCCGAGCCTGCACCTCAGCACACCGTCTGCGCCGTCCCTGCACAGCACCTCTCTGCGCAGCCTCCACAGCAGCAGGTCTGAGTTGCTGCGGCTCGACACCCATGCCCTGTGCCGCAGCCCCATGGACATCATCTCCCCTGTCCAGCAACCGCTGCATCTGCCCACGTCTTCGGGCACATGCAACAAATATTATCTCCTCCATGTAAACTCCTCTGTGGCTACACACAGACACACACACAGAGACACACACAGACACACACACAGACACACACACACACAGACACACACACACACACAAAGACACACACACAGAGACACACACACACACAGACACACACACACACACACACAGAGACACACACACACACACACACACACACACACACTTCCCTAAACACTGGACAACTTGCAAACCACAACAAACCACAAAGACAACACAACACTCGCACAATATGGGTCACAACAGCTGCTCTCACGTCCTCCAAACAAACTCACGCCGCGCCTACAAAAACACCCGCAATGTTGACCAATCAGCAGCCTCATTTTATACAGGTTAATGGTATTTCCGTTCTGCGTTAAAGCGCCGCTTGTGCGCCATGCACATGCGCAGGACGTGACGCATTGGCGTCTGTGTGTGCGTGCCGCGCATGTGCAACTGTTGGCACGTGTGCGTGTGTATGAGTGCGACGCGCATGTGCCAATTGAGGCGCATGTGCGTTTGTGTGTGCGCGGAGCCCGTGTGCACCCCGTTACGCATGGGCTTATGCGTTGCCGCGACGTCATGATGCACAGACAAACGCGCATGCGCTAAGAGTTGCGCATGCGCATCGCGCAAACAACCTTACAGCAAAACGCATGCCCATGCGCAAATCGCCACAGGCGCGGCGCACAAGCAGCGCCATCGCACAGTGGCGCATGCGCAACGTATGCTCCGGCAAAAAACTACAAATGCACCCAAACCCCAGCAAAACGTTGAGGGTTGGTTGAGGAGTAGGAGAGAGTTTAGAGAGAGGTGGTGTTTCTGAGAGGTGGTGTATTTAGAGGTGTGTCTGTGTTATTTGTGTAGCCATATTTCCCTTGTTGTCCTATAGGTACTCATATCTGCAGTCCGTCGTTTCGTGTGGTAATTGATATGTATATTGTGTTGTTTACTGTTCCGTGCCTGTGTTGTGTGCCCTGTGCTGGGGTCGTGGTTGCTGTGTCTGTCCTGTGCTTGTTGTGGGAGGGGCAGAGGGGGTGAGTGTGGTGGTGAGGCGAGTGGGGAGCAGAGAGGTGGGAGGAGGGCGATGGAGAGACAGAGACGGAGCCAGAGGGAGAGGGGGAGAGAGAGGGACACACAGAGGGATAGAGAGAGGGATAGGGAGAGGGAGGGAGGGACAGAGACAGAGAGGGATAGGGAGAGGGAGGGAGGGACAGAGACAGAGAGGGACAGTGATAGGGTGGGAGGGACACAGACAGAGAGGGATAGAGAGAGGGAGAGAGGGAGGCTGAGGGTGGGGGAGTGTGAGTCTGGGTTGCGCGAGGGTGAGGTGGTGCCTACAGTGCCACTGGTGGCAGGGCCTGCGTGGACTGAGGGACGTGTGGAGGTGGGGGCAGTGCCAGGGCCATCAGCACCTGCCCAGCCTGCTCCCAGCAGCCACACTGGGAAGAGGAAGCGTGTCCCTGTGCCTGAGGCCCTGAGGAGGAGGGCAACCAGATTCACCGACGCAGAGAACCACAACCTCCTCTCCATGGTTCTTGAAAACTATGAGGTTTTGTTTGGCCGGGAAAGCACACGGACAGGCACAGCAGGACGTCAGGCGGTGTGGGAGGAGGTCCAGCGAGGGGTTGCTGAGGCAGGGGGCCCCCTACAGGACATAGATAGTCTGAAGAAAAGATATTCAGATATCAAAAGAGGTGTACGGCAGCACCTGTGTGCACAGGAACACCATGCCAGGGGTACAGGAGGCGGGGGCCCCCTACCAGCCATGCTGACGCCCCTGGAGCAGCAGCTGTCCGAACGCCTGGGACCGGTGTACACCTATGGGCTGCCTGTGCTGCTGGATACTGCACATCCACATGCAGGTATGTATGTCACGCATATCCATCACATCCCATTACCTCCCTGATAGGACCAATGTGTATACAGCTTACATGTGCAAATGCACACACATAACTATCTCCCCAGTCCCAGAATGTCCCTAGGCTGGTGTCTGAGGGTGTGTGCACAACCCCATCATACCCTATGGTGTCCAACACATACACACAGTGCCACCACTATCTCCGTAACGGTGAGGGTCTGAGATGTGTTGTGCACTGTGTGTGCGGTTGTATCCCTGAAGGTTGAATGATAAGGCAGTCCAGGTAATAATATGTACATGCTGAGTCATGTCTCCCACCGCATGGTGGCATGGAACAGGTGTAAAGGAATATATATTTGTCAGAGTAGGGACAAAGGGAAACGGTCACCCCAAATGCAGTATACGGAAATGTCCCTCCACAGTGTATTTCACATTACATCATGTGTTTGTTTTGTATACAGCATTGTAAACATGGGGAAAAGACTATAATGTACATGTACTGTAACCCAGTTACCCAGCAGCTTTATGTGTCCTATGTTATAGGCCCTGCAGGCAGGTAACTACACAGCATACGTATCAGGATATAGGATGAACAGTCAGGCCGTGCCTTACCAATCTCTGTCAGTCAGACAGGTTCCGCAAACCTTTGGTCCTGCAACACAATCATTGGCCAATGGGAAGCCAAGGGTATATCAACCCCGGGAGTCTCCCATGATTGCACCAAACTCTGGTCATGTATTGCTCCCGCATCTATGGGATCTGTGAGCTCATTAAGGGGTAAATATGTCTTCAGTACAGCTGGACTGTTTGCAGGTCCCATTTCCTGTTGGGAAGGTTATTGCTTGCAGATGTCAGATCAGAAAGATACATGATGTCATCTCTGTGTGAACATCTATGACATGCACTGTTGGTACCCCTCCCCCACCTGTGTGGGTATGCAAGTGGTGTATGACACAGGTCATTTGTATGAGGGGTGTCCCTAAACTGTGGCTCACACGTACGACACTCAGATTCCTCCTGGATGATATCGCCCCCATATAGATATGTTGTGTCAGCCACACTAGACTGCATGGTACATCTCCCAGCTGTCCTTTCAGAATAGCTGGGGATGTTCCAACCCACGTCAGCCTGCAGCCACGTGCCCTCATAATGCCTGATCGTGTGTGTTTTGAGAGGCAGTGGCCAGCCAACCTGGCTGCTACTAAATACTGTCACTGAGATTAGGGACACCATGTACCTTGCCGTGTGGATTCTACGCATATTTGTGGCCACCCTGCCCACCTTCCCACGGGTCAGCTGTTCCCCCCAGAGGCCTAGGCATCATTCCTGTGTCTCTCAGTACACACACCTCACGTTGTCCCAGATGGTCATGTCAGTCAATGAATAACCCTAGAAAATGCAGGTGTCGTTGGGAATACCCTGCCCTACGAATGCTGCTGGGCAGTGTTTCCCCCACAAAGTCAAATGTCTCGGGAAAAAAGGCAAGCCCCTGGCCTTCACGTGGTTTCCCTCCCCCGTCCTCTGCTCCCCTGCCTCCCTGCCACTCTCTGTCTGTCTCTCTGTCTCTCTCTGTTTAGCAAGCTGCCTCTGCATTGGGCAGTCTGCCCCCTGATGTGCCGTGGTCCATCAGTGTCCCAGCCGTCCCCTTCTCCCGAGGTGAGGTGTGTTAGCTGATTGGCCATGTGTTACGTGTTGTAACTAGATACATGGCTGCATCCACCTGCATTAACAACACCTTACACCTGGACGCCATTTGTCCACATGGTATTTGTGTGTGCAAGCACGTTACAACCCCCCCCCCCCCAAGGCCCCAGCACAAAAACCCCACGAGATGCAATACACAGAGGGACAAATATGTAGCTGTGTGATACAAAGATGTCACAAAGCCTACATAGGCTAGGATTTGCTGTCAGCCGCATGGCCAATGAACGGACCCTGACGTTGCTCCCCCACCCCCAACGATTCAGAGACAAGACACCTTTCACACACATGCCGATCAGCGTGTGAGAGGGTAGTCTCCCCAGGACTCTGCATCATTTGGGCAATGTATCTTTGCCATGTGCAGAGGTCATGCACATACCCAAACACGTGCAATCTGTGCCTGTGCTATCAACCTCCCCAACCTCACAGTCACACATGGACACGGTCAGTCACATGTGGAAAAATATGACTGTTGTGGGGGACAGGGACAGTACAGTGTATGGGTGGTGGTGCGTCATGGGTAGCCTTGTATCTACACCTGCCAGCTCAGTAGGCAGCCACAACAGCAGTGCGTGAATAGATATTCCCTGACACATGTTTTAGAAAATGTTTTGGCCAGGTGTGTCAATACACGTATTCACACGGCCGAACGGCAGATGTGTCACCATTCCCCTGACCCTGTGGCTGCAGTAAAACATGACCTGTGCTGTGACGATGACATATGTCATCACTGAGGTATGTTGTGGACACTCACAGCTGCAGATATCCCTGTAGTGGCGTGTTTCCCCATGGCCCCCTGTTAGGATACAGGGACACCTACAACATGTGGCACACATCCAAGCAGTGCCTGAACCAGTTACAGACATGTCATGGTGTAGCAGCCCCTGACCAACACCACCATCACTGGCCCATGTCACCTCATCTGTAATTGCGCATTTGTCTGTGAGGGTTTCCTTTGTATCTGACGTACTCTACGCACACTGCTGCATGTGCCTGTCAATTGTCACCTGATCATCTCCAGTAGTAGCTCCCTACATTGTAGGTATGTGGCAAACACATGTAGCACTGTGATGACAGTATGTCCCATGGGAATATGCCCTGTGCAATGGCATGCACACTCAAACAGAGACTATCAAGGAAGGTGTACCTGTTGTTGCTGTGTAGCCCTGTCTGCACACACGTTAGCCAGATGGGGTGTGGGATGGACTGCTGGATAAATGCACATATGAGCATATAGTGAATCATGGAGGACACACAGGGCGTGCAGGGCTGAATCACAGAACAGTTTCCCTGACATAGGTACATGGTGTTGAGCGATAGGAATGTATGTAGGGGTCTCTGTATGCAGCACACATACAGAGTCCCCACAATTTCACATATGTGTGGTCTGCATCACACACGTAGATGTTGATGTACAGCTTACACATATGTTCCTCATTTGTGTTTGCACACAATACAGGTGACTATAGCACATTGCCGCCACATGCGGAGGAGGAGGAGGAAGAGGAGGAGGAGGAGCAGGAGCAGGAGGAGGAGGAGGAAGAGGAGGTGTGCCAGGCAGCTGATACTGTGGCTGATGTGGAGTTGCTGCCCTAGGGGGAGAGCCCTGGTCCACGGGAGGGCCACATGGGGCCTCCACATCGACCCACCCCACCAATGTTGTCTACAGGAGGAGCTGCAGCACCAGCACAAGGGCGGAATGAAGCAGGGGACGATGTGCTATTAGCAGAGCTGCGGGCCCATGGTGCCGCATCCCAACGCGACACTGAAGGTGGGTGATAAACAATCTTTCCATGACACATCACTATGCTGTGTGTACATAGGCTATCAGGTGTGCACCAAATGCCACACACAGACACTCGTGGTTACACAAGCTAGCAGTGTCAGACACGTCAGCGTGCAGTATGTGCAACACATTGCTGGCAGTGAAAACACAGTGTGAGCCACACATGCACGACAGCCTATATATCATGACACACAATTGTTGTGTTTGAACTGAATCACCAAGCTATTCCTCTGTCCCCGGTTATACATCCCCTATGTTTGCTGTGCACTGTGTTTGCCCACACACATGTGCACAGCTGAGAGGAATATGTGGAGGGACGTGACCGTCACAGCCACAACACACACCACTAGTCCATCTCAGGGGTGTGTCTGTGGTGTATGTGACAACATACCCGCTACAGCTGTGATATGTGTGTCTCCATTACACAGTACACATTGCCTTTACATAATGTTTGTCCCTTTTTACCCTAATGACACTGGTACACACACCCTGACAGGCCAGAGGGTGTTCACACCTACAGATGCAGACGTAACAGTACAGATGTGTGAGGTGCCTCATTTTGTAATGGGAAAACAAATGATTAACATATCACAGGACAACGAAAGCCTAATGGCTGTAGCACAGCCATGTGCCATTTATTCATTGTGTCACCTGTCCCCTGGGGCAGGGGGAATCAGGGTGACATACACAGGCCTAACCTACATTTGATATGCAACGTCCTAATGGCCACATCTCACACAGCCTTTATCACCAGGTGTCCACACAGCATCATATATGACATTACCGTTCACAGTGCCTATTACACACAGAGATCACTATTTGCAGACAGGACAGGTTCAGATGTGCGGTTCCCCTGGTTGGGGGGGATACAGGACCCTGTGGTCACGTGTCTGCCCACACCAAGGGTTGGTTGTGTGACATACAGACAGAGTGGTCACGCTGTTCTGCACATGTATATTCCTGCGGCACAGCCGTCTGAGGCGGGTGGCCATTAGGGGCGGAATGCCCTAGTACGTGTTCATGAATCAGCGTGGTGGCTGAGGCCATCAGGTGATGTGGTTGTGGGGGACACAAGATGCAGTCAAAACGGTCAGCCATCACACAGGTAACATGTGCTGAACAAAAGGTGTGTTTTGGCGTTGGCAGGTCCACAGGCAGGCCTGCTATCGGTTACCCTAACCCCGAACAGACAGAGGACCTCTCATCCCAGAAACACATTTCCCAATGCAAACGGGAAACTGCTACAGCAAAAGCCTATTCCTGACCCTCTTGTCCTTGCAGTTCCAGTCCGTTCACTGGAACAAAGCAATTACCACTCACTGTAACATGCTCAATCAAGCACGTATGTACAGTTGCTCTCAGCCGCTCGGTAACAGCTTGTGATGCCATGCGGCATGATAGTCAGGAGGGTGACCAGCAGTCTCATACACGTCCATCATGTGACTAATGTCTGCTTGTACAGATGAGGTTGTGCTCCCTTTCCCCTGGCTTTCACAATGGAATATACAAGGCAGCGACACCTCTTATATTTTGACTCACAGCACCCACTACAGATTATATACATTGCTCATAGTCATGGCATGTTCCATCATATCACCAGGGGGTACTGATGTATGTGTGCCAAATGCAACTGCTAGCTCCCCCTGTGTGCTGTGGGACACAGGGGGTGGGACACATCCAGGGATATTGTGCCTGACGGTTGATAGGACCAAACAGCTAATACGCCCACTGGGGATTACCACCGCCCTTTGGAACTGTGTCACGGACACCTTCCCTTCCTCCCCTGAGGGATCATACAGAGGTGACGTGGTTTGTAACATGCTTGCTGACGGCATTCCATTCCTAGGCCGTGTGAAATGCTTTGCCCCTGCTTGTGTTTTGGACTGTTGGTCTCCAAGTGACAGCTGTAGTTGTTGAGATCCTCACAGGTTCCCTTCACCCCTCTGACCCTGCTACTGGCCTTGTAGGTTCCAGTTATCCCCCTTGGGATTCCAACATGTCTGAGCCCTGCAGTGCTGTCTCCACTACTGGACTACATGGAGTCCCTGTCTCACCGGGCTCACCTGGCTCTTGCCTCCACAATACCTTGTTTCCTAGTTGGTCTAACCCCTGGGCTACCCTCACCTGTAGATTGACGCTGTGTAAATGTCTGCCATGTCGCCGCACTCACTGGGCACACCTTCTCTCTCCCTACAGTTGTCGTGGGGAATGGGGGTGACTGCAGGCTAGCCTTGGAAGTGTGTGTTTGTGATCCATGTTCCCTTTGGGATCTATGCTTAGGTGAGGCCATCCCCCATGTATGGGTACACCCTTTCTCCCCTTCCCTTCCCAGGGCTGTGTGCCACCCGCAGCACCACATTAAGCAACACTGAGGTGTACATTTGCATGTCTGCTACTATTGCACCGTTTAATAACACTTATCAATAGGGCCCGTGATGTGTTGTGACACAATGCACACCTCATTGCTGGCACGCCTGCTGCCAGGCACAATCAGGGATGCCCCACACCCCTATATCTGGGGCGCACCACTCATCTCTGAGGCCTGCCACTAGCATTTGCATGCTCAGCATACCCCTGTGTATGTACGTCTGTAGTCTGGGTCCCTGTGCTGCAGCATTCCATCATCACCATGGCCCTTGTGAGCACGCAACATGGGCCCGAAGGTGTACATGCACAGTTATCTGCCCACTAGGGTCACCCCGGGGGGTGGGGGTGGGGGGGAGAACACCTTAGCTGTCAGACACATGTGAGAGTTGTGGTCCAGGCCAGGCGATGGTTTGGGATCTTCCGCTCACACCCCAACCCCCATTGCCATGAGCACTGCACTGGTCACATGGCCATGGTGTGTGTATCCCTCACCTCTACCCCAACATGGTCTGCCTGTATGCATCCCAACTCTCTTACTCATTGTGTATCCCCTGGTGTTGTTGCAGTCAGTCGCAGAACCTCCAGCCACCCACACAATGTACATTTCGTTGCTATCTGTCGTCTCCGCGCCGTCGGATGACGTCACCTATTGTGGCTGACTCATCCTGCTTGTCCTAGGAGAAGTACACTTATTTGCTATCTGTCTCTGGGAGTACTGGTACATCTGCTGGACGTTGTTGTTTTTGCGCAGACGGGGTATCCCTGTGTCTGTGCCTCACATCATGTACATGGCGCATGTCCTGTGTGTGGCCCCAACGTAAACCCTTTTGCCCAGCTTCCTTACATCACAATATGTATTTGACCAATGCAGTTTGGAACATGCAAAGGGGATTAAGGTGTTAGATGTGTTGCCTTGTTTTGCTTGACAATTGTACCCAGCACAGGTATCTCACAGACCACCATCTCCTCCCCACACAGGCATTCGTCAGCAACTGGCAGCTCTACAGCAGACTGGTGAGCGCCTCATTCAGGAGGTGGTCCATCTGCGGCACAACATACAGGAGATGCCGTTTGGGAGGATGTGTGTGGCCATGAAGGGCATCCAAGCTGCGCTGGAGAGAATGGCACCACCGCTCCCGCACACACCACCACCACCGACACCACCACCTCCGTCACAGGCACCAGATGGCTGTGTGGGCCCAGCTGAAGGGGGACATATCTTGCGGCGTGCCAGACGTGTGAGGCCACACCATCGTCAGTAGAGCATTACATATCATGTTGACATTGGAGACATCATACGTCTCAGTCCAATGTGGTTCCCATTTATACCTTAGGTTTGTGTGCACATGCATGCTTTGACCATGCCCAGATGAGCTGAGACCAGGCCCGTTGTTGCCGGCGTGTTCAGACTGTCAGGTATTACTGCACACATGCCATTACCTGGCGTTCTGCACATGCCTACGATCTGTTCATTGCCCCTTGGCTTCAAAACAGCGATGTACACATAGGCCCAATAGCACATGTCGCCCATCTCCTAGGTACCGGCAACAGTATCGTGACCAGTCCCCGTTCCCATCCCCTTCTACTGTGCACATTGGGGGACTATGTGTGGCCATTGACCCTGTCTTTGGCAGGGGTGACATGCGTGTCCCGCACCCCCCATGGCACACATGTGTCAGAGGCACACATGGGTGTCATGCGTATGTACTATGCTGGTGTGCACCAGCGATTTGTGTTGCCACACACCCATCCCTGTGACATGCCTGATTAGGTGGGAAATATTACGACCAACATAATCTGTGGCTACCCATGTCCCATTCCCATGCACACATGTGTATAACACAGCTACGCATGTGGCGCTGGTACCATTATGATGGCCATGGCTAGGTTACATGTCCAACCAGGTGTATAGCCGTATTCCATGCCTGCGTACATGTTGTGTGTGTGAGGTAAACACGTCACCATTGAGGCAAGGTCATAACCAAAACATTTATTTAACAGTTAAACATACACTGGGCAATATGCCCAACATACACCACCGCATGTGGTGGGGGCGGGGGGAACACAGCGCAACAGGGGGCACATAGGGGCGTCACAGGTGCCAGCCGTAGTACCTGTCACGCTCCTCGGCAGGTGGCCATCGGGATGCCAGATACACCACATCAGTGGCCACCTGCCGAACAGCCCCAGTCAGGCACTGCAGTGCATGGTACACAACATGGATGTCGCATCGTACATCATCCAGGGCCACAAACACATTGTGCATACACCTGCCAGCACACAGACACACAGGGGCTGTGGTCTGTGTGCTGGCATCTGCATGATGTGTGCCAGTGGCCCTGGATGCCACACGATCGTGCTCACGGCCGTGCCGTGACCACGCCTGCAGTGTCGGACTGGTGCCCCGGTGGCCCTCTGCTGGGCTGTGTTCCCCTCCACCCACCTCCCACCCCTCCCCCCTCCTTCCACACCCACCCTCCGCCCTCCGTGCCCAAACAATCACCCCAACTCCCCCCTCCCTGCCCACACCCCTGCCCCCGTTGCCCCTCTCCCCTGCACCCCCCATTGTCCCATCGTCATGATGCCCCTGGTTAGGGGTATGGGTGGTGATGACATCATCCTCCTCCTCCCCCGCATCACTGGAGGACCCCACCACCACCACCTCCGGCCTCTCTTGACCCCCATCATGCTGCTCCGGCTGGCACATCTCTGTGGAGTCCTCCTCCTCCTCATCCGTTGTGCGCCGGGTGGTGGGCCTGTGTAGGCAGTATGATGAGGTGTGTGGCGAGTCGTCGCTGGCATCACTGTCTGTGAAGGATGATATACATCAGGGCACATCCATGTGTGACACATCCAGAATGTGAAGATACAGGCAATACACATGCTGGTGGTCCTATGGCCCACCTGAACCTGTGGCTTGGCCCTTTCACAACTCACCATCATGGTGGTGCTCCCGCTCCCTGCAGGCACGTGCCAGGAACTAGGGGTGGTACTTGCGGAGTTCACGCCCCTTCTTCCTCAGATCCTCCACCTGTGGATATGCAAATGTTGTCTGGTGTCACCACATACCACCTGTCACTGGGGCTATGGGAAAACAGACTATGCCCTGTGTGGCCCGCATCTTGTTTCTCCCCCACCCCTGCTGTTTGTGGCATATAGAGCATAGTAACACACCTCCAGCAGTCAGTCCCTTCCATATGTGCGAATAGGTTAGCAGATAGGTGTCACAGCGGTGTCACCTGAGCATAGCGTACATCCACCTGCACTGTCATGTAGGGCAGCACTCAACAGCATCACAAGGAGTGTGCATGCTGCCCCCCACCCATATCCCCACAACACCACACCACAACGGTGGGATGGTGGGAGTGACAGTGACATACAGAGGTGAGCACGAATGCGGACAGGTGGGGCATCACAGAGACAGAGGGGATGGGGGGGTACAGATCACCTAGGGGACATGTTGTGCATTGCAGGACAGATCCCTGCTGTGCAATGACAGCAGCTGTCCACGGTGTGTGTGTCTGATGTTTCCTGGAACAGGTGGGACAGGTTAACCAATGGAGGTGACCCACTCGGACACATTGCCACTGTGTGATCCCCATGGTGGGTGTCCCCTGTGGGGCAGCTCACCTACAAGGTAGGCCTCGGGTTCACCCCCTATGGGTGTTGCCTCAGGGATGGCCATGTGTGTACCTGTTTTTTCACGGCATCATCATGACACATAGCATCCCTATGTGGGCCTCCAGCAGAGCGTTACTGGCTCTTGAGGTTACCGCAGGCCACCATATAGCTGCTCGTCAGATGCCATTCACACAGACAAAATATCATGGGGCACGGGAGGCATCCATGGTCCTCACCTGCTGGTGCATGTATTGGTCAGACAGGTGCGTTACTTGCATTGCCCATGTTCACATTTGCACAATGCAAGGATGGCAAGGCTGCACCTGATGTGTTGTCGCCAGTCTGCGACGTTGTCTTGCTCGTGTGACCAGGAGGTCGGGGGGGGGGGGGGATCTCCCAGATTATCTCTGTGACAACATACATCGTGTCATGCAACTGGTTTGTGTGAGGGGGAGAAGACAGGACCTCTGTGGATGGCCCTGTACAGATGGCCTCCACGTCCAGGAGTGGACATACTGACGTCCCCCTGCCACCCAGATAGGCAGCTCCCACAGCCATGCACCCTTTGCATACTGTGTGTGCTGTGTCTGGACCCAGGGTGTGAGATGTGGGTTGCGATGGCCTCCCCCTGATAGCAGATACACTGTGCACATACGGGCTGATTGGTGGTTGTCCAGATGGTTGTAGGCATCCATCTGGTCTGTGGAGGGGGGTTTGTGAGGCCTGTGGGGGTATTGCGATGACATTGTCATGTGGTGACATATGTACATCTCTCAGGGGGTTAGCCCTGCCCAGTCATGGACAGTCCCAGATGTGTCTGTGCCCTCATGTAGTCTCAGTTAGGCGCATATAGGGGCTGTGTGATACACAACCCACCTGATGAGGTGGCCCCACCTGTACCCCTCGTGAACTAGTTTGCAGATGTCCCTGAAGGCCTGCTGGGGTCATATTCTGGGAATTGTCCCCACGTTGTGTTGTGAAGGGTGGGGATGTTTGGGTGGTTTGCATGGGCCACATCCCATGGTTGACAGTGTCCAGGCCCCCTATGGTTTGTCACAACACACATGCATGCGGGGACATGCTGTTAATGAGCTGTTCCATATATGTTTCCATGGTTTGCAGGGGGTGGGGATGTACCTCACCAGGTGTTTTGATGTCCTCTGGGTGCTTTTGCTACTGTACAAGCTACAGCTGTGTGTTTCCCAGATGTGTTATTGTGTGGGACATGTACAGTTCTATCAGGTTGAGCTGGGTGTGGTCCATGATGGGCATATGACTGATGGCCTACGTTTGTGCTGCACAGTGTGTAGTCATTTGTGGCCGTCCAGTTGCTGGGTAGTACATATTGGACCCCCTGGCCAGGACAGACCTGTCAGCATCCACCTTATGGATCCTTGCTGGCACCTTGTCCGTGACATTTCGACACACATACAGTGGGTGTAACAATCAGGATCGTGTGACAAACATGTCCATGTAGGTGGCATGTGCCGCACACGTGTCCATGACACAATGGCAAGGGCAGGGGCTCAGCCTATGTGCCCACACCAGTCCAAGGATACCCTGTTGCCATCATTTCCTCTCGCAACAAGCATGCCTGACAGGCGGTACCTATACCTTTCCCATGTCATATGGGAGGGCCGCATCTAGGTGCTCTACATGTTCCTCTGACTCCATCCACTACATCCCGTGCGACATTGTTTGGAACAGTATCCTGGGTGACAGCAGGGATGCATGGCACACACGGCAGCCGAGGCAGCAAGGTTCATACGCCCCTAACAGAGTGTCTGACGACATGTCATATGTGACATTGTGTCCTGAGCATAACTGACTACACCACAATGGGGTGCTCAGGGGGCTTTCCATTTGGCAACGCAGGCAACGTCTAACCCTGCATAGTTATTATCTCGGTATGTGCCATGTGGGGAGGGTTTGGGAGGTATATCCCCTCCTGTTCAGGGGGTTATCCTGTATGTTTTGATGTCCTGGCAGGGTGGCACCCTCCCTTGGCATCTGTGGATATTGATGATTGTCTGCCTCATGTCTCCTGTGTTGTACCTCAGTTGTGACTGCAACTGACTGGAGCATGGACACAGGTCATGGCAGCCCCTAGTGGGTCTGATCCTCGGATGAGAAGATTTACCTTTTGGCACATACAGGCACCCCTTTGCAATTTACATTGCTATACTCGGAGCTGTCCCATTCACTGGGCCCCTAGGTGGATTGGACGTATACTGTTCCTGTGGTTTTTTGGAGAGTGCGGTTCTGGAACACAGGTGCGTTGTACCAGAGGTGACATGGAACCAATGTGTCCCACACAATATACATCTGCAGTGATGGTCCATATGCCCATGCTGTGCCCCAAACCTTTGTGTGTGCCAATGACACAATAAGTGTGGCCTGGGGTGGTGTCAGGTACCCTGGTGTATCAGGGATGGCTGCAGGCCCGCATCTTTGGCACACCAATCTGTGTGCTAGTGACACCTGCTATGCCTTTGCAGTTGTAATGGACACATCCCATGCCACACTGCGCGGCACGTGGTGTTATGACGCATGTCCCGACTCCCCACTGGTTTTGTGGTTACTGACTCGCTTTTTTGGGCCTGGTGGTAACACCAGAGCTGCTTGGAATGAGTGCATTTGTCAGTGCCACTTCCGGGACATCCCGATGTTGTGGCGTTTGTGGCCCTTTGGGATCATGCCACATTATGTTGGTCTAGATGTGATCCACAGGACACATGGCGCTCCACGGGGGAAATGCCTACCACCACAGCCACATTGTGAGGTTGGGGGGACGCAGGGCTGGGGTGCTCGGTCAGCCACCACCCCTGGCTGCCATCCCACTGGCCAATCATGGTGACAGGTCACATGTGGGCCCTTGCCATTCAGCACACTAGGCATGGCTGACAGTGACCAGAGAGTGATTGGCACTCTTGGCTCATGTCCTCCCGCACATGGTGTGTTTTCCGTGCTGATGGAGTGGTTTGGGCCTATGCATACATAGTGGAGTGACGTGATATGGTCATTCTCAATGTTCCCCTGGTATTGTGTTTGGATCATGTCCACACAGCTACTAGTGATGGGGGTTCATATCCGCCAGTGTCGCCGTTAGTGGGGATCTCGGCAGAGACACACACAGGAGTGTCTCTAACCTGCAGGTGTATTGCACTTACACGGACACAGAGATGACAGTTTTGTGGGAAATGTTGAACTAGGGAGCAGCAGTTGGGGTTTGCATCAGGGCATTACACATGAGCTGTGGGGTACTCCCATATGCTTTTCTAGTGGATAGTGGGGGGCAGTCACATCCTGTCTTAAACACTGCATCTCAGACAGACATGGGTCACGTCATTCATGCTTGTTCCAGGTGATTATCTGTCCCCAGTGCCACATACATGCCTCAATGTGGGTGTGGACATGTGTGCAGTGACACCTATGTGCATTGTCCGTGTCTCCCTGAGCACATGGGAACGTTTCCCTTTGCCACCCTTGTCAGACATGGCATTACTATGCCACATTTGTTTGGGCAATGTGGATGTCCATGCTGAGCCCGTTAACCCAGTGGGTATTACTTTAGATAAATGTGTGGTCACATTATCTAAACATGTCATGGAATCCAAACGCAATGGCACCCGGATATACCAGCGAACATGTTAGTTTTACCATACATGTGACATTGAGTGGTTTGCCCCATGCACCTTGGCAGCAGACAGGTCCATGACACGTGGATATCTACATGGCCATGGATGTGATGACTTTCACCACTACATGATTTGTGTGTCCTGTATGTCGTAGGGCTACTGATAGCTACGTCAGACCTACCTTGGCGACTGTTAGACACAGCATACTGGTGATGGTGGACATGCATCTGTCACCTTCCAGCCTATCGTGTGTTGTTACCTTCCTCTGACCTGTGTCCTTGATGGTTATATGAGATGTGACTGCACACAGTACGGGCAATGACACATCACACGGATATGTGCTTTTCCTGCCCCTGTACATGTGTGAATTTTAGGCTGCTGTGTGCAACCTGAATGGGTGTATGCAACCCCTCAAGGGCATGTGTGAGGTACATGTACAGAAAGGGCCATTGTGCCTGGGGGCTGTGGGGATGTGCGACATGATTCTGCATAAATAGCTTTGGACATGTCCCTCTCGCAAGGGTTTGCACCTCCATCTCGCGGCTACTGTGTCATAGTTTTTGCTGACGCACATCCATATCTGCATCTACCATAACATCTCCATACATCTACAGTGTGTGTGCTGGACTATGTGCCACATAGAGCGAGTGTGCATTGCAAACAGACCACTATACCCTATGTGTCAGATCTAACTAACATACCCTCCGTTACAATCAGCTCTCAGCCACCAGGGTCTTGGGTGTCCTAGGGCACGTCATCGGCAAGATACAGCATTGCAACATGGTGACACACTGGACGCCATATCCATGTATCAGGACTGCATGAGGTTCAGATGATTGTCTGAACGCCATCCTCACAGTGCACTATATCACCAGGGTGACTGTGGCACACTCTGATGGGCTTGGCAGACAAATGGGGATTGGTGGATGTATTAGCCTACACTGGCACAACCGCACATATCTCCAGGGTGCCAGATGACCCACTTGGATGGGCTCTCTGACCTCCTGGAGGTAAGGGGAAGGCTTGAAACTGCAATAGGACACACAACCTTATCTCCAGGGTGATAGAGAACCCACTTGGATTGGCTCTCTGCACTCCTGGAGGTAAGGAGGATGTTTCAAACTACATTAGGGCACACAACCATATCTCCAGGGTGACAGAGAAAGCACTTGGATTGGCTCTCTGCACTCCTGGAGGTAAGGAGGATGTTTCAAACTACATTAGGGCACACAACCATATCTCCAGGGTGACAGAGAAAGCACTTGGATTGGCTCTCTGACCTCCTGGAGGTAAGGAGGATGTTTCAAACTACATTAGGGCACACAACCATATCTCCAGGGTGACAGAGAAAGCACTTGGATTGGCTCTCTGCACTCCTGGAGGTAAGGAGGATGTTTCAAACTACATTAGGGCACACAACCATATCTCCAGGGGGACAGAGAAAGCACTTGGATTGGCTCTCTGCACTCCTGGAGGTAAGGAGGATGTTTCAAACTACATTAGGGCACACAACCATATCTCCAGGGTGACAGAGAAAGCACTTGGATTGGCTCTCTGCACTCCTGGAGGTAAGGAGGATGTTTCAAACTACATTAGGGCACACAACCATATCTCCAGGGTGACAGAGAAAGCACTTGGATTGGCTCTCTGCACTCCTGGAGGTAAGGAGGATGTTTCAAACTACATTAGGGCACACAACCATATCTCCAGGGTGACACCTAGCCCACTTGGATTGGCTCTCTGACCTCCTGGAGGTAAGGAGGATGTTTCAAACTACATTAGGGCACACAACCATATCTCCAGGGTGACAGAGAAAGCACTTGGATTGGCTCTCTGACCTCCTGGAGGTAGGGAGGAGGTTTCAAACTACATTAGGACACAGATCCATATCTCCAGGGTGATAGAGAGCCCACTTGGATGGGCTCTCTGGACCCCTGAGGGGAGGGGGATGTATTATACAACATTTGGAAACTACCCCTGAGCACCTGTGCCTGAGTGCCCTTGTGCTGAAGGTTCCAGGACCCCTGATGGTTGCCCCTATGCGTTACCCTTCAGATGCAGATACCGCCATCAGCACATGATGGTTCTAGACACTCCTTGAGCAGATGCTTGGCCTAGCTGTGTTACAGTGGTCTGTAGTACATCAATACCAGCAGCTGTCATGACGCCAGGGGGTCATCATGCCCTCTGTGGCCACATCCATCACCACCTGGCTACATGGGCAAACCACTCAGATGTGATACACAATGCAGATGGCATGTGTTTACCCTGCTACACGTAACTTATATAGACTACTTACACACAACAGCATGGACAGCTGACATCAACCCTGTCTGTGTATATGTTTTTTGTGACCTGTGGCCATTCACTTACCTCACGTGGGTGGTCTGCCTCACGGTTGAAGCGCCTGGTCACCCTCTCCCAGGCCCTCAGGACCTTTCCCATGTTTCTCCTCCTGGAGGGCCCTGGGAAAAGCCTAGTTTGCTTGGTCGCAATAAGGGAGGCTAGCAGGCACAACTCACGTTGGCTGAAGGCGGGCTTCCTTGTTCTGGACGCCATTTTTTTTGGTGGGCGTGTAGACGCGCGAACGCTAACGACGCAACTTCCGCATTTGCGTGTATCGGATCACGCACGTGCGCGCCGCATGGCTGCACCACTAATCAATGCTTGCCCTTGCGTTCCGCATTGCTACGCGGCAGAAAGGTGCAATTATTACCGGCACGCAGCATTCATACACATTTTTTTCCTTTTAATATATGAATATCTTTCGTGTTCTGAGCATACTCACATAGCTAAAAGGTGTCTCTCATGTCCCTATAACAAAGTTTAATTATTGTGGATTTCACTTGTTCACACAGTGTGGTCTTGAACCTCTGGACACATATGCACTGATTCCTGGGCCATTGTCAGATGAAGTGTGCTATGTGTGTCACATAGCAGGTAGTGCTCTGATACTGATAGCAATGGGTGCAGACAGACCATCAGCGTCAGGGGTCAGGCAACCTGGTGATATGGGGTTATGTGTGTTGGTGGGCTATGTTCTGTGGTGATTCACCATGTACAGACAGCAATGATGTGGTGGTTGCCATAGGTGTTTGGCGGGGTTCATATATGAGCATTACACATGCAAATTAGCTTGTGTGTTGGACAGTAGAGGGCAATGTGGTCAGTATGTCACCACACTGCACATTAACCTATGGTATGTGTGCTGGCATACAGTCCTGGGGCTGAGATATAGCGCAATGGTTGATCCATTGACTGCTTAACCAGGCATCATGGGTTACATCTTCCATTTGCGCTCTGGAGTGCCTGTCTCAGGCAGCTCACATGATCATACTTTGTTACACCATTGGCCATGGTGCTTTCCATGTACATCTATGCTGTGCACGGCATATATTTTCATACTTTCCAACATTATTACGTGCCCCAGAACCCTTTGTACATTACAGAGGTGCTGCTGGTGGCAAGACACGCACACTGCTGCATACATCATGTGTCATACACCATTGTCACTAATGGGGCACCGCAACCCTGGTAACAACAACACACAATCTGCATGATTGCCTCTTTAGCCAGCCAGGCATCTGTTCTTAGCAATCGAGCTGTGGCCCACACCTAACCTTGCTGCATGGGGAGCCAGAGGTGCGTACTTCCATACACAGTGGGGTTATTGGTGACTGCAGCCATTGACAGGTCCATGACTGTACACTACTGGTGGTTGTTCGCAGATCCTCACAGTGCTGTCAGCAGCAGGTGCTCCACAGACCACCTTATAGGGTGTACTTGGGTTAATCCACTGTGATGGTGTTTCAGTTGCCAGTACTAAAGGACATTACACACGTTCCAGGCCTGACAGCCCCCATGAACCTTGAAAAAACATTTGCCTAATGTGACACTGCCATGTTCAATGTATGTTGATTTTCTGACATTTGACCCGCACTGCTGCTGACTGGCGGAGTCTATGGGCCAATGTCAAGATAGATAAAAATACTTTGCTTGTACAACCACACTTTGGATTTGAACCACCAACCTTTTGCTTCTGAGGCATTGCAGTCACCACTAGACTACAGCTCTGTGGCTGTGATGTAACATCTGGCTGTCTGCAATAGAACCTATGCTGACTTTGTGCTGCAGTTAACAGGTTAGGGTAGGTCCACTCACACCCATGATGCACTGCACATGCCAAGCAGCAGTCTAATAATGGTCCAGCGAGAGGGTGTGCAACCCCACAGCACCTAGGCCTAGTTTTGGCCACGGACCTTCTGTGTTGCAGGTACAGAGTGGGTACAGGACATCACAGTGTGTGTGGCTTGTACTCACCCTGAGTGTGAGGGGAGACACACAGCACCTGTCCTGGCTGAGACGGCCTATACATCAGGTGAACTTGTCAGATGATGTCTGATAGGTTGATACATTGGACACACATACAGTCCTCCTTAAAGCATCTGTATCTCCCTGACCCATTTGGGCCTTGTGGGCTACAATGCTCACCCAAGGGGTGCATATCCTTTGTGGGTGCCCTACCCTTCATGATATATGTGAGGAGGGGGGGGGGTGTTGGGGTAAGGGAGATTTCCAGCCACATAGGCAAATTGTGCCTGAACACCTAACCTTGCCTGTGGAGCATAATTTGCACAATATTATGATATGCACATTCTATCAGACAACGATGGTGCTAGCAGTTGCCAGCAACAGCAGACTCATTCCAGCTGTCATACAGAAAACCTACAGGTCACTCTCTGCTATTTAGAACATAGCCATATTTCTAGATCAGACAGACAGTAGAGCCAGAGACACCCAGCTCAACCAACACCATCTGACATGTTGCAGCTGAAGGCACGGTGTGTGCCCAGCTACTGGCCCTGCAAGGTGTTCCAACCAGACACATGGTAACTGCAGACAGGCTGCTTGTTAGTCCATGGTGCATGCTACCAGGGAAGCTCTCTCCACCCATAACTAGGATGTGAGCACAACCACCATGCAGTTGACTCAGTGATTGGGCCCCATATATACAGGACCCATAAACATCACATGAGAGAACTACTGTATGGCAATATGTTGGAACCTAGCCATGGCGTGGTCACTGATTGTTCGGGGTGAGGGTGACCTCCACACAGTGCATGCTATGAACACCATGTCTGTGGAGGTGATGGCAAGGCACAACATGGTCCTAGGCATGCACATTTGCCCTGTGTAGCTGCATCCTGCTCCTGCCGCCCTGTCTGTTCTATACCCAGAGTACTTTGCTCCTCATTATGCACATTTTCAGGCAAATACTGGCAACGGTGCTATCAGTGTGGGCTGTGGGAGGTGTTGGCAGCCAGCACACACTGGATAGACAGACACACACTCCCTACACCTAGGACAGCATTGAGCAGATGTAGTGTTATTTGGGAGCAGTGACCAACGCAACAGTAATGGGCACACTGCGTGCATGGCAACTTTGGGGTACACTTTTGGAGAAATGTTCCAGGCTGCTAGTCTCTGCAGGGCACATGACCTAACTCACATTGTACATACATCAGAGACGTTGCTATGTTACAGTTTGATGATCTGCTTGTGCTTGGCATCATCATTTCTAACACTCACTGCTCATACCATGCTTCTGATATGTCTGTGATGTATCCCCATGTGTAGTGTGTGATTGGTGATTTCTGCACATGCTAGTTTTTGGCAGGGGCACACAGGACCCGATATCCTGCTGCTGCATTGGTCTTCGGATAATGGGGCCTGCAGGTGCAGGTGTTTCTGCCCCTGTTGGCCACTGCTCTAGGGCAGATTTTCACAACTCCAGTCAATGTGGTGCAAACACTGGTCAGGTTTTCATGATGTCCGTGATGAATATGACTCTGATACAGATGCATACCATGGTGGTGGTCACTTAACTTGCAGCACACGCATCTTTATTGGATACATCAGCGACCCTGAGTGTTTTTTTAGCCTGCATGGCTGCATTAGGGGGACTGTGCTGTGGGTGAGGCATATGTTTATGTGGTGTGGGCTGTTTAATTTAAAATATGTTATCTGTACCAACGCTTATGTCCTCAGCAGGGGACTCCCAGTCTTTACTAACAGGTTTCATGCATGGGAAAAACATGGGGAGTAGGATGGCAGGTGCCCCAGCTGAGATTTGAACCTGGGGCCTTCTGCTCTTGGGGGCACTTGCTTGGTGTACTGCACCACCGTCTTAGTACAGCAGCAGTACATTCCCGGGGGAGTCCATGGCTGTTTGTCACACGGTGCCTGTCTGTTCGATTGGACTGCAGCCACATGAGGGTGGCTAGGCGAGCATCTGCTGTGGTGCAGCAGCCACTGCCCCCTCTGCCAGCAGTAGGCTTATACCACCATGATGAAATGGGCTTATATTGGGGACAGCATCACAGCTAACTGACATGTGGCCCTCCAGTACTACATTGTGTGTACTCTGCTGTAGGTGTTGTACATTTCTGAGGAGTATGAGCTACTTATGGTAAAATAGAGATCCTCGGAACATGCTTTTGTTCTCTGCAAGTGGTGTTTTTATTCCCTATAACGGTTTACTGGTGGATAAAATATGTGCACTGTGTTGCCGGTGGCCCCAGCTGGGAGTTGAACTTGTTATCTTTGCCTCCCCAATACACTGGCTGTGTCCCCTGCACCACACTGCAGACACAGAGTCAGTGTAGACCCTGCAAATAGCATGTCTGGTTGTCCTAGCGGGCCTTTCTGTTGTGGTCCACTGCACCCACGTGTCAGGGGCTCTGGCTCCATCTTCTCTGGCCACCTGCCACTGCCCCCCTCTGATAACAGTACACCTCTGCAAACATGCTGCAGGCCCTGCTGGTGCTGGGGCCACTCAGTTTTTGAACATCCACTGTGCATGTACGCAACTACATATACTGTGCATTATGGGTCTGGGGTGACTACCTAGTCCTCCACACTTCCCCACAACTCACACATGCTTGGGATGGTAAATGTTAGGGGTTTTACCAATGCCACTGTCCTCTGCCTTAAAGGTTTGTGCTTACTACCACGGTTTATTTGTGTGAAAAATATGTGGTCATGATTGGCAATAGCCCAAGCAGAGCTTTGAACCTGTGACCTACTACACTTGCATACAGTGTCTGTGTGCACTGCACCACTGTGTAGCCACAGATTGGCTGTGTTCCCTGGATGGTCCATGACTGTACATCCATCAGGGCCTGTCTGTTGCAGTGGACGGGACCAGCCTGCACATGGCTGGGCCACTGTCTTCTGTGGCTAGCAGGCACTTCCCCCTCCACCATCTGTACAGTTCCACCAACATGCTAGCATGTCCTTATCTTAGCATAAGCATATGGCCTGATTGAGTGGAGCCACTCAAGGACTGCATTTGGGGGACTTGGATGTGGGTGATGCCCATTGTTCTACTGTGTGTGCGGTGTAGGGTAAAAGAAGGATGTTTGAAACATGCTTATGTTCTCTGCAATAAAGGGGTGTCTTTCATATCCCTGTTTGGTGGTGGGTAAGATTTTGGGAGTAGGCTGGCATGAGCCCCAGATGGGATTTAAACCTGTGGCCCTATGGTCTTGCAGGTACTGGCTCAGTCCACTGCACTACACTGTGGCCACAGAGATGGTGCAGTACCTGGAGATGATAGACCTGGCAGGATGGGGTCACACACCCTGCTCTGCACATTTTTACTGTGGGCTCCTTCACCCTGTCCGGTGACAAACGTGCACATAATACCCAGACATGAGCACGGAAAGGGACGATAAAATATATCCAACATGGGCTACAGTGCTTTTCATGAACAAACATGGGAGACATTCCCAGGAAAGCTACATAAGAGGGGATTTTTGTTTTGGAAGAGTCTCCGCTCCATACACCTTTCCATGGTTCATTCCTTTTTTTGGGCACTTTCCTGGGTGTGTTTTTACATTTAGGCCATTACTACAACAGTTCCAGAGCTGGGTTACTATTTTAAATGTTTTTCCTGTGATCATTTTCAACTTTTAATTGCACTTTTGTGCTGTGCACATGTATCACACTGCTAACGTTTTGCTGGTTTCACCAGTTTTGCTGTACATTGCTGACGGAAATGGTTTCTCTTCCCTTTAAATGCTTTCTACCGCGAGTGTTTCACTCGCGCTATTTTTACATGCAAATTCGGGCCCGATATTGTGCGGGTTGCCTCTCCCCTCCCACTCTCCACCCATTGACCCCGTCCCTCCGCCCCTCCAGAGCCTTCCTCCGCCCTCCTTTAGCCGTTCCACGCCTCTATTGGACATTTGCGGCCCGGCACTTGTACGGGGCCCGTTAGTGTGCTGCGTACCTGTGCGGGAGTGACACGCACGTGTGCGGGGCGTTTAAACGCGTTTATTAGCGTTTCAGTGGCGCGTTGCCGTGCGCTATTTTGCGGCGCGCAAATTTGAGGACTTTAGTAAACATGCCCCATAGTCTCAAAATGGGCCTGCACCTTAATGTAAAGAAGACAAAGATCATTACAACTGGCAAAATCAACAAGTTCATCGTTGAAGGAGAAGAAATTGAAATTGTGGAGAACTTTAACCTACTTGGATCAACTATCAATAAAGAAGCAACAAGCAGTCAAGAAATCTGACGATGCATTGCTCTTGGCAGAATGACTATGAAAGACCTAGACAAGATTCTTAAGAGCAGAGATGTCTCTCTCCATACAAAGATTTGACTTGTTCAAGCCATGGTATTTTCAATAACATCATATGGATGTGAAAGCTGGGCACTGAAAAAGATAGGCAGGAAGAAAATTGATGCCTTTGAATTACGGTGCTGGCAGCAAATACTGCGCATACCATTGACTGCCCAAAGAACAAACCAGTTGGTACTAGAGGAGATCAAACCTAAGCTTTCTTTAGAAGCTCAGATGACAAGACTTTGACTTTCATACTTTGGACACATCATGCGAAGAGAAAGATCATTAGAGAAAGACATCATGCTTGACAAGATAGAAGGTTAACACAAAAGAGGAAGGCCAGCAATGAGATGGATCGATACAGTAACAGCAGACATGGGTACCAGTCTGTCAACAATGAGCTGCCTGACTGAAGACCGAACACAATTTAGGATAACTATCCAGAGGGTCGCCATGAGTCGACACCGACTCGACGGCATTTAACAACAACAACAACAATGTAATTTTGAACTGGTTAATATTTATGCAATTGATATTGTTGATAATGATATTGTGAACCTCTTTGGCTCTCTTCTTAGAAAAGGAGAGGATACAAACAGGAACACAAGCCAGCATATTTTTGTTGCATGTAAGCACAAATACTGTACGCAGGTTTCCATTTCCATTTGCATCATATCTTTTTCCCAGAAAGGATCCAATGGGGGATGTTTACTAAACATTCTTATCGTGCGGGTCCGCGGTAGTGTGCCTGTGCCATATAAGGAGTGGGTGGTTCAGGCAGAAAAGAGAAAAAAAACGGTAGTAAGCAACCGGACGTGTGCGCGTCGCGCTAATGTGCGGGGGTTGATATTAGCGCGTGGAAAGGCAAAGTGGTGCGCTGCAGAGTGTAAAAAACAACAGAGCCGTAGTACAACGGTGAAGACACTGACCAATGGTGCAGGGGCCATGGGTTCAATCCCCCATTGTGCACAAGGAAAAAGGCCAGCTGAGGCAGCAACTGTAATGGGTAAAATTGTTTTAGGAGGCAAATTAATTTGGAATGGCATAAGGCGGCGCACAGTTCTTTTTGGGCGGCATAAGGCGGCGCACAGTTCTTTTTGGGCGGCATAAGGCGGCGCACAGTTCTTTTCGGGCGGCATAAGGCGGCGCACAGTTCTTTTCGGGCAGCATAAGGCGGCGCACAGCTCTTTTTGGGCGGCATAAGGCGGCGCACTGGTCCTCGGGCGGCAGAAGGCAGCGCGCTGATAGGCACAAGGCGGCGCGCTGATACACAAGCACAGGAACAGAGCCACAGCACAATGGTTAAAACACTGACCAATAGTGCAGGGATCAGGGGTTCAACCCCTCACAATGCCCAGTGAAAAATGCTTGCTGAGGCAGTATGTATTATGTTGTGGAGTGCTGTAGGAGGCATGATAATTTTATTTTGTTACCACTACTAGCAAACGCACTCTCCCAGCATGTTAACATACGGCGGCCCATAAGGCACATGTTACAGTGCACTGTTCGCCAAGGCACCCTTGAATGTCCCCTATAGGGCACCATGTATGTTGCGACACAGGATAATGTATAGTGCACCCTATATGGATGGCAACCATAAGGTGGCCTACAGGGTGCCCTATAAAGCACCCTCAGAGGCACCTAATGGGTATAGTAAGCTGAGGGTGGTCTTGCCGGCATAGACATATGTACAGTAAATAAAAATAAAGCTGTGGACATCCCTATCAAAAGGCCCCACTGTGGGTTTGAACCCATGACCTCTGGCTGCACAGGCAGTGACGTAACCATTGGGCTACAGCTCCATAGCTGTAAGCAAGCACCTGGCTGGCTGCAGATAGCCTACACATCACCTCACAGACAGTCTGCTGGTGTAAACAGGATAGGGTAGGCCACCCATACCCATGATGCACTGCACATGCAAATTAGCTGTCCACAGATGGACACAAGATGGGGAATGCACCCCCACAGCACCTCGGCCCTGTTGGGGGAAGTGACCAGGTGCACCCACACAGCACCTTGGCCTAGTAGGGGGCACTGACCGGGTGTTTTACTGGCACAAAGTAGCCACACACCGTTACATCGTGCGGGTACTGTGCTCACCCAGGCGCCCAGGACCAGGTCCACAACACCTTCCATGGCTGATGGAGGCCAAGCGGGAGTTCCAAAGCAGTGTTAATGTGTAAGATAGCTAGTTTCTGCACAAACACCATGGATATTCCTGTCTGTCACAGCCCCCCCATTGGGGGCCCCCATCAAGAGATCCACACTCTACCTCCCTGCAAAGGTGGCAGTAGAGGGCAACAGCAACCCCAGTCCTGCTAAGGAACACACCCCCCACAGGGCAGCTCCATACACAGCCATAACACAATAGCAGACAGACATAAGCCCAGGATATGGTAAGCTGCATTCCACCACCAGATATTCCCCTGCACAAGCCAACAGCCACTGCACCCTGCAAGCCAATCCAGCAAGACACATACCAGCTACAAGCAGTCTGCTGGTTAGTCCATAGTGCATGTTCCCAATGGAAATGCATGCACACAGAACTGGGCTGTCTGCATACACAGCAAGCAGATAGATCAGTGGCTGGGCCCCAAATAGAAACCCATATCTATCACATGAGAGAACTACTATACAGCACTATGGGGGTGCCTAGCCATGCTGTGGTCACTGCACAGTCAGGGTGAGGGTGATCTCCCAGAAGGACATGCTTTGGCCACCCTGTCTGTGTAGGTGGTGGCCGGACACTACAATGTCCCAGCCAATGCCCTATGCCCGATGCAGATGCATCCTGGCCAGGCCACCCTGTCCTGGCTATACGCATGGTACCTTGCACCTCATTATGCACATTGGCTGGCCAATACTGGCAACAGTGCTGGCAGTGTGGGCTGTGGAAGGGGCTTGCAGCCAACACCCACTGTATAGACCAGGGGTGGGCAAACCTGGTCCTGGAGGGCCGCAGACCAGTCAGGTTTTCAGGATATCTCTAATGAATATGCATGAGATATATATGCATTAGAGATATCCTGCCAACCTGACTGGTTTGTGGCCCTCCAGGGCTGGATCTGGAGACCCCTGCCTTACACCTCTGTCATTTAAGATTGTGAGTGGACAAGGTGCAGATATCCAAGACATCAAAAAGGTTAGATAGAATTTGTCACAGTCCTCCTCACTTCTCACCACCACCAAAAAATTGTCTATTAGACAACTTTTTGGTGGTGGTGAGAATCGAGGAGGAATGTGACACATTCTATATACCCTTTCGATGTCTAGGACATCTGTACCTTGCCCACTCACGATCTTAAATGACAGAGGTGTAAGGCAGGGGTCTCCAAATCCAGCCCTGGAGGGCCACAAACCAGTCAGGTTGGCAGGATATCTCTAATGCATATATATCTCATGCATGTTCATTAGGGATATCCCGAAAACCTGACTGGTCTGCGGCCCTCCAGGACCGGAGGTGCCCACCCCTGGTATAGACAGACACACACTTCCACACCTATGCCATCATGGTGCTACAATTGAGGGGGTAATTAGCCTTGCCCACCAAACCGGTCCTGAGCACGGCAAGGCATGGATATGGTACGCATTACAGCTGGTGGTCACTCCCCAGGGTGGTAAACACCGTCAGAGGCCAGGCCTGGAGCACACCCCGCAAACACCTAACAGATTGTTTGGATGGGGTCAACTAGCAGTATGTACGTAACGTATGGATATCTATCTGCCTGTGCTCCTAGCAAACGTCTCAGAGCTGCGTACCGTATACCTCAGGTGTAGGGTGACATTGGTAAGTTATGCAAGTACTAGTTTTGGGTGCTGCATGCAGGGTCCAATGTTCTGCCTTTCCAGGAGACATTGGCCAATGGGGCCTGTGGGTGTGGGTGTGGGTGTGTCTGCCCTTGATGGCTGCTGCTTTACGGCACAGATTCCCAACTCCAGTCCAGGTTTGCATCACACTGTTCGGGTTTTCCTGCTGTCCCTCATGAATATGCATGAGCTACATCTACATGCCATGGGAGTGGTGCATAGATATACAGCACAGGCATTTGTATGAGTGGCAGCATGGAACCTGACTGGTGTGTGGCCCACCAGGACTGCATTTGGGTGATTCTGCTCTAGGTACTGCCCCTGTTCATGGTGTCTGTGCTCAGTGGGGTAAAAGATAGATGTATTACCATTGCATATGTCTTCGCCATGAAAGGTGTGTCCTTACTATCACTGTTTAGTTGTGGGAAAAATATGTGGGTGGGATTGGCAGTAGTCCCAGCTGAGCTTTGAACCTGTGACCTTCTGTTGTTGCATGCACTGTCTGTGTGCACTGCACCACTGTGTAGCCACAGATTGGCTGGATTCCCTGGAATGTCCATGACTGTGGATCCGGCAGGGCCTGTCTGTTGCAGTGGACTGTGCCAGCCTGCACATGGCTAGGCCTCTGTCTTCTGTGGCTAGCAGCCACTGCCCCCTGCACCACATGTACTTGTCCACCAACATGCTGGCATGAGCTTCTCTCAGAAAAAGCAGATGACCTGATTGCAATGTGGCAGTACGGGACTGCATTTGGGGGACGTGGCTGTAGGTAATGCCCATTGTTGTGGTGTGTGTGCGGTGTTGGGTAAAATATGGGTGTTTTCCCCATGCTTATGTTCCCTGCAATACAGGGGTGTCTGCGCTATCTTTGTTTAGTGGTGGGTAAAATATAGGGACTGGGCTGGCAAGTGCCCCAGCTGGGCTTTGAACCTCTGACCCTCTGGTCCTAGAGGTAATGACTCTGTCCACTGTACCACACTTTGGTCACAGAGACAGTGCAGCCCCTGGAGGTAGTAAGCCTGGCAGGATGGAGTCACAAACCCTGCTCTACGCATTTTTACTGTGGGCATATGCACCCTGTCTGGTGACAAACGTGCACATAAACACCGTAAATGACCACGGGAAAATGGTTAAAACCCTCGGTACCAGTGTGCAGCGGCAGCCAAGAGAGCAAATAGAATGCTAGGTATCATAAAGAAAGGAATGGAAAATAAAACAAAAGATATTATAATGCCTCTATATCGTTCCATGGTGAGACCGCACCTTGAATATTGTGTGCAATTCTGGTTGCCATATCTTAAAAAGGATATAGCGTTATTAGAAAAGGTTCAGAGAAGAGCCACCAAAATGGTAAAGGGGATGGAAGGATACTCCTATGAAGAAAGGCTAAAAAGATTAGGGCTCTTTAACCTGGAAAAGAGACGGCTGAGGGGAGATATGATAGAAGTCTATAAATTAATAAATGGAGTGGAACGGGTAAACGTAGATCGATTGTTTACGTTATCAGAATATAGAAAGACTACGGGACATGCAATGAAGCTACAGGTTAAACTATTTAAAACTAATAAAAGAAAATATTTCTTCACTCAACGTGTAATCAAACTCTGGAATTTGTTACCGGAGGATGTAGTAAAGGCTGTTAATGTAGCTGGGTTTAAAAAAGGTTTGGACAAGTTCCTGGAGGAAAGGTCCATAAACCATTATTAAGAAGGGACTCAGGATATCAATGCTTGACCCAGTACAAGCATTGTGGAACCTGTGCCTTTTGGGGAAACTGCTAGGTACGTATGACCTAGATTGGCCACTGTTGGAAACAGGATACTGGGCTTGATGGACCTTGGTCTGACCCAGTATGGCATATCTTATGTTCTTATGTTCACTCCCCGCTGCCAAAGAAGAGCTCCACACTTGCCAAATTGGCACCTTGGCTCACCTTTGCAAAGCCGTGAGAAGGAGCAGTGTTTCATTTCTCTCCCACGGCTCTGTTAAAGTTGAGCCCCCTGGTGCGCTGAGGGTGAACAAAGCATTTCCTGTCTTGTGCAAGACAGGAAATGCTCCTGATACTCAGTGTGCCTGCAGGCTCAACTTTAAGAGAGCCATGGGAAAGAAGGGAAACACTTTTCCTTCTTGCGGCTCTGCAAAGGTGAGCTGGGGCGCTGATCAGGCAAGTGTAGGGCTCTTTCCTGGGGGGGGGGGGGCTTGGACTGGAAATGGGCTGATCAGGGTGGGTTAGGGCTGGTAATGGGGTAATGGGGTGCTAGGACTATAAGTGGGCTAGGACTAGAAATGTGCTGATCAGGGGGCATTAGAACTGGAAATGGGCTGATTAGGGGGGCTAGGACTGGTAATGGGCTGATCAGGTGGGGTTAGGGACTAGAAATGGGCTAGAACTGGAAATAGGCTGATCAGGGGTGCTAAGAATGTAATGGGCTGTGGGGGGGGGGTTAGGACTGGTAGTGGGCTAATGGGAGGGCTAGCACTGGAAATGGGCTGATAGGGGGCTAGGACTGGAAATGGGCTGATCAGGGGGTTAGGACTGGTAACGAGCTGATGGGAGGCTAGCACTGGAAATGGGCTGATCGGGGGCTACCACTGGAAATGAGCTAGGAAATGGGCTGTTTGGGGGGAGCTAGGACTGGAAATGGACTGATGGGGCGCTAAGACTGGAGTGTGCTGATAGGTGGATAGAATTGGAAATGGGCTAGACCTGGAAATGTGCTGATGGGGAGACGAGAGAACTGCTGGCACTGGAAGAAGACTGGGGGCTAGAACTGGAAATGGGCTGATGGGGGGAGGGGGGAGGGGGGAGGAGAGAGCTGCTGGCCTTGGAAGAAAACTGGGGCTAGGGCTATAAATGGGCTGATGTGGAGGGATGGGAGAATGGGACTGGAAGGGAATGGATGCTGAGAGGGTCCGTCAGGGGAAGGAGGGGGCAGGAATGGAGCTGATCAGAGGGGAGGTGGGGGCAGGAAGGGAGCTAACACAGGGAGATGTGGGGGCTGGAAGGGAGCTGACACGGGGCAAGGAGTGGGCTGGAAGGGAGTTAATACCTGTGGATGGCACTGAAGGGAGACTGGAAGGAAGCTGACATTTGAGGATGGGACTGGTAGGTGGGTGGGTAATGGGGAGGAGGCTAGAAGCGAGGGGGCACTGGGGCTTGAAGGGAGTTGACATCTGGGATGGCACTAGAAGGGGGATGGACAGATGGTAGGGTGACTGGAAGGGAGCTGATGGGGGCAGGGTGGCACTGGGAGTGGAAGTGAGCTGATACCTATGATGGTATTTGGATTAGAAGGGGCTGGACAGTGGGGAAGGAGAAAGACTGGAAGGGAATGGACATCAGAGGCAGTCCTGGGAATGCAAGGTGGTTGACATTGGAAGGTATTGGGAGGGGAGGATTGGAAAGGGGGCTGATACTGAGGAGGGTTAGCATAATTACTTACCTGTAAAAAGTGATCTCCAGGAACCACAATAATTTAGTCTTCACATGTGATTGACGTTGGTACCGATGGAGCCCATGCGGGAACGTTGCCCAGTGTCTTCTAGGAAAGGTTTTGGGAGCATCCCATTGTACCTGCATAGCTGTCTTCCTACATTCACAACTCTGCTTCCTCAGTTGAGTTTGTAGCTAAGAGAAAAGGAGAGCAAAAAGAAACCCTATAACTCCTAGGGGAAGAGGGTGGGTTGTGAAGACTAAATTCCTGCTGTTCCCAGAGATCACCTGATACAGGTGAGTATTTATGCTATCTCCAGGAAAAAGCAGGAATGTTTTTTTCACATATGGGACTCCCTAGCTCTTAGCCAGAGAAGTGACCTCAGAACCAGTAAAGGTTTGCCTCAGGGTAGGCGCCAAGAGGTCATGTATCCTTCATGGATGTTTGGAATCAATAAGGTCTGGGACAGAGGGTAGGAGTTGCCCAAGTCTGAAAGAGCTGCTGGAGAACAGCTTGACTAAACATGGCATCCCTGCAGGAGTCCTGACAGTAATGAGTAGCAAAGGTATGGACCGAAACCAAGTCACTGCTTTGCAGATTTCATCAATGGCCAACAAGCAAAGGTTGGCCATTGAGGTAGCCATGGCACGAACATTATGAGCAGTGACATGACCCTTTAGTGATAGTCCTGCTCTATCATAAGCAAATAAGATGCAATCTGCTATTCACCTGGGCAGGGTATGTTTAGATACTGGCAAACCCAGGTGATTAGAGTCAAAGGACATGAATAACTGTGAGGCCTTATGGTGCTCTCGAGCCCTCTGGAGATCAAAAGCCAAGGCACACTTGCAGTCAAGGGTATGCAGGGTTTCCTCTGCTATAGACGCATGTGGTCTAGGAAAAAACACAGGAAGGTAAATTGACTGATTCAAATGAAAAGGAGACACCACCTTTGACATGAAATGTGGGTGAGTCCTAAGGATGACCTTGTCATGGTGGAACCGGGTGTAAGGAGGATCTGCCACTAAAGCCTAAAGCTCACTAATGCATCTAGCTGATGTGAAGGCAATGAGGAAGATGACCTTCCATGAAAGAAACTATAGTCAGGTCATAGCCAACAGTTCAAAGGGCAGTTGGAGAAGCTATGCTAGAATGACATTGAGATCCCAAGCCACTGGGGGAGGTTTGATGGGAGGCTTGGTGAGCAAAAGGCCTCTCATAAAGTGCACTACAAGCGGTTATGAGGAGATGGGTTGTCCATCCAAGAGATGATGAGAGGCATCAAATTGCACTAAGATGAACTCTCACCGAGTTGGTCTTGAGACCAGCTGAGGAGAGGTGGAGGAGATATTGGAGGAGTGGCTCCACCGGAGCCAAGAAGCGGTTAAGATCCTTCTAGGAACACCAGGTAGAGAATCTATGCCACTTGAAAGTGTATGAACGTTTGGTGGATGGCTTCCTGGAAGCTAACAGGCTCTCCTTTACTTCCTCTCTTTACTTCCTGAGCAAGGTTACGATCCTGTAAGGCTATGCTTTCAGCAGCCAAACTGTGAGATGAAGAGACTACAGATTTGGATGGAGCAGTGTCCCGTCTTCCTGAGAGCAGAGACCGGGAGCAGATCCGAGACGTAGAGGTAGAGTCTGAGGCAGACGGAACAGGAGAGGAAACCACGGTTGACATGGCCAGTGCGGGGCTATGAGAATCATGAAGCCATTGTCTGCCTGCAGCTTGAGAAACATCTTGGGAATAAGGGGAATGGGAGGGAAGGCATACAGGAGACCTTGAACCCAGTGGTGGTGAAAAGCATCCTCTTGCTGGTTGCTGGACAAGGGAGTCCTGGTGCAGAATCGTGGGAGCTTTGAATTCTGCAGAGTGGCAAATAGATCTAATTCTGGAGTCCCTCAGGTCTGGAAGATGTAGGAGGTTGTATCCAGATGGAGGGACCATTCATGAGGAATAAGGATCCGACTCAATTTGTCTGCCAAGACATTTTGCTCCCCTGGGAAATACACTGCTTGGAGGTGTATTTGATGAGCAATGGTGAAGGACCAGAGATTAATGGCCTCCCTGCAGAGGGGCCAAGAGCCTGTTCCTCCCTGTTTGTTCACATAAAACATGACCACCTGGTTGTCCGTCTGGATCATGACCTTGTGTGTTCGTAGGTGATCCTGAAACACCTTGAGGGTGTTGGAAATAGCATGAAGCTCCAGTAGATTTATCTGGAGTCATGACTCCTGTTCTATTCAGAGGTCCTGAGTGGAGAGAGAGCCCAAATGTACCCCCAACCTAGTTTGGAGGCATCCATTGTCAGGGTGCATTGAGGTGGAGGCATCTGAAAAGTTGATCTGATGAGGAGATTTTATGGGGAACACCACCATTGGAGGGACATGAAAAGGGAGGCAGTGACTTGGATCTTGTTCCTGAGACAGCCCAAGACTCGCTTCCATTGCGAGGCAAGGGCCCATTGGGCTGTACACATATGTAGACAGGCATATGGTACCACATGCACTGTTGAGGCCATATGACCTAGAAGCTGCAACATTTCCGGGGCAGTTAGATGGTCTCTGAGGAGCACCTGACATGCTAGCTGATTGAGATGAGAACAACGGGGCTGGGGTAGAAAAGCCCTTAACTGTTGAGTGTCTAGGAGAGCTCCTATGAAGTCTAGTCTTTGAGTAGGAGTGAGATGGGATTTCAGAAGATTTATGATAAAGCCCAAGTGTTATAGTACCTGAATTGTATGAAAGAGAGACAGATGGACCTCCTGGGAGGTGCCTGCCTTTATGAGCCAGTCGTCTAAGTAGGGGAAAACAAATATCCCTAGAGATCTTAGATATGCAGCCATGACCGCCATGCACTTTGTGAAGACTGTTGGGGCAGAGGCGAGTCCAAAAGGAAGGACTCTGTATTGATAGTGTCTTCCTTGAAATAGAAGCTTAGATGCTTACTGTGTTCTGGATGAATGAGGTTATGCGTATATGCTTCTTTTAGATCTAGAGAACAGAGCCAATCCTGGCTCTGGAGATTGGGAAGGAGGATCCCTAGGGAGACCATCTTGAACTTCTCGTGGACCATAAACTTGTTTAGGTTTCTGAGGTCCAGGATGGGTCTGTATCCTTCGCTCTTCTTTGGTATGAGAAAGTACAGGGAATAGAAACTCATTCCTTGCTGAGGTGTTGGAACCTCCTCTATGGCACCCTGTGATAGAAGAGAAGTGACCTCTTGCAGCAGGTGAGCCTTGAGAGGTAGTTGAGTATGGTATTCCCCTACCAGGGTGGAGGGGGGCACATGTAAAGATGAAGTCTATACCCCTCCTTTGCTATGGTTAGGGTCCACTGCTCTGAGGTGATGGGCATAATGACAGAGTCTGCCTGCTATATGGAGGGGGTGGGGAATCTCCAGAGGCAGGGTAGCTATGTTCTCTAGGAAAGTCAAAAAACAGATCCAGATTGTGTCTGCGGAACTGGTTGAACCTTAGGAGCCTGTGGCTTCTTCTGTTTGGGAGGCTGTTGTCTCTTCTGAGGACCCTGAGCCTGGTATTGAGGAGCAGGAGTATAAGAAAAGTAAAGGAAGTTTTTTTGAAGCTGCCTTTTTCCTAGCAGGGTTGGACGTAGTTCTGGACAGGCTATTTAGAGTGATATTCTGAGATTCCAACTGAGAAGTCTTATCATGCCAGGCTTTGCCAAAAAGGTTTTTGCCTGTGCAGGGAATATTGCCCACTTTATCTTGAACCCACTGTTCAAGATCCGAAGCCTGTAGCCATGCAATCCTGCATGCACTGATACAGATTGATGTGGCTCTGCTAGAGCACTCAAAGGCATCAAAGGTTGACATATTAACAAACTTCGAGACATTCTGGGCATTCCTAGCTAGTGTAAGATAGTCATCTCTCTTATCATCTGGAAGAAGAGGAGACATGCCCTAAAGATCTCTAGTAATCTCCTTGAGGAGCATACCCATATAAAGTATGTAGGAGCTTATCCTGGCTGAAAGCATGCAGACCTGAAAACATTAACACCCAAAAGCATCGAGGGTTCTCGATTCCTACCCAGTGGGTTAGAGGAATGGGTCTTTGAACTCTTAATGCGATGCATCACCGACGCCACCACCATTGAGTGGTGGGGAAGCTGCATCTTGTGGAAGCTGGGAGGCATCGAGTATGTGCAAAATAGTGAGGGGAGTCTCCCACATCCGAAGCATGAGATCATGGAGAATGCAGTGAATCGGAAGGGTGGCTGCCCCCTTAGGAGCTGTGGGGTACCGGAGGATCTCAAATTCCTCCACCCTGGGCTCCTTCTCAGATGTTACAATTATAGAGAGACCACTAGCTAGGTCTCAAATAAACTCCTGAAAAGACATGTCCTTAGGAAGGGACATGCGCCATTCCGGTGAAGGAAAAGGATCCCTGGCAGACTTTGTAGTCTTTGGGTAGCAAGTGACTAGTCAATGGAAGTTTCTGATTCAGAGGACTTGAAGTATCAGTGGGAATGATGATCCTGTTCTGCTAAGGACCAATACTGGTTAAACTCAGTATCAGGACAGGGGCCTTGCTTGGATGAGACCTCAGTATTGTGAACCGACTCGAGGGCAGGAATGGCCATCAGTGGATCCAGCGGCATGTATCCCGAGGCAGTTTGCATCGATACCAAAGTCGGTGCAGGTGTTGGTAGTACTGTTGGTAATGATTTAACTGGGACTGAAGCTGCCAATAGAGCCGCCAAGCTCCGCTCGATGGCCAGTATACACTGATCCATGGATCTAGCCGATGCTTGGGTGTTGGTACCGGAGGTTTGTGCTACCATCCCAGAGTATGGCACCAGGAGCTCTCTTGAGGTGGAGGCCTCAGGAACATCCTGGAACCCCTCGGTGGCTTTGGAGGGCAGAGCCTCCCTCTGGGGTTGTTTGGCTGGCCAGTTCACCTCCAGGGCAATCTTGATGTTTAGAAAGAGATCTACCCTTGGAGGGATGGTCTGTCTTAGAAGAAAACGTGCTTCAATACCTGAGATCCTTGAGAGGAAGACAATGCCCTTGATGCCATTGATGCCAAAGAAACCTCATCTGAGGCAAAGAGTGTTCCTAACTTTGTGGTCCAATTCTGCAGGCCTCTCTTTGTCATCTTCTTGCAAAGGGGACATTCTAATGGCTGGTGGTCAGGCCCAAGGCATTTCGGACACCAGTCGTGAGTATCACTAGCCAAGATGGTACTGCCACATTTAGAACATTTTTTAAAACTGCTAACTGTTTTTTCCATAGTGTCAATAGACAGAATGGTAGGCTTAAGGCCTAAAAATGGCATTGATATGCCTGAAGAAAAAGTATTCTCTTTTTCTTTTTTTTTACAGAAAGAAAGAAAGAAGAACCAACCACGAGGAATGGTTCCGGCATTGATGAGAAGGCCGATGCTAACCACAAAAATAAAGAGCTAAAGAATTTTCTACAGTGATAGAATTTGCTTCCTGCTGGCTCCACGAAAAACGAACAACTGAGGAAGCGGGAAAGTGGGAAGGCAACTATGCAGGCGCAGTGGGATGCTCCCAAAAGCTTTCCTATTGAAAGTTGGGCAGCATTCCCACGTAGGCTCTGTCAGTACCGATGTCACCCATATGTGAAGACTACATTCTTGCTTGTTCCTGGAGAAACTGGAACTGGAAATAGGCTGATGGAAGGAAGTGAAGAAAACAAACGAAGAGATAAGAAATGGCAGATGGACTATAGACCATAGAAAGAGAGTTAAGAGAAGGCAGGAAAGCAGAAGCCTCAGATCGGGATCAGCATGATCAGAGAATAAAATGGTCAGACAACAAATAATAATTTTATTTTCATTTTAGTGATTGGACTTTGTGCTATCTTTATATTTTATACAGTATGGGGGAACTGCATCTCTTATTTATCTGATGTTGCACTGAATGAGGAATCTGGCTTCTTGGGGTTTCAGTTTAATTTTTGTGTACATATTTTTATTTTTACTTTAGGTTGTGGTGACTTATTCTGTACAGTGAGTGTGTGCAGTATTCAGTACTGAGTGTGTGTTCTGAGTGTGTGACTGAGGCAAGGTGTTCTATTAACATGGAGTTTGTACATAGGGATCTATACTGTACTGTAGTAATTTATTTATTTATTGAACCACTTTTATATATTACCTTGTCCTTCAGTCAAAGTGGTTTACAGTATAACTTGTGTGAGTACATTTATACAGGGCTGGGTAGGTGAAAGGTAGGATTAAATGTCTATGTTGTTAAATGCCGTCGAGTCGGAGTTGACTCATGGTGACCCTCTGGATAGCTATCCTAAATTGTGTTCGGTTTTGAGTCAGGCGGCTCATTGTTGACAGACTGGTACCTGTAGCTGCTGTTATTGTATCGATCCATCTCATTGCTGGCCTTCCTCTTTTTTTGCATTTACCTTCTATCTTGCCAAGCATGATGTCTTTCTCTAATGATCTCTCTCTTCGCATGATGTGTCCAAAGTATGAAAGTCGAAGTCTTGTCATCTGAGTTTCTAAAGAAAGCTTAGGTTTGATCTCCTCTAGTACCGACTGGTTTGTTCTTTGGGCAGTCCATGCTATACACAGTATTCGCCGCCAGCACCATAATTCAAAGGCATCAATTTTCTTCCTGTCTATCTTTTTCACTGTCCAGCTTTCACATCCATATGATGTTATTGAAAATACCATGGCTTGAACAAGTCAAATCTTTGTATGGAGAGAGACATCTCTGCTCTTGAGAATCTTATCTAGGTCTTTCATAGCCATTCTGCCAAGAGCAATGCATCGTCTGATTTCTTGACTGCTTGTTGCTTCTTTATTGATAGCTGATCCAAGTAGGTTAAAGTTGTTCACAATTTCAATTTCTTTTCCTTCAACGATGAACCTGTTGATTATGCCAGTTGTCATGATCTTTGTCTTCTTTACATTAAGGTGCAGGCCAATTTTGAGACTATGTTCTTTGAATGTGAGAAGCAAATGTTTCAGATCATCTTCACTTTCAGCCAGTAATGTGGTATCATCAGCATAGCGAAGGTTGTTGATGAGTTGGGTGTGAAAGGTAAGTTATAGTCTCCTAATGCAATAAGAGGTTTATTGTGGGCGCTGTGTGTGCAGATTGTTTCCAGTACTGTAGATAGTTCTCCGGACTTGGCATTGGGCGGTCTGTGTGTAAGGCATACACTGAGATATTTGTTAGATATGGTGATTGTGTTGGCTTCTGTCAAGTTGCTCGAGGAGATAGTTTTAAATTTGTAGTAGCTTCTAGCCAGGATTAATATTCCCCCTTCCCTTTTTTGTGTTCTGGGGCAGTTGAATGCCAAATAATCAGACGGGGTGATTTGGTTTAATATGACCTGATCCGTGTCAGCAAGCCAAGTTCCTGCGAAGCATATGATGTCTGTTTTTTGGCTCTGAATGTGGTCAAAGATGGTGTTCAGGGGCGGCCCAAGGGGGGTGCGAGGCCATGTGCGGAGACTCGGTGTGGGGCCTCATTTGCATGTGGCCTCATTTGCATAAATATTTGCGTAATGTTACCATACACTAACTTTTAGTAAACATGTCTCTTAATGAATGTATGGCTAAGGAAAGACTAAAAGATTTCTACATTACTATAATCCAGTGACAACTGCCAGGCACATTAGGAACTACTACAAACACTGCCCATTTAGAACCCATAGCAAACCCACCGTATCATAACAGCACTACCAGGACTCATAAAGCACCAAACCCTACCTATCAAAAGGCAACACTGCAAATATTAATCCAATACATTTCAGAGAATAACAATACATGACCTACTGGGGAAAGAGAACAAGTGGCAATGTCAAATAGGAATTACATAAACAGAATACCTCAGCTCAGTTACACATGCAGAACATAGACCATCACCAAACAAGGAATCACAATTTAGAAACAGGAAGGCAATAATTAAACTGGGAACCCCAAAAGCCAAACTTGGAATGTACAACAACACTGTAGAAATAAAACTATAAAATAATTTCCTCTTGTACTAAACAAAGTGCAGACGTTAATGATGCACATTTCCCAGAGCTGACATATTCCTGTTAATAAATTCAAAATAAAGAGATGTCTTTCTACCTTTTGTGCATCTTTTTTAAGTTGCAATTGCTCTAGCCACTTTCTTCTGGTTTCTTCATGTCTTCTGCTAACTCTCCATCGTCTGCTGTCATTTGTCCTTTCTTCTCTCTTCTAGTTTTTTTTCCATTCTCTCTCTCTACATCTGCTTTAACAAACTAATCTTTCTCCTTTTTCTCTTTCCTCATTCCTATTTCATCGATTCAAATTTTACCCCTCCATCCTCAATCCCCACTTACTGTCCCAATACCCGGCCAATTGTAGATTTTTCATCCCTCCCACACAAAATATTTTTCCCCTCTCCATTTCACTCTCCCAGCCCCATCCCATTCTAATCCTCCCCCAACATCAGCTCCCTTCTAGTTCCAGCCTCACCTAACATCTGCTCCCTTCTAGTCCCTGCATCAGCCCATTACCAGTCCTAGCCCCCATCAGTCCATTTCCAGGCCTAGCTCCCCCAACCATTTCCAGTTCTATCAAAGTCTCTCCATCAGCTCATTTCCAATCCCAGCCCCCCATCAGCCCATTTCTAGTCATTTCCTAGCCCCACCATCAGCCCATGTCAAATCCTAGCTCCCCTCCACTCAGCTCAATTCCAAGCTCCCCATGAGCCTACTTCCAGTTTTAGCCCCTCCATGAGTCCATTTCAATCCAAGCCCCCACCACAGCCCATTTCCAATCTTAGCTCCCCCCAACAGCCCATTTCCAGTCCTATCCTAGCTTCGCCATCAGCCCATTTCTTGTCCTAGCTCCCCCCTCAGCCCATTTCCAGTCCTAGCTCCCTCCCCTCACAGCCCATTTCCATTCCAAGCCCCCCTCCCCATCAGCTATTTGCAGTTCAAGCACCCCTTCCACTCAGCCCATTTCCAGTCCTAGCAATCCCCCAACCCATTACCAGTCCTAGCCCCCGATCAACCCACTTCCAGTCCTAACCCCCCCATCACCCCATTTTCAGTTTAAGCCCCCCCATAGCCCATTACCAGTCCTAACCCATCACCCCATTTCCAGAAAGCCCCCCATAGCCCATTACCAGTCCTAACCCCCCATCAGCCCACTTACAGTCCTAACCCCATCAGCCCATTTCCAGTCTTAGCCCCCCCATAGCCAATTACCAGTCCTAACCCCTCCATCAGCCCACAGCCCATTACCAGTCCTAACCCCATCAGCCCACCTCGTCCTAACCCCTCCCCATTAGCCCATTACTAGTCCTAACCCTCCCATAGCCCATTACCAGTCCTAACCCATCACCCCATTTCCAGAAAGCCCCCCATAGCCCATTACTAGTCCTAACCCCCAATCAGCCCACAGCCCATTACATCCTAACCCCATCAGCCCACCTCGTTCTAACACCCCCATCATCCCATTTCCAGTCCTAGCCCCCCATAGCCTATTACCATTCCTAACCCCCCATCAACCCATTTCCATACTTAGCCCCCCATAGCCCATTACCAGTCCTAACGCCCCCATCTGCTCACAGCCCATTACCAGTCATAACCCCATCAGCCCACCTCCAGTCCTCACCCCCCCCATCAGCCCATTTCCAGTCCTAGCCCCCCATAACCCATTACCAGTCCTAACCCCTCATCAGCCCACAACCCATTACCAGTCCTAACCCCCCCTCGGCCCAGGGAAAATTAAAAATAAAAAAAAAGCTGGCTCCTGCCGCCGCTGCATAATCGAGTGTCCCACGGGGGCCCCCCTGCCTGGCTGAGCCCTCCCTGCCCGGCTGAGCCTCTCCGCGATGGCTTTCAGATCTGCGAAGGGAAAGCGTCTCCCTCGCGGCTCTGTTAAGCCCGCAGGGGCCGATGGGAAATTTCCCATCTGCCCCTGCAGGCTTAACAGAGCCGAATTGCCTATCAGCACCTGCGGGCTTAACTGAGCCGCGAGGGAGACGCTCTCCCTTCGTGGATCTGAAAGCCGTCGTGGAGAGGCTCAGCCGGGCAGGGAGGGCTCAGCCGGGCAGGGGGCGCTCAGCTGGGCAGGGGGGAGGCCCCGTGGGACACTCGATTCTGCTGCTGCCGCGGCGGCAGCAGCCATCTATTTTTTTTTTAAATTTAATTTATTTTTAAAGCAGAATGTTCTTTGCGCGGGGCCCCCTGAAACGCAGGGCCCTGTGCAAAAAACATTCTCACTCAATGGACGGGCCGGCCCTGATGGTGTTTGGTTGTTTGTGATTGATCTTTCATTAATAAGGGAGCATTTTTATGGCAGAGTCAATGGTAGGGTTGGTGTGCATGGTTTTTGGGGGATATGTTATGGTGTTTGCTTTGCATGTTATATGCTTGGGGCGGTAGTGGAACAAGGTAGTGGATGGAGAGAGAAGCGGAAGAGGTCGTAGAGGGTCTGGGGAAGTAAATGTTTTGGCATGTGTGCTGCCTACTTGGTGTAATAGGGTGTGTTGTAGTAGTAGGAGGCAGAATATTATTCCGCGGTAGTAGGTGCATGTTGGTGGTGCTGGAGATCCAGCTCTGGCTAGGGTTATCTCTGGGTTGGATTGGTCCATCTTGGATAGCTGTTGTAGCCTTTGGTCTCCTTTTTTGTCTCCCTCTTTTTCCTAAGGGCCACTCCTAAGGGCTTAGGCTTCGAGATGAGTTATTCAAAAATCCTGTGAGTCTGATGCAGTCCGATGGTGTACAGCGTCCTTCTGATGTCCAATAACGCATGCTGGGAGGAGAAAAAAACAATTTGACTTGTTCAGCTTTTCAAATAGGTGTATGGATGTTCTAGGGCCTGCTATAGTATTTATAGTGCTGCTTTTTTCTGGATAGGTCCCTTGTATGAGTTTTGGAAGTTTATGCTGGTATGGTGTGGTAGATTTGGCCTTGTAGACCTTAGGTGACTTCTATAGGGTTTTATATTAGTTCCCAGTATGCCTGGTACTGGAGAATGTTTGTTTGTTAGTGAGATGACCAGAATCACATTTTTTTTTAAATATATTTAGTTCTGTGGGTGAATGTCCTACTTCTGCTCTGCACCCATTGACGAGGGAGAGGTTTCTGTGGATGCAGAATATATATTAAAAAAGAAAAGGTGAGAACCATAACGCAGTTTATAGCAGAATAAAATGAGTTATAAATTGGTCTTATAAACTGTGTTGTTGTTCTCACTTTTTCTATTAGTTCCTTGGTGTGCGAGCATCTTGCATTTCCTTTGTTTTTTACAGAATATATATTTACATTAACACCATGCTGGTCCAGTGCAAAGTTTCAGGAGTTATGGTGTTTATACTGGAGTGGGAAGTGTGTTGTGTTGGGGTCACAAAGTCCCTCTTGTTTTTCAGAGGGTGGGAAGTGCTGTATTGAGGTGTTAAGTCACTCTTGTTTTTGTGGAAGTGGGAGATGCTGCAAGGATGATGTTGAGCATCACTTGTTTGGCATATTTAGCAGCATGTTTCCTAGGCTCTGCACTGGTAACATATAAACATAAGAAATGTCATTCTGGGTCAGACTAAGGTCCATCAAGCCCAGTATAATGCTTGTCCCAGGGCAAGCAGTGGATTTCTCAGATCCTCTTTAATAATAGTTTATGGACCTTTCCTCCAGGAACATGTCCAAACCTTTTTTAAACTCCTGAAACTAACAGCTTTAACTGCATCCCCTGGAAACTAATTCCAGAGCTTGATTATGCAGGGTCATAGGCTAACTGCAGGGAGCAGGTTACATCCCCCTGCAATTACCACATTTCTGTGTGGCAAAACAGCTGCCAGTGTAAATAAGGCCACCCACTGAGGTGGCATTAGTTGCATTCATGCTACTTGCACTGAGCCATTATGTTAATTTCTGCTGACAATGCAGATGCCTGTGTGTGAGAGTTCTTTCTCTCATCTCACTCTGCAGTAAAGTATAATTTTGGGAAAGAAATCCTGTAAACCTAACAGTAATGAGTAAAAGCATTTTTTTAAACTGCATATGTCTGTTTTTAATTTGCACTGATATATTCCCTACTTGGTGAAGATCTATCTCTGTTCCACATACATATGACTAAGGCTACATGTTCTGTTAGCATGGAGTTCTATGTAGGGAGCTGTAGTAATCTGGCTTGTTCAATTTTCTGAATAGGAATATGGATGTTCTAGGGCCCCTTGCAATATTTATGGTGCTGCCATTTTCTGGGTATGCTCCATGTTGTGTGAGTTTTGGAAGTTAGTGCTGCTGTTATGGAATAGTAGATTTGCTCTATGGGTCCAGTACTCTGGGTTTTTGGTGAGGTCAAATGTAGGGTGTTGGTTGGGGGGGAGGGGGGCAGGGGTACTGGAATATGTATTGTTTTTGAGATTTGCAGTTTTGCGTTCTTTATGCTTCCAGAATGAAATTTAAAATATTTTGTCAGTTCAGATTCAAGGAAATCTCAAATTTTAAGGGAACATCTCAGTTTAATTTTGTTTAGTAGCCTGTTGCTTCACCGCTGCTGAGTTCTGGACTTTTCCAGTTCTAGCACAATCCAATCCAGTGTTTGAATTAATGGCTACCAGGATTAGTTTCTTATTTTATATCTTTCCTCTTCATTAATAATTTGGTCATAGCAAAATAAATCTGATGTTCAGATACTTATAATGGTTTGGTTGATTGAGGGGGGGGGAAGCTGTGTAAGTTGCTTTTCATTAATCAAATTTAATGTTTTATAATTATGTTTGTTTTATTGTAACATCTGTTGTACTAAATTGCATGTGTATGTTTAGAAGCCACCTAGGATTTTAGATGGGTGGCGTATACATTTAAAAATAAAGTATACTAAATTTATGCACATGATGCTGCAGTGGTCCTGCATCACTGGGAGTCAGAGGAAAGCAGAAACCTCAGACTGGGACCTACATGATCAGATAATAAAATGGTCAGAGAACAAAGTTCGAAGATAATTTTATTTTCAATGTAATTATCGGACTTGGTGCTATCTTTATATTTTACACAGTACATAGAAATGCATCTTTCTAGTTCTCTGATATTGCACTATATGCAGAATCTGGCTTCTTGGGGCAGCAGTTTAATTTTTATCTACATGTGTTTATTTTTAGGTTAGGATCACTTATTCTCCAGGAACAAGCAGGAAGTCAGTCCTCACATATAGGTGATATCAGCGCCGATGGAGCCCTAGTGCAGAGCAATTCCCCAGCTTTCAAAGAAAGCCTTTGGGATTGCATCGCACATGCGTGGTCCCCTTCCCGCCCAAGGGTGCCATCTTGCTCAGTCTCCCTTTTTCCGCGGAGCCGAATGGATGTAGTCCAACTTCCTTCGTGGAAAAAGTGCGCCAAAACTTCTGAAGATTCTTTTCTTTGGCCCGGTTCGACGCCGGTTCCGCTTCCTGCCTCGGTTCGGTACACCAGTATCGAATCCAGTCACTATTTTTTGGTTTTTGTCTTTAGTGACTAGCATTCACCTTTTTTCTTTTTCACTGGCAGTCCGGTTGTTTGACCTCACAGGGGCCCTTTTTCCCCCGATGGCTGCCAGCGGGCTTAAAAAGTGTGATCGGTGCAAAAGATTAATGTCTCTCACCGACACACATGGCTGCTGTTTCCGCTGCCTCGGGGCCGACCATGACCCGAAGGCCTGTGGCCTGTGTGGCAAGATGTCTTCTAAGGCACTTAGAAGTAGGCAGAGGCAGCGTGAAAGGATTTTCTCCGAGTTCGCATCCACCCGGGTCTGGACCTCGTCAGAAGCCTCAACGTCTCGGGAGCTATCTGACTCTGAGCATCGTCGGGGGTCTTCTGAGTGGGAGTCTCCCTCGCAGGAACATCGGAGGAAGAAGAAACTTGTGAGGGCGGCGGCGTTGGGTGCCTCTCATAGGTCTGGGTCCTCGCGGGCCAGGTCGCGGAGTCTTGACCGCCACTCCGGGTCCTTGGAGTCGTAACGGCCTGAAAAAGTACCTCACATGGAGGCGGAGATGCTGAGGAAGGTAACTGCTGTTGTCTTCATGGACTCTCCTCCGGTAGAACCGGCATCGGGCCCGACTGATGCCTTGGGTGCATACACCCTAGAATACTGAGGGAACTTGGGGACGTTCTAGCAGCTCCACTGACTGACCTTTTCAATGCCTCGTTGGAGTCGGGAGTGGTGCCAAAGGACTGGAGAGAGGCTCATGTGGTGCCTTTACACAAAAGCGGAAGTAAGGATGTGTTTGAAAACTACAGGCCGGTTAGTTTAACTTCAGTGGTGAGTAAATTAATGGAAACGCTGTTGAAAGAGAAAATAGTGAGGTTTCTGGAGTCCAGCGAATTACAGGATCCGAGGCAGCATGGATTCACCAGAGGCAGGTCTTGTCAGACAAATCTGATTGATTTCTTTGACTGGGTGACCAGGGAGTTGGACCGAGGGAGAGCTCTAGATGTGGTGTATTTAGATTTCAGTAAAGCCTTTGAAACTGTTCCTCACAGGCGACTTATAAACAAACTGAGCACCCTAGGGATGGACCCTAAAGTTACTGCTTGGGTTAGAAATTGGTTGGGTGGGAGGCGACAGAGAGTACAAGTAAATGGAGCTCACTCTGAGGAGAAGGATGTTACCAGTGGTGTGCCCCAGAGATCTGTCCTTGGTCCGATTCTTTTTAACATCTTTGTTAGTGATATAGCGGAAGGGCTGTCGGGTAAGGTTTGCCTCTTTGCGGATGATACCAAAATCTGCAATAGAGTAGACACCCAGGAAGGTGTAGATAACATGAGGAGGGATATAGCTAAGCTTGAAGAATGGTCTAGAATTTGGCAACTGGGATTTAATGTTAAAAAATGTAAGGTCATGCATTTGGGCTGCAGCAATCCAAGGGAGCAATACAGTATAGGAGGTGAAGTACTTTTGTCCAATAAAGAAGAGCGGGACCTAGGCGTAGTTGTGTCCGATGATCTTAAAGTAGCTAAACAGGTAGAAAAGGCGACGGCAAAAGCTAGAAGGATGCTTGGGTGCATACGGAGAGGAATGGCTAGCAGAAAAAAGGAGGTGATAATGCCTCTGTATAAGTCTTTGGTGCGACCTCATTTGGAGTATGGTGTGCAATTCTGGAGACCGCACCTTCAAAAGGATGTGAACAGGATGGAGTCGGTGCAGAGGGTTGCTACTAAGTGGTCTTCATTATAAAGCATATGAGGACAGACTTAAGGATCTTAATCTGTACACCTTAGAGGAAAGGCGGGATAGAGGTGATATGATTGAGATGTTTAAATACCTCCGTGGCATAAATGTTCAGGGAGAAAGCCTCTTTCAATTGAAAGCAAGTTCTGCGACGAGGGGACATGGGATGAGGGTGAAGGGAGATAGATTCAGGAGTGATATGCGGAAATATTTCTTTACGGAAAGAGTAGTGGATCCGTGGAATAGTCTCCCAGTGGAGGTGGTAGAGATGAGGACAGTAACTGAATTCAAATAAGCATGGGACCAACACAGAGGATCTCTAAAGGTAAAAAGTGGACTGTTGTAGTTGTTATGGAAGGACAGACTAGATGGGCCTTGTGGTCTTTTTCTGTCATCATGTTTCTATGTTTCTATGTTTCTATGTTTCTATCCCATGACTCTTTAGTTTTGCCAAAAGTCTCTGATGAGGGACCTTGTCAAAGGATTTCTGAAAGTCCAGATACACAATATCAACCGACTCACCTTTGTCCACCTGTTTATTCACTCCTTCAAAAAAACATAACAGATTAGTAAGACAAGATCTTCCTTGTCTAAAGCCATGTTGGCTGTCTCCCATTAGGTTGTTCACAAATTAATATAATTGTGGTCAACTCTTGAACGCGTAACTGTCAACTAGTATATGAAAATACGTTCATGAAAACCTAAATGCAGTAGAATTATTCTCTCTTTTACTTCTTTCTTGCTATGTACTTTTGGTATTGTCTATCGTGCTTTCAACCATATACTTTGAAAAAAAAATTTTTTATATAATATATTTTTAAATGCTCTTAAAATATTCTTAAAATTGTATAGAAAAGATCCCAAAGGTTTTTTCTTGCAGATGAAATTATATTGAAAAGATCCCGACGCTCAACTCCGGCGCCTTAATGGCGTTTCAACGAAAGCTTTTCTTCAGGAGATCTTTCTTTCAGCCTACAAAAAACAGAAAATCAACCCAATAAATCAACTCTCTACTTCCCATGCAATGTGATAAACAAAATACCTCTAAAACCATAAATATGTTTACCTAAATAACCTTTCTACTTACAAGTATTACCGCTACCTGCGCCTTCCTTCATTTACTTTCAATACGAAAGACGCCACGCATGCGAGATGAAAGCTTCCTTCATTATTTATAACCCCTACTGATTATCTCATACGTCACTCCTACTCGTCTCCCATTGGGTATGGATTCGATCACTCCATCCTTGTCCATACCTGGTTAGCTTCTCCCTCATCACACGTCACTTTTATGGATTCCAAATGCTAAAGTAGCATTTTAAATTGTCACCAGCAGTGGCCCAACTAGGTATTGGTAGCTAGGTACACTGCTGGGCCTGACCCTTACAGGTAAGAAATTGTAGTTGCGACGGAGTGTCAGGTTGAAAACAGGCTTTATTCCCCTCCCGGGGTTTCAGGATTTTCAAAGTAATACACAGTATGAAAATTAAGAGGTAGCCATACTTCTGGCAAACAAAATGGTGAAATGAAAACAGCTTCTTGCTTGTACAGAATCAGTAACAAAACAGGAACCAGGTGAAACAAATGCTGACAGTTTTCTCTGTATTCTTTTAGCCTTGTGCACGGCACTCTTATGCTTAGCTAGCGTAGAGAACTCTCATTAGTTATGACCAGAGAGCAGTCCATGTCCTCCTCATAAGGCATATAACTATCTGTACACATGGGCTCTTCAACTGTATTATCTTGTGGACAGAGAGTTTGAAATGTTCTTAACTCAGTTTCAGAACCTTCGTCAGAACTCTCTCTATGATATGGCAAGTACTTATCAGAGAGCTCATAGAACTGCCCTGCTCTGTTCCTAACAGGTTTTTTGCAGTTTCTTATAAGGCTTTACAAACATGCAATCATCTTCTTCACTCATACAAATGTCCTGACTTACATTTCTTTCCTTTTCCCAAGGCTGTAAGTACTTCTGGTGGTTTTGCCTTTCAGATAAACAGGGAACCTTATCAGCTGCTCTCCTTTCCCTCCACGGCACTCTGTGTCTAGGAAATTCTTCCTGCGTCACAGGTGAGGGTTTCCTCCAGTTAATCCCTCTGTTTGTAGCAAGCTTTCTGTCCCTCCTTGAATCCTTCCTGGGCTTTCTGTTCCACGGCTCACATACAACAGAATCAGCTGGTGAATATTCTGACCTTCTGTTTGAAACTTTCAAGTTATCTTTTACTTGCCAAGTCTCCCAGTCATTCTCAGCTTCTGAGCATTCACCAAACAAATCACCGTCAGGATCAGAATCAACATCCAAACCATGAGAATCCAAATCAAACTCTGTTTGCCTAACATGCTTTTTATTCAGGTTTAGGGCGTTCTCCTGCTCATGTGCACACTGTTCTGCTGATTACTAGGGGAGTGTTTGTTCTCTGGGCGTGCTCTCAGACCTCGTGTCTCAGCCTGCCCTTGTTGCCTATAGCAACCTGGAAGCTTTTTCTCTCCCTGCCTGTCAGAAATTGTGCTGAACTCTGCATCTCTGTGTCTTACAGGTATAAGGTAGAACTTCGGTGTCACAAAATACAAGTAGAAAGGCGCGGGCAGCGGTAATACTTGTAAGTAGAAAGGTTATTTAGGTAAACATATTTATGGTTTTAGAGGTATTTTGTTTATTACATTGCATGGGAAGTAGAGAGTTGATTTATTGGGTTGATTTTCTGTTTTTTTGTAGGCTGAAAGAAAGATCTCCTGAAGAAAAGCTTTCGTTGAAACGCCATTAAGGCGCCGGAGTTGAGCGTCGGGATCTTTTCAATATAATTTCATCTGCAAGAAAAAACCTTTGGGATCTTTTCTATACAATTTTAAGATTATTTTAAGAGCATTTAAAAATATATTATATAAAAAATTTTTTTTCAAAGTATATGGTTGAAAGCACGATAGACAATACCGAAAGTGCATAGCAAGAAAGAAGTAAAAGAGAGAATAATTCTACTGCATTTAGGTTTTCATGAACGTATTTTCATATACTAGTCCCATTAGGTTGTGACTATCTACATGCTGAGTAATTTTATTCTTTATGATGGTTTCTACCATTTTTCCTGGTACTGACGTCAGGCTCACCAGTCTGTAGTTTCCCGGATCACCCCTGGAACCCTTTTTAAAAATTGGTGTTACATTGGCGATCCTTCACTCTTCAGGTATTAGAGATGATTTTAATGATAGATCACAGATTACTGATAGCAGGTCTGCAATCTCATATTTCAGTTATTTCAACACCCTTGGATGTATACCATCCGGCCCAGGTGATTTGCTACTCTTCAGTTTATCTAATAGTTTAAGACATCTTCCCGATGTATCGATATTTCCTTCAATTCTTCCGCACCTTTAAATACCACTTCAGTCATGGGTAACATCCCTACATCTTCCTCAGTAAAGACCGAAGCAAAGAATTCATTCAGTCTCTCCGCTATTGCCTTGTCACCTCTTAGTGCTCCTTTAACCCCTTTATCATCTAATGGACCAACTGACTCTCTCACAGGTTTTTTGCTAAGAAGGTACTTGAAAAGGTCTTTATTTCGCGTTTTTGCTTCTGCAGCAAGCTTCTTCTCAAATTCTTTCTTTGCCTGCCTTATCAATGCCTTGCATTTGACTTGCCAGTGCTTGTGCTGTTTCCAGGTTTTGTCGTTTGGCTCTTTTTTCCATTTCCTGAAAGATGCTTTTTTGGCAACAATAGCCTCTCTGACCTCACCTTTAAACCATGCTGGCAGTTTTTTGGACTTCCTTCCACTTTTCTTAAAGCGTGGAATACAGCTGGCCTGGGCTTCCAAGATAGTATTTTTCAACAACACCCAAGCTTGATGTACGTCTTTAACCTTTGCAACTGCTCCTTTTAGTTTTTTCTTAACTATTTTCCTCATTTTATCATAGTCTCCCTTTCAAAAGTTAAAAGGTAGTACTGTGGATTTCCTTACTATCCCTCCTCCACTAATTAAATCAAAGGCGATCATGCTATGATCACTATTGCCAAGTGGCCCCAACACCCTTATCTCTTGCCCTAGATCTGGTGTTCCACTAAGGACTAGGTCTAATATGGCTTCCCCTCTGGTCGGTTCATGAACCAGCTGCTCCAAGAAGCAGTCGTTTATTTCATCTAGGAACTTTATCTCCCTAGCATGTCCTGACGTGACACTGACCCAGTCGATACCGGGGTAATTGAAATCACCCATTATTATTACTGCTCTGTAACTTTTGTTAGCTTCCTTGATTTCTTTGAGCATTTCATCATCCATTTGGTCATTCTGGCCAGGCGCTTGATAGTACACCCCCACTACCATTGCCTTCCCCCTTTCACATGGAATTTCAATCCATATAGATTCTACAGCAGATTTTGTTTCCTGCAAAACTTTAATCCTTTCTGACTCAATGCCCTGTCTAACATAGAGAGCAACCCCTCCACCAATTTGATCAGCTCTATCATTACGATATAGTTTGTACCCAGGCATCACAGTGTCCCACTGGTTGTCCTCCTTCCACCATGTCTCTGATATTCCAATCATATCTAACCTTTCATTTAGTGCTATATATTCTAACTCTCCCATCTTATTTTTTAGACTTCTAGCATTTGCATACAAGCATTTTAGAGAATGTATTTTATTTATGTTAATTTGGCTATTGGTAGACATGGGTAATTTGGGACCTTTAATCTCTGTCTGCTCCATACTCAAGGGCATTTGGGCTACTTTACTCTTTTGTGGAACCTCTCTGCTTTTGGTAGTATCCTTCAAAGATATATTCTTCCAAACCATTTGCTCTTGGGCGACTGTCGGCTTTCCCCTAATATCTAGTTAAAAACTGCTCTATCTCCTTTTTAAAGGTTAATGCCAGCAGCCTGAATGGCAACTGAATCCGGAAGTGGCCCAGCAGATCTTCCACTGCTGGGGACATCCGTCCATAGATCTCTTTGCCAGTCCACAGAATTATCAGTTGCCCAACTTTTGCTCCAGACAGCCACATCCTCAAAGGATGGCTGCAGATGCTTTTCTAATCTCCTTGTCTGTGGGCCTCCTGTATGCGTTTCCTCCCATGCCTCTGGTGGCCCAAACTCTGTTCAAAATCCTTTGGGACAAGGCCTCGGTCATTTTGGTAGCTCCCAGATGGCCAAGACAACCTTGGTTCCTGCTTCTCCTCCAGCTGGCAGTGGAAACCCCACTCCCTCTGGGGACGAAGCCCGACCTCCTGTCCCAGGAGCAGGGCTCTATCTTACATCCCAACCTCAGGTCCCTGAACCTGATGGCATGACTGCTGAAAGGGTAGTGCTGGCTTCTCTTCTCCTACCTAAGAACATAGAAGAAGTGTTACTGGCCTCAAGGAGGCAGTCCACTAGAGAAACCTATGCCTTCAAGTGGTGTAGATTTGAGGTGTGGTGTAACCAGCACAATGAAGACCCTTTCTCTTGCCTAGTACCAGTGGTGTTGCAGTACCTGCTTCACCGCTCAGAATTAGGACTTAAGTCTAACTCTGTCAGGGTCAATCTGAGTGCTTTGTCAGCACACCATTCTCCAGTGGAAGGACAACCTCTTTCGGTTCACCCCTTGGTGTCCAGATTCCTCAGAGGAACTGGGCTGGACGGGGCTGGTTCAGTTTAGAGTTAGAACCCTCCCCCCCCCATGTGAAAATAATGCATGCACAGAAAAGGTTTGGGTTGGTGTGAAGCACTGACTCGTGAGTCCCTAATGTAATGAATTATTAGAGAGATTTACCAGAGCTAACAAAATAAACCTTAATGCTTCAACTGACAAGACATGTAGGATCAAGAAAGGCTGAGTTAAAGTTCTGAAGCAGCAGATGTATATATTGTTATTGAAAGGTTCCGCTCTGGATTTAGCAGGAAGAATAGGAGGATCAGGGGTGGTGGGGATGGAGCAGCAGCCTGGACTGGTGGCCAGTGGCTGAAGGATGAGAAGCCAAGCTGGTGAGAGCTGCTGAACAGGCAGGTGACGGAGAGAAGGCGAGGTTCTTTGAGGCAACATCAGGTGTAACCCCCACCTCCTCTGCAGGTGCCCGTCCCCCAAACTGCAACTGAGGAGTCAATCACCTCAAAATCAAGAGTAGGGAACAGCAGTACAGACAAGTCAGCAACCAGATGTAAGGGGCACTGCAACATTGTACCCAACGAGGGTGCTACAAACGCTCAGGGTGCTACAACCCCTTGAGATGCTCTGGGTGCTTCTGTGCACATATTGCATGCTTAAAAAATGTATGTATTCCTGAACAGCTGCATTTGGAGGATCATAGCAAAATAGAAATATAGAAAAATGATGGCAGACAAAGACCATATGGCCTGAGCAGTCTGCCCTTCCATACCAACTACTAAGTTTTACAGTCCTTTATCCCCCTTAGAGATCTTCTGTTTCTCCGGGAACAAGCAGGAAATCAAAACTCACATATGGGTGACTTCGGCACCTACAGAGTCCATGCAGAAGCATCTCCCCAGCTTTGAAAGAAAGCCTTTGGGAGCTGCACCACGCATAGGTGGTCCACTTCCTGCCCAAGGGTGCCATCTTGCCTCAGTCTCCTTTTTTCCACAGAGCCCATAGGATCTTGTCCAGTTTTCCTCAGAAAAAGTCTGATTTTTATTATGTTTTCTCCAGTTGCGTACCGGTTCTTTCCCATCCCCGAACTAGCTCGCCTCAGTGTTGCTCCTCGGGTTCATCTATTAGTTTTTGTTTTGTTTTTCATTTTTTCATTGAGATGCTCCTCGACCGGCATTCGTGCCATTTTCCAGCCGAAGGACTCAGACCCCTGCTGGGAGGCAGGGACCCCCTTTTTCCGATGGTTTCCAGTGGCTTCAAAAAGTGTGACCGCTGTGGCAAAATGATGTCACTCACCGACCCACATGACTGCTGCCTCTGATGTCTCGGCCCGGAGCACAACGCTCCGACTGTGAGCTCTGCAGAACCATGACCTCAAAGGCCTTGAAGAACTGCCATCAGTAGTAGATAAGTTTCTTTCAAAAGTCCAACTCTGCACCAGGGTCTCTGCTGACAACATGCTCCAGGGCCCCCTCCGATACTTTGGTGCCCCGCAAAGCCAGAGCCTCATCGGAGTCCCACGATTGCAGTTCCTCTGAGTGAAAATCCACAGAAGTGTAGCACAAGAAGAAGAAATCCTCGAAGACTGCCTCGGAGGATGGATCCAGGAAAAAGGAGAAATTCCACCCCAGGACCTGCAGTCCCAGGCATGAGTCTGATGAGTCAGGGCAGGAGTGGCCCGCCAAGCTGTCCCACAAGGAGTCGTCGGCACCCGCTGACTGGTGTCGGGCCTCTGAGGCCATCCTCAGCGAGGACTGCCCCTTGACAGTACCGAAGTCGGGCCCGAAATCCTCGGTGCCCTTGTTGAAGGCTGCAGAGCCAACTGGTATAAAGACCAGCATGGCAGCCCTAGAAAGCAGTATCTCTGCCCTAGTGGCCATGCAGAGGTCATTCATGTCTGTCTCATTCGGTTCATCTGCCACGACAATGGGACCCTCGACATTGAGGGCTTCTCTGGATGTCAAGCTGATTCTTGAATACCTTCGACCTCGAGATAGCCCCAGACCCCGGATAAGGTGCTGGTCCCATTCCTCAAGACACCGGTCCTCCCCAGCGAGCATCCCTGGCTTGGACTGATGATCTCCCAAAGGTTACGGACCACTGAGAGCAGCCCTTGGCCGAGGTGACTTTGCAGCATTAGACTCGAACTTGGAATTCGTGTCTGAATGGGAGACCGAGGACGAAGAGTCCCCGGACATGAGGAGGCACCATGATGTGCCCTCATAAGAACATAAAAAATGCCATACTATGTCAGACCAAGGTCCATCAAGTCCAGTATCCTGTTTCCAACAGTGGCCAATCCAGTTCACAAGTACCTGGCAGGTACTCAAAGTCCACAGTTTCCATAATGCTTATCCTGGGGTAAGCAGTGGATTTCCCGGGTCCTCTTTAATAATGGTTTATGGACCTTTTCTTCAAGAACTTGCCAAAACCCGTCTCCCCCAACAACCCAATGCCGCTCCCTGCTCAAGGATGTCATGTTCCTTGATTTTGTATGGGACGTGGCCATCATCCTCACCATCAAGACCGAGGCTGAGGAGGAACCTCACACCAAGGAATTGGATATACTCCAATACGAGGCTCCCCCAAAGGAAACCCTTACGGTCCCAGTGCCCTCGATCCTCGACTGTCTCCTCCTCCAAATGTGGAAAACACTGGCATCAGTACCAATGGTTAGCAGGAACCTTGACACCATGTACTGGGTGCACCAAAGACCTGGGTTCCAAAAGAACCAGCTTCCCCACAACTCCAAGGTCATGGAGTCAGCAATGTGCCATTTTAAGAGCCAAAATCCCCATTTGTCAATGCCACCCGGCAGGGAGGCCTGACACCTCAACACTTTCGGCCAGAAGGCCTTTCAGGGCTTGATGCTAACATGCTTGATCCAGATCTACCAGTTCTACATTGGCATGTACCTGAAGGAACTGTCAAAGGAGTTTGGTGGATTCTTGGCAAGCCTCAAGGGGGAACCCCTACAGAGGTTCAAGACCCTAACCTCTGCAGTAAAAGAATGCTCGAGTTTTTGTCCTGGGCAGCCTACAATGGCTTCGAGTCATCAGCCAGGGTGGCTGCCACAGGGTCAACGCCAGGCATGGCGGATAAGGCAGCGGAGATAGAGACCAAGTATGTGACAAGAACCAGGCTCTCAAAAAAGACCTCAGTGCATCCCTGAAAGAAAGCCCCAGGGAAAAAGCCCTTCTTCCTGAGGAAAAAAAGGAGGCTTCAGCGGTACTCCACAATTCCAGGCCTTCTCGACTCCTCAACAGGGCCAGCAAAAAAAAGAACAGGGACATGGTCCCAGAAAATAAAAGCTCTGAAGTCCCAGATGCTGGCCCCAGCACAACCTGGGGGGAGCTTTTGACAGCCAAGTGTGATCTCCCTCCCCCCAGGGGGTTCTCTGCTGCCCAGGGGCTGCCAAGCCATGTTTGTCCACAGGTAGACAGCCATCACCACCGACACCTGGGTGCTACAGGTGGTCAAGGAGGGCTACCTCCTCCACCTACATTGGGCGCCACCCATGTACTTTCCAGGGGAGCCCAACAGGCCTTTCCTTCACCAGACCCTCCTCCTCAACAAGCTAGCAGGCCTAATCAATGACAAAGCAGTTGAGTCAGTGTCAAAACATCTCTGGGGCACAGGCTTCTATTCCAAATATGTCCTCATCCCCAAGAGGATGGGGGGGGGGGGGGAGGCCTCAGACCCATCCTGGACCTGCAAGAGCTCAACATGTTTCTAGTCATGGAGAAGTTCAAAATGTTCTCCCTTGGGGCACTACTGCCATTCCTCCAGCAGGGAGACTGACTGTGCTCCTTAGACCTAAAGGCAGGGGCAGCCCAAGGGGGGTGCGGGGCCATGTGCGGAGACTCGGTGCGGGGCCTCATTTGCATAAGGGACCTCATTTGCATAAATATTTGCATAATGTTACCATACACTAACTTTTAGTAAACATGCCTCTTAATGAGTATGGATAAAGAAAGACTAAAAGATTTCTACATTACTATAATCCAGTGACAACTGCCAGGCACATTAGGAACTACTACAAACACTGCCCATTTAGAACCCATAGCAAACCCGCCATATCATAACAGCACTACCAGGACTCACAAAGCACAAGACCCTACCTATCAAAAGGCAACACTACAAATATTAAACCAAGACATTTCAGAGAACAACAATACATGACCTACTGGGGAAAGAGAACAAGTGGCAATGTCAAATAGGAATTACATAAACAGAATACTTCAGCTCAGTTACACGTGCAGAACATAGACCGTCACCAAACAAGGAATCACAATTTAGAAACAGGAAGACAATAATTAAACTGGGAACCCCCAAAGCCCAACAACACTGTAGAAATAAAACTACAAATTAATTTCCTCTTGTACTAAACAAAGTGCAGACGTTAATGATGCACATTTCCCAGAGCTGGCATATTTCAGTTAATAAATTCAATAAAGAGATATTTTTCTACCTTTTGTGCATTTTTTTTCAGTTGCAATTGCTCCAGCCACTTTCTTCTGGTTTCTTCGTGTCTTCTGCTAACTCTCCATCGTCTGCTGTCCATTTGTCCTTTCTTCACTCTTCTAGTTTTTTTTCCATTCTCTCTCTACATCTGCTTTAACATACTAATCGTTCTCCTTTTGCTCTTTCCTCATTCCTATTTCATCCACTCAAATTTTACCCCGCCATCCTCAATCCCCACTTACTCTCCCAATATCTGGCCAATTGTAGATTTGTCTTCAATCCCACACAAAATATTTTTTCCCTCTCCATTTCACTCTTCCAGCTCTATCCCATTCTAATCCTCCCCCAACATCAGCTCCCTTCTAGTTCCAGCCCCACCCAGAATCCGCTCCCTTCTTGTCCCCGCATCAGCCCATTTCCAGTCCTAGCTCCTCCATCCGAGTCCCTCCATCAGCTCATTTCCAATCCCAGCCCCCCATCAGCACATTTCTAGTCCTTTCCTAGCCCCACTATCAGCCCATGTCAAATCCTAGCTCCCCTCCACTCAGCCCATTTCCAATCCAAGCCCCCCATGAGCCTACTTCCAGTTCTAGCCCCTCCATGAGTCCATTTCAATCCAAGCCCCCCCAACAGCCCATTTCCAGTCCTATCCTAGCCCTCCATCAGCCCATTTCCTCTCCTAGCCCCACCTCACTCAGCCCATTTCCAGTCCTAGCTCCCTCCCCTCATAGCCCATTTCCATTCCAAGCCCCCTCCCCATCAGCTATTTGTAGTTCAAGCCTTCCTTCCACTCAGCCCATTTCCATTCCTAGCCCCCGTCCCCATCAGCTATTTGCAGTTCAAGCCCTCCTTCCACTCAGCCCATTTCCAGTCCTAGCCACCCCCCAGCCCATTACCAGTCCTAGCCCCCCCATAGCCCATTACCAGTCCTAAGCCCATCAGCCCACTTCCAGTCCTAGGCCCCCCATCACCCCATTTTGTCTTAGCCCCTCCCATACCCCATTACCTTTCCTAACCCCCATCAGCCCATTTCAAGTCCTAGCTCCCCCATCCGAGTCCCTCCATCATCTCATTTCCAATCCCAGCCCCCCATCAGCCCATTTCTAGTCCTTACCTAGCCCCACCATCATCAGCCCATGTCAAATCCTAGCTCCCCTCCACTCAGCCCATTTCCAATCCAAGCCCCCCATGAGCCTACTTCCAGTTCTAGCCCCTCCATGAGTCCATTTCAATCCAAGCCCCCCCAACAGCCCATTTCCAGTCCTATCCTAGCCCTCCATCAGCCCATTTCCTGTCCTAGCCCCCCCTCACTCAGCCCATTTCCAGTCCTAGCTCCCTCCCCTTACAGCTATTTGCAGTTCAAGCCCTCCTTCCACTCAGCCAATTTCCAGTCCTAGCCACCCCCCAGCCCATTACCAGTCCTAGCCCCCCCCAGCCATTACCAGTCCTAAGCCCCCCATAGCCCATTACCAGTCCTAAGCCCCCCATCAGCCCACTTCCAGTCCTAAGCCACCCCAACACCCCATTTTCAGTCTTAGCCCCCCCATAGCCCATTACCAGTCCTAACCCCCATCAGCCCATTTCCAGTCTTAGCCTCCCCACAGCCCATTCCAGTCCTAACCCCCTATTAGCCCTCCAGTCCTAGCCCCCCATAGCCCATTACTAGTCCTAACCCCCATCAGCCCATTTCCAGTCTTAGCACCCCCATAGCCCATTACCAGTCCTAACCCCCCATCAGCCCATTTGCAGTCCTAACTCCCCCTATAGCCCATTACCAGTCCTACCCCCCATCAGCCCATTTCCAGTCTTAGCCCCCCCATAGCCCATTACATCCTAACCCCACATCAGCCCATTACCTTTCCTACCCCCCATCTGCCCACTTCCAGTCTTAGCCCCCCCATAGCCCATTAGTAGTCCTAACCCCCCCATAGCCCATTACCAGTCCTAACCCCCCCTCCCCCCAAAGCCCATTACCAGTCCTAACCCCCCTCCCCCCATCAGCCCTGATAGATTAAAAAAAAACAAACCGACTGCTGCTGCCGCTGCCGCCGTGGCAGCGGCAGAATCAAATATCCCGTTGCGGGGCCCCACCTGCCCGGCAGAGTCTCCCTTCACCATCAGCTCCCGAGTCCCTCCCAATGCGTGGGCTTTCAGAGCCGCCAGAGTTTCCCTTTCTTCTCGCGGCTCTGTTAATCTCGCCGGGGCTGATGGGAAACGCGGGGCCCTGTGCAAAAAACATTCTTGTTCAATGGATGGGCCGGCCCTGCCTAAATGATGCCTACAGTCATATCGTAATTCATAACCAACCACAGAAAATACTTCCGGTTCATAGTGGGAGGACAGCACTACCAATACAGGGTGCTGCCCTTTGGTCTGGCTTTGTTGCCAAGGGTGTTCACAAAGTGCCTTGAGGTGGTTGCAGCCCACCTCTGGCTCCAAGGGGCTTTCATCTTCCCCTATCTGGATGACTGACTTATAAAGGGAGACACGGCTGCAGAGGCACAATGTGTCACCGGGCACACCATCAAGCCCTGCAGCATCTGGGGTACATCATAAACTACCCCAAATCCCACCTCACTCCAGCCCAGCACCTAGAGTTCATAGTGGCACAACTAGATACTGAAAAAAATATATGTACCTTGCTTCACCACTCATCAGCAACAGAACCTGAAAGATCCGTGGACGGCACCAACTGAATGGGTCTCTTAGCCTATAGTCTACTTCTAACAAAATAATAAAGTCACTTCTCAGAGCCTAATATACTGTAAAGTAACGGAAAAATTCTTCAGCTCTATCTTTTAACCTAAAGATTGTAGCTTTTCTATCAATTATCCAGATATACTTGTGACATAGTAATAGCTTCTTTTATGCAACAAGGTCTCAGACTTGAGTGAAGCAATTGGCCAAACTTCAACTGTTGTTTGGATCTTATGCTTAAGATCCAAGCATAAGATTCAAACAACAGTTGAAGTTTGGCCAATTGCTTCACTCAAGTCTGAGACCTTGTTGCATAAAAGAAGCTGTTACTATGTCACAAGTATATCTGGATTGATAGAAAAGCTACAATCTTTAGGTTAAAAAATAGAGCTGAAATTTTTTTTCTGTACTTTATAGTCTACTTCTGACCAGATAGCAAACTCAACCTCAGTCCTTGGAATTCAGTTCTATAAATTCAATTTCAAATAAAGAAAGCACACAGACACAGAGAGTTATATAAAACAGTACAACTGAACTTAAGTGAGGAATTTATAGCTGTGCACACTTGTGCAGGTTCCCATGATTCCCCCCCAGCTAGACCATCACACTTCCTTTTATTAGGGAAAAAACTCTTACATTGTACAAATTCATCTCTATGTCAAGCTTTGTTTATCTAGATGTTCTAGATCATAGCAGAGACATTTCTGCTCCAGAATTCTAAAAACAAAAGCATTCTGTCTCCTAAATTACAACCTTGGCTTCTATAACATCTCTCTCTCTCTCTAGACTGCAACATTCCAAGCTATTCCCCATATTAACCCTTTTCAGAGGGCCCTGGGACCCCATTTCAAGTTATTTCGAACAGATACCCACCAAGCAAAAGTCTTCCTCCCCCAAGAGAGTTCAGAATGCCTCAGGGATTTAGCCGCAGAGGTACACTGATACCGGATGCTACCTGCCTGGCTCCTACTCTGCCTGTTGGGGTACATGGCCTCCATGGTCCACATGACCCCATAGGCCCACTTGAAAATGAGGGCAGCCCAATAGTTCCTCCGCTCTCAGTGAACTCAAGCCACAGACGGGTTCAGGGACAGAGTGAAGGTGACCCATCAGTTGGTGGACTCCCTCGAATGGTGGCAGAATCGATGCCACCTTCAGGCTAGGATACTCTTCCAGGCACCCAACCCCCAGAAGGTCCTCACTATGGACACCTCGCTAATGGGCTGGAGAGTGTATTACGGGAGCTTCCAGATGCAAGGTTGCTGGTCCCAGGAAGAATCCCGGTTGCAAATCAACCTGCTAGGACTCCCGCCAATATACTCCAGCTACTTATCCAAACCTATTTTAAATCCAGCTACATTAACAGCTTTTACTATATCCTCATGAATTCTAGAGTTTTGCTAGTATCCTTCAAGGATACATCATTCCAAACCATGCACTCTTCCACCACCAACTCTAACACCACTTGGTGCTGATCCAGACCGACAATCAGGTCTCAATGTTCTACATGAATAAACAGGAGGGTACAGGGTTGTACCCTCTCTGCCAGGATGTGGTAGCCCTCTGCTCCTATGCTGCAAGCAGAGGGATGCTCCTAAGGGTGGTGCCCCTCCTGGGCCAGGACAATACTCTGGCGGACAAATTGAGCAGGGTACTCCAGCCTCATGAGTGGCACTTGGTTCAAGTAGTAGCTTCATGGCTGTTCCATCTGTGGGGCATCCTCTCATTGAACCTGTTCGCCAGTCCAGACAACACACAGTTGCTCCGATTCTGCTCGCGCCAGCTCTGCCATTCTGGGTGGCAGCGGATGCATTCCTCATCCTGTGGATGGAAGGCCTCATATATGCCTTCCCACCAACACCACTGGTAGCCAAAACACTATTCAAGGTCCAGCGCGACAGAGCATCACTAGTGCTGATAGCCCTTCAGTGGACAAGGCATCCTGGTTTCCGCTGCTCCTCTCCCTATTGGCGGTGTCACCGATTCCCTGGTTCAAGGTCCAGGGCTACTCTTACAGGAGTAGGGCTCCATCCTATACCCCAACCTGGGGTCCCTCTCACTCAGGGCTTGGCTGCTGAAAGGGTAGGGCCAGCTGCATTCATCTTCCTGCAGGATGTGGAAGACATATTTTTGGCCTCACGAAAGGCTTCCACTAGAAGAGCATACGTCTTCAAGTGGTGCTGATTCTCAATGTGGTGTGCGGAAAGGCGGGTGAATCCATTTTCCTGCTGAATACAAATGGTACTCCAGTACCTGCTTCACCTATCATGGGTGGGACTTAAGTCCAATTCAGTCAGAATAAACCTGAGCACCATTGCAGTGCATCACCATTAAGTTGAGGGAAAACCCACCTCGGCTCAGCCCCTTGTGTCCTGATTCCTGTGGGGCCTCATGTTATCCAAACTATCCACCCCCCCCCCCCCCGGTGGCAGAATGGAATCTTAATGTGGTGCTCTCCCAGCTCACGCTGTTCGAACCTCTGGCTACCTGCCACCTCTGGTACCTATCCAGGAAGGTAACCTTCCTGGTAGTACTTACATCAGCACGCAGAGTCAGCGAGCTCCAGGCTCTGATGGCAGAGCCCCCCTACAAAAGATTCTACAAGAACAGGATGGTGCTTCGCACACAGCCCAAGTTTCTGCCGAAGGTGATGTCTCCATTCCACCTCAACCAGGATGTGTTCTTCCCCCGTTCTTTTGAAGGCCTCATGCCGGTAGGGTGGAGACCATTCTCCACAATCTTGATTGTAAGAGAGCCCTGTCCTTTTATCTGCAATGGACACAGAGCCACTGCAAAGCACCACAGCCTTTTGTATCCTATGACCCCAGCCACCTGGGGCTCCCAGTGACTAAGCGAACTCTGTCCACTTGGGTGGCAGACTGCATTATCCTTGCCTTTGAGCAAGCAGGGATCTCACTAGACCAGAGGGTCATGGCGCACTGTGTCAGAGCCATAGCTACTTCAGTGGCAAATCTGCGTTCCTTCCCTGTGACAGAAATTTGCCGGGCCTCCACCTGGTCTTTGGTCCACACCATTGCAGCTCACTACTGCCTGGAGAGGAAGTCCTGATGGGACAACGCCTTTGGCCAGGCCATACTCCGTAATCTGTTCAGGGTATAGGCAGCAGTTGTCCTCTGACCCTTCTGTATTCGGGCTACCAGAGTGATGATTCTCTGCCAGACACCTGGGTCTTGCGAGAGTCAGTAGGGTTTCGATGGCTGCTGATCACAGCTCACCCTGACAGGCCGTCATGGCATTTTTGTTTTACAGGTTCTTGATAGCCTATAGCTGGGGAGTCCCATATGTAAGAAAGCATAGTTGCTTACCTGTAACAGGTATTCTCTGGGGACAGCAGGAATCAGTCCCCACAACCCTCCCTCCTCCCCTTGGAGTTGCTTCTTTACTGTATTTTAATTTTTCCTTGGCTGTCTTAGCTGCTGCATTAGACTGAGGCAAGATGACACCCTTGGATGGGAAGTGGACCAAGCATGTGTGGTGCATCTCCCAAAGGCTTTCTTCAAAAGCTGGGGAGATGCTTCCATGTGGACTCCGTCGGTACTGACGTCATCCATATGTGAGGACTGATTCTTGCTGTCCCTGGAGAACACCTGTTACAGTGAGTAACTACGCTTTTTGGCTCATAATTTCTTGAATTCAGATATACTCCTTGTCTTTACCACCTCCAACAAGGGAGACTATTCCACACATCTACCACTCTTTTTGTAAGAAAGTATTTCCTCTGATTACTGGTATCCACTTTCACCTTCATCCTATGCCATCTCATTGCAGAATTTTCTTTCAATTGAAAGAGGCTCTCTTACATAACATAAGAACACAAGATATGCCATACTGGGTCAGAACAAGGGTCTATCAAGCCCAATATCCTGTTTCCAATAGTGGCCAATCCAGGTAACAAGACCTGTCAGGTTCCCAAAAGGTATACAGATTCCATGCTGCTTGTCCATTGGGTAAGCGGTGAATTTCCCTGGTCCTCTTTAATAATGGTTTATGGACTTTTGCTCCAGCAACTTTTCCAAACCTCTTTTAAATCCAGCTACACTAACAGCTTTTACTATATCCTCTGATAATGAATTCCAGAGTTTTGTTAGTATCCTTCAAGGATACATCATTCTGAACCATGCACTCTTGGGCGACTGTCGGCTTTCCCCCATTATCTAGTTTAAAATCTGCTCTATCTCCTTTTTAAAGATTAATGCTGACAGCCTGGCTCCACCCTGATTAAGGTGGAGCCCATCCTATCAGAAAAGTCCTCCAGCCCTTCCCCAGAACATTGCCCAGTTCCTAACAAATGCAAAACCCTCTTCCTAGAACCATTGTCTCATTCACGCATTGAGACTCTGGAGCTCTGCCTGCTTCTTGGCTCCTGAATGTGGAATGGTAAGCATTTCTAAGAATGCTACCCTGAAAAGTTCTGGATTTCAACTTTTTTTCTAAAACTCTGTGCATTTATGTCATGGAGATATTTAAAGGTCAATATCATATCTTCCCTCTCCTGCCTTTCTTCCAAGGTGTACTTGTTGAGATCTTTAAGTCTGTCTCCATATGCTTTATGATGTAGATCACTAGGCATTTCAGCAGATGCCCCATTCACCAGCTCCATCATATTTATATCCTTTTGAAGGTGTGATCGCCAGAACTGCACATAATGCTCCAAATGTTAAAAAGAATTTCACCGAGAACAGATCCACGTGGCACACCACTGGTAATGTCCTTCTACTCAAAGTAAGCTCCATTTACTTGTACCCTTTCTCACCTCCCACTAACCAGTTTTTAACCCAGTTGGTCACATTAGGCTCCATCCCTGGGGTATGCAATTTATTTATAAGTCCCCTGTGTGGAACAGTACCAAAGGCTTTGCTGAAATCTAATTACACCACAACTAAGGTTATCCCTCGGTCCAATTCTTTGGTCACTCAGTCAAAGATATTAAACAGATTTGTCTGACAAGACCTTCATCAAGTAAAACCATGCTGCCTTGGATCCTGCAATCCAATGGATTACATAAATCACACTATCCTAGCAGTGCTCCCATTAATTTATTCATCACAGAGGTCAGGTTAACTGGCCTGTACTTTCCAATCTCATCCTTACTTCCGCTTTTGTATAGAGGGACAACGTGTAGCTTTCTTCAGTCCTCTGGGACTGCTCCCTACTCTAAAGATGCATTGAAAAGGTCAGGCAATTGAGTCACTAGAATTTGCCTATGTCCTTTCAATACTCTTGGATATATCCCATCTAGACCCATCATTTCGTCTACTTTTAGTTTAGCTAGCTCCTCACGAAAATAGTCTTCTGAAAATCGTTCAAGGTTTCCCTCATTTCTGTTCCTATTTGTGGATGTTTTCTGAGATCCTGCTCCTGAGCTATTATCTGTGAACACAGAACAAAAATATTTATTAAACAATTCCATTTTATCCTTATCAGCTTCTACATATTCCTACCCTTCACCCTTGAGTCTGATAAGACCACTTTTGCACTTCATTCTCTCACTAAGAAAAATGTATTATCCCTCCATTTTACCACTTTGACTATTTTTAATTCCATTTGTAACTTTGCTTTTCTGACTGCTTTCATAACGTCTCTGGCTTTTCTAAATATCGATGGTTGTCTTCCTCTTTCTTTGATCTCTTGTATTTTTTTGAAGGTCACTCTCTTTTTCCTCACTGTTTTAGCTTCTTTTGAGAACCATAGTGACCTCTTTTTCCTTATACGTGTACAGTCAAATCTCGGTTTTCATTTGCCCCGGTTTTCATACGCTTCGGTTTTCAACGTCTTTTTTGACTGAGATTTTGTCCCGGTTCTCATACATCGCTTCGGTTTTCAACGTCTTTTTTGACTGAGATTTTGTCCCGGTTCTCGTACATCGCCTCAGTTTTCGTAAAGTACAGTACTGTAAATACATACACCCTCGCGCTGCACACCAGTCTGTATACACTGCCGGAACGCCCGCCCGGTCCCGGCAGCACTGCACCGATCGCCAGCGTGATGAGAAGCGAAAGCCAGCTGAGCACGTAAATGAAACACATCCTCGAGCCTGGTCAGAGTCAGAGAGGCAAGGATTGCGCAGAGAGGAAGGCCCCGATCTCGTCCACTGCCTGCCCGTTCTCTGGAGCGCCCCCTCAGGCTCGGAGGTAGCAGGGAAGAAAAGCTGTCAACGTAAGCAGGAGATGTTGCATGAATGTGGGAGGCAGTTCTTTCTCTTGCAGGGTACGTCTGAAGCTATATCATTAAGATTTTCTGTCATTCTGAAGCATTGAGCAGATAATGTAAAGGTATTTTAATGGGCTGAATCCAATGTGATTCCGAAGAGAGCTGGGCACAGCAGCTTGTCAGGGGTGGCTAAGGCCAGATGTTAACATACTGTACTGTACAGTACTGTACTTCGCTTGCTTTCAGTGATGTTAAATGTTCATTTATCCATTTCATTAGTCATTTATATTTATTTCTCATTGTTTTCTGTATGTAAAAATATAGTTATTCTCTATAAAATGTATTTTTTGTGAATATTTTTGGGTGTCTGGAACGGATTAATTGGATTTACATTATTTCTTATGGGAAATATTGCTTCAGTTTTCATACGTTTCGGTTTTAGTCAGACTTTTTCGAACGGATTAATCATGAAAACCGAGGTTTGACTGTATTTACTTTTCTAACAAAAAGATTTGTTGATCTTAAAATAGCCCCTTTCAGTTTTGTCCACTGTTTTTCTACATCTCCCAGCTGTTTCCAAACACATGCAGGGTCATCCTGAACACCATTTAGAGGGTCAGGATGTCTGATCCAGGCGTCCAGACCCACTAAACGGCCAGGCAGCTGCCGGGGACAGAGCTCCCCATATGAACAGGTGATTTGTATGAGAGCTCTGTTCGTAGGAGGGAGGGGGAGGGACGAGGCAGAGCGAGGGTGGGCGGTGGGTGGAGAGCGACCCTGGAAGTACAGGGCCAATTCCGAGGTTGGCACTGTATGCCCGGGGTTGCCAAAGAGATAGGGGACTTATTCTACGAAAGGAGTTGGAATAGGTCCCCCTGGACAGAGCCAAATGATGTGGCCAGGCCTGATAAGGAGGCCAGAATGGGGAACAGGCCATGGGGAAAGATGATTAGTTTCTGTTGCCAGAGATTACGGCTCCTGAATGGAGCCGCAGTGTCATGGCAATGGACGCCATGGCACTGGGGCTACATTCAGGAGTCTGGCTGTGTTAACCGGATATGTGGACTGGACGTGTGGCCAATTAGAATCAGGGCCCAGCCTGCACCTCCAGGCCATAGACCCAATTCTGATCCTGCAGACACGTCTAGCCCCCGCGGGATAAGAATTGTATCTACCTCTATACGCCCTGATTCTGATCAGCCGTACAGGGGGGAGATATCCAGTAAGGAATTGGCCTCATGGCCATTGTGTTTAAGAGAAAAGGGTCATGAGTTCAAGACAAGTTTGTGGTATGTTAAGTTTATCCTACATTTCCAGAGCTCTATAAGCACGTGCAACCCTCCCCATCTGGTCCAGCATGAGTCCTCACACTCTGTTGCCACACTGAAAGCTGCATCAACACCTGCTGGATGGCAGAGCATGCTATTAGCACCCATACACTGTGCGGATTTTAAGAGGGATGTGTGCAGGTACTAATAGTGTGCACAAACACAAAGTGGGTTTGACAATATCCAGACATTAAAGGAGGCCCAAGGGCCAAGTAAGAATGCCAATTGACACTTATTTCACAAGGAAGTGAAGGGTAGTGGGGGTTGGTGACTCTCTTCTGAGGGGTACTGAGGCATCCATCTACTGACCAGACTTGATGTCTAGAGAGGTATGCTGTCTGTCAGGTGCCAAAATTTGAGATGTTAATGAGAGTTTGCTGAGACTCATCAAGCCTACTGACTATTATCCAATGTTGCTCATCCATGTCGGTAAAAATAATACTGCTAGGTATCTCTCCGAGCGTATCAAAGGTGACTTCATGGCTCTGGGATAGAGGCAGTAAGTGCACAGGTGGTGTTCTCCTCAATCCTCCCTGTTGAGGGTAAAAGCCAAGAGAGAGAATTTGCAACTTGGAGGTGAATGCATGGCTGTGTGGATGGTATCATCGAGAGAGTTTTGGTTTTCTGATCCATAAGATGATTTTCGAAGGGATGCAGAGCAGAGATGGTGTCCTCCTGTCCAGGAAGTGTCAAAGGGTCTTCCTCAGCAGAATGGCTAACCTATTAAAGAGGGCTTTAAATTAGATGTGTTGGGGATGGGTGAAGAAAGCCTCCAGATAAGTGAAAACACCCAGGTAAGTGAAGCATAAATGCCCATAACATGGGGACAAAAATCCCAGATGCAGAGTCTTTAATGGAAGAGGATGACTTGGATTTAGTGGCAGTTACGGAGACATGGTTCATGGACAACCATGACTGGGATGTATTATACCGGGCCATACTTTATTCAGGAAGGAAAGGGTAGGAAGAAAGGGGGGAGGAGTGGCACTATGTGTAAAAATAATATTAAAGCTGTGCAGGGCTTAAAAGGGAGCAAGGAGACACTGTGGCTTAAATGAGAAAGGGGGAAAGGGAAATCCATTTTCATTGGTGTGATATTAAATCTCCATCCACCTCAAAGGGAGAAGAGGTGGATGGAGATTTAATAGAAGACATATGCAGCAGTGGCATAGCGTGAGTTGTCAGCACCCGGGTCAAGGCAAGCAATTTGCGCCCCCTAACCCGGACCCGATCACAGCAGTCAGCAGGCTCTCTCTTCGCACCCACCGCACCGCACGCCTGGCACCCCCCCCCCCCTCCACAGTGGGCGGCGACCCGGCGGCTCGGATCAGATTAGGGTTGCCAACTTTTTCACCGAGAAAAACCCGACACCTGTGGCTCGCCATGCTCCACCCATTCTCCGCCCCTAGTCCCACCCCTGCCCCGCCCCCAGCCCCACCCACAAAAATTACCGAGGATACGTGTAGGCTAACTTCCTTGGTCAGATAATAATTAAACTGGGAACCCCAAAATCCAAACATGAAATGTACAACACTGGAGAAATAAAACTATAAAGTAATTTCCTCTTGCACTAAACAAAAACGCAAAGATGTTAGCAATACACACTTCGCAGACCAGACATATTCCAATTAATAAATTCAAAATAAAAAGTATTTTTCTACCTTCTGTTTGGGCGTTTTATTTTTCAGTTGCAATTGCTCCAGTCACTTTCTTCTGGTTTCTTCGTATCTTCTGCGAGCTATCCATTTGTCCTTTCTTCTCTTTTAGATGTTTTCCATTCTCTCTCTATTTCTGCTTTAACATACTGATTGTTTCCCTTTTGCTCTTCCCCCAATTCTTTCCTTATTCCTTTATCATCCGTTTAAATTTCACCCTTCCATTCTCAAGCCCCTCTTACTCTCCCAATACCGGCCCATCATAGACTTTTCTTCCACACAAAATATTTTTCCCCTCTCCATTCTCATTCCCCATCCATTCTAGTCCTCCCCCAAATCAATTCCCTTATAGTTCTAGGCCCACCCAGCATCCACTCCCTTCTAGTCCCATTCTCCCATGCCCCACATCAGCCCATTTCCAGTCCTATTCCAGCTCTTCATCAGCCCATTTCCAGTGCTAGCCCTCACATCACAGGCCATTTCCAGTCCTAGCCCTCCCCCCCCATCACAGCCCATTTCCAGTCCAAGTCCCCCATCACAGCCTATTTCCAGTCCTAGGCCCCCCCCCCACCATCACAGCCCATTTGCAGTCCGAGTCCCCCCGCACCATCACAGCCCATTTGCAGTCCGAGTCCCCCCGCACCATCACAGCCCATTTGCAGTCCTGGCCCCTAATCACAGCCTATTTCCAGTCCAAGATCCCCCTTCCTCCACCATAGCCCATTTCCAGTCCAATTTCCCCCCACCCCCTTAGCCCTTTTCCAGTCCAGGTCCCCTCCACCCCATCACAACCCCTTTCCAGTCCAGGTCCCCCCACCATACCCCTTTTACAGTCCAGGTCCCCCCCCCCATCACAGCCTATTTCCAGTCCAAGTTTCCCCCCCCCATAGCCCTTTTCTGGTCCAGGTCCCCTCCACCCACATCACAACCCATTTCGAGTCCATGTCCCCCCCCATAACACTTTTACAGTCCAGGTCCCCCCCCATCACAGCCTATTTCCAGTCCAAGTCCCCCCCCCTTACCCCTTTTCCAGTCCAAGTCCCCCCCCTTAGCCCTTTTCCAGTCCAAGTCCCCCCCTTAGCCCTTTTCCAGTCCAAGTCCCCCCCCCTCGCCCTTTTCCAGTCAAAGTCCCCCCCCCCCCTTAGCCCTTTTCCAGTCCAGGTCCCCCCCCCCCTTAGCCCTTTTCCAGTCCAGGTCCCCCCCATCACAGCCAATGCAGTCCTTGCCCCATTCCCCCGACCAGCATCGCGGCTGTCTGAGGCTTCAGAGGGAGCCGGGGAAGCCCACGCGAGGCCCCGGCTCCTTCTGAACAGCCACCAGCGTGAAGAGCCTTTTCCTTCACGCTGGCGGCTGTTCCTGTGAAGCCGTGAATGCTGGGAAAGGTTAAAGGGCAACCTTTAACCTTTCCCAGCATTCACGGCTTCACAGGAACAGCCGCCAGCGTGAAGGAAAAGGCTCTTCACGCTGGTGGCTGTTCAGAGGGAGCCGGGGCCTCGCGCGGGCTTCCCCGGCTCCCTCTGAAGTGGAGAAAAGCCGGTTTTTTTGCTCTGGCCGCTCCCGATCTTGTGGCCAGAGCAAAAAAACTGGCTTTTAAAGGGCGAGCGCGCCCCCCCCCCCATGTTGCGCCCGGTGCGGCCGGCCCCCCCTGCACCCCCCACGCTACGCCTCTGATATGCAGTATTGCCATGAAAGGAAAAGTGCTACTGATAGGTGATTTCAGTATGCCAGATGCTGATTGGCACATACCTGCTGCGATGTCATCTAGAAGTAATGAGATCCTAGATTCTCTACAAGGAGAACTATTCCAGCAATGGGCAACTGAACCCACATGTGAAGGGGCCATACTGGACTTGGTGCTTACCAATGGGAAAAGTGTTTCTGATATCACAGTAGGAGATCATCTCACATGCAGTGATCACCAGATAGTGTGGTTCAGTTTTAGGATTAGGGCTAATAAAATCCATTCAAAAGTGAGGGACTTAGACTTTAGGAAAACAATCTTTGCTGAGATGGGACAATAGAAGAGAAGAGCCACCAAAATGGTAAAGGGGATGGAAGGATACTCCTATGAAGAAAGACTAAAAAGGTTAGGGATCTTTAACCTGGAAAAGAGACGGCTGAGGGGAGATATGATAGAAGTCTATAAATTAATGAATGGAGTAGAACGGGTAAACGTAGATCGATTGTTTACGTTATCAGAATATAGAAAGACTAGGGGACATGCAATGAAGCTACAGGGTAAACTATTTAAGACTAATAAAAGAAAATATTTTTTCACTCCATGTGTAATGAAACTCTGGAATTTGTTACCGGAGGATGTAGTAAAGGCTGTTAGTGTAGCTGGGTTTAAAAAAGGTTTGGACAAGTTCCTGGAGGAAAGGTCCATAAACAATTATTAAGAAGGGACCCAGGATATCAATGCTTGACCCAGTACAAGCATTGCGGAACCTGTGTCTTTTGGGGAAACTGCTAGGTGCGTATGACCTAGATTGGCCACTGTTGGAAACAGGATACTGGGCTTGATGGACCTTGGTCTGACCCAGTATGGCATATCTTATGTTCTTATGTTCTTATGTTCTTAGTACCTCAAGGCATCGTTAGTGGGATGGGAACAGCTGGAGAATGTAGAAAAGCAATCGGCAAAACTGAAAGGGGATATTTTAAGGGCAACAAACATTTTTGTTAAAAAGGAAAATAAATGTAAAAGGAAAAAGAGGCCACTATGGTTCGCGAAAGAAGTAGCTGAAAAGGTGAAGGAAAAAAAGGGTGGCCTTCTTAAAATACAAGAGATCACAGAGAGAGGAAGACAAGCATCAATATTTGGAAAAACTTAGAGAAGCTAGGAAAATAGTCAGGAAAGCAAAGATATAGAAAAGAAATAACTAATGCAATAAAATGGTGGAACAAGCAATTTTTCAGATATGTTAGCGAGAGGAGGAAGTGCAAAGGTGTATAGTCAGACTCAAAAGAAAAGGGGGGAATAGGTAGAAGCTGATGGTATAAAGCAGAATTGCTTAATAATTGCAGGATCCAAGGCAGCATGGGTTTGCCAGAAGTGGGTCTTGTTAGAAATATCTGATTGATTTCTTTAACTGGGTGACCAGAGTTGGACAAAGGGTGAGCCCTAGATGTGGTGTACTTGGATTTCAGTAAAGCCTTTGACACAATTCCTCACAGGCAACTTATTAATAAACTGAACACCCTAGGGATTGACCCTAAAGTGACTGACTGAGTAAGAAATTGGTTGAGTGGGAGGCGACAAAGTATACAGCTAGATAGAGCTCACCCTGAGGAGAAGGATGTTACCAGTGGTGTGCCACAAGGATCTGTCCTTAGTCCGATTCTTTTTAACATCTTTGTTAGTGATATAGCGAAAGGGCTGTTGGGTAAGGTTTGCCTCTTTGCGAATGATATCAAAATCTGTAATAGAGTAGACTCCCAGGAAGGAGTAGATAACATGAGGAGGGATCTAACTAAGCTTGAAGAATGCTCAAGAATTTAGCAGCTGAGATTTGGTGCTAAAAAATGCAGGGTCATGCATTTGGGCTGCAAAAATCCAAGGGAGCAGTACAGTGCATGGGGGCAAAGTACTTCTGTCCATGAAAGAGCAGCAAATCTGGGCGCGATTATTTCTGATGATCTTGAAGTGGCTAAATAGGTAGAAAAGCCAGAAGGATGCCTGGGTGCATAAGGAGATGAATAGCTAGCAGAAAAAAGAGGTGATAGTGCCTCTGTATAAGTCTCCGGTGCAACCTCATCTGGAGTATTGTATACAGTTCTGGAGATCACACCTTCAAAAAGATATAAACAGGGTGGAGTCTGTGCAGAGGGTGGCTACTAAAATGGTTAGTGGTGTTCATTATAAACCATATGGGGACAGAAACAGCCCCCCATGATGCTGCCAGGCAGACCCCTCCTCCATAGTCCCAACCTCTCCAGACACATCGGCAGAGAATCACGCCACTTGGCAGCTCTACCAGGGCAGGGTGACTGCAGCATCAGGGGGGAGAAACCATCATATTCATCCCATGGTAGTTCCCCAGCTGCAGCCTTGGCAATCTTCTGCACCAGCCGTGCCAAAGGGTCTCTGCCCTGGCCCATGGGAAAGTGAAGAGTCTTCTTCCACCCCTGCTGTACCAGTAGGCTGCCTGGAGCTCTCTCCCCACCAGGGGACCTCACAAACAAGTCCACGGGCCTGTAAATCTCCAACTCAGCTGTCAACAGCTTTGTCTTGCATTTGCATCTGGAATGCGACATCAGGAAAAGAAAAAGAAGGCAAATAATCAGTGAACCACAGGGTATCTCCACAGAGGTGAGTCAGAGAGTGTCCACCGCTGCCATCTTTCTCCCTAGGATTTATCTCAGAACTGTCATCCTTTTGATAACTGAATTCAAAAAAGCATGGGACAAACACAGAGGATCTCTAAAGGTAAAAAGGGGACTGTTATAGTTGTTGATATGGAAGGACAGACTAGATAGGCCATGTGGTCTTTTTTTGTCATCATATTTCTATGTTTCTATAATCGTACTGCTTCTCAGACCATGAGGCTACAATGGCTGTCCATACAGAGGTGGCCTCTGCTACCCAACATATTTTTGTCTCGCAGGTTTTGGGGCCCATATTAGCTGCCATGCACATCGATGCTGAGGTAGTCACCAAGCCATTCATAGACCAGCCAGGTGTAGACACACAGCACTGTACTTTCTATGGTGGCCTGCTGCATCTGTCAAGTCACAATTACTGGTCATCCTTTCTGTGATCATGACGAGGGGATTACTGTGACATCTCCATTTCCAGCTCCTACTGGGATTCAGAGCACAAACGTCAGAACTCAGTATTCAAGACCTGAATAATGCATCGTCCTGCAAATTATATGAGTACCCATCACTGATACAGTCCATCTGCCTCCCATATTATCTTCCCACTCACTATCTAACATATATGGGACATATGGCTGTGACATGTCCACCACTTATTTCCTTTGCTCCCATCCAGCACCTCCTTTCTGACTTTCAGATAGGTTCCCTTATCTCGCGTTGCAGTGGCCTTCCTTTCTATTCATTAACCCACATGCTTGCCACTCTTAATGCCCATTATCCCTGTAACATCCGCTAACCAGCACTAGCATCCATTACGCAGGAATGCTTCCTCCCCACCCCAGCCTTATCTCTGCCCTTTTAGAGATGTTAAGTATGCACCCTTAATGCATCTTAGTAGATATACCCTCTAGTGTCCCATGTCCATGATTTTGATTATTAAACTCAATTGTAATGATCTCAATACCATCTTTTCAAGAACAATCCTATAAAAATGCATATTTGGACATTATACTTTTAAATATTAAACTTCATTTTGTAAATAGATACATAATGAGGGAGATTTCATAAAGCTACTTACAAGAATAAATGGATTATTTTCATAGTGCCTATTCTTCCTTTAGGTAAACGTATGCACTGTTGACTCTAAATTTGTGCAGCTGCCAAGACCCATTACTTTTCTTTGAGTGTAGCTGCTCTTTGCTGCTCCCCTCACAGAATCTGCTGCCCTGGCAATTGCCTAGTTTACCTAGTGGTTGGCCAAGCCCTGCCTTCTCCATCAGTGCTATGCCACTTTCCTGAACTGCACGGTAACTGCCAGAAATTAATTCTTTACCACCATCCTGCTGGAACTGAAAGGGAATTGTCGTTCTAGAAAACAAACATGCTTAAAAAGTCATTTGGTAAAGAAATCTTATAATCAGAAGGACTTCCAGAAATAAAATATATTGCCCCTATTCTGTTTGATAAGAAAAGGATGCTGCCCTTTGTATTTTATTATATGGTTAATTGCAGGAGAAGACCACTCTTGTTTTCTTGTTATGAGATAACTGGTAACTAAATCCTTTTACTTGGATATAATAGGTTGTTCTTAAGTTTCTATTTCACAATTCTTCCATATCTAACATATAGAAACAATTTGGCAGGATTTGTGTTACAACTTGTCACAGTGACAACTCAAACAATGTCCAATCAATAGTTATTTGAGTGGATAATGAGTAAATAATATCCAAGACTTGGCTGCAAGTTAAGTTCAACTAAGTTCAGAAATAAACACTACCATGATAATTCTGTTAAAGGTAAACTGAGCAATCAAGTTCCATCCATTCTGGTCTTACCCAGGCTCATATATATATATATATATCTCAGAATCTGTGTTGCTAAAGGACAGTGTTCAGCTTCTAAAGCTTTGATAGACACCCAACAATGGAGCTGGACGAAGCTAGCATACTCTTGCTGGTTGTATGTGTCACCTCAATAATGGCAAGCATGGTCCAGAAGAGGATGAAGCAAGGTGTTGGCAAGCTACCCCCTGGACCCACTGCTCTCCCGTTAGTGGGGAACCTCTTTCAGCTGAACACTAAAGATATCTTCCGCTCGCTCAGTAAGGTACATCATTTACTTCTTGCTGCTCAGTTGACTGTGATATAACAATGAAATGCTTAATTTAACAAATAATAACCATACAGCAGGTGAAGGGAGAAAGAGGTGGCATTATAGAGGCTAAGATTAATGGGAACAATTTCAAACTAAGCCTTTTTGGACAAAGGGCGGCATTTTCAAAGGCATTTACACAGGTAACTGCCCTGGTTACCCATATAAATGCCTTATTCGGGATTTTACAAAGGCATCTACATGGGTAGTGCCTTTGGAAAATCCCCAGATAAGTCCCTAACGCGCCCAGATGCTATGCGGTTAGCTTCAGGGTATGTTGGGGGCGTTCCAGGGCAAAGCAGGGGCGGAGGAAAGGGTTAAATGGGTAGCAGCTATTTTCGATGCTATTCACTTAGCCCTCTGTGCCTTAAAGGTAGGAGAGGTTATTCTTCGCCTATCTTTCAGGCGCAGTGGCTAAGCGGGTAGCATCGAAAATCACTACTACCCATTTAGCCTCAGTGACTGCCGGCACATCCAGCCAAACCCAGATTTTCACTTCGGTCCCCGCGGAAGTGAATATCTGGATTAAGGGGGTCAGTGGGCAGGCTATGCGCTGATGTGGCGTATAGCCTGCCTAACTTAAAATTGGGCCCATTGTTACTTTTTAGCCATGGACTTTGCGACTATTATCAAAGAAAAGGTCTGCAAATATTTTTACTTTGATACTTGCACACGTTTAGTACCAGTAGACATTTTGCCAGTTTTCTTGTGCAGCTAGTTTTTTTTCATGGAAAATAATGTGTCCTTCGAAAATGTAATTTGATTTAATACAAGTTTTATATTCTGCAATATCTCAATAGTTCAGAGAACATTACATATCAGAACTTCTAAAATCCATAGCAGTATAATCATATTACAATAAAAGCCATATAAAATCCATTTCTTTAAAATTAAACAAAATTCCAATTAACCACAGTAATTTTGGAATAAAATAGTTTAAGAGCATGACAGAATGCTATATAATTAGCAATAGACCGAATTTCCAAAAGGAGTTGATACCATTCAGAAGAAGCCTAATATGAAAACATTTTATCCTGGGTTCTTCTATAATGAAAATTCTTCATAGTAAGAAAAGCTAAATTCCAGTGCTCTGCAGAACTCAAAGAACTTTTAAATCCTGAGTAAACTAATAAACGCAATATATTTTGGTGGAGTCTATCCATGCAAAATCTTAAAAACAAAGCATAGTAACTTAAAAGTGCCCTGTGCCTGAAAAGGAAACCAATGTAGCTTTGCCAATAAGAGAGTAGCTAGCCAAAGAGCTAGCATCAAATAGCAATCTAGCTGTAGCATTCAACATTAATTGTAATCTTTCTGTTTGTTTTATGGGAAAACCAAAAGAGATGATATTATAATAGTCAAGTCAAGGGGGTATGTTTACTAAACGGCACACAAGTGCGCGGCGCACAATAGCGTGCGCTAAGGTACCTTAGCGCATGCTAATGATGCGTTTTTGTGCCCCGCACACGTGCATGTCGCACTAACGGGCCCGCACATATGCGCGGCCCGCTAATGTGCGAGATAGGCGTGGAAAGGCTCTCAGAGGGCGGAGGAAGGCTCCCCAGGGGCGGAGAGAAGGGGTCAATGGGTGGAGAGTGGGAGGGGAGAGGCTCCCCGCACACGAGCGGGGCTGAAATTCAATGGAAAAAATACCGCGAGTGAAAACCTCGCGGTAGAGCCGATTTAAAGGGAAGAGAAACCATTTCTGTCAGCAATGTACAGCAAAACCATGGAAACCTATAAAAAGTGAGCAGTGTGATACATGTGCACAGTACAAAAGGGCAAATAAACATTAAAAATGACCCCAACAAAATACAAAAATCATAATCAAGCTGGCCAATAGTGATATCAATGGGCAACAGTAAAAAACACTCACAAGAAAGCTCCAAAAAAAAGAAATGATTTTTTTGAAGGATCTACGCTCCGTAGACCCTTCCAAAAATAATTTCTTTTGTTGGAGCTTTCCTGGGAGTGTTTTTTACTGTTGCCCATTGATATCACTATTGGCCAGCTTGATTATGATTTTTTTGTATTTTGTTGGGGTCATTTGTAATGTTTATTTGCCCTTTTGTCGCCATACAAGGTGAATGAGCCCACAGTGAATTGTGCAGAGCAGGGTTTCTGACTCCCCCGGCCAGGTTTCCTATCTCCAGGGACTATACTGTCCCTGTGGCCACAGTGTGGTGCAGTGAACACAGACAGTGTGTTCAGGAGCCAAAGATCACCAGTTCAAGTCCCAGCTGGGGTTCCTGCAAACCCAATCCCCATATTTTACCCACCACTAAACCGTGATAGTAAAGACCAACACTCATTGCAGAGAACATAAGCATGGTCCAAACACCTTTATTTTACCCTACAGAGCACAGACACCATAAACATGCGCATTACCTAGACCACAGTCCCCTAAATGCGTCCTGGAGGGCCACATATCATTCAGCTGTGATGCTGTCTCCAACATAAGCACCAGAGCAAAAGTAGAGAAATGTGTGAAAAAAGTATTTAGAAGCTGACGTTTGTGTAATAATGTCGGAAGTATAGCCTTGAGGTTTTTTAATCGCCTCCTGAAGCTAACCTTCCATTTTGCTCAAATTTTATTATTGAGCTCACCACGGAGCTAACAATAAGTTAGGTAAAACACCACAACAAAGTGTCACCAGTAAAAACCAATCGTGTAATAATTCGTTAAAAATTCTTAATATAATTGGGAGGTCCAAGCTAGAGATGCTATGGGAAAAAAAGGAAACCAGAGTTCAACTTATCTGAGTCCTCCCGCAGCCTTTTGTCGATTCTCAGCAAAGCTTGGACAAACTTCTCCAAAGTGCTCCCTCAAAATAGCTGAAAAAATGTCATGCAGTCCAGTTCACAAAAAATAGCAAAAATTAGCAGACACAGCACTGCGTTTTGGGCAGCCAACTGTTACTCGCCCTGCTTCAACGCTCAACCAACTGCACCATAATCATTCTATCAACTGATCAAAAACGCCAACGCATGAGATATTGCAGTCTGCTATTGAGCATGCGCTGGCGTTTTTGATCAGTTGATAGAATGATCATGGTGCAGTTGGTTGAGCGTTGAAGCAGGGCAAGTAACAGTTGGCCGCCCGAAACGCAGTGCTGTGTCTGCTAATTTTTGCTATTTTTTGTGAACTGGACTGCATGACATTTTTTCAGCTATTTTGAGCTATTTTGAGGGAGCACTTTGGAGAAGTTTGTCCAAGCTTTGCTGAGAATCGACAAAAGGCTGCGGGAGGACTCAGATAAGTTGAACTCTGGTTTCCTTTTTTTCCCATAGCATCTCTAGCTTGGACCTCCCAATTATATTAAGAATTCTTAACGAATTATTACACGATTGGTTTTTACTGGTGACACTTTGTTGTGGTGTTTTACCTAACTTATTGTTAGCTCCGTGGTGAGCTCAATAATAAAAATTTGAGCAAAATGGAAGGTTAGCTTCAGGAGGCGATTAAAAAACCTCAAGGCTATACTTCCGACATTATCACACAAACATCAGCTTCTAAATACTTTTTTCACACATTTCTCTACTTTTGCTCTGGTGATTTATAGTGTAGAGTTTTTCAGTTAGGTTGATATTTGGTCTCCAATATAAGGCCATGTCAGCATGGTGGCGGAGGGGTACCGTTGGTGGAGGGGGCAGTGGCTGCTGCCCACAGAAGACGGTGGCCTAGCCCTCTTCACGTGGGTGCAGTGCACTCCAACAGACAGGCCCTGTCTGACAAACAGCCATGGACTCCCCAGGGAATGCATTGTTATTGTGCTAAGACAGTGGTGCAGCGGACACAGCCAGTGCCTTCAGGACTAGAAGGTTACAGGTTCAAATCCCAGCTGGGGCTCCTGCCAACACAGTCCCTTTATTTTACCCATGAAGAAGACATGGTAGTAAAGACTGAACCTTTCTTGCTAAGAACATAAGCATGGGTCAAACACCTATATATTACCCTACACAGCACAAACACCATAGAAATGTGCATTACCTACTGCAGAATCCCCCAAATGCAGTCCTGAAGGGCCAAACACCATTCAGGTTCCATGCTGCCCCTCATAAAGATGCCTGTGCTGCATATCTATGCACCACCCCCATGGTATGCAGATGTATCTCATGCATATTCATGAGGGACAGCATGAAAACCCGAACAGTGTTTGGCACACCAGGACTGGAGTTGGGAACCTCTGCCGTAAAGCAGCAGCTAACAGGGGCAGACACACCCACACCCAAAGGCTCCATTATCCATTGCCTCCTGGAGAGGCAGGACATTGGGACCTGCGTGCATATCCCAATAATAGCACTTGCATACCTTAGCAATGCCACACTACACCTGGGTATACGGTACACAGCTATCAAACGTTTGCTATGAGTACTGGCAGATAGCAATTCCTACGTTAAGCACAGTTTGCTGATTGAGCTCCATCATAACAATCTTTCTGATGTCTGTGGAGTGTGCTACAAGTCTTGTGTCTGACAATGTTTACCACCCTGGGGAGTGACCCCAACAGTATTGCATACCATAGCCATGCCTGCACTGTGCCCAGGACTGGAGCGGTGGCCAGGGCTGCCAAACACCTCTATAGTAGCACAATGCTGGCATAGGTGTGGGTGCGTGTGTCTGTCTATCCAGTGTGTGGTGGCTGCAAACACCCTCCACAGCCCACACTGCCAGCACTGTTGCCAGCATTGGCCTGCCAATGTGCATAATGAGGAGCAAGGTACCATGGGTATAGCCCGGACAGGGTGGCCTGGCCAGGATACATCTGCACAGGGCATAGGGCAATGGCTGGGACATTGTAGTGCCCAGCCACCATCTGCACAGACAGGATGGCCACAGCATGTCCTGCTGGGAGATCACTCTCACCCTGACTGAGCAGTGACCACGGCATGGCTAAGTTTCCCCATAGTGCTATATGGTATTTTTCTCATGTGATGTTTATGGGTTCTCTTTTGGGACCCAATCACTGACTTATCTGCTTGGTGTGTATGCTGACATCCCAGTTCTGGGTGCATGCATTTTCTCCAGGAACATGCACTATGGACTAGCTAACAGACTGTCTGCAACTAGTGTGTGTCTTGCTGGAACACCTTGCAGGGTGCAGTGGTTGGAGGCTTGCTGCAGGAGAATATCAGATAGTGGGGGGGGGGGGGGGGGGTGCAGCTGAGCATTTCCAAGGCCTAATGTCTGTCTGCTATTGCTTTATGGATGTGTACAGAGCTGCATTGACTGCCCTGTAGGGTGTCTGTTCCCCTGCAGGACTAGGGTTGATGGTCCCCTCTACTGCCACCATTGCAGGGAGGTAGAATGTGGATCTGTTGGTGGGAGACCCTGTTTCCCACCCTCAGCCCCAGAGGGTGGGTTGGGTGGTGGTACATAATCCGCCTATGGGTCCATAAGGGATAAACCTGACCGAGAAACACAGATATATCCAAAGTGTGTCTGCAGGAACTACCTATCTCACACACTAGCACTGCTGGGGACCTGCAGCATGGCCTATGTCTGCCATGGAAGGTGCTGTGGACCTGATGCTGGGCGCCCCACCTCACCCTCAGGGTGAGCACAGTACCTGCATAATGTGACGGTGGGTATCTACTCTGTGCCAGTAACACACACGGTCAGTTCCCCCTACCAGGCCGAGGTGCATACCCCATCTTGTGATCATCTGTAGACTGCTGATTTGCATGTGCAGTGCATCATGGGTATGGGTGGGTTAACCCTATCCTGGTGACCACAGCAGACAGTTTGTGTGGTGACGTGCAGTCCTTCTGCAGCCAGCCAGGGGTTTGTTAGCAGCTGTAGCCTACTGCTTACTTCACTACTTGTGAAGCCAGTGGTCATGGGTTCAAACCCACAGTGGGGTTCTATGATAGGGTTGTCTGCAGCATTGTCTATTTTTAATGTACATTAGTGCTGCCAGCAACAACACCCTCAGAGTACTGCAACCATAAGGTGCCTCAGAGGACGCCCTATAAAGCGCCTTATGAGGCACCTTATGGTTACAGTCCGTATAAGGTGCCTTATAAGGTGTCCTATGGAGCGCCTTATAGGGTGCCCTATAGGGGACATTATAGGGTGCCATGGCGGACAGTGCACTTTATAATGTGCCCTATGGAATGCCTTATAGGGTGCCTTATGTGGCACCTTAGGTTACGGCACGTGAGGGTGTGTTTGCTGGCAGCAATAATTAAAATACAAATAAAATGCCTCTAGAAATAATACTTACATGTCAAAGCTGATGCCTCAGCTAGCCTTATGCATTAGGCACACTGGGGGATCAAACTCATGACCCCATGTCATCAATCAGTGTACTAACCATTGTGCTACACCTCTGTTTCTATGTTTGCATGTGTGTGCGCCTACTTAAGATTACCGCGTGTTCACGCGCTTAGCGGCGCTTCGCCCAATATTGTGTGCAGCAGCGCGCGTTATCGCACGATAATCCCATTTTGCTACTTTAAGACTGAAACGCCCACTCCTTTTATGGCAGCCTGCACACTATCGCCGGGCGCACATTAAGACGGTTTAGGGGTATGTTTACTAAAGGGAGCTATTTGCGCTGCTGTCACGTTTTGCGTGATAAGGCACTTTATCGCACAATAATGGTGCTTTACTGGGTGATAAGGCACCTTATCACGCGTTAACGCACTCAGTGGCGCAAACAAGCGCTGAAGGCGGAGAAAGATTCCCGGAGGGCGGAGGAAGGTTCCCCAGGGGTGGAGAGAGAGGGTCAATGGGTGGAGAGTGGGAGGAGAGAGGCTCCCTGCACACTAACGCTGTGGATTCCTGGGCTGAAAACTAACGCGAGTGAAACCCTCGCATTAGAGCAAATTTAAAGTGAAGAGAAACCATTTCCGTCAGCAATGTACAGCAAAGCCAGGGAAACCTACAAAAAGTGATAAGTGTGATACATGTGCAAGGAACAAAAGGGCAAATAAACATTGAAAATGACCTGAACAAACTGGAAAAAAAAAACATAACCAAGCTGGGCAATAGTGATATTAATGGGAAACATCAAAAAACACTACCGGGAAAGCTCCAAAAAAAGGATATCAATTTTGGAAGGGGCTATGCTCTGTCCGCATACAAGGTGAATGATCCCACAGTGAAATAGCGCTGATCAGGGTTTTCCCTTTCTTTTGGACAGGTTTCCTATGGCGTGCACATATCCCGCAACAGCAGAGTGGGCATGTCGGAATGGGAAACTGGATAGATGCTGGAAAAGGGGATACAGAGGGCTGCAGGCAGCACATGCTGTGGTGCAGCTGGGCCACAGTGCGGACTAGGGTGATGCCTAGCTGGCCCATAGGAATGCTGAAACAGTAGAGCCGCCAGACAGCAACTGATGAGGCCCAACATGGGCACGAGTGTGTTTCCCACAGTGTCACAGGGGATAGTACCCAGCAGCTACCCCCAAGGGCACAGAACATTGGCAGGCGGTGCTGGGGGGAAGCGTGGATGTCTATGCAGGCACCCCCTACACCAGAACCCACACCATAGGCAGCTGCCTTCCGGCACACTGGATCGTCTGAGACTGTGCACCACCAGCACCACCAGCAGAAGGGCATGTCAACATGGCGACAGAGGGGTACTGGTGGTGGAGGGGGCAGTGGCAGCTGCCCACAGCAGACCATGGCCTAGCCCTGTGTAGGTGGGTGCCATGCACTGCAACAGACAGGCCCTGTCTGCCGAACAGTCATGGTATCCCCAGGGAATAAATTGTCCCCTGTGGCAACAGTGTGGTGCAGTACACACAGCCAGTGTGTTCAGGAGCAGAAGGTTACAGGTTCAAGTCCCAGATGTAGCTCCTACCAACCCAGTCCCCATATTTTACCCAGTACTAAACCATGGTAATAAAGAGGGAACCTTTATTACAGATAACATAAACATGCCTGAAATGCCTATATTTTACCCTACAGAGCACAGACACCATAGACATGTGCAATACCTAGAGCAGAGTTTCCCGAAACTCCATTCAGGCATCATGCTGTCCCTAATAAAGATGCCTGTGCTGCATTTCTATGTGCCGCCCCCATGGTATGCAGATGTAGCTATGCATATTCATTAGGGACAGCATGAAAACCTGAACAGTGTTTGGCCCACCAGGACTGGAGTTGGGAACCTCTGCCCTAGAGCAGTTGCCAACAGGGGCAGAAACATCCGCACCCACAGGCGCCATTATCCAAAGTCTCCTGGAGAGGCAGGATGTTGGGCCCTGCATGCAGCACCTTCTCCCAATACTAGCACTTGCATACCATAGCACTGCCACCCTAAACCTGGGAATACGGTACACATATATCAAAAGGTTGCTATGATTACTGGCAGATAGCAGTCCCTAGGTTAAGCACAATCTGCTCATTGAGCTGTATCAAAGCAACCTCTCTGATGTCTGTGGAGTGTATTTCAGGTCTTGTGTCTGACAGTGTTTACCACCCTGTGGAGTGACCCCAACAGTATTGCATACCATAGCCATGCCTGCACTGTGCCCAGGACTGGTGCGTGGCCAGGGCTTCCAAAAGCCTCTATAGTTGCACAATGCTGGCATGGGAGTGTGTGTCTGCCTACCCAGTGTGTGGTGGTTGCCAACACCTTCCTCAGCCCACACTGCTTGCACTGTTGCCAGTGTCAGCCTGTCAATGTGCATAATGAGGAGCAAGGTAACATGGGTATAGCCCGGACAGGGTGGCCTGGCCAGGATGCATCTGCACAGGGTATAGGGCAATGGCTCGGACATGTTAGTGCCTGGACACCACCTGCACGGACAGGGTGGCCACAGCATGTCCTGCTGGGAGGTCACTCTTACCCTGACTGAACAGTGACCACGGCATGGCTAGGTTCCCCCATAGTGTTATGTAATATTTCTCTCATGTGGCTGTTATGGGTTCTTTTTTGGAGCCCAATCACTGATTTGTCTGCTTGGTGTATATGCTGACATCCCAGTTCTGGGTACATGCATTTTCTCCAGGAAAATGCACTATGGACTAGCTAGCAGACTGTTTGTAGCTGGCATGTGTCTTGCTGGAACACCTTACAGGGTGCAGTGGCTGGAGGCTTGCTGCTGGAGAATGTCGGGTAGTGGTGGGGGGCAGCTGAGCATTTCCAGGTCTACTGCAATTTGCCTTGCTTTATGAATGTGTACAGATCTGCATTGACTGCCCTGTAAGGTGTCTGTTTCCCAAGCAGGCTGGGGTTGATGGTTCCCTCTACTGCCACCATTGCAGGGAGGTAGAATGTGGATCTGTTAGTGGGAGATCCTGTTTCCCACCCCTGAGCCACAGAGAGTGGGTTGGGTGGTGGTAAATAATCTGCCTATGGGTCCAAACCACCCCCTCCCCTTCACCTACATCATGTGACCATGGCACCAACATAGAAAATGCACTATGCTGGGTGCATCATAGCCCATAAGAGCTAAACATGACTGAGAAACACAGATGTAGCCTAGGTGCGTCTGCAGGAACTACCTATCACACACACACTAGCACTGATGAGGACCTGCAGCATGGCATATTTCAGCTATGAAAGGTGCTGTGGACCTGGTGCTAGGTGCCCCATCTCACCCTCAGGGTGAGCAGAGTACCCGCACAATGTGACGGTCTGTAGCTACTCTGTACCAGTAATACACACGGTCAGTACCCCCTACCAGGCTGAGGTGCTGTGGGGGTGCACACGGTCAGTTCCCCCTACCAGGCCGAGGTGCTGTGGGGGTGCATACCCCATCTTGTGATCATCTGTAGACTTCTGATTTGCATGTGCAGTGCATCATGGGTACGGGTGGGTTAACCCTATCCTGGTAACCACAGCAGACAGTTTGTGTGGTGACCTGCAGTCCTTCTGTAGCCAGCCAGGGAGTTGCTACCAGCTGTAGCCCACTGGTTACTTCACTGTCTGTAGAGCCAGAGGTCATGGGTTTGATCCCACAGTGGGGTTGTTTGATAGGGCTGTCTGAGGCATTTTCTTTTTTAATTTAAATTAGAGCTGCCAGCATAAACACCCTCACAGTGCTGTAGCCTTAAGGTGCCTCATAAGGCGCCCTCTAAAGCGCTCTATAAGGCGACCTATAAAGCACCCTATAAGGCACCTTATAAGTCACCCTATAGGGAACATTATAAGGTTCCTTGATGGACAGTGCACTTTATAATGTGCCCTCTGGTGTGCCTTATAAGGCGCCTTATGTGGCACCTTAGGTTACGACACTGTGAGGATGTGTTTGCTGGCAGCACTAATTTAAATTAAAAAAGAAAATCCCTCAGAAAGCACTGATCTAAAGTAAAGGGTAATGCCTCAGGCAACCCTACACAGTAAGCCCACTGGGGGATTGAATTCATTACCCCTGCTTCAGGAGTCAATGTAGTAACCATTGTGCTACACCTCTGTTTCTGTGTTTCTAGGTCAGCGCACCTAATTAAGGCTAATGCACATTAACATGCCACGGCTCCCTCTATTGCACGAAAATGTACCTTATCGCACCATAACCCTAAATGCTACCTTAAGACCGGAACGCCCACTACCTTATATGGCATCCTGCACACTAACGCCAGCTGCACATTAAGACTGCTTAGTAAACATACCCCTTAGTTGCTTCAGTTTCACTGTCCCTCTCCACTGGGACTGGAACCTGGAAGATCGCCCATTAGCTCTCCCTCTGGTGCTGGGATCTCCCTTCTTGATCTTTGTTCTTTTTTACAGGTTTGCTGTATGTTGTGTTAGCTTAGCTGCCCTAACTCCTTTTTGCTGGGAGAAGCCTCTCCACGGCAACTCAGCTCTCAGCAGGATCCTAGTAATAAGTCTGTTAATTTCAGCTATTCCCAAACCTATTCTCCGCCCTCTTTGGTGCCCACCTCGGAGCTGTAAAAATCACTGAAAACAGGATTTGATGACATTTGAAAATATAAGTATGTGATTTTAGTGTGATGCCTCTAGTGCAGTGGTTTTCAGCCTGTGGTCCACCAACCGTAGGGGTCTGTGAGACTATTACAGGAGCTCCACCGAACACAGAAAGGAGAACAGAAGAGAAACACTGCTGGGGATTGTCTAGGGATAGAAAGAGAGAAACTGGAGGAAACTGGTTTGAGGGAAAGAAGAGAAAAAGAGACTGAAATTTGTGGGGATTGGTTGGGGGAGAGAAAGAAACTGCTGGAGAAAGGCAAGTGAAGGGAAATAAAGTGAACTAGTAGACTTGGCTATGAGGGGAGAGGTCTAGGAAGAGTGATGAGGATGAAATGGGGGTCCCTGAACTTTGGGGAGGCTAATATAGGGCCCACATAACCAGAAAATTTGGAAACCTCTGCTCTATTGGACTCTTGCCCTCAAAAGGTGATGCCTCTATAAATAATTTATTGTGAAGTGCTTAGTATAAAAGGGATCACCAACCTTTTAGTTGATTTTTCTAATGACCTGAGGCTTTGGAAGGGATACAGACAGCTAAGAGATATAAAGGAGTGTGTTTACTAAAGTGTGTTAGACTTTTGCAGCTAACGCCAGGCAATAGTTGCAAAAGGCCTGCATTAGCTGGAAAAGGCCCGTAGTATTTGCAGACGGGGTTCCCCACATTTCCCCTGCAGATTCCACAGAGAAGACGCAGTGATCACGTCGGGGGACAAGCTTCACGAATGCGGCTATCACCACCCATTGAGTTGGTGTTAGCTACATCCGCGATGATTACTGCGTGCTGATAGCATCTGGGGTAACTGCCCATTGCAGGCATGCTCACTCTCCTCCCGCTATCCACCCTATTGCCGCCAAAGCCTGCAGATAACAGGCGAAATGCAGACAACGCAGAAAAGCTCCGCGATGCCTACATTTTTAACATGCTAGCTGCTACTGCCTCACGATAATTTCATGATAACATTGTGGTAGCAGTTAATGCCCTTTAGTAAACAGGCCACACTAATGTTGAATAAGATCAAAAATCTTCTGCTAACTATTATCTTCTGTCTGAGATAACCTTATCCATAATTTCTGTTCCTAGCTAAACGAGAAGTATGGATCAATATTCACTATCCACTTGGGATCAGAGCCAGTGGTGGTGCTGTGTGGTTATGAAACCGTGAAAGAGGCTCTGAATGACCGGGGTGAGGAGTTTGCTGCCAGGGGACGCCTACCTATGCTGGATAGGGTCACCCAAAGTAACGGTAAGGACGTTTCAGAACAGAAGGAAGATAAGAGGGAAATACTGGAAGGATGGACATGTGGCTAGGTAGCTATTGTTATATACAGTATAGAGAAATGAGATGATTATCTTCTGTTAGGTATTTTCTGTTTTTAATTTTGTGGTCCTGTTCTCTGGTTTTCCTTTGGATCTGCTACTTTATATTATGGGCTATTATAAAGCAGCATGTTATTAATGGAAGTACTAATAGATTTGAAAAGTACTAATGAAATGAAATGAGAGTCAGAAGCTGTAAAGATGTCTTACACATTGGAACATGCAACGTACGAAGCATGAACCAAGGGAAGTTGGAGGTGGTCAAGAATGAAATGGAACGTGTACAACTTGATCTGTTGGGTGTCAGCGAACTGAAATGGACTAGCATGGGGCACTTTGCATCAGATGATCACATGGTCTACTATGCCGGAAATGAAAGACAAAGAAGAAATGGTGTTGCATTTATAATAAAGAAGAAACTTGCAAGAACTGTAATGAAATACAATGCAGTCAGCGAACGCTTAATCTCTATTCGTCTACGAGGATTGCCTATCAACACAACTATAATTCAAGTATATGCCCCAACAGCAGCTGCAGAAGAGAATGAAATTGAAGAGTTCTATGAACAAGTACAAGCTGAAATTGACAGAACATGCAAACAGGATATCCTGATAGTCATGGGTGACTGGAACGCAAAAGTTGGCAACAAAGAAGAAGGCAAAGTAGTTGGAAAATATGGACTTGGCAACAGAAATGAAGCTGGAGAAAGATTGATAGAATTCTGCAAGACCAATGATCTATTCATCTCAAACACCTTCTTCCAGCAACACAAGCGGCGACTGTACACATGGACTTCATCCAATGGATTGTATAAAAATCAAATTGACTACATCTGTGGAAGTCAATGATGGAAAAGCTCTGTAACATCAACAAAGACAAAACCTGGAGCTGACTGTGGTACAGATCATCAACTACTAGTATGCAAACTCAAGCTAAAGTTGAAAAAGAGCAAACCACTCATCAATGCAGCAAAATATGACCTTGAGAATATACCACTGGAATTTAAAGACTGCCTGCAAAATCGATTTGCTGCTTTAGATACAAATGACAGAGCTCCGGAAGAGTTATGGAATGACGTCAAGACGGTTGTGCTGGAAGAAAGCGAGAAGTCTCTACAAAAGGTGAAAAAGCAAAAACGGCCAAAATGGATGACGGAAGAAACTCTGAAAATTGCCCAGAAACGCAGAGAAGCTAAAGCCAAAGGAGAAAGAAAGACAATCGCAGAACTCAACAGAGATTTCCAACGTGCAGCAAGACAGGACAAGGAAAAGTACTACAATGACACTTGCAAGGAAATAAAAGCAGAAACTATTAGAGGAAGAACAAGATCGGCTTTCCTAAAGCTGCGAGAGTTAAAGAAAAAGTTCCAGCCTCGAATTGGAATGTTACAAGATGCTCAAGGTTCTATGTTGAATGATGCTGAGAAGATCAAGAAAAGGTGGAAGGAATATACAGAGTTTTTATATGATAAAGATCAAGTGGACCAACAGCCGTTTCAACCTATACCTTATGATCAGGAACCATTGGTGATGAAAGAAGAAGTTGAAGCAGCATTGAAAGCCTTATCAAAGAACAAAGCACCAGGCATTGATAGCATTCCCATAGAAGTATTGCAGCAATCTGATGCAGCTGTTACCGTACTTACAAGGCTCTGCCAAGAAATATGGAAGACAACATCATGGCCAACTGACTGGAAAAGATCTGTGTTTATACCAATACTAAAGAAAGGTGATCCAACTGACTGTGGAAATTATCGCACAATCGCTCTGATCCCACATGCCAGCAAGATTCTACTGAAGATTATTCAAAAGAGACTACAGCCATACCTAGAACAAGAACTACCTGAAGTGCAAGCAGGGTTCAGGAAAGGACGAGGAACGAGAGACATCATTGTGGATGTGAGATGGATCCTTGAAAAGACTAAAGAATACCAAAAGGATATCTATTTGTGCTTTATCGACTATAGCAAGGCTTTTGACTGTGTAAACCAGGGGTCTCAAACACGCGGCCCGCGAGAGAACGTTGTGCGGCCCGCGACGGAGAGAAACAAAAAAGCCTTGCTTCTGCTTCTGCCGTTGCCGCCGTGGCAGCGGCAGAATCGACTGTCAAATTTTTTTTTTAAAAACTGGCTTCTGCTGCTCAAGCAGCAAAATCAGCTGTCCTGCGGCCCCTTCCTCTCTGCCCGGAGATCCCTCAGTGTGCTCCATCAGCGGGTGCTTTTCAAGCCGCGAAGAGAGTATTCCCCTCTCGCGAGGCTTGAAAAGTGAATAGGCTTAAGCCGCGCGAGAGGGAAATACTCTCTTCGCGGCTTAAAAAGCACCCGCTGATGAAGCACATTCAGGGCTCTCCGTGCAGAGGGGAAGGGGCCGCGGGACAGCTGATTTTCTGCTGCAGCAGCAGAAGCCAGATGTTTGTTTTATTTACCTGGGTTGATGGGGGGGGGGTAGGACTGGAAATGGGCTATTGGCAGGGGGGGTTTAGGACTGGAAATGGGCTATTGGCAGGGGGGGGGGTTAAGACTGGAAAAGGGCTATTGGCAGGGGGGGTGTAGGACTGGAAATGGGCTATTGGCAGGGGGGGGTGTAGGACTGGAAATGGGCTATTGGCAGGGGGGGGGGTTATGACTGGAAATGGGCTATTGGCAGGGGGGGGTAGGACTGGAAATGGGCTATTGGCAGGGGGGGTTATGACTGGAAATGGGCTATTGGCAGGGGGGCGTAGGACTGGAAATGGGCTATTGGCAGGGGGGTTATGACTGGAAATGGGCTATTGGCAGGGGGGTTATGACTGGTAATGGGCTATGGTGGGGGCTAGGACTGGAAATGGGCAGGTGGGGGTTAGGAAGGACTGGAGGTGGGCTGATGGGGGTAGTTAGGACTGGTAATGAGCTATGGAGGGGCTGACTGAAATGGGGTAATGGGGGTTAGGGCTGGAAGTGGGCTATTGGCAGGGGGGGTTATGACTGGTAATGGGCTATGGTGGGGGCTAGGACTGGAAATGGGCAGATGGGGGTTAGGACTGGAGGTGGGCTGATTGGGGGGTTAGGACTGGTAATGGCCTATGAGGGGAGGTAAGACTGAAAATGGGGTGATGTGGGATAAGACTGCAAGAGGGCTATGGGGGGGACTAGGACTGGTAATGGGCTATGGGGGGGTAAGACTGAAAATGGGGTGATGGGGGTAAAACTGGAAGTGCGCTATGGGGAGGTTAGGACTGGTAATCGGCTATGGGGAGGTTAGGACTGGTAATGGGCTATGGGGGGTCTAGGACTGGTAATGGGCTGGGGGGGGTTGCTAGGACTGGAAATGCGCTGAGTGGAAGGGGGGCTTGAACTGCAAATGGCTGATGGGGAGGGGGGCTTGGAATGGAAATGGGCTGTGAGGGGAGGGAGCTAGGATTGGAAATGGGCTGATGGGGGGCTAGGATTGGAAATGGGCTGATGCAGGGACTAGAAGGGAGCGGATGCTGAGTGGGGCTGGAACTAGAAGGGAGCTGATGTTGGGGGAGGATTAGAATGGGATGGAGTTGGGAAAGTGAAATGGAGAGGGGAAAAATATTTTGTCTGGGAGAGAAGACAAATCTACAATTGGCCAGGTATTGGGAGAGTAAGTGGGGATTGAGGATGGAGGGGTAAAATTTGAGTGGATGAAATAGGAATGAGGAAAGAGAAAAAGGAGAAAGATTAGTATGTTAAAGCAGATGTAGAGAGAGAATGGAAAAAAAACTAGGAGAGAAGAAAGGGCAAATGGACAGCAGACGATGGAGAGTTAGCAGAAGACATGAAGAAACCAGAAGAAAGTGGCTGGAACAATTGCAACTGAAAAAAATGCACAAAAGGTAGAAAAATATCTCTTTATTTTGAATTTATTAACTGGAATATGTCAGCTCTGGGAAATGTGCATCATTAATGTTTGCGCTTTGTTTAGTACAAGAGGAAATTAATTTATAGTTTTATTTCTACAGTGTTGTTGTACATTCCAAGTTTGGCTTTTGGGGTTCCCAGTTTAATTATTGTCTTCCTGTTTCTAAATCTTTTAGTCTTTCTTTATCCATACTCATTAAAGAGGCATGTTTACTAAAAGTTAGGGGCATGTTTACTAAAGTCCGCAAATTTGCGCGCCGCAAAATAGCGCACGGCAACGCGCCACTGAAACGTGCATAAACGCGTTTAAACGCCCCGCACACGTGCGTGTCACCCCCGCACAGGTACGCGACACACCAACGGGCCCCGTACAAGTGCGGGCCCGCAAATGTCCGATAGAGGCGTGGAACGGCTAAAGGAGGGTGGAGGAAGGCTCCGGAGGGGCGGAGGGACGGGGTCAATGGGTGGAGAGTGGGAGGGGAGAGGGTCCCCGCACAGTACCGGGCCCGAATTTGCATGTAAAAACTACCGCGAGTGAAACACTCGCGGTAGAAAGCATTTAAAGGGAAGAGAAACCATTTCCGTCATCAATGTACAGCAAAACCGGGGAAACCTGCAAAACGTCAGCAGTGTGATACATGTGCACAGAACAAAAGTGCAAATAAAAAGCGAAAATGACCACAAACAACATCTAAAACATTAAAAGTCTGCGGGGGAACAGTGCTAGCAATGGGCACAAATAAGAAACACACCCAGGAAAGTTTACAAAAAAATGAATGAACCATGGAAAGGTGTATGGAGGGGAGACTCAACCAAAAAAAAACCAACCCCACTTTTGTAGCTGTCCTGGGAGTGTCCCCCATGTATGTTCATGAAAATCTCTGTAGGCCATGTTGGTTATATCTTATCGCCCCTTTCCGTGGTCATGTCTGGGTATGATTTGTACGTTTGTCACCGGACAGGGTGAAGGAGCCCATAGTAAAATTGTGCAGAGCAGGGTGTGTGACCCCATCCTGCCAGTTTTATCATCCCCAGGTACTGCACCATCTCTGTGGCAACAGTGTAGTGCAGTGGACAGAGCCAGTACCTATAAGACCATAGGGTCACAGGTTCAAATCCCATCTGGGGCTCATGGCAATATGTTCTCCACCACTAATCAGAGATATGGAAGACACCCCTTGTTTTGCAGAGAACATTAGCATGTTGCAAACATCCTTCTTATACTCCACACCGCACACACATCAGAACAATGGGCATCAGCCACATCCGAGTTGCCCAAATGCAGTCCTGGAGTGGCTCCACTCAATTAGGACATATGCTTATGCTAAGATAAGGACATGCTAGTATGTTGGTGGGACTGTACAGATGGTGGAGAGGGAAGTGGCTGCCAGCCACAGCATACATTTGACTAGCGAGGTGCAGGCTGCCACCGTCCACTAGTGACAGACAGCCCCTGTTGGATGTACAGTCATGGACGTCCCAGGGAACTCCGCCAAGCTGTAGATACACAGTGGTGCAGTGTACACAGAAAGTGTATGAAACAACAGAAGGTCACAGGTTCAAAGTTCGGCTGGGGATATTGGCAATCATGAGCACATATTTTACTCACAAATAAACCATGGTAGTAAGCAAAACCTTTAAGGCAGAGGACAGTGGCCTCAGTAAAACCCCCAACATTTACCATCACAACCACACACACCATGAACAGGGCGATCACCTAGAGCAGAGTATCCCAAATACAGTTTTGGACGACCACACAACAGTCAGGTTCCATGCTGCCTCTAATACAAATGACTGTGCTGCATATCTATGTACCACCCTCATGTCATGCAGATGTAGCACATGCATATCCAGGAGGGACAGCATAAAACTACAACAGTGTCAGCCACACCATGAGATGATGTGGGAATGCCTGATGAAAAGCACCAGCCAACAGGCCCTGACACACCCACGCCCACAGGCTGCATTGGACAATGCATCCTGGAAAGGCAGGACATTGGGCCCTGCCTGTAACCGCCAATAGTAGCAGTTGCAGATGTCACCAATGCCACCCCACACCTGGGGACATGGTACACAGCTATCTAATGTCATCATTGAACACAGTGAAATATGGATGTATATGTTCAGCACATTTTGCCCATTGAGCACCACATGACAATCATGCAGATGTGGGTCATGTGTGCAGCAGGTCTGTTGTATGACAGTGTGTACATCCTGGGTGGGTGACCCCCACCAGCTATGTGTAACATATCCATGCCTGTACTGTTCCCAGGACTGTTGTGTCGCATAGGGCTGTTAAACCACTTGATTGTACCACACAAGACGACCAACCCTGGTAATGGTCACAGCAATGTGAAACATCAACATACACTCACAAGAAAGGCAGGGCTAAAAGATAGGCATGTTGGAAGGGTTTCTGGCTCATGCAGCATAACATGTGCATGAGTCAACATTGCTGAAGGAGAGAGCATGTGTCCCCACACCAATGGTATTTTCCCCTAGGTAGTCACCCCAAACCCATAATGCACAGCATAGGTAGTTGCATACATGCACAGTGGATGTTCAACAACTGAGTGGCACCAGCACTAACAGGGCCTGCAGCATGTTAGCCGAGGTGTACTGGTATCAGTGGGGTCAGTGGCAGGTGGCCAGAGAAGATGGAGCCAGAGACCCTGACACGTGGGTGCACTGGCCCATAACAGAAAGGGCCGCTAGGACAAACAGACATGCTATTTGCAGGGTCTACATTGACTCAGTGTCCGCATGGTGGTGCAGGGGACACAGCCAGTGTGTTGTGGAGACAAAGATAACAAGTTCAACTCCCAGCTGGGGCCATCGGCAACACAGTGCACATATTTTATCCACCAGTAAACCGTTATTGGGAATAAAACCCACACCTGCAGAGAAGAAAAGTTCTTTCTGAGGATTGTTATTTTACCATAAGTAGCTCATAGCCCTCAGAAATGTCCAACACCTACAGCAGAGTACACACAATGCAGTACCGGAGGGCCACATGTCAGTTAGCTGTGATGCTGTCCCCAATATAACGCCTCTTTATCATGGTGGTGTACGCCTACTGCTGGCAGAGGGGGCAGTGGCTGCTGCACCACAGCAGATGCTGGCCTAGCTACCCTCATGTGGCTGCAGTCCAATCCACCAGACAGGCACTGTGTGACAAACAGCCATGGACTCCCCCGGGAATGAGCTGTTGCTGTGCTAAGACGGTGGTGCAGTACACATAGCAAGTGCCCCAAGAGCAGAAGGCCCTAGGTTCAAATCTCAGCTGGGGCACCTGCCATCCCACCCCCCATTTTCTTTCACATGCACAAAACCTGCTATTAAAGACTGCAATTCCCCTGCTGATGAGAGAAGCGTTGGAAAAGACAACTTATTTTACAATAAACAGCACACACCACATAAACATATGCCTCGCCCACAGTACAGTCCCCCAAATGCAGCCATGCAGGCACAAAGAACACCCATGTTCGCTGATGTATCCAATAAAGATGCGTGTGCTGCAAGTTAATTGAACACCACCATGGTATGAATCTTCTGAGAGGCATATTCATCACGGACATCATGAAAACCTGACCAGTGTGTGTGCCATATTGCCTGGGTTTTCTGAAAATATGGCCTACAGCAGTGGGCAACAGGGCCAGAAACAGCTGCACCTGCAGGCCCCAATATCTGATGACCAATGCAGTGGCAGGATGTTGGGCCCTGTGTGCCCCTCCAATAACTAGCATGTGCAGACATTACCAATCACACACTACACATGGCGATACCTCACACGCATATCAGAAGCCTGGTATGAGCAGTGACTGTTAGAAATGTCTATGCGAAGCACAAGCAGATCATCGAGCTGTAACATACCAACGTCTCAGATGTATGTACAATGTGTGTCAGGTCAGGTGCCCTCCAGAGATTGTCAGCCTGGAACATATCACAACAAATGTACCCCAACGTTGCCATACCCCCAGTGTGCCCATTACTGTTGCGTTGGTCTCTGCTCCTAAATAACCGTACATCGTCTCACTGCTGTCCTAGGTGTAGGGAGTGTGTGTCTGTTGATCCAGTGTGTGCTGGCTGCCAACACCTCCCACAGCCCACAATGATAGCACCGTTGCCAGTATTGGTCTGCAAATACTGATTTTTCCCCAATCTGTAATCTGTAAATATGTATTTAAATGTTAATGTAAATGTGATTGTAAATAAGTTTACCCCCAAAACAGTAACCATGTGTGCCGTGACCTCCCATTCCTCTATGTATATACTCCCCCACTGTCCTGATCGACTTATCCCAAAAGAAGAATCAAACCGCTACTGATCGCTGGAAGCAGCGGTATATAAATGTGTTCAAAATAAATAAAATAAAAATAAAATGTGCATAATGAGGAGCAAGTACTCTGGGTATAGAACACACAGGGTGGCAGGAGCAGGATGCAGCTACACAGGGCAAATGTGCATGCCTAGGACCATGTTGTGCCTTGCTATCACCTCCACAAACATGGTGCCCATAGCATGTACGGTGAGGAGGCAACCCTCACCACGAATGATCAGTGATCACGCCATGGCTAGGTTACAACATATTGCCATACAGTAGTTCTCCTCTGTGATTTTTATGGGTTGTGTGTATATATAGGGGGCCCAATCACTGAGTCAACTGCATGGGGGTTGTGCAAACATCCCAGTAATGGGTGCACAGAGTGTCCCTGGTAGCATGCAGTATGGACCGTCAAGCGGCCTGAAAGCAGTTACCATGTGTTTGGCTGGAACACCTTGCAGGGTCAGTAGCTGGCCACACACTGTGGCCTCTGCTGCAAAATGTCAGATGGTGTTGGTTGAGCTGGGTGGCTCTGGCTCAGCTGTTTTGTCTGCCTGATCTAGACATATGGATATGTTCAAAATTGCAGAGAGTGACCTGTAGGTACTGGGTACGACAGGCAGAATGAGGTTGCTGGCAACTGCTAGCACTGTAGTTGGGCTACAGAATGTGCATATTGTAATATTGTGCAAAGTGTGTTTGACAGGAAAGTGCAGGTGGTCAGACACATATAGCCAATGTGGCCAGAAATCACCCTTACCCCTTCACATATATTATGAAGAGCAGGGCTCTCACAAAGGAGATGCACCCTTGGGTGAGCATTGTAGCCCACAAGGCCCAGATGGGTCAGGGAAATACAGATGCCTGAAGGAGGACTGTATACATCAACCTATCAGACATCGTCTGACAAGCTGATCTGATGTTCTTGGCCCTCTCAGCCAGGACAGGTGCTGTGTGTCTCACCTCACACTCAGGGTGATTAAAAGCCACACACACTGTGAGGTTCTGTACCCACTCTGTACCTGCAACACAGAAGGTCTGTCCACAAAACTATGTCCAGGTGCTGTGTGGTTGCACACCCTATCGTTGGAACATTAGTAGACTGCTGCTTTGCATGTGCAGTGCATCATGGGGGTGAGTGGACTGACGTTACCCTGTTAACTGCAGCACAAAGTCTGCCTAGGTCATATTGCAGACAGCCAGATAGTCTCATCACAACCCCAGAGCTGTAGTCCAGTGGTGACTGCAATGCCTCAGGAGCAAAAGGTTGTTAGTTCAAATTCTAAATGTGGTTCTACAAGGAAAGTATTTTATATATCCTGACTTTGGCCCATAGACTCCACCAGTCAGCAGTAGTGTGGGGAAACGTTCTGAAAATAAACATACATTGAACAAGGCAGTGTCACATTAGTTAAATTTGTTTTTACAAGGTCCATGGGGGCTCTCAGGTGTGGAACGTGGGTAATGTCCTCAAGTACTGGCAACTTAAACACCATCACAGTGCATTAACCCAGGTAGACCCTATAAGGTGGTCTGTGTGGTACCTGCTGCTGACAGCACTGTGAGGATCTCACAACAACCACCAGTACTCCACAGTCATGGACATGTCATTGGCTGCACCCACCAATAACCTCACTGTATATGGACGTATGCAACCTCTGGCTCCCCATGCAGCAAGGTTAGGTGTGGGCCACAGCTAGATTGATAAGAACAGATGCCTGGCTGGCCAAAGAGGCAATCATGCAGACAGTGTGTTGTTGTTACCAGGGTTGTGGTGCTCCATCAGTGAGAATGGTGTATGACAGATGATGTCCTGCAGCAGTGTGAGTGTCTTGCCACCAGCAGCACCTCTGTAATGTAGAAAGGGCTCTGGGGCAAGTAATAATGTTGCAAAGTATGAAAATATATGTTGTGCACAGCATAGATGTAGATGGAAAGCACCATGGCCAATGGTGTTACAACGTATGATAATGTGAGCTGCCTGAGACAGGCACTCCAGAGCGCAAAAGGAAGATGTAAGCCATGAAGACTCGTTAAGAAGCCAAATTATCCACCATTTCTATATATCTCAGCCCCCAGGACTGAATGCCAGCAGATCTAACAAATTCAAATGTGTATTGTGTTTACATTCTGTCCACATTGCCCCCTAATGTCTAACACGCAACCTATTTTTTCCTGTGTAATGCACACATATGAACCCCCGCAAAACACCTATGGCAACCACCAAATCATTGATGTCTGTACATGGTGAGTCAACACAGAACAGAGCCAACTAACACACATCATGCCATATCACCAGGTTGCTTGACCCCTGACGCTGATGGTTTGTTTGCACCCATTGCTATCAGTGGCAGAGCACTATCTGCTATGTGACACACATAGCACACCTCATCTGACAATGGCCTTGGAATCAGTGCATATGTGTCCAGAGGTTCAAGACCACATTGTGTGAACAAGTAATATTCAGAATCATTAAATTATGTTATAGGGAGATGAGAGATACCTTGTAGCTATGTGAGCATGCAAACAACATGAAACCTATTTGTATTAATAAATGTAAAACATGTGTATGAATGATGCGTGCCGCTAATATTTGCACTTTTCAGGAGCGCAGCAATGCGGAACGCATGGGCAAGCAGTTATGAGGGCCGCAGCCATGCGGCGCGCACGTGCTTTCTCCGATACGCGCAAATGCGGAAGTGGCGTCGTTAGCGTTCGGTTCGCGCGTCTACACGCCCACAAAAAAAATGGCGTCAAGGAGCAGGAAGCCCGCCTTCATCTACAGGGAGCTGTGCCTCCTGGCCTCCCTTATTGGCCCTAAACAAACAATCCTTTTCCCAGGGCCCTCCAGGAGGATAAACATGGGGAAGGTGCTGAGGCCTGGGAGAGGGTGACCAGGCGCTTTAAAACCGTGAGGCAGACCACCCACGTGAGGTAAGTGAATGGCCACAGGTCACAAAACCATATACACAGACAGGGTTGATGTCAGCTGTCCATGCTGTTGTGTGTAAGTAGCCTAGATAAATTACGTGTAGTAGGGAAACCACATGCCAGATGCATTGTGTACCACATCTGAGTGTGTGCCCATGTAGCCATGTTCAGATCCATGTGCCCACAGAGGGCATGATGACCCCATGGCGTCATGACAGCTGCTGGCATTGATGTACTACAGACCACTGTAACACAGCTAGGCCAACCATCACCTAAGGAGTGTCTAGAATCACCATGTGCTGATGGAGGTATCTGCATCTGGAGGGTAACACATAGGGGCAACCATCAGGGGGTCGTGGAACCTTCAGCACAAAGGCCCTGACGCACACAGGTGGCCAGGGGTTGTTAACAAATGTGGTATAATACATTCCCCTCCCCTCAGGGCTACAGAGAGCCACTCAAAGTGTGCCCTGGCAACCTGGAGATATAGATCTGCGCCCTCATGTACTATGAAACATAACCCATATCTCCAGGAGGTCAGAGAGGCCATCCAAGTGGGTCCCCTATCACCCTGGGCCTATGGTTGTGTGTCCTAATGTAGTTTGAACCCTCCTCCCTAACTCCAGGAGTGCAGAGAGGCCATCCAAGTGGGCTCTCTATCACCCTGGAGCTATGGATCTGTGTCCTAATGTAGATAGAACCCTCCACCCTAACTCCAGGAGTGCAGTGAGGCCATCCAAGTGGGTCCCCCATCACCCTGGGCCTATGGTTGTGTGTCCCAATGTAGTTTGAAACCCTCCTCCCTAACTCCAGGAGTGCAGAGAGGCCATCCAAGTGGGCTCTCTATCACCCTGGAGCTATGGATCTGTGTCCTAATGTACTTTGAACCCTCCTCCCTAACCCCAGGAGTGCAGAGAGGCCATCCAAGTGGGGACCCCTATCACCATGGGCGATGGGATGTCGGTCCTAATGTAGTTTGAACCCTCCTCCCTAACTCCAGGAGTGCAGAGAGGCCATCCAAGTGGGCTCTCTATCACCCTGGAGCTATGGATCTGTGTCCTAATGTAGTTTGAACCCTCCTCCCTAACTCCAGGAGTGCAGAGAGGCCATCCAAGTGGGCTCTCTATCACCCTGGAGCTATGGATCTGTGTCCTAATGTAGTTTGAACCCTCCACCCTAACTCCAGGAGTGCAGAGAGGCCATCCAAGTGGGTCCCCCATCACCCGTGGCCTATGGTTGTGTGTCCCAATGTAGTTTGAACCCTCCTCCCTAACTCCAGGAGTGCAGAGAGGCCATCCAAGTGGGCTCTCTATCACCCTGGAGCTATGGATCTGTGTCCTAATGTAGTTTGAACCCTCCTCCCTAACTCCAGGAGTGCAGAGAGGCACTCCAAGTGGGTCCCCTATCACCCTGGAGCTATGGATCTGTGTCCTAATGTAGTTTGAACCCTCCTCCCTAACTCCAGGAGTGCAGAGAGGCCATCCAAGTGGGTCCCCAATCACCCTGGGCCTATGGTTGTGTGTCCCAATGTAGTATGAACCCTCCTCCCTAACTCCAGGAGTGCAGAGAGGCCATCCAAGTGGGCTCTCTATCACCCTGGAGCTATGGATCTGTGTCCTAATGTAGTTTGAACCCTCCTCCCTAACTCCAGGAGTGCAGAGAGGCCATCCAAGTGGGCTCTCTATCACCCTGGAGCTATGGATCTGTGTCCTAATGTAGTTTGAACCCTCCTCCCTAACTCCAGGAGTGCAGAGAGGCCATCCAAGTGGGCTCTCTATCACCCTGGAGCTATGGATCTGTGTCCTAATGTAGTTTGAACCCTCCTCCCTAACTCCAGGAGTGCAGAGAGGCCATCCAAGTGGGCTCTCTATCACCCTGGAGCTATGGGTCTGTGTCCTAATGTAGTTTGAACCCTCCTCCCTAACTCCAGGAGTGCAGAGAGGCCATCCAAGTGTCTCTCTATCACCCTGGAGCTATGGATCTGTGTCCTAATGTAGTTTGAACCCTCCTCCCTAACCCCAGGAGTGCAGAGAGGCCATCCAAGTGGGCTCTCTATCACCCTGGAGCTATGGATCTGTGTCCTAATGTAGCTTGAACCCCCCTCCCTAACTCCAGGAGTGCAGAGAGGCCATCCAAGTGGGCTCTCTATCACCCTGGAGCTATGGATCTGTGTCCTAATGTAGTTTGAACCCTCCTCCCTAACTCCAGTAGTGCAGAGAGGCCATCCAAGTGGGCTCTCTATCACCCTGGAGCTATGGATCTGTGTCCTAATGTAGTTTGAACCCTCCACCCTAACTCCAGGAGTGCAGAGAGGCCATCCAAGTGGGTCTCCCATCACCCTGGGCCTATGGTTGTGTGTCCCAATGTAGTTTGAACCCTCCTCCCTAACTCCAGGAGTGCAGAGAGGCCATCCAAGTGGGCTCTCTATCACCCTGGAGCTATGGATCTGTGTCCTAATGTACTTTGAACCCTCCACCCTAACTCCAGGAGTGCAGAGAGGCCATCCAAGTGGGTCCCCCATCACCCTGGGCCTATGGTTGTGTGTCCCCATGTAGTTTGAACCCTCCTCCCTAACTCCAGGAGTGCAGAGAGGCCATCCAAGTGGGCTCTCTATCACCCTGGAGCTATGGATCTGTGTCCTAATGTAGCTTGAACCCCCCTCCCTAACTCCAGGAGTGCAGAGAGGCCATCCAAGGTGGCACTCTATCACCCTGGAGCTATGGATCTGTGTCCTAATGTAGTTTGAACCCTCCTCCCTAACTCCAGGAGTGCAGAGAGGCCATCCAAGTGGGCTCTCTATCACCCTGGAGCTATGGATCTGTGTCCTAATGTAGTTTGAACCCTCCACCCTAACTCCAGGAGTGCAGAGAGGCCATCCATGGGGTCCCCTATCACCCTGGCCTATGGTTGTGTCCTAATGTAGTTTGAACCCTCCTCCCTAACTCCAGGAGTGCAGAGAGGCCATCCAAGTGGGCTCTCTATCACCCTGGAGCTATGGATCTGTGTCCTAATGTAGTTTGAACCCTCCACCCTAACTCCAGGAGTGCAGAGAGGCCATCCAAGTGGGTCCCCTATCACCCTGGGCCTATGGTTGTGTGTCCTAATGTAGTTTGAACCCTCCTCCCTAACTCCAGGAGTGCAGAGAGGCCATCCAAGTGGGCTCTCTATCACCCTGGAGCTATGGATCTGTGTCCTAATGTAGTTTGAAACCTCCACCCTAACTCCAGGAGTGCAGAGAGGCCATCCAAGTGGGTCCCCCATCACCCTGGGCCTATGGTTGTGTGTCCTAATGTAGTTTGAACCCTCCTCCCTAACTCCAGGAGTGCAGAGAGGCCATCCAAGTGGGCTCTCTATCACCCTGGAGCTATGGATCTGTGTCCTAATGTAGTTTGAACCCTCCTCCCTAACCCCAGGAGTGCAGAGAGGCCATCCAAGTGGGCTCTCTATCACCCTGGAGCTATGGATCTGTGTCCTAATGTAGCTTGAACCCCCCTCCCTAACTCCAGGAGTGCAGAGAGGCCATCCAAGTGGGCTCTCTATCACCCTGGAGCTATGGATCTGTGTCCTAATGTAGTTTGAACCCTCCTCCCGAACTCCAGGAGTGCAGAGAGGCCATCCAAGTGGGCTCTCTATCACCCTGGAGCTATGGATCTGTGTCCTAATGTAGTTTGAACCCTCCACCCTAACTCCACGACAGCAGAGAGGCCATCCAAGGGGGTCCGCGATCACCCTGGGCCTATGGTTTGTGTCCCAATGTAGTTGAACCCTCCTCCCTAACTCCAGGAGTGCAGAGAGGCCATCCAGGGGCTCTCTATCACCCTGGAGCTATGGATCTGTGTCCTAATGTACTTGAACCCTCCTCCCTAACTCCAGGAGTGCAGAGAGGCCATCCAAGTGGGTCCACCATCACCCTGGGCCTATGGTTGTGTGTCCCACTGTCGTTTGTCCCCTCCGCCCTAACTCCAGGAGTGCAGAGAGGCCATCCAAGTGGGCTCTCTATCACCCTGGAGCTATGGATCTGTGTCCTAATGTACTTGAACCCTCCTCCCTAACCCCAGGAGTGCAGAGAGGCCATCCAAGTGGGTCCCCCTATCACCCTGGCCTATGGATCTGTGTCCTAATGTATCTTGAACCCTCCTCCCTAACTCCAGGAGTGCAGAGAGGCCATCCAAGTGGGCTCTCTATCACCCTGGAGCTATGGATCTGTGTCCTAATGTAGTTTGAACCCTCCTCCCTAACTCCAGGAGTGCAGAGAGGCCATCCAAGTGGGCTCTCTATCACCCTGGAGCTATGGATCTGTGTCCTAATGTAGTTTGAACCCTCCACCCTAACTCCAGGAGTGCAGAGAGGCCATCCAAGTGGGTCCCCCATCACCCTGGGCCTATGGTTGTGTGTCCCATGTAGTTTGAACCTCCTCCCTAACTCCAGGATTGCAGAGAGGCCATCCAAGTGGGCTCTCTATCACCCTGGAGCTGTGGATCTGTGTCCTAATGTAGTTTGAACCCTCCTCCCTAACTCCAGGAGTGCAGAGAGGGCCATCCAAGTGGGCTCTCTATCACCCTGGAGCTATGGATCTGTGTCCTAATGTAGTTTGAACCCTCCTCCCTAACTCCAGGAGTGCAGAGAGGCCATCCAAGTGGGTCCCCCATCACCCTGGGCCTATGGTTGTGTGTCCCAATGTAGTATGAACCCTCCTCCCTAACTCCAGGAGTGCAGAGAGGCCATCCAAGTGGGCTCTCTATCACCCTGGAGCTATGGATCTGTGTCCTAATGTAGTTTGAACCCTCCTCCCTAACTCCAGGAGTGCAGAGAGGCCATCCAAGTGGGCTCTCTATCACCCTGGAGCTATGGATCTGTGTCCTAATGTAGTTTGAACCCTCCTGCCTAACTCCAGGAGTGCAGAGAGGCCATCCAAGTGGGCTCTTTATCACCCTGGAGCTATGGATCTGTGTCCCTAATGTAGTTTGAACCCTCCTCCCTAACTCCAGGAGTGCAGAGAGGCCATCCAAGTGGGCTCCCTATCACCCTGGAGCTATGGATCTGTGTCCTAATGTAGTTTGAACCCTCCTCCCTAACTCCAGGAGTGCAGAGATGCCATCCAAGTGGGCTCTCTATCACCCTGGAGCTATGGATCTGTGTCCTAAGTAGTTTGAACCCTCCTCCCTAAACTCAGGAGTGCAGAGAGGCCATCCAAGTGGGTTGTCTGCCACCATGGAGATAGGTATGCATGTGACAGTGTAGGAAACACATCCACCAATCCCCAGTTGTCTGTCCAGCCCATCACAGTATCCCATCACCCTGGTGATATGGTGCAGTGTATGGTGTTCAGTCAATTATCTGTACCACATGCAGGCCTGATACATGCATCTGGCGTCCAGGGTTTCCACCATGTTGCAATGCTGTATCTTGCTGATGATATGCCGTAGGACACCCAATACCGTGGGGCTAATAGTTATTGTAACGGAGGTTATCTCAGTCCCATATGTCACCTAGGGTATAGTGGTCTGGTTGCAACTCACACCTGCCCTATGTGCCACATAGTCCAAGCTACACACGCACTGTACCATGGACATGTGATGGGTAGATGCTGATATGGTTGTGCGTTCACAAAAGCTATCACACAGTAGCCTCGAGATGGAAGGCCCAAACCCTTGCGAGAGGGACATGAGCACAGCTTATATGCAGAATTGATGTTTACCTACACAAATGCCTACAGGCACAATGACCCTTTGTCTACATGTACCTCACAGCTGCCCTGGCGGGGTTCCAGACACACATCCAGGTTGCACACTACAGCCTATCATCCACAAATGTACAGGGGCCGAAACAGCACATATCCGTGTAATGTGTCATTGTCCGTATGTGTGCACGCACATGCCTCATATAAACCCTCAGGGACACAGGTCAGAGGAACATAAAACACCCGAGAAAACACAAACAACCCGAGAAGGCTGGAAGGTGACCAGATGTCATGTCCCACCATCGCCAGTATGCTGTGTCCTCACAGTCGTCAAGGTACGGTATGATGTAGGCTATCAGTATAGCCCTATGACATGACGGAGGACCCAACAACCTTCATGTGTTGGGTCCATGTGTTTGGTGGTCAGGTAATTACATCCATGGCCCATCTAGATATCCATTTGTGTCATGGACCTGCCCCCATGCCACGGTGCTCAGGGGGCAAACCACTCAACTGTCCACATGTTATGTGAACACAACACGATGTTTTACCGTTACATCTGTGGTGCCATTCGTTTGGATTGCATGACGATGTAAACAGTTAAGGTGACCCCACATGTATCGAATGTAATACCTACTGGGCTAAAGGCCTCCCCATTGACATCCACATTGGCTCAGAACAAATGGCCATGCCAATGCCATGTCTGGTCAAGGGTGCCAAAGGGAGACGTTCCCCATGCTTTAGGGAGGGACATGGACATTGCTCATAGGTTGGTCCGCTGCACACATGTCCACACCCACCATTGAGGCATGTATGTGGCACTGGGGACCAGATAATTCACCTGGCATAGGCATGAGGGCACTGAACCATATCTGTCTGTGATGGCGCAGGTGAGCAAGACAGTATGGCGACCTGCTCCCCCCCTATCCACCATTAAAAGGCCCTATGGGAGTACCCCCACAGCTCATGTTTGCCCGGCCTGCCCCATGTTGACAAGCCCAATTGCTGCTCCCCAGTGCATAATGTCACGGCAAAAAAAAAAATGTCATCTCTGTGTCCGTCTAAGTGCAAATACACCTGTATGGGGAAAGCAAAACCCCTTTTGTGTTTGTCACTGCTGATGGCCCCACTAACTGTGGACACTGGTGTAATCTGAATATCCCAGCCACTAGTAGCTGTGTTGTACATGATTCAAAGACAACACCAGGGGAACACTGAGAATTACCCCAATACGTTGCTCTTCTATGTATGCATAGTCCCCCAAAAACCATGCCATTAGGCATGGAACGAACCACACATGTGCGGGAGGACATGCCTCCATGACGTGCCAAACACGATCATTTGTCACTGTAAGCCATGCCTAGTGTGCTGACTGCCCTGTATTTTTGTTTAGGCCCCACATTTGGACCTGGTTCCACCATGATTGACCAGTGGGGATGGCATCCAAGTCTGGTGTGTTGTGGTCTTGTGTGTGTTGGTTCACGGACGACTGTCCAGATTCCATGCGTAGTGTAATACACCCCCCCCGAAACCACCCCCACCAATGTGGCCTGTGTTGGTAGCCATTTCCCCAGTGTTTCACCATGGTGGCGTGTGGATCACATCTAGGGACCAACCATATTGTGGCATCGTTCCCCAGAGGGACATTAAAACCCCACAACATAGGGATGCCCCTGGCTCCAGTGGCACTGACAAATGCAGTGCGGGACAACAGCTCTTGGTGTTACCACCAGGCACCAATCAAAGGGAAGTCAATAAACCCGATCCCTAGAACAGTGGGAGTCGGCACATGCGTCATAACAACCAAGTGTTTGAGCAATTGGGGCATGGGATGTGTCCATGACAACTGCAAAGGCATAGCAGGGTTGCTCACTAGCAAACACAGATTGAGTGGCAAAGTTGAGGGTGGTGCAAAGACAAGGGCCTGGCAGCCATCCCCTAGGACACTCAGGGTACCCACAACCCCCCATGGGACACCACATATTGTGTCATTGGCACACACACATGTTTTGGCGCACAGCATGGGCATATGGACACCTCAATGCAGATTTTCTATGTGTGGGACACATTGGTACCATGTATCGCAGGACACTATACGCGCCTGTGTTCCAACACTGCATGCTCCCAAAAACCACAGGGACAACATATTTGCAATCCCCCTATGTCCTAGAGAATGGGACGCTCAGAGTCCAGTAATGTTGATTGGCAAGGGGTGCCAGCATGTCCATAATGGAAAGTAGTCACCCTAAGTTCATAAAACACGTACGCAGGAACCCCCTGGGGCTGGCCTGGCCTGTGACATGTTCCACCAGGTTGCAGTCGAAAATGAGATGCAACACAGGGGACATGAGGCTGCTATCCATCCATAGCCACATACGCTCATGGGAGGGGGTCCCACCCTGGCTGGACATCAGACATACAGTATAACACCCTGAACAGTAGGGGATATCCCTCCCCCAAACCCTACCCACATGGCACAGTTTGTGAGAATAACTAGGCAGCGTTAGACGTTAGTCAGTGGTGCAAAATGGAAAGCCCCCTGTGCACCCATTGTGGTTTAGTCGGTTTTTTATGTTCACAACACAATGTCACAGATGACATGTTGTCAGACACTCTGTTACTGGTGTAATGAACACAGCTTGTGTGGCTGCTGTGTGTGCCATGGATCCCTGCCCTCACCCAGGATACTGTCCCAAACAAGGTTGCATGGATGTTACTTGGAATGGCGTCTCATTAACATGTAGAGCACCTAGATGTGGCCCTCTCCATATGACATGGGGAAGGTATGGTACTTGCCTGACAGTCATGGTTGTAGCGAGGGCAAATGGATGGCAAAAGGTTATCATTGGGCTGGTGTGAACACATGGGGTAGTCCCTGCCCCTGACATTGTGGCATATGCCTCCAAAAGTGACATCGTCTGGCACACGATAAGGTCTGATACACCCAGCTGGAAGTGTGTCTGACTGTCATGGACAATGTGACCAGCAAGGATCTAATTAGGTGGATGCTGACACGTCTGGCTTGTGCAGGGTGGGTCAAACAGTACTACACATCAACTGCCAGGACCACAATGACTACCCACTGTGCATGTCTAATGTAGCCCATCGGTCATATGGCCATCAATGGACCACACCCCGCTCTACATGACAGAAATGTAACTGTTCCACACACCAACATATCTGGGAAACAACCAGGCGTAAACTTGTACAGTCCCGCAAATAAACCAAACTAGAGACCATCCCACCACCTGGTCCGGTAACCATCCCCCCCCGCCCTGCAAACCACTGTCAGAGATATGGGACAGCTCATGATCATCAACCATGTACCCCCATGCATGTGTGTTGCTACACACCATAGGGGGACGGGACACTGTCAACCAGGGGAGGTGGCCCATGCAAAACACCCAACACACCCACCCTTCACAACACAATTTGAGTAACAATTATCTCATACTATCACCCCTGCATGCCGTGTTGGAGCCGGCCACACTAGCTTACAAGGGTTAACAAGTAGGGTCATCCGCAGCAGGCGGGTTATTATGACACATCCCCAGATGCCCGAAGCAACACTACTTGAGGCACCCACACACATAGGGATTCGATGTGTTTCTGGTGCTGCTGTGACAGTGCCAGTTACACAGACATGGCTGTCCATGAGGCAACACCCATTAGAGGGGGACACAGAAGCCAACTGGTGTAGGTGAGCTGCCCCACAGGGGATACACACTATGGGTATCATACATTGGCAAACGCTCAGAGTTTGTCACCTCCAGCGTTCCACGCAGTTCCTGCCCCTTCCGGGATCCATCCAAACACACACGCCTTTGACAGCTGCTTTCAGTGCACAGCCGGGATATGACCTACAATGCACACCATGTTCCCTAGGTGATCTTCCCTCCCTCATCCCCTCTGTCTCTGTGACGTCCCCACCTATGGCCACTCGTCTACACCCCTGGCTCATCACAGTCACCCCCACCAGTCCACCGTCATGACAGTTGTTGTTTGGATATGGGTGTCGAGCAGCATGCAGTCACTTTGTGCTGCTGATGTGTGATGCCCTACATGACAGTGCCAGTGGATTTAAGCTATGCTCATGTCATACGCAAGTGACACCTATGTGCTAACCTATTTGGCACATGTGGGAGGGACCTGACTGCTGGAGGTCGGTTACTATGTCCTCTATATGCCCCAAACAGGCATGGGTGGGGGGAAAACATGTTTGTGGGCCAGACAAGTCAACCGTAATGTTCACCCATAGCCCCAGTGACAGGTGGTATGTGTTGACACCTGACAACCTTTGCCTATCCACAGGTGGAGTACCTCCGAGGAACGAAGGGGCGCGAACTTCGCAAATTCCAATCCACCCGGAGTTCCTCACACACACTGCCTGCAGGGAGCGCCATCACCACCACTATGGTGAGTATTGGAATGGGCAACTCACCGTTTCATGTGTGCCATAGGGCCACCACCCTGTCTCCCACACCTGCATCTGCCGATTTGGTATATGACACACATGGACATCACCTGATGTATGTCATCCTTCACAGACAGTGATGCCAGCGACGGGGCCTCGCCACACACCTCTGCCCACCCAGTCTCACGATGCCCACCACCCGGCCCACAACCGAGGATAGGAGGAGGAGGTGGAGTAGGAGGACGACCAGCCTGTGGGATGGCGCAGCCACATTCTGGACCAGAGAGGGCATATGTGGTGGTGGGTTCCTCCAGTGATGTGGGAGAGGACGAGGAAGATGGCAGCAGGCACACCCCTAACCAGGGCAGCATGGGGATGGGACAGAGTGGGGTGCAGGACAGCGGGGCAACGTGGGCAGGGTGCAGGCATGGAGGGGGGAGTTTTGGTGATTGTGTGGGCAGGGAGGGGGGTGGGTTGGTTATGGAAGTAGCGGGGAGGGGTTGGGGTTGGTTGTGGGGGAACACAGCCCAGCATATGTCCACCGGGGCACCAGTCCCGGCATTGCCTGCTTCTGCACGGCACGGACGTGCGCGACGATCGTGCGTCACCAGGGGGCGGGGGGCCACTGGTAACCTCATGCTCATGCCAGCATCACAGACCACAGACACTGTGTGTCTGTGTGCTGGCAGGTGTATCTACGATGTGTGCATGGGCCCTGTATGACTTACGACACATGACATCCGTGTCGTGTTCCACGCCCTGCAATTGTTTGACTGTGGGGTTTTCGGCAGGTGGCCAATGATGTGGTGCATCTGGCATCCCGATGGCCACCTGCCGAACCAGCATTACAGGTCCCCGGGTTACGGCTGGCACCTGTGATGCCCCTATGTGCCCTCTGCTGGCGCTGTGTTTTCCCCCCCCCCACCTCATGCGTGTGTTTATGTTGGGCATGTTGGCCATTGTTTGACCAGTTGTTATAATAAACATGTTTTGAAACCTGCCTCACTGGTCCACGTGTGTACCTTCACCCACAAAACATGTAGGCAAGCATGGGAATGTCCATAACACCTGGTTTTGACAGGTAAGCGTGGCCATGGGCCATCATAATGTTACCTGGCACCACATGCTTAGCTAGTGTGAATGAACATCTGTGCATAGGAATGGGACATGGGTAACCACCAGGTCCTAGGTGCTGTTATATACTCCAGCCTAAACAGTCAGGTCACAGGGATGTATCTGTCCCCACAACAATTGCTGGTGCAGAGCAGCCTCGCACCCACTCATGACACAACCCATGTGTCCCGCTGACACATGGGTGCCATGGGGGGGCGGGACCCGCATGTCACCCCTGCCAATGACAGGGCCAATGGCCACAGAGCCTCACCCAATGTGCACAGTATCAGGGGGTTTGACCGTGGAATGGCCACGATAGTGTTGTTGTAACCCCGCAGCTGCCCACAATGTGGCATTGGGCCTATGTGGAAATTGGTGTATTGCAGCCAAGGGCCAATGCACAGATCGTATGTCCAGTTATGAAATTTATTTATTTTAGTTATTTTTATTTATTTAACATTTGCTTCTATAATACCGCGCTATTAAATCAGCGCGGTGTACATCAAACAGGCATACTATTGCAAATGCCATGTGTGCAGTAATACAAGACAGTATGGACACTCCACACCCGCAATACCGGGCCAGATCTGAACCCCTCAGGTAAGTCAGGGCATGCATGTTGCACACAAACTATGCTATAACAAGAGATAAACATGGAGCTGAGACTTTAATTATGTATGCAATGTTACAGTAATAGGTATTGCACTATTTGTCGACGGCGCTGCCTCTCACGTCTGGCACGCTGCAAAATACTTTTCCCCTGCAGCTTGCCCCACACGGTCATCTTGTGCCTGTGTCGGGGGTTTGTTGGTGGGGGTGGTGGCGGTGTGGGCGGCAGGGGCGGTGGTGCCATCCTTTCCAGGGCAGCTTGGATGCACTCCATGGCCACACACCTCCTCCCATAAGGCGTCTTGGATTGTGTTTGCGTCAGAAGCACCACCTCCTGTATGAGCTTTTCTCGCATTGGGCCATTATAGCTGGCAGTTCCTGACGAATGCCTGTGGGGGGAAGAGATGGTGGTCATTGAGTTACCTGTGGCGGGTACCTTGTCAAGCAGATACTAGGCAAAACATATCACACGAATACCCTTTTGCATGGATACAAACTGTACTACTGAGATGCATATTTTGATGTAATAAACATTACACACAGGGACATACACCATGTACGTTTTGCTAAGGCGCCTATCATGGCTCAGGTAGGAGTTATAGAAAGGGTGAGGTGACTCCGAAACAAGACCTGTCAGTCCTGGTAGAGGTACTAACACATAGCTCACACATAAAAGACTACCAGTCCCAGAATGCACCAGGTGTCCAGCATCCATGAGGGGGGCTGAAGTGAGAATACATGTGTTCAATCAAGAGAGCTATGAGGTAATCCCTAGGCACTCCATCTCAAAGGGCAGGGCCTGATTCAGCACAGCTGCGCTGTGATAGGGGAGGCGCACACATCAAGACAGCATAACAGAGAGCTGCTTCCTAACAGATAGCAGCTACAGCAAGCCCTACAAGCTCCATTCTCGCTACAAGCTACAGCCCAGCTACAAGCTCCAGCCCAGCTACAGCAAGGGCTACCGGTTCCAATATCACCTGTAGAAGCAGAGGCCAAGCAAAACGGATTAGAAGGAAGGAAACCCTCTGGAAGGAAGAGCAGAAAGGCCATTGAGATGATCTAGGAGATTCCAAGGCAGTACCTCTACTGGGAGGTATTCCACGTGCCAGCAGAGACCATTGGACTGGGGTCACCCAGAGGAATGGAGTGGCAAGAGATAGGAATCAACCCGTGGCTACTGGTGAGAGAGAAAGACTGCACGTGGCAGGGACCAAAGGAACAATGCCAGAATGTATGTTAGAGGAGATCCAGAGTCCAGGGATACCGATTGGACGGCTGGACATAAGAACTGTAGTAACTACTGGCCATGCTATCAACAGAGATGACCCCTGGCAGCAAGGGGGGTCGGTTTCAGTGTATGAACACTGATCCCGACCCTATCTCTAATCGTGAATGGCTAGCATGCAATGAAGGCATTTCTCTTGATAGTTCCCTACTGAAAGACATCATCTGTGCTAGTTTATGATATTCAACCCATATGCTTCTTGAATGATGGGGAAATCACCACAGATTTTGCACTATTGTTTACATGGAGTGTTCTCTATCAAAGTGCGATTGCTAGCTCTCTTTGAGGAAACACATCAGATCATCATCACAAAGAAACCTAACCTTGTTCTTTATTGCACTACGAACAGTTCCTAAAGCAGGATATGGCCCTCACACAGTATCAGCCAGCCAGCTCAGGGTTATTCAGCGTGGGGAATTGATATTAATGAAAGCTGCACCTAATTGTGTGTTTGAGCAAGGATAGAATCACTGCAAGATCGGTGGGGGACATAAGCAGAGGTTAACCTAAGCAGCAAGGTGTATTCATTATTTGTGACCTTTCATTTGGTATTCTTTGCTAGGAAAACATTAGCCTAATTGCCTGACAGGGTGAAGGTTGTTTTCATGGAGTTGATTTTGTGACTTTATGTTATCATTTAAATTCTGCACACGCAAGTCCCTCATTTATATGCCTACCAAGCATACTTGTGCTGGGTGAAATTAAACCCCATCAATTCTAAGACGTTTGGTTATTGGCTTTAACCACTGTTTCCACAACAAAGGTATGGTCTCCCGGCTGTGTTTGTGGTAAATGAACTACATTACCCACAACTACCTTTCATGTAATCATATGAATCTATGCATCATCCTGATTGGGTAGGTTCCACACACCTAGGCAGCCGTCTGAGAAACGTGCTGTGAGACACAGGCACACGGATGACACTGTGTGTGCAAGAACTAGACAACGTCCATCAGAATGTACCAGTACTATTAGAGACAGACAGCAGATAAGTGTACCATTGTGTGGGTGGCTGGAGGGTGTGCGACTGACTGCAACAACACCAGGGGATACACAATGAGCCGAGATATGGGATTCATACTAGGCAGGGAACGTTGGGGTCGAGCAGATGGACACACACACACCGGCCATGGGTGAACCAGTGCAGTGCCTCATGACAATGTGCGATGGGGTGCTGAACAGCTTTTCCAGAACACATACCCAGGGCTGACCCAACAACTCCCACATGTGGGTGACAGCTAAGGTTCTCTCACAACACCAACCCCTCCCGGGGGTTGTACCCCATTGGGCAGAACACAGTGCATGTACACCTTGGGTCCCATGTTGTGTGCGAGCCCCGCAGTGCCACCGTGATGTAGTCCTGCTGCTAGCACAGGGTCCCCGACTCCAGGACGTACATGTACAGGGGTATGCTAGGCAATGCAAATGCTAGTGACAGGCCTCAGATGAAGTGTGTGCAGCCCCTGAATATGAGCGAGTGGGCCATCCCTGATTGTGCCTGGCAGCAGGCAAAGGCAGGGGTGAGGTGTGAAGCGGGGCCACACATCACATCACGGGCCCTATTGACATGTGTTGTTCCACGGTGCATATATTAGCATCCATCCACATGCAGACAGCAGTGTTGCATATTGCATTGCTTCCGTCTGACCACACAGCCCTGGGTAGGAAAGAGGACCCGAACGTTGTACCCGTAACATGGGGGATGGCTCACCTAAGCAGAACAGCCCAAGGGAAAACATCTCTCACAAACAAAACCCATCCAATGCTAGCCTACAGGCACACCCAGTCGCCACAAACACGGTAGGGTGACAGAAGGTGTACATGTGAGGGCGGCAACCATGGCCGGCATCTCAACTGTTGCAGTCGACAGGTGAGGGTACCCAGGCAATACACCACCCAACGAGACAATGTGCTCTGTGGGTGGAGGCAAGAGCCTGGTTAGCACTATGACACAGGGATGCTGCGTAGTCCAGTTTTTGATACAGCAATGCCGGGCTCCGACATCTTGGTATCCCGAGGTGGATAACCCCCACCTACAGTGTCAGTACCAGGGTCAGAGGGGGGCATGAAATGTGTGAGGATCCCAGTTATCTACAGCTGTCCACGTGGCGACCAAACCGTCCTAACCACGTGCATGGGGCAAAACCTTTTTCCAGAGAACGGCCTAGGAATGGAATGATGTGAGGACTCACGTGACAACACACGTCACCTATGTATGATCCCTCCGGGTAAAGAGGGAGGGCATGTGGTCTGTGAGATATGTCAAGAGGGAGGACGGAATCCCTAGTGGGCGAATGAGCAGTCTGCTCACACCAAGCCCCAGGCCAGCTGTCACTGGGTGTATAACCAGCCCCTGCGTCGCACAGCACAGAGGTTGAGCTAGCAGTTGCCTTTGGCACACGAACGTACGTATCACCTGGTCATTTCATGGAATGTGCCTTTGCCAGGGCCAATGTAATGCATCTGTAGTGGGTGTGGTGGGTCAAAATATGGAATGTGTGTCTGCCGTCTATTAGGCTAGTGTGGACGCCAGGGGAAGGTGAGCCACAACCTGACCTGTCCATACAGCCATTGCTCACAGGCCTGGACCTGTAATGAGATGTGCTGTTCATCGACCTGACTAACATGCCACAATGGCAATCACAAGGTTATTCCCCAGCGGATTGAGCGCAACTGTACGCATACATGTTCTGAATGGGCATGTAATACAACGTGAGTGCGAACTGTTTTTTTCACGGGAACTGTTCCTGGCTCTGCAATGTCAGGAGGGTGCTGAATAGTCTGTTGCTGTCGCAGCTTTAACGTTTCCTTTTGGGGATGTAGGTTTTGGGATTTGGGATATTGTGTCTGTTTTGGGTCATGGCAACCTATACCGATTTCTGCCCTGTGTAGCTGCATGACCCCCAAACGCAACTTGGCCTCATCACAGGTTACCTGTGTGAATGCCCATACAGTTTGGACTCCACTTGTTATGTCCCCCCCAGCCACTATCACCTGATGGCCTTGGCCTCATCCACAATGCTGATGCAAGGACACGTAATGTGGCGTATACATACCCTAATGGCCATCCTGCCTCAGACGACTGTACATTAGGAATAGCCATGTGGCGGGACAGCGTCGCCACTCTGGCTGTATGTCACACAGCCCACCCTTAGTTGTGGGCATTCAGGTGACCGCAAGGTGCGGGTTTCCCCCAAGAAACAGTGGACAGGAACATCTGATTCTGTCCAGTGTTGCATATAAGTGGCTCTCCTGTGTGTATGAGGCACTTCACACGATAATGTCGTCTATGATGCTGTGTGGACACCTGTTGATAAAGCCTTATGTGGGATGGGGCCAGTATCAGTTTGCAATATCACACATATGTCCCCGCCTGTGTAGGTGAACCCTGATTTGCGCTGCTGCACGGTACAGTTGTCACAATGTACAACAATGGCACATAGGGTGTGCTACAGTCAGGGGGCCTAGACCTTCCTGTTATATGTTCCCCCATTTTGTGTACCCTCACAAACAGAGGCACCTGACGCATCATTACTGTTACATCTGCCATCTGTAGGCTGTACACACTCCTCTTGGCTGTCAGGCTGTGGGTAACATGGTCATGGGGCAACAAAGGCACAAGCTTAGGTAACTCAAATGGTTAATGTGTAATGTGGACCACGCATATCACAAGCTGTAAGAGGGTATGCTGTCACATACACCACATACACACCCCTGAGATGGATTTAGATGTGTGTTTGGTTTGTGTGTGGTGGCCCACGCCCCCCGCCGCATCTCCCTCTTAGCTGTGCACAGGTGTGTGGTCAAACACACTTGCCACAGTATACATAGGGGATGTATACCCTGTGGCACAGTGCTTGCTTGCTGGTAACTGGTCTGGCACACCAATTGTGTGTCCATGATATATAGGATGCTGGTCATGTGTGGCTCACACTTTGATTCCCATGCCAGCACTGTGGTTGCACATAGTGCAGCGCTGATGTGTGTCACAAAGATAGCTTCTGTAACAACAAGTGTCTTTGTGTGGCATCTTAAACCTTGGACAGGCCTGCCCCAGGGTGCCACTTCTGTGAGCTCTATGTCCACACAGCCTAGTGATTGGTTAATGGAAGGAATGTTATAATTACCCACCTTCATTGTCGCGTTGCGATGCAGCAACCACGGGCACCCAGCTCATGTAGTAGCACATCCTCGCCAGTTTCGTTGCGCCTGGGTGCTGCTTGCAGCATATCCTGCTGCAGACAACATTGGTGGTGTGGGGCTCCGTGGAGGTCCCCATGTGACCCTCCCGGGGACCAGGCCTCTCCCCCTGGCGACTACTCCCCACATCAACCACCGTATCATGCTCTCTGTTCCAGGTGCGTGCCACACCTCCTCTTCCCCCTCCTCCTGCTCCAGTGCTCCTCCTCCTCCTCTTCCTCCCTCCTCTCTCTTCCTCCGCTGCGCCACATTTGTCGGCAATGTAACTATAGTCACCTTTATTGTGTGCACACCACAGATAAATACATATGTGTAAAGCCGTACAGCAACATCTACGTGTGTGATCCAGACCACCCGATGTGATATTCCTAATTACCCTGAATGTTTGGTACAGTACAGAGCCCCCACACATACCTCATCCGCCCACAACCATGTACCTTTGTCATTAAAACTGGTCTGGGAGTCAGCCGTGCATGCCCGGTGTGGCCTCCAGGTTTGACTATATCCTCATATGGCCCCTCCTATTCAGCAGTCGATCCTCACACTCCCATGTGTGTAATGTATGTGCTAACAGGGCTACACAGCACCAAACAGGTACACCATCCTTGACAGTCTAGGTTTGGGTGTGCATGCCATTGCTCACGGCATATTCACATGGGACATACTGTCTCCCCAGTGCTACATGTACCTGCCACGAACCTACAATGTAGGACGATACCACTGCAGAGGATCCTGAGACAATTGACCAGGCACCTGTTAAGCAGTGTGCGTAGAGTATGTCAGATAAACCAGGAAAACAGTCACACACAAATGCACCAGTGACAGATGAAGATGACATAGGGCAGTGATGGTGCAGTTGTGTAGGGGCTTCTACTCCATGACCTGTCTGGAACAGTGTACACACACTGCTGGGATTGTTTACCACCTTGTTGGATTGTCTCCCTGTACCCTAGGTGGGGGCCATGGATAAACAAGCCAACTACAGGGCTAGCTGCCACTGAGAGGGTACAACAACATGTCTCATGGTGGACATATGTCATCATCAGAGCACAGGTCATGTGTTTATCTAACCACGCAGCCACAGGGTCAGGGGAAAGGTGACACAATCTGCCCTTCGGTCATGTTAGTACATGTATTGACACACCTGGCCAGGACGTTTCCCATAACATTGGCCAGGGAATATCTCTGCCCGCACTGCTTGTAACTGTCTGCCTGCTTTACTGGCAGGTGTGGATAACTAGGCGACCCATGGTGCACCACCACCCCTACTCCGTGCTGTCCCCGTCCCCCCCAACAGTCACATGTCACCTACATTTGACTGGCCATGTACATGTGTGAGTGTGACGTAGGGGAGGGGTGATAGCACTGAGCCAGGACTGCAGTTGAATGGGTATGTGCATTACCTCTACACATGCCACAGATAACATGATCCCACGATCCCTATTCCTGTTAAACCGACCCCTCAGAAGTTGTATGGGATGTGTGTTAATGATGTTACTATCCCTGATAACGTTTGGGGGGGGGCCCCGTCAGGATAGTCATTGGCCATGGCTGGCAGCAAATCAAAGCCTATGTAGGGTACATGACAGCTTGTGTATCCCACAGCTACATATTTGTCCCTCTGTGTATTGCATCTTGTGGTGTTTTTGTGGTGTGACATGGGGGGGGGGGGGGATTGTGACATGCTTGCACACACCAACGTCCAGTGTGGGACCGATGTCGTCCAGTTGTTAAACGGTTCTCGTTCATGCAGGTGCACTGCACCCTTTTTGACTTCTATATGTAGTTAACAACACGGACGACATGTCCAATCAGCTAACACCGCATCAACTTGTGAGAGGGGGATGATCTGGGCCACTTGACTGTGGACCAAAGCACACATCAGGGGGGGCTGACTGCACCCGAATTGGCAGGGGGCAGCTTGCTAAAACACAGAGCAGACAGAGTGACAGAGGGTGGGTGGCCAGGGATGCACGATGGAGCTGAAGATGGGCTCACAGATGTCTGAAAAACAATGTTAAGGGCCAGCGGGACATGCACATTTTTGCACTGTAACATTTGGCTTTGTTTTTTAGGGCAAGCAATGGCTATCATATGGTCATATGGCACGGGTCTTGGCAACACACAACAGCGTTTTGCAAGGGGTGCATCCTGTGGACTGGCCCAGACCATTCCTGAGAAAACGCTGAGGTGATGTGTGCAGATGGAGAGGGACACAGGAATGGTTGTCCGGCCCCTCTGGTGGGAACAGCTGACCCATGGGGGGGGTGGACAGAGTGGGCACAAATATTGCAGTGGACTCCCCAGGACATGGTACATGGTGTCCCTCATCCCAGTGGAGCAGTTTGCTAGTAGCAAGACCCGGTTGGCTGAACCCACTGTCTTCTCACCTAATTACCGAGGCAGACATTGACTCTCCTGTTGGCGAGGGCTGGTGCATGCAGGCTGACGTGGGTTGGGACATACCCATAATATGAATCCACCACACATCTGTGACGTATGTACCATGTACCCTTAGTAGTACGTTAAAACAACATATCTCTATTGAGGGGATATGATCCAGGGGAGAAGCTGAGTGTCCGTAAGACGTGTGAGACACGGTTTTCACGGACACGCCACCACTAATATTACCTAGTGTCATCCAAGCTACTTGCATCACCACACACAGTTTGAGAGGGGGCGCTACCGAGAACAATGCACTGACCGAGATGTTTAGACAACAGATAACATCACTGTGTCATCCACATCTGAACATCTGCCACCAGGCTCAGTACCTGTCCAAAGTGGGGTGAACCTGCCAACAGGTCCAGCTGTACTGACCGCCATACGTTTACCCTTTAATGAGCTGTGAGATTCCCATAGATTCGCGATGCACGAGACATGGCACAGATGTTTGTGCAATCATGGGGTACCCTCGTGTTTGCCTATACCCTTGGCTTTCCAATGGTTCAGATGATTTTGTTGCATGACCAAAAGGGGTGTGCAAGAACGTGTCAGCCTGGACAGGGATTGTTACTGGCAATGCCTGGAGTGTTTCCTCCTCCACTATGCCTCATACATCTGGCTGTGTGTGTACCAGCCGTCAGTGATCCTGACAAGTGTCACATGACGCGGCTG